>JARKID010000039.1:0-600000 GCA_029449255.1 Mycena polygramma | reverse complement strand
ACCCCAAGATTGTTCTGTCTGTGCGAGTGGGCAAAGGGCTGGCAACCGCTTCGATGCCTATCCTACTCGAAGATATCACCTTCAGCGGCCTCATGAGGATCCGTATGAAACTCATGTCCAACTTTCCCCATGTCCAAATCGTCGAGATTTGTTTCTTGGAAAAGCCCGTGATTGATTACGTCCTCAAACCTGTGGGCGGCGAGACTTTCGGGTTTGATATCGGCAATGTCTGTATCTACTTTTCATTCACCGGCCAATGTTTAACTGATTCCGAACCCAGATTCCCGGGCTGTCGTCCTTCATCCGCGAAATGACGCACGCTACGCTTGCGCCCTTGATGTATGAGCCCAATGTGTTCACCTTGAACCTGGAGCAGCTGCTTTCGGGCGCTCCTCTTGACACCGCCATTGGTGTCCTTCAAGTGACGGTAGAGTCTGCACGCGGATTGAAGGGTACCAAGATTGGTGGCGGAACCCCCGATCCATACATCTCTCTGAGCTTGAACAACCGCGAGGAGCTTGCGGTAACCAAGTACAAGAGCAATACGTATGTTTTTTTCTTGGACCCTCCACTTCTTTTTGCTCATTGTTGTATCAGTTATAACCCAACTTGGATGGAGACCAAGTTCATTCTCATCAACTCTCTAAATGAATCCCTCATCCTGAGTCTGTACGACTTCAACGACCACCGCAAGAACGCACTCATGAGCAGCACGAGCTTCGAGCTTGCTCAGTTGGAGCAGGACGCCACTCGCGAAGGTATCGAGGCCGCTCTACTCAAGGACGGCAAGGAGCGGGGCATTTTGAGATATGATGTCTCTTACTACCCTGTCATCAAGCCCGAAGAAGGCCAAGAGCTGCCTGATACCAGTAAGTGATTTTCTCAGTGGCCGACCAGCGGCGTCTTATCAATTCTTGCCAGGCGTTGGTATCGTGCGCTTGACAATCCACCAAGCGAAAGAGTTGGATCAAAGCAAGTCGCTCTCTGGCGACCTCAATCCTCTAGCCAGAGTCTACCTCGGCGACAGCAAGGACGCGGTATTTAGCACGAAACTCTTCAAGCATACCAACGCGCCCGTTTGGGAGCAGGCCTACGAGTTCCTGTGCGCCGACAAGACGTCGTCCGTCGTCACGGTCAAGGTCATCGATGACCGCGACTTCCTCAAGGACCCTGTGGTCGGTTACATGTCCATCAAGTTGCAGGACCTGTTGGACAGCAAGAAGGACTCTGCCAGTGGCCGTGATTGGTTCCCGCTGAGCAACTGCAAGAGCGGCAAGGTTCGACTGTCGGCCGAGTGGAAGCCCCTGAATATGGCAGGCAGCCTGCACGGCGCAGACCAGTACAAGCCGCCGATCGGAGTGGTGCGCCTCCATCTCAACAAGGCAACGGATGTGAAGTATGTGATTTCTGCGTCTCAACGCTACGCATTGTTTATCTGGCTTCAGGAACGTTGAAGCTACACTGGGCGGCAAGGTAAATCATTCCCGTTGTCGTTGCTTCTTCCTCATCCAAGGGTCCCGCAGAGCGATCCGTACATGCGGGTACAGGTCAACGATGTCACGAAAGGCAGAACAGAGGTCATCAACAACAGTATGTTTTTCCCCTGCCGTGTGTTCAATCCACTAAACGCACGCCAGACCTGAGCCCCGTCTGGGACGAGATAATATACATTCCAGGTGCGTTTCTTTTGCCAGCCAACCCATTCCATCACTCACTTCCTCATCAAAAGTTCACAACCTGAAGGAGGTCAGTGAATTCAAACTTCGGCTCCTTGTCGAGTCTCATGTAAATTTCAGACAATGGTTTTGGAATGCATGGACTATCAGCATATGACCAGGGCAAGCCCATCCACAATGATGCCCTGCTGCGACTGACGATATGTACAGGATCGTTCCCTGGGCATGGTGGAACTCCGTGTCTCAGATTTGGCTCGGGAATCCACTGACCGCTTGTATCCCTTTGAATCCACTGGGAAGAAGACCGGCGCCGATCCCATCCGTCTCGACAAAGGCAACGCGTACAAAGGCCAGCTGTACTACACCGCCGAATTCATCCCTACCCTCGCTCTAGAGGGTGTCGAGTTCAGCTCATCGGGCAATGAGCTTCAACGTGCCGCACAGGCAGAGGACCCGGAAGGCAACAGTGTCCGCTCTTCCTCCTCGTCGTCTTCGTCCTCCAGCGATGACGCTGCGCCTGTTGCCCCGACCATCGTCGAACCCAAGAGCAACGAGGCTCCCGTCTCTCCGACTGACACCAACGGAAAAGAAGGTGCGCCCGCTGAGGAGCCCGAGCACCCCACCGGCGTCAAGATGGGGATGGACGAGCTTTTGACCCACCGTACGTATCCTTCGTGCTTGAAATATTCGAAGAGCCTCAACCTTTCCGTTATCAAGAATCCGGTGTCATTGTGTTCAACGTTGTGTCGGGCAACCTGGCCAAAAAGGGACGCCTGGAAGTCCTCCTCGACGACGGATACTGGCCTTGTTTCAGCACTGTCAAGGCACGAAGCAACAACGCTCAGTGGGAGACTGTTGGGGAGGGCTTTGTCAAGGAGCTTGATTTCGGCCGAGTATGGCTGCGTCTGAATGCGGCCGACGAGGGCGAGAAGGACGATGTCATTGCCGAGTACAAGGGTGACTCCAAGGCATTCTTGAAATCGACGCTCGTCAGTTTCTTGCTTCTTCTGGCGATTAATTCCGCTGACGCTCTGCCAGTCTGGACCGCAACAGTTTACGCTCCAGGACGCCGAGGCTCGAACTTCTTCGACTGTTATGATCGAGTCCCGCTACGTTCCTGCTCCTGTTCAGCTTGAGGCACGCGAAAGCATCAACAGTGAGTTCCTCGGCGCAAAAGCGTGCATAGTTGTTGAACTTTGCCTCAGACCAGGGTGTTCTCCGCGTGGATCTCCTCGACGGTAGCGATATCCGCGGCGTTGACAGAGGAGGTATGCGTCAAGAAAAGCTGGCTTCGTATTCCGCTGACAACACGTTCAGGAAAATCTGATCCGTTTGCCTCGTTCACTTTGAACGGCCAAAAGGTCCACAAATCGCAGACAAAGAAGAAGACCCTGACTCCAGTTTGGAACGAGAATTTCACCGTGCAAGTGGTACGTTTGTTTTCCTTTCCATGCTCACACTCTCACGAACATCGTGTTCAGCCATCACGAGTGGCCGCAGATTTCTCTATCGAGATATTTGATTGGAACCAGCTGGGTACCGCGGAAACGTTGGGGACGGCGCAGATTCCTCTCGGAGACTTTGAACCATTTGAGTCGGTCGAGCGTACCCTGGATCTGGTCTCTTCCAAGGGGCAACACGGCCACATTCGTGTTCGCCTGATGTTCCTACCAGAGATCATTGCCAAGTCGCGGAAGAACACGTCGACTTTCTCCACTGCTGGGCGAGCCATGACCCAATTCGGTGGACTGCCGCTCAATGCCGGCAAAGGAGTTTTGCATGGGGTGACGGGGGTGACCGGGTTATTCAAGAAGGGACACAACGAAGACGAGACCCCTCCAATGCCTGACGCTCCCGCCGGTCAGGCATCCCACCCAATCGGCCAGCCTGATGTACTGCATGCCGACGGACTCGACATGTCTCGCCGCACGTCGCGTGAGACTCTGCCTCCTTCCGAACCCGGGACGCTGCGAGTGACGGTTCTAGACGCAAAGGATTTGTCGACCGGCGACAGCAAACCGTACGCCACCATTCGACTCGGCGACAAGGAGTATAAAACGAAACCTACACACAAGACCGCCACTCCTGAATGGTCGGTACCTTTCGTTTTCCTGCGAGTCTCGCTAACACAATTCACTTTTGCAGGAACGAGACGTTCAATTTCGCAGCCGGTCCTCTTACTTCCAAGTTGTACGTGTGGATCCACGACCATAAGACGCTGGGAAAAGACAAGTTACTGTGTGAAGGTGAAATCGACGTACGTATTGAACGTTCTTTTCGTCCCAATGCTTACTCGTCAATCCAGATCTGGCGACACATCCAACCTGAAGGCGTCTCGGGGGCAGATGTATCCGCAGAACTGCAGGGTGGCGGTTTAATTCGCGTACGGCTGGAGTTCGATGCCAGCGCACACCCCGCAAACGATCGTGCGTCGACTCCGAGAGCAGAGACGGGGCGAACCCTGTCGATATCATCCCCATCTCGCTTCAGTCTCAGAGGGCGGCGCCCAGGCACGACGGATAGCGACGAGTGATGATGTTTTGAAGCACGGACAGCTATGTATCCACTCATGGACTCGCCCTATTAGGCTTACTATTGGATAATCGAAAAAAGTACTCTGTAAATAAATTAACACATCTTGCAATTGGCAAATTCACCACCTTCATCGTTTACTTCGCTCGGGTAAAAAGGATCACAGACAGATGCTCACGACCGGCGCGTCGCTGAAGAACGACCTGCGAAACGAGGGTCAGCGAACGAAAGACGTTTATACAGGATCTAACTTGACTCTCCAACGCATAATTCTCTTGCATGCGTTGTTGGATATCTGGAATGTTGTTTTGTACAACAGCCACCAGATAGAAACGTCCATGAGGGGAGAGCAAATCCTACCGACCGTTATTAAACGAATTCGGGGACGAAATTGTGCGTACAGCGACCTGGGGGAAGACTCTGTCTGTTATTTGCATTCCGTCCTGTCCGCCTGCCCATGACCCTTCGATATCTCGGTCTTCCTGAGCTCCAAGCGCCTCGTCGGGCACTGTAGGGACGTATGGAGGGTTGAAAAGAACAATATCCACGGATCTGTGAAGGCGCGCGAGGAGTGGGATGCGCCAGAGAGGTGTTGATAATCTCAAGCGGGACCTCCACCACTTGTCAGTTTACGGACGGCTGGTGCCACCGCTTGCATACCTTATTTTGACGACCCGTTGCGAGACTGCATTCACAAGCGCGGGCGTTTATATCCGTACACAGATAGACTTGAGTTTTTGAGCCGATGACGCTCTGGTAGCAACGGGCGAGCACGCACGCACTGTGGACGAGCCGACAATACTACCCAGGAAAGCAGATACGCAGCCGGAGCCCGACCTAAACACATTAGGTTACTATCACAAGAGAGCGCAATCGATCTGACCCGATTTCAAGGGAAATTTGAGGCCCCATGCTCCTCAGCTGCTCGGCATCTTGCTCCAAAGCGTCCAAGAGAATAAAGGTGTCCTCTAGAAGACTATCAGTTGATGGCGGCATTTTTGCAAGGTACACGGACCGGCGGGATCGTAGACATGCTCGTAGTCCTCTGGCCGAAGATGGGTCAAATCGGGAGTAGGTATCATAGGCGTTGTTGGGAGAGGCTTGTCTCGCGGTCACGTGCGGCATCTGGACGCGTCGAGCCGACGCGTCTGATCAACGCCTGCACTCTGATTCGGCGAAATATGATTAATCTCGAATTATCAATCTCGGTCGGTGGCCCTCGTTCCGTCGGTGAACATTTAATGCAGTGGCAGGCCGGACCGAAACCTCGTTGTCAAGCCTCGTTTCCTCGACTCTCTGTACTACCTTGATGCCTGGCCGATCAATATTCGTGTTCCTCAACTTGAAAAGCGCGCCCGCGTTGAATCAGACAAAACGGGAAGCTGTGGGAGCAGTGAAGGTCATTGTTCAGTCAGGACACATCAATGGTCCCAATTGGTTGGGGCGGGCACCCAATCCATTCGTTTCCATCTGTGCTAGCGGCACCAAAGTTACGACAGACCCTCAGCCTGCAACGTACGTATCATCCTGGAGTACCGTCAGTTACTGACTGCGAGTTTTTCATACAGATACGACCCAAGCTGGATTACACAGACCTTTTTCCTTTTGGTTAAATCCCCGAATGAAGTCATCAGAATGAAAGTCTACGATCACCATGAACATCGCAAACACAACGCTCTTCTCGGTGAAGCGTCGTTCGACATGTCGCGTCTCATTGAGAGTGGGATGGAATTAGATGCGCACCTTGCGCTTCTGAAACAGAATAAACGAATCGGCGATCTGTTGTGCTCGCTATTCTACTTCCCCATCACATTACCGCTAGGGAATGAAACCGGTAAGTACGCGTATCTTGGTCCAGCAATTCCTTTCAAGCTCATTTGGGTAATATTAAGACGCTGGTATTGTCCGCCTGGTCATACATCGGGCGGAAGATATATGTTCAACCGCGGCGCAGCTGCCGTCTCAGTATCGCCATCGCCAATATACGACTTCGTTGGGACGGCCCCTCGATCCACGTTACCCCGCGGGGAAAAATATTCGAAAATGGATCCGTAGTTTGGGAATCCACGCATGAATTCCTTTGCTTCAACAAATCGGATTGTGTCGTATACGTCGAAGTCTTGGAGCCCGATCTGGAAGATCCTCTGGGCCACGTCTCAATATGCCTGACAGACCTCGTCGAAGCTACCATTGCAAGACGAGGTCGTTGGCCGCTGTCGGGTTCGGCTGCAGGAAAATTGGTCGCATTTGCAGAGTGGAAACCGTTGGATATCGAGCTGAATCGTTGACTTGACGAACAGAGGTCAATCATACATTATTATACACAGTTCAAGGGGAAACAAGTAAGGGACACTTTCGATCCCATTGCTTTTTGCCGACCTCCTCTATGACGAAAGCCGCGAATCCTATCCGGTTGAGCATTATATGATTCTTGGTTTTCCCATCTCCGATGTACCCTGCTATGACTTCTTTCGACGTGTTGTTGCTGAGTATCGGACCCGTATTATTGTCCAGTGCTGGAGCTCTGAGGCTCTGATGACGGCCCCAATGGCGCGGATGTCTTTGTACGCATTCCTCATGGATAGGGACACGCTCTTGACCATCGAGTAGTATGCGAGATTGAAACGGTCAGGATTCATCTTCGATCGATGCAGTTCCAAGCGCCAGGAGTCGATCCACTTGATGTGCTTTCATCAGCCTGATGATTCGTTCGTACGCTCGTGCGAGAGGATGTATCTGGAAGAACGTGTGTCAGAATACTGAGTGTCTGGAGAATGGATTATGGGTACCAGGAGGCTGATTGAATTGACTCGGGCCCAGAGCGGAGAGCACAATATCCACGCCTTGCATTGCTTGCGAAAGAGCGTCATCGTCCTCCAACTGACCTGCAGGTCCGAATGGAGTCAGAACGATAGATTCCTAGCGAGGTAGTCGCGAAACGCTACCTTTAACAATCACGCATTTTGGGTTCCGACTAAGATCCTCGGGCAGCTTCTCTGGTGTCCGCACATATCTGGAAACTGTGAGCAGAGAAATCACGCCAGACGGTGACATATCGAACAGAACAATGGTGGTTCCGTCCAAAACGGTAAGAGCTTCACGGACGAGGAGGATGCCTGTAGGTCCCGTCGACCCGAAGATAAGGAGTCTCATTTCCCTGATAGTCGCTCGGTGCAAAGATGTGGTGGACCAAAGAGTGACAAAAGCCGGAATTCGGCAAATGCTTTGCCGACGTCAGACTCGGCTAAACTATTCGCCGTGACAGAAACCTTCACAGCGACTGATCCGCGGATGGCCGTTGTCTTCATCCTCATTTGACATCATCGGACGTCGGTCGCTAAGAACGGTACAAAGCGGCAAATTTATATTCTTTACATCGTTGACGCTATAGTACAAGGGCACGTAATGCTGGATTCAAAGTGTTTTGGCAAAGAAGGCTGCCAGTCTGGTGTACAAGTCCTCAAACCTAAATCGCAAATAAGAACAGGCAGGGTATCCTGTCACGACACTTACTCTTCCTTGTTGGCTTGGACGTTCAGATCAGCCCGAGCTGCCGCCTATAAGCAGTGAGTATCAAGATTGAAAAAAGCGCGCAAAGAAAATAAGTACCCATCCGTGGTGCCTGTTCATGCGATATGTCAGTGACAGGCACTCTCGGAACTGGTGGGATTTACATGTTAGAGTAATACTTGTTGTCGTTTTTGGTTGCAAACGGCTTCTTGGCAATGGCCTGAACAATTTTGATATACTGCGAATAGGTTAGGAACTGAATACACCACGCTACGATTGAATTGCAAGGACCTCGTCAACCGGGTCATCCTTGGATAGGTAGATCCCAAGCGGCACGGTCAGCTTTTCAGCGTCCTCAACGGACAACATCCTGAAGTCGGATCGAGTGAGATGAAACGGCTGCGTAAACAGATTTCTTACGCGGGGTGGACGATCGACACCGAATCGAACGGAGTATCTTGACCTCCCGCGCACATAGGTTACCTTTCCACCTAACCGAATTTAGTGAAAAATGTTGAAGAAGAACTCGAGTAACCGACCCCAACAAAATCCATACACGCCGACCTTCGTGTGCTTGACGGTGACTGCCTGGTCGCCGGATCCAGCTGCCTGCAGTTCCGCTCCCTCCTTCAGATTCTTCCCGAAAGCAACCAAAGCATCGCGAGCCTTCCCAGGCTCAGCAATGCCTTTGAAAAACGCTTGAAGGGCTTCACCGCACTCCTTGGTTTCAGGATGGAAGTTTTCGGTGGGGAACGCGTTTCCCTTGCCAAAAAAGTCCGGCATGTACACAATGGTGTCCAGAGTCGATGCAATGATGTCTGCGCCCTGTTGTGTGGCTATAGGAAGTCAGTTAGCAGAGGTTGAAAAGCAGAGTTTGTAAGAACTCCCTAGAATGGTGGCCGAAAATATCGAAGACGCAGACGATGGCGTTTTTGCTTTCCTTGTCGCCGGTAACATACACGTTGGTGAATGGGCCAATCGTGCAATCAGAAGTGCCTTTGGGGGTGTACTGCGACTCGACCGGGGGAATCGAACAGCAGGCCTAAGGACCAGCCCAGTGAGTGCCAGAGGGTGCGAGAGTAGGATGCCAACCTTGTTCGTGTTGTGAATTACATGCGAAGCAGTGGACATCTTGGATTTATTCAAGTGGTGTGTCAAAGTACGAAGTCTGCCTGCCGAACTACAGCGTCAAATTGAGCTGACGCCCAGCATCAAGTAGACTTGCCTATCATAAGATGAGGGAAGGAGCAGAGTGTGAGAGCTGGAGAGAGGTTGCGTTCATTTTGGAACCGGCTAAGAATCACCTATGATGTAATGCCTCAGATGCCGGATTGTATTTGGCTGCAGCTTCCCGGTGATCTCCGACGAGTATAAAATTTTACTGTGACAGTGACAGTGACTAAAAACAACCCTCGCCCGATTTTTGCGTTCAGCAAGGTCAACTCGTCTTTCCCATTCACAAGGATGGGTAACGTGGTGCGGGTGAGAATCACTGAGAGCTCAATTAAGCCGGAGCGACTTCCAGCCTAGGCAACCACGTACTTCGTGGACGGGATGAGCTTGACTATGCGGCTCCGACATACATTCGTCCATTGCAATAGATAACCTACATAAGTATCTAACATGATCATAACCCTTTTTCTTCTTGTTATCTGCGGTGTCGCCGCGGTCTCGTCAAAATCGTGCTGGACAACATGTAGAGTGCTGCGACAACAAACTCGCACAAAAAGCCCAGCACCAAGAACAGTATCCATTTCCCGGTGATGGGTTGGAACATAGCTAGCGTCGGGTTGGACGAAAGCTGAAGGCCAAAGAGGTCCGAAGAGGACCAAGCAGCCAGAATTTCATACGCGACACGCGCGCCGAGAATAGGGAGAGCGACTAGGATGCCGCCGAGAAGCTGTTGTGCGTCAGTCAATGACAATATGCGAATTGAAAAGCACGCACCCTTCTCCGGTAACTTCTCATTTCGTAGCGGTCCGACCAACACCGCAAATGTACGACGAATAGCACCACGTACAATGCCCCATAGAGGGCAGCTGAAGTCTTTCTTAAAATATCCCCGATGTGCCCCTGCGTTGGAGCAACATGTGTGCCCAATATTCCGCCCGCAATGGCGAGAGCCATTGCAATTATAACGAAAAAGGCGATTGCCCTGGAAGCATGGTGAAAAATCGATCAATGGTTATTCCTCCCGTACTGACCGCTGCAATTCAAGTGAGAAGAGCACGGTAAATGAGGTCAAGGTTACATACAAACATCCTGGTTGTGTGAAGGTATTCGCTATACGAATGCTGCCCACTGAGAAATACGGGTTAGTAACTCAAGAAACATACGAGACCGTACGCACGCTAGGCCCAAAAAACCAATCGTGGACAGCATAAGCACGGCCAGTCCTGCATGGAATAGAATGTAGGCGGAAATGAAGAGGTCGGGGCTTGGGGCTTTCATCACTTCCCCCGAGACAATCAAAGCCCCACCGGCGATTCGTGCTAACATCTGTTAAATTATTTGGGCGCCGGAGATGATGCGATGCTAACCCAGAGAGAAAATAAACATGAAGAGCCATCCGGCATCTCGTCGAAAAGCATAACGGATGACCAGAAAGAGCGATAAAGCGGCGATCGGGACATAACTGCCCAACTGAGCGGCAGCGATTATGCCTCGGGTATCGAGAGCGGGCATATTGTGTGAATTCCAGGCGTATTTATCAGGTCGTTAAAAGGCGTGCAGGAGGACGTGAAGGATCGTGCAAAGGTATCGCGCGCGGGAACTAAACCTCAACCATTCATGTGACCGTTGCGATTAGCCGATAGGATAACGCCGTTAACTCCATTCAACGCGGAGTCCAGTTGCACTATTGACGCGTAAAATTCAGGCTCAGCGTGTTGCTGGCTGTCCTCTTCGTTCTGCTGGCTCGAAGTACCGGAGCGCGTTGTAACCTGTTGTAACTGTCTTCAAAGCTTAACATTGAGGACACGTGCTCGGCCCGTCAAATCCCGGAGCGTCCCAACTTGGTCCAACTTTTTTTGCACGCATTCGATGAGGTTACCTCGCAGAGTTCCATGGACGTCGATTACAGAGCTCGACCAACTCTGCTCTTGGGTTTTCACCGACGAAACTGACTTGGAGTCCAAAACCAAAGCAATCAACCGCGTGAGTCCAGTCCCTGCCTCAGTATCCTGTTAACACCGTCCAGTTGGCCGCTTGGAGAGCAATAACTCCCCTTCCACATGCACTCGAATCTACACTAGCACTCCTCTCGGCATTGATTCAGGATGCATCCAGTTCAGATCCATTATCGTATCTCTCTTTGCGGCACAGTTATGCAGCTGCCATAATAAGGTTGGTCAATGGCCTGGTTGATCCCCTCCAGCTCGGGGCGTACGCCCGCTCTATCGCGTCCATAGCGAACCAACTCGGGCTTCCGCCTTGGCTTGTCGAACTGCGACATGCAGCGACACATGAAGACCTTCCAAGTCTCGAGTTACTTCGCCAAGCAGCTCGGGAGGTATCGGTCTTTTTCACGAGTCGCATATAGATGTCTACTTAATGGAAACCTTAGTCAATGGCATGGCTGCTGCACAATTATTTCCTTCCTACAATCAACCCTTCAACCGTCGTTCCGCCCAAGTCCGCGCCGTTGCGGTCTCTCACTCCCGCGTTGAAGCAATACAAGGCCCTCCGGAAAATAATCACCCGTGACGCCTCCCTGAGATCTCAATACAACCAAGAAATCAAAGCTGTTTTCAAGGACGTAGAGAGGTGGATAGCAGAGGCGACAGTTTCTGCCAACGTCGCAGTCGGTCAATTGGGCTGGGATACTGGAAGAGGCGACCAAAATTCGAAGGAAAGATGGGCATTGGATCGGCTATGCGATGCATTGATGGAGAAGGGCGCGCTTGTCCCACTTTCCAAAAAGTACGCCTTGCCCTCGAGATTGCGTTGACTGACGTTCGATCTCAGAAAACGCACATTCCCTGTCGATTCTTTTTTGCCTCCAGCGTTTTCCGTCGAGCTCTGGTCGCCACTCCTCTCCGACTTGCACGCATTACACCCCGATTTTCCTGCCATCCTGTCCAGCCGCATCGTCTTGTGCCTTTTAAGCGAGCCGCCTCAACTCGACGTGGTACCGATCGCAGTTGACTCGACGTACTGACGCGTGTCTTGCGCGCTGGGCAATGTGGACGATTGAAAACTGGGACGCAGAAAACTCTGAATCTGACCTGGACCTGAAAAGAGATATAATTATCTCATTAATCACCGGTCTCGGCCCCAGTTCCAGTCTGAACAAGGACACTGCAGCGTTCGAGGTTTCTTCTTTCTGAAAATGACAAAACTGAACTTGAATTTATCAGGGCGATAGCCCTACTGCAGGCCCTGTGCGCGGGCAACCCTGAGATGGACGCCGCGGTGTCTATTCTAATTCGTCCTCAAACCGGCCCTGTAAAACGTGTATGTGGTCGCTGCTCAGGTTTGATGAAACCTCAGACATGTTCGTTCAAGGAATGGACTTCGGAGGACATCTCCATCATGTCCTGAGCGACTGGCAACACTTCTTGCAGTCCCCGAAAACGATACGGAAACCCGGCAGTCCCAGCTAGATGCTAGGCCTAGGACGAGATCTCAGATGCTCTTTTCAGCCCTGGCTGGCGTCTGCTCGATTCGAGTTCCAGCTGGAAACCCTCCCCCATCGGCGTATATGTAGGTTAATATTAGTAGATCAACAAGATGCCGTATTATATATGGAAATACTTCACGCACTAACAAACGGATTGGCATCTCCACATTCAAGCCTCCACCCGTACAGACGCATACCCATAAAAAGAATCAACATATCGAGTAAAAAAGCTTCCGCTTCGGAGGTTCGGACATCGGTCCGCAGTACAGCTGTACTTGCGTCATCTGGCTGACCTTGAATCTCCGTGCAGCTTCCTTGCTTGTTCCTTGCGCCTCCCCACTCAGCAGCGCCTATCTCTTTTGTCTTGAATTCGAGGCTCTCATAAGGCATGAAGCTCAACAGCCCTTTGCCTCAGCCTTTACCGAAGGAATGTCTCAAAGCAGCGAAGATCTGTCAGTCTCTCTTGACTTGCCTCAAGTCAGAATAATTGTGACTTACCGGGTTAACCTGCCTCAGTCAAGTCGTTTGTCGACAATTCCAACAATGGTCTCGATGGCGTAATACCTCGAGAAGTACTTGAGAATGCAAAGGGTTTCTCTACCTCATCTCGATAGACGTTCCATTCAATTTGTACTTGCTCAGGTTTTGCCATCTTCACTATCTTCAAGGCCGGCTTTCTATTCAGCGCGCGTGCAGGGCGAGTCTTGTTATCATGGACTTGTTGAGTCCCATCGTCCTTACACTCGACCACAGCACCGGTATCGTCATCGCAAAGCTCCCAGATGGCACTTGGTCCAGCCCCAGCGCGATCGGCACGGCTGGTCTTGGGGTGGGGGGCCAGTTGGGTGCAGAGGTCTCATATTTTATACCTATTTGACCGTTTGGGATAATGAACTTGGTCTAGGTCACCGATTTTCTTATTATTTTGAATTCCCGGGCCGCCTGTGAAATCCTTCATGGCAAGTGGATCCTTGACACTGGGGTAAGGTTCTCCTGTACGAATAAGCCACGCAACCTATATCTTACGCATCCAATTAGTGGCAACATGAGTCTCGCTCTCGGGCCCGGTCGCAATGGCGAGGCTGTCGGTTCATTAAATACAAGCGGCACGGTAGCCGCAATGTAAATATCTGTATCCTAAGTGGACGCTTCTCCTGCTGACTTTCCGACTTTCACCTCGCAGGTACAGCTATTACAAGACTCGTGGATTATTCGGCGGTCTCTCTATAGAGGTGTGTCCCTTGGTTTACAGTCTGATCCGAACTTTACAATCGACTAGGGTTCTGTCATCGTAGAACGCCAGGACGCCAACGTCCAGGCGTACGGCTCCCATGTTACCAGCAAATTGCTCCTTAGCGGTGCAGTGACTCCCCCACCATGGGCAGCGGCTTTGATTAAAACCTTGGATGCATGCACGGGCCTCCCAGGGAACCGTCAATGGATATCAGAAAGCGAGCCTGAAAACGGCTATGCCTTTGGTACCCCCACCAACGAAACCCCGCCCTCACAGCTCCGGAAGAAACGGAAGAACGATAAAATTGAATTTCCTCCTGCATCATGGGGCGAAAGTCGCGAATCTGGGTCGTATTTCAGCGATCAAGTCGCGGGCGCCTCTCTCCGCGGCAAACCCGAGTTCGACAACTGGGAAGACCAAGGCTCCAACAACACAACTTCTCAATTTCCGACCAAGTTTCAATCAGATTTTACGCCGGAGCAGGATAACAAGGGTTATCATCATTCGCGTGGGGCTGCGTCAATTTCCCACACGCCGACCGTATACGATTTATTCGACCCGTCCCCTGTGTCGTCCTCTCCATTTGACAACAAACCCACCCAAGCGCACACTCGCTCCATGAGTGAATCACCTTACTCCTCCTATCCCAATAATTTCGCCCCTTCGTCCACTTTGTATGGATCTAAGGTATCCACCACACAACCTGACGTTTCGCCCACCAGCGAGCGGCAGTTTAGCAGCATGTCCCCGTCGTTTATCAAACCCAAACCTGAGCTTGTGAAGCCCTTATTGCCTCATGAAGGTGTTGCCCGTGCCATTGCGTTATACGACTTCCAGGCCGCCCAGGTGAGCCCCAAACACGGCCACGTTTTACGTTTCGCTCACCCCTGTTAGCCTGGAGACCTCTCGTTCTCCAAGGGGGATATCATCGTTATAACTAAACGGTCGGACAGCACCGATGACTGGTACGTTAGGGAGCATTCTCTCGACTTGGCTCATCTCTTGAAAGGTGGACCGGCTATCTGACCGACCGCCGCAAGACTGGTATCTTCCCAGCAAACTTCGTCGAAGTTGTGTGATTATCGCTGTATTATAAAATGATGTATCTATCCTTCAAAGTGTATTATACCTGTTAATTGTTGTAGTATGCATCCATAGCTGCTTCCGAGTCCATTTCATCCTCTGCTCTCCGACGATTGTCGATGGCCTCGGAAGCAGCATGCCATTGCAGAACCCGGGGATGAGCAACCACCCTTGGCATGTATGTCAGTCCGTGTTCCGTGGAACATCAGGGAGAATATACTTGGAGGGGTGAAAATTCCGAATCTCAAGCTGTTCCATTGTTGTTGCGCGCGAGACGGCGACATACGCTGGATAACAGTTAGCGAGAGTTGATAAATTGCTGTAAGCGCACCTTGGCCTTTCTCAAACGTTTGTTTGAGGTCGACGCGGACACGCTCAATGGTTTGTCCCTGCGACTTATGAACGCTTAGAGCCCACGCGAGGATCAAAGGGACCTGCCCAGAATCAGCCATTCGCGGTCTTGCGGTTACGAACGCGTCATTACCTGCTCTCGGCTGGCCTCCATCTCGCCATCCGCATTGTTGATTGTGAACTCCTGTGGAACCATGACAAGTTCTTCTCCGTGTGTGAACCGCACAACTGGCCATCGCCGGGTACTTCCCGCCAAAGCCGGATTTGGTTGCACGGTCTCCTCCGATTTGGCAACTTCGAGGTGTTGGTTGATCGCGTCGGAAGAGGTGGAAAACCCGACAACCTGCCCGACGGAGCCGTTGACAAGTCTGCCCTGCACCAAATTCTACGACAACCGGTCAAACAAATTCAAGGCTGATGTCGCAATATAATTCTGACCTTGACCAGCATCACTTGAGCCCCGACCTGCGTTGGAACTGATTAGAAGAAAGAATAGTACATGACGGGGAAGGCCACTTTGAGGCGGATTATCTTTGGCACTACCAGACGGTTCAAAAGCTTGTCCCTTTGCTCTGGGCTTATTCGTACTCCTTTGCTGTTGAAGCCAGCACGTTCCGAAGCCAAATAAGTTTCGCAATCACCGGGGAGCATATCTAAACGAGAATTGTTGGCGCGATCCACCTCGTCCCTACGCGACAGCCTACGGGGGAGATCAATCATAATAGTCGCGTCCTGTGGAAACTTACAGCTCTGTTGGCTGTATGCCGTCGGTATACTCGACTTCTCGTGCAAGAGCCGTGAAGGCCTTCACGTTTTGTATCTTCCCAAAACGCATCGCATTTAACATGTCCACAAAAGCTGTCATGAACGATCAATGAGGGAGCGTTAAGAGCACAGATCATCCAGACCTCGGTCTTTCTGGCGAAAAACCTGTGTGAGGGTCACTGGATGGCCGATACAAGCGTCCCATTTCTTGGCTTCAAATGCGAAGAGTGGCAAAATGACTTGATCGCCATGCTTATTCGGAACTGGCGGCAGCTGGAAAAAATCACCGGACAAAACCAGCTACAAGATGAAGTGAGCGATATGTGTAAACGAACGAATCAGGAGTACCTGTATACCGCCAAAAGGAGCGTCGTTTTCGCGGATGATACGCGCCATCTCTTCCTAGCTTAAAGGTCAAACAGCGAATATGAAGTTGGTAAAGGCACCAAACCAGCTTGTCGAACAATGCGCCATCTACCATAGATACTGACGGTGGCTGAGTAATAGAAGGACGAGGAAAGGCAGCAACGCACTTTCGTCAATGATGAGCGTTTTCACTCTTCTCCAACGATCCAAAACATCAGTCATTTTTAGGCCGAAGAACTTGCCAGCGACTTTCTTGGCAGGCTCGTTCCCGATCCCAATGCCGGCCCAGGAATGTAACGTGCAGCCCCCAATATTAATTGCTGCAATGCCAGTGGAAGCAGTGATACCAAGGGTGGGACAGGGTTTTTGACCACGACTGAGTTCTTTGATTATTTGTCGCAACAGAACTGATTTGCCAGTGCCTGCTGATCCCGAAAAAAAAGTGCTCTTTCCTTGACGTACTCGTCGAAGGACAGCTTGTTGCTCTTCCGAAAGAGACACGTTGACGGCGGTGTTTTCAGCATTCCGCGATCCAGAAGCCTCGGCTGATGCTGGGGCACTCGACTTTGGTTTTTCGGCCCGGCTATACGGTTTCTGGGAGCGGGACGAGCGGGAGACAGACTGCGATGGGCGAAAGACAGACTGCGATGCGGTTGCTGTGGATGCTGCAGCGGTCTGAAGAGACAGCGAAGCTGCACACAATCAGCGTCCAGTTCCGAACAGCGTAGAAAGAGTCCACCAACATGCCAACCAGGTTTCGGCCTGCTCCAAGGAGGTGAAGCTCTTGTGAACAGCTCCGGGATACCGAGAGACCTAATTACTGAAGGAATTAACTCACGGCGACCTCGCCAACTACAACGCAGGATACTTGCATTATCTTTGCACTGTAGCCCAACGAAGTCGAAATTACCAGGAGCCAATTGACCTGAATTCGAATTGACGCACGTCATCCCAGCTTTTGTAAACCTTCGGGCCTTCTCTTCCCTTTGCGACGGCGTAGTATTTGGGCATTGAATTGACTGCGAGTGCGAGCTTGCTGAAAGCCCGTTTCATGCAGCTCTCGGTGGCTTTCGGCCCGGACGGAGCCGCGTGACTGACGCGTATAGTCACGCCGTGAGATAGCGTCACGTATAAGCCCCTTTCACCCCAACCACTGCCAGTTGAACGCGTTTAGAACAGGGTTCGAGAGCATGACTCACAGTGCTACCACCATGGAACCGGTTGTTATCCCGGCTACTCCCTTTCAGCCTGCGAAAAGTATCAAGCTATCCAGAGAACAGCAGAGAGTTTTGGACATGGTTGTCGCTGGGAAATCGGTGTTTTTCACTGGCCCTGCGGTGTGTGGTGCACAGTTTTGGAGTCAACTCCTCTAATTTCTTGATGATGTAGGGAACAGGAAAATCTATTCTTCTGCGCGAAATTATACAAACTTTAAAGGCGGATCCCCTACGATTGCCCTCCTCTGTGGCAGTCACGGCATCCACAGGAATAGCCGGCCTGAACATCGGTGGCTCCACTGTCCACTCATTCGCTGGCATTGGATTAGGGAAAGAGTCCAAAGAACGACTTGCGAACCGAATCAAGAATTCCTTCAGACTTCGCGTCCGCTGGCAAGAAACGAAAACACTGATCATCGACGAAATTTCGATGATAGATGGCGTTTTATTTGATAAACTCGTGGGTTCATTTTCCGAAGGTGAAGCCCTCTTATATTCCAAGCTTAGGAATACATCGCTCGGGAAGTCCGAGAATCGAAATTCCCTTTTGGTGGGATGCAGGTATCGTTTGTTTCCACCCGGTCTCTCCATCCGTCCGAAACGGGGTCTGATTGTTCCTCTACTAGCTCGTCATCTCGGGAGATTTTTTCCAGCTACCTCCGGTTCCAGACCAGACTCACGAACACCGTATGCCTGCTACTTATGCGTTTGATGCCCAGACTTGGAAGATGTGCATCCGTCGACCCATTGTTTTGTCCCGTGTTTTTCGCCAAAAGGATAATGGTAATGTTCCGAAGGCTCCTAGAAATTTGTGCTTTCTTATGCTTTGTCGTTCGCACAGTCTTTATCGACATTTTGTCCTCCATGCGAGTTGGTGTCCTGAGTCGGACACACATTCAACATTTGACGAAACTGTCGCGGCCTTTGATCTACGCCGACGGAATCGAACCCAGCCAACTGTGAACCGTCTTCCCGCTTCGACGGGCAGGTACTAACTCTTGCATATCAGTTTCCCATTGAGAGCCGAGGTCGAGGCTTGCAGTATGCCGATTCATGCCATTCAACCCTACTCTAACTTGGGAATAGACAGCGGGAGACTCACTGCTCTCTCTGGCACGGTGATAACCTATCATTCCGTCGACAGTGCTGGATATGATGTTCATAACGAACCTATAAACAAGTTAGGAAGATCTCCTTTTTTTCCAATAACTGATGCTGAAACATTATAGGGACATTGCAGCGCGGCTATTGGACCGCCTGGTCGCAGTACCGAGAATGCACTTGAAAGTAAGGCGATACCTGCAAACACTTAGTGCATCTTGCTGAAATACTCGGCAGGTCGGTGCTCAGGTCATGCTAATCCAAGTAAGCCTGACCGCTATCTCCTGTTTTGCGAACTAAATTCGCGCACGCTTTCAGAACGTTGTGCAAGGTTAGTCCAACTTTCTAACGCACGGAAGACGACAGTCGTTCTTAGGTGCTTGAATAGGCAGTCTCGTAAATGGCAGTGTCGGCGTGCTAGAGGAATTCTTAACGACGCGCGAGGCAGTGGACCGCGGATTCCAAGTCGCGCAACCTCAGCAAGAGCTACCACAGCATCTGTGCCCACTAGACGACGCCGTGTTCACAAAGGACCAGGCGTGGCCGCTTGTTCGATTCACAAACGGAGTGTACCTGCTCTGCGCACCTCTGGGGTTTTCCGTCGAAGGTTTCAAAGGCAATATTGAAGCATACCGTCTTCAGGTGCCCTTGATACTCGCGTGGGCATTGTCCATTCACAAATCACAAGGACAAACCCTTGCGCGTGTCAAAGTCGACCTGAACCGGACCTTTGAGAAGGGGCAAGCCTATGTTGCCCTCTCTCGCGCAACTACCATGGAACATCTCGAGATCGAGAACTTCCAGCCGTCCAAGTAAGGCTGGGTTTTTACGAGTGTTCTTGGAATAATATTCACTCTGTGCAGAGTCCAAGCCCATCCGCGCGTAATCGCGTGGCAAAAGACGTGGATGGCATCAGAACCAGCAATAAGCGTAGATGAGGAAATAAATACAACGGAAAACGTCAAGGCGGAGGTAATAGTGGTTTCAGACGACGAGTCCATGGAATCAGATGATGAAGACGAGCTCATCCTCTGTCACTTTGACCCAGTTACCCCTAACTAGGGACACAAGAGTCTGACATTACACGGTGTACTGAGTAGTACTGATACACACACTGGAAACAGCAGGGACAGTTAGCTAATATACGTAGGGATGTAAAATGCGCGGTATTAATGTACTTAATCCAGATGAAATGCAAGAAAAATACATCAGTTCATAGAGGTTTCGTGCAAGCGTGAGAGAAAAGTAATACACAATTGTCCGGTCGTAATAGATGCGTGGGTACTACTGCTCCGGTAGTGTAGCCAGCGGCTTGTTAGGAGAAGGGGGGAGCAGCTGCACCGACTGCCTCGCAGAAGGCGGTCGAGATCCCTCGCTGGCGCTATCAAGATCGAGCGAAGTGCGGAAGGACGTTTCCGTCTCGAGCGTAGCAGTGGACACGGCTGGTGATGGAGGCATTTCGTCGCTAGGGCGGCGAGGGAGAGGTGGTGCGGCGTTCGAGCGCTCTTTGGTGGGAGACGGAGGTGGGTTTGCCCGGGCAGAAGGATGGATGCTACTGGTCGGCCGCATCGGTAGTCGGGGAGTGAAGTCCTGCGGCGACGCGGTAGCTTCCCGGTTGGGAAGTGAGTTCGGTGGCACAGTCGTCACATGGGTTCTCTTCGACCCGTAGTAAACTTCCGGTAAAGGCTCCCCCGCAGGCGTGGCGGGTAACGGCGCCTCGGTCGGCTCAGTGGGCTCAGACGGCTCGTTAGGGCCTGCGTTGTCGTCGTACAAAATATGTGCATGCATGATCAGATCCTCCATTAAAGAATCCTGGTTGCGGGGTTCAGTTCCATGCAAATAAGAACAGGAAGCCGAGCGCACCTTCCACGTCTGGATGTTTAGAAGGTCCACGCCGCCTTTGGGGATATCATCTTCACCGAAAATAACACCGCCAAACACAATGGCTAGATTCTTCGCGTCCATTTTGTTCTTATCGCTGAACGCAACGACGCGGGCTAGGTGCTCTACTAGCACTTTGAGCGTCGCTTGGTGAACGGGGGGCAATCTTCGTATCTTGGCTCTTAATAACATAAAGTTGTTGGACTGGTGATCAGCTACGGAGAGGATCAGTTTTGGCCATAAATCGTGAACGAAGCGCGGCACGAACCTCGGTCCTCCGTATGCTGTATTCGATCTTGCAAGGCAAATTTGAATACCGGTTCTGGCAGCTCGCGTAGATACAACTATTTAGAGAATTAACAGCTGCCAGTCTCGAAACAGAATTTGTCTTGACCTTGAGCAAGGAGGCAACAGCGTACACGTCGTCCTTCGGCTTGAACTGAAATGACGATTCATCGCGCTCGATCTCGTGCTGCAACTGTCAAGAGTAGCGAAGGCTCGTCGACAAAATTCCATGAGAGGAAGGAGAAATAACGAACAGACTGGACAACGGCATGACGGCCCGACACCTGTAACTTTGATGAGAAACTGCTCGGAAAGCGGAGAGCAAAGAAACGGACTCGATATATGCCCTCCGACTCCAGTCCCCTTTGATCTATCTCATTGATGCAAAGCTGGACGATCTTGGGTGCCTCACCCTCTTGTAAGTTGTGTGCCATAGCGTAGTCTAATAGACTGAAGCCGAAGATGAGGTCGTTACATTCTCCGACGTGGCCATTCTGGTATAGGATGCGGTCCGGTATGGCAGACGCGAGTGAGCGCGGAATATATGCGGCAAGCTTGGAGACGTCGATCTCCGATGAGATCTTATCGACAACAGAGCGGGCATGCGTGGACAATTGGGTTTGTGTCGTGCTCGTTGCACTGCGATGGATGTGAATTCAGATAGGACACGAGCCGGCATGAGATCGTACGTCATGTTGTCCGTGTACTTTTCGAGCACTTGCTTCACTGTAGCAGAGGACTCCTGCACAAACATCTCCAGGCTCTATACGAAAGTTAGCTAATCGCCCTTCACCATTCATTGTTGAACGCACTCTGTAGCCGCTCTCCAGTATCTTGACACGCCGCAGTCGAAGGGTTTCAAGCCAGTGAACGCCATTGCGGTATTCCTTGTCTAACCGGAATTAGCTTTCACAAGCACGGAACTTTTGGATGACTTACCAGCTTCGTCTGCCTCCCTCTTTGCACGCACAGCCTTGAGTGCATGGGTTTCTCTTCCCCCACCCAAAGATTCCTTGACAGTTCCGCTCTTTTCGAGGAAGCCACGCAGCTGATTAAGCTGCTTCTTCCCATGATGGGCGAGGTCAGAAAAGGCGGTAGATGACGAAGGCGAACGGTTGCGGCCGCTCGGCGCACTTCCGGAGGGACGCCGTTCGAGCGCACGCAGAGGTTGAGGGGAGGTAACGCGTATCGGCGCGTTCAAGACATTTGGCTTGTGGTGATCCGCCCCGGATGCCGTCACGGCTGTCGGCGAAAGGGGAGGCGCTGCGGCGGCCGCGCGTTTACTCTCCTGCACAGACGTCGATATCTGTTGAGACTGAAAAGGAAACAGCGGGGACATACCTCGACGTCGGCAAATTTCTTTAAATACTTTGCCTTGAGTCTGGGTAAACCATTCTCTGCAAAGTCGTTGTAGCTGTTTCCCGACTCTTTCAGATCCTCCTTGATGCGTTTCCTTGTTCGTTCCTGTGTTTCCTAGTACGATGGCAGACGTCACGAAGGTCCAAAATGTATGGTCCGGGGGGCCTACCCGCAATGATGTCAGGGGGGTGATCACATCCACGCTAAGGGCAGACAGGAAAGCTTGTCTGGCCTGCGACTCTGGACGGGTGTCGGAGCGTGAATCGGTCGGGGGGAAGAGGACGGACCTCGGTCGACGTTGTCACGGACCTCGTTCCACGCACTGCGCGTGGTGCTGAGGTCGGACCGATCATCGAGAAACGCGTCAATCGACTTTATTTTCTTGTGAAGTTTGACAAGAGCCTCGACGCTGCGGGGTATGAATACAACGCCTCTCAGACACGAGAGAGAACGCACTAGGTCTCTTCGATGCGCTTTCTATTTGGAGAAGATGAGTATATACATCGGAACTGTACGGCAGTCGCGGCGCACCGTTCTTGAAAAAAAGCGATGAATGAGTCCGAGAGGGTGCGGAGATGGTGGTCGAAGAGAGGAACGGGGCCCTGGTGGCCGGGGGAGTGCTCGGACGATGGGCGCGCGGACGCTGGCTGGCTTGGCTCCATTCAAGAGGCAATGGAGCATGTGACGATCGCGTTTGACATTTGTTCAAATTCAGCAACTCATCAGTCTTATCCTAGGAACCTAGACGAGCATCCTGGTATCAATCAGCCCGACCACTGACTCACTCTCGCAACCGCCCTCCAAATAAAGGAAGCCGCTCGCTGTCAGCGAGCAAGACTTCTGGCCATGTACTTCTGGACAACCGCGCAGAACCCGCTCGTGGTCGACCATGCCTCGGTCGGCCCCCTCGTATCCCTGTTCACAAAAAAACATACAGTTTGGGAGGACACTCTGATTGTGCCGGCAGTCGTCGCGTCGGCCTCCGCGGTTCTTCTGCTTCTCCACCTGTTCTTGGCATCGGTTTGGGGTCGTAAACTACGCGCGTTTGTGTTCAGGACCTCCGAACCAGAGGTCGTGGACCCGGTGCCTCCTCTCCCGTCTGGCCTGCTCGCTGAAGTCAAGGAGCATATCGCCCAGCATGGAGGCACCGTCATTTTTGCCTTCAAACTGGTGCGACTCGTCGCGTGCCTTGCCTTGCTCGGTCTGTCCATTGCCTCCCTGGCCCTTACCGAGGCAAATAAATCCGGCACCAGTATTTTGGGAAAATGGTAAGTGTGTTATTTCGGCGGTTTGCAGCCTTACAACCTCCTGCTAGGGGCAAGAAACATCCCAAGAAGAACCGCCCGAGCCCAACGCTCTCCGTTACCGAATGGCTGCAAGTTGCGATGTGCATGTCTTTCTTTTATTCCTCTGTCTTAGCCGTCACAACTGTATTCGCCAAACGGAGGTGGAGCCAGGTCGCGGTGAAGCACCTCAACACGGTCTTGGTTGCCACTCTTTTAATCTACGTCTATCGTGATCTGTTTCCCTTCATCACCTACAACCGTGTTCCCCTGGACCAATCAGAGGGTTGGATCCTATGGGCCAAGGTCATTGCCTTGTTCATCGCTGGAGCGGTCGTCCCCCTGTTTATTCCTCGTCAATATATCCCCGTCGATCCAAAGGTATTGATTACCACTGCTCGAGCAACGTCTATCTAATACGGATACTAGAACCCAATGCCTGTTCCGAATCCGGAACAAACTGCTTCGATTATATCGTCCATGCTGTATTTCTTCCTAGACCCTGTAGTGTTCTTGGGATACCGTGTGGCCCATATGACGCATGGTTGGTCCTCCGGTCCATGTCGCCGCAGTAGTATTAAGTCACTTTCAGATCAACTGCCGCCGCTGAGTGATTATGACGCATCCGCCAATCTAAAGGCGAGGAATTTCAAGGTGCGCAGTGGACTGCTTGGCCCTATCAAATATCTCATCTGGACATTTAGCACCTTGTCTCCAAAAAGTGGCACCTTTTCTTTGGTCTGGTCTGGGTTTTCCGTTTCGAATACATGACCATGGTGAGTTTCAAATCAATAATTCTTACAGGTGATAAATTGAATGCCTCCAGGCGGTAACCATAATCATAATGGCTAGCGCAAACTTTGCATCCCCAGTTGGGATCAACCGACTTCTAGAGTGCGTTTCCCCCCCCCCGCCCCCCCCCCCCCCTTTTTTTTTCCCTTTCTTCTTCTCTCTTCTTCCCCGTTCTCTTCCATCGGATTGATACTTATTCGGAGCCTACAGCTATCTTGAGAATCCCAACGAGGAGCCGGCAGTCAAGCCTTGGTTCTGGATAGTATGGTTGTTCGTCGGCCCGATGCTAGGTTCCATCTCATTCCAGTGGTACATCTTCATGGCCGTGAGCATCTTTTCCAGAATTCTCGTTACGCTGCTGATGCCAGACAGACACGTACGCTCGTGCGGTGCGAAGCCATAATCACTCAGCTCGTCTTCGAACATGCCTTGAAGGAAAGTCACAATCAACGCCCCAGAACAAAGGAAACCAACTAAGATAAGGACCTGTAGATTCGAGTCAAAGCGGAAACCGCCGAAAAGACACCAAGCAGCGGTACATCGACACCCGCAGATAGCGAAGCCCCGTCTCCCATTGACCAGGAAGAGTCCAACGGCAGCGGCGATGAAACCCTTCACTCCACCGACGCTGACACTGTCTCGCGGGATGAAACCCTTCACGCCAGCTCTTCCAGCATCAAGTCTACCACCTCAAGTAAAAAGGGCAAGGGCAAGGCTGAGGTCAAGGAAGAGCCAGCAGAGTCGTCTGATGCGAACAATTTGGTCGGCAAAATCACCAACTTGGTTTGCACCTATTTTTCTGCGCTTTCGTTTTTTTGATTTCAATGCTCAGGTCACTACCGATCTAGGTCCGTTCCGCCGTTTCTCATTTCTGATTGGGCTAAACTGGCGCAGGAAACATCACCGACTCACGGGACTTTTTGTTCCTCTTCCTGCTTATACCATTTGAGATTATTCTCTGCGTCATCTTCCTGTACATGGTTCTTGGTTGGAGGTAAGCCTCTCGGCGTATTTGTTCACCACTCCCTGATTTCACTTAGCGCATTCGTCGGCATGGGCGTGATGGTTCTTTTGTTCCCCTTGCCTGGCTATGTTGCCAAGATGGTCCAAAGTGCGTCGAGACATTTCGACTCCAAGTGTAATGTTCATCGTAAATTCCAGCGGTTCAACAACAACGCCTGAAAAAGACCGACGCCCGGGTTCAAACCGTCACTGAAAGTGAGCATCGGTCTTTTGGCGTTTCAGGGTCCTCACAGATGGCTTCGCAGCGATGAACGTCCTCCGGATGATCAAGTATGTATATACAGTCCTCTGCTACCGTTGTCCAATGATTGTGTAGATTGTTCGGATGGGAACGCCAGATGAACGAGAGAGTGGCCGAGAAGCGGGAAGAGGAGCTGCAATGGCTGTGGAAAAGACAGATGCTCGACCTTTTGAATGGCACACTCAAGTACGCTTCGTTGCATCTACCTTTTCCTGCATCTGATGTGATATCCTCAGTTTCTTCATCCCAGTGTGCACAATGCTGGCAACATACGGTCGGTTTCCCGTCAAATGCGAGTCGGATGAGCATTAACCATGTACACATCTAAACCTTCCCAGCCACCTAGTTAGTTGCTCATTTCTCTACTTATACTTGTCGCTAATGTGTCTATAGCGTCAGTTCTGCTTTGCATAGTGACCAAGCCCGCTCATCCATTCCTCTTTATAGACGGTCATTATGAAGCAGGATCTCAGCGCTTCGAAGGTTTTCTCCTCCATGTCTGTCTTTGACATGCTCCGCAACCAGCTGCATTTCATTTTCTGGGCTTTGAGTCAGGCCATAACAGGCCAAGTCTCGGTGTGTATTCCAGCTGCTTTGTGCCTCGCTCTACTCAAGCATCGCCCAGCTGAGTCGTGTGAATGAGTTCCTTCACAAGACTGAGCTCCTCGATTCCTTCGCGGAGAAGGATCCCAGCACTCCGGACCTCTTCGTACCCGCTGATGTCGAGTCCGAGGGAAAGATTGGGTTCCGAGATGCGACTTTTGCGTGGTCCAGTGAAAAAACGGATGGCACCCTTACTCCCTCCAAGCGCAAGTTCATGCTCAAGATCGAGGGCGAGCTGCTGTTCAAGCCGGGTTGCATCAATCTCGTTGTTGGACCCACCGGATCGGTACAGACATTATGCATTCCCCGCGACTGCTTTTGCTCATTGGATTTTAGGGCAAGACCTCTCTTTTGATGGCTCTTCTCGGTAAGATATAATATCTTTGGGAATTTTGATCAAGCTTATCATTTGTCAGGCGAGATGCACTTCATTCCTTCAGGCCCGACTTCATGGTACAATCTGCCCCGCGCCAAAGGTGTCTCGTATGCCACTCAAGAAAGCTGGGTGCAAAATGTCAGTTGTTTGGCACCCGCCTCGGTTATACATTGTTAACGTTATTTGCATCTGTTGCTTTTAGGAGACCATCAAGGTTTATTTGGCATGCACGTCAAATACCAACATTTAATAATATCTGTTTCTGCAGGAAAATATTCTTTTTGGTGCCAAATTTGACGAGGAACGCTACAAAAAGGTCACCGCCGTCTGCCTTTTTCTGGACGTATTTAACACTGCTTTCTAGGTTCTTCACCAATGTGCTCTGGAGCGGGATTTGGAGCTCTTTGAGGCCGGCGATGCAACGTGAGTACTCGATGAAACACAGCGTATCGAGTCTTAACCTTGGCAACAGCGAGGTCGGCGAAAAGGTATGCGTTGAACCTCGGACATGAGAAATTCATTCTTGATGCGTGTCGCTTATGTAGGGACTGACGCTGAGTGGTGGCCAAAAGGTGTGCTTCGCGCACCCGCGTAAAATAATTCCATCGCTCACACATCTTAGGCCCGCATTACTCTTGCTCGGGCCATCTATGCCAACACTGAGATCATTCTGTAAGTCTGCACGTTCAGTGTGTTCCAATGGTTTTTTGACCTTGCGCTCTCAGACTGGACGATGTGCTGGCTGCTTTGGAGTAACGTGCCTCCTTATCTCGCTGCCAATTGTCTTGATTTTTTTCTTTTTTTCTTTTTCAGCGTTCACACTGCAAAATGGATTGTGGAGTATGCATATCGTGTTACTTCAGTCGCCTGGTCTGATGTTCGAATTAGCAAATGTCTTCGCGGAGACTTGATTCAAGGCAGGACAGTTGTCCTGGTTACACACAACGTAGCTATGGCCAAGCCCATCGCGGATTACGTCGTTTCGATGGGCTCCGACGGACAAATTCACAGCCATGGCTCTATCTCGGAAGCCTTGGCCACAGATGAAGTTTTGGCCGAAGAGCTTAACAAGGACCAGGAAGTTCTCGACAAAAAGGAAGATGAAGTCGATGCTCCTCCTCCCGCTGCGGAGAAGAAAGCGGACGGGAAGTTGATTGTAGCTGAGGAAGTTGAAGAAGGCCATGTGAGCTGGCATGCCCTCACACTTTACTTTAAAGGGCTGGGCGGCAATCATGCACTGCTCTTTTTCACGGTTTTCCTCGCCGGGCTTGCTCTCACGGAGATATGCCAAACTGTCCAGACTTGGTTCCTCGGATATTGGGCTAGGTGGGAACAACTGCGTGAACGCATGGACGCAACTGAATATCGTTTTTTTTAGCCAGTACACAAATCCTGATGTCTCGCACGTGGATGTCTTCTAGTGAGTTGTCAGTATTCACTGCATCTGTACTGAACACTTACGTTCGCACCTAGTTACCTCGGCATCTTCTGTATGCTCGCAATTTTTTTATGTGAACGTTTCTAAATCCTTTCAGGTATTTTACTGTCGATCGCGATGACCATTTACGCGTTGGCATTCATCCTCTACACGACGGGAGTGTATCGTGCTTCGAAATCCATCCACACGCAGCTCGTTGAATCAGTGCTGGGAACGACTTTGAGGTCAGTCCTCGCCGGTATTCTATTGGCCCGTTATTCATGTATATGTGGCAGATGGCTTGACATCACTCCCACTTCACGAGTGATAGCAAGATGTACGGTCGATATACGCCAAATCGATAGTACCATTGCCTCCGGGCTGTGGGCCCTTCTGGAAATGACAATGTCGATGCTAGTTAAGTTCGCGGCGGTCATCCTGTTCACCCCCTTGTTTTTCCTTCCCGGTCTCCTCGTTGGTGCTTTGGGTGGCTGGTGTGGAGTACGTTTATGTTTTCTCTTCGGTTCCATTGGCTAACAAACATGTAGCAAATCTATATTGCCGCACAGCTAAGCGTCAAACGCGAGATGAGCAACGCCAAAGTAATATCTCCACATCGACCGGTTATCAGTCCTAACTCTCACTTTCCAGGCACCAGTTCTCGGGCAGTACGCAAAGCCTCGAGCTGTCTTCATTGGCCATTGATTCAATTTTTCCAGCTTCGGAGCCTCCTTGAATGGGTTGGCGTCTATCCGCGCTTATGGAGCACAAGACTCTATCACGAATATTTCGCTTGAACGCATTGACAAGTACACACGCACAGCAAGGACGTTCTACAATCTCAACCGGTGGGTGTGTGTGCGGATCGGTACGTGGATGTCCGGCATCTAAGACCTTGCATTGATTCCTTTGCGTAGATGTTCTAGGCGGCCTCTTTGTTCGTTCTCTTTCAACAGCAAAATTGAGTTGCCCTGATTTTTTTCTCAGGCTGCCTCCTTGGCATACTACCTGGTTTACTTCCAAACCCACTCACCGTCCAATGTGGGCTTTAGCTTGAATATGGTGGGTCCAGCTTGAACGTCTCGTTTTCTCTACTGCTCCGAACTGACAAATTTACAGGCCATCGGATTCTCGGGCATGATCCTGTGGTGGGTACGTGATCCGGATTTTCTGTTTCCACGCAATCTTTGACTTTCAACAGGTCCGGGTGTTGAACGACTTTGAGATCCAAGGCAATTCGCTTGAACGAATCCGAGGATATATCGACATCGAACAGGAAGCCAAACCGACCGCTGCCGGGACGCCGCCTGCTTATTGGCCTTCTAGCGGGAACCTGAGTGTTTCTCAACTGTCGGCAAAGTATTCGGCCAATGGACCCAAGGTCCTCCACGATGTCTCCTTCAACATCCAATCTGGTGAACGTGTGGGAGTTGTGGGAAGAACCGGATCCGGCAAAAGTTCTTTGACGCTCGCTCTCCTGAGATGCATATTCACGGAAGGAACGGTCCTGTACGATGGGATACCAACTTCGTCCCTCAACCTCGACGCGCTGCGCTCGAATATCACCATCATTCCGCAAATCCCCGAGCTGTTGACGGGCTCGCTCAGAAAGAATCTTGATCTATTCGAGCAGTACGATGACGCAACACTCAATAGCGCGCTACGAGCTGCGGGCCTGTTCGCGCTCCAGAGCGAGATGGACGATGGAAAGATCACTTTGGACAGTGAGATTTCCAGCGGTGGGAATAACCTGAGTGGTATGATTTTCTTCGCTGCCGAGGGTTTTTTATTCAATTTATTTTGTAGTGGGGCAACGGCAAATCCTTGCCTTGGGTTTGTGACATATTTCGAACTGATTTGTGTGCTTATTCTGCTTCTGTAGCTCGTGCTATCGTTCGTGGTAGTAAACTGTTGATTCTCGACGAGGCAACGTCAGCCATAGGTATGAAAAATTCGTGACATAAACTATTACCGAGCTAATGTCACTGCGCAAAGATTACAAGACAGGTAAAAACCTTCGTGATAAACTATCACCCGGCTGACTCCATTGTGAAAAGACTCGGTCATTCAGTCCTCCCTCCGGAATGAGTTGCCCAAGGACACGACGCTCCTGACTGTGGCCCATCGGCTGCAGGTAAGTGCGGATGGCTAAAGGTCGACGATATACTGATTTTCTCCGCAGACGATCATGGATGCTGATAAAATTGTAAGCAACAGTTTTCATGTCACTGTTCCGTACTTAAACTCGTTGTAGATGGTTCTCGATGCAGGTCGCATTGTACGATTAGCCTATTCGCACAATCCACCATACTGATCAGCGGACGCACAGGTTGAGTTCGACACTCCGAAGGAGCTCCTCAAGAACAAGCACGGCAAGCTTCGGGCGCTCGTAGACGAGTCTGGCGACAAGCATGCCTTATATAAAATGGCCGGGGCGTAATACTAGCTAACTTTTTACACATATAAGTAATATGAACATAGACATTTGCATTCGATGGTCAGCATCGCATGGAAAGAAGTATAAGAGTCGGACATTCAAGCGTCCTGGTGAAATAGCGTATTTTGTGAACAGTGAGACACAGAGCTTCAAGGCCGTCTGTAGCCACCAGCATCAGGAGCGTCTCGTCCATTGCGCGCAGGAGGAGGGTAATCGCGAGACCTAGGGGGACCGGAGTAGCCGTTGCCAGAAAAGCTTCCACCGTTCCCGCCACCAGCCGTATAGCCAGGTTCATAGGCACCGCCTGAGGATCGAGGAGGCGGACTTTCCGAGCGGCGCCTGTTCGACCTACGTCAATTAGGGCGTTACATTTAAAGAAGGAGAAAAATACCGATATCTTGGGGCTGCCACATCCGGAGGGCCGCCCCGAGGGTAATCATTCGCATAGCGCGACGGAGGGGGTGAAGGCGGACGCCCACGGTAATCGGTATAATCCCTGGTCAGAATTCAGATTGCATCTCTCTTGAAAAGGATCAAGTGTACCGAGGCGGCGGGGCTCTGTCGTAGTCATCACGACCCCTGGGAGGAGTTCGAGCTCTACCACCAGCGGCAGGAGGATAAGGGGGGTATCGTTCATGAGGTCTTCTATCGTAGCGATCGTACTGAGGCGGAGGGGGCGGAGGAGGTCCACCATAGCCACGGTAAGCAGGATCTGGAGGCGGAGGGTAGCGCCCTCCTCGGTAGTCCTGAGGTGGCACGGGAGGAACATAGCGATCGCGGTCAGCAACGGGAGGGCCGCGCCTGTAATCGTCGTAGTCTCTGCCCCTGCCCACAGGAGGCGCAGGAGGATAGTCGCGATAATCCCGCGGAGGCGAAGGGGCTCTTCGGTAATCCCGACTTGAAGGATAGTCATAGCGAGAGTCACGCGGCGGGAGTGCATCACGAGGAGGGAGTGGTGCGTAGTCGCGACCACGGTCGATCGGGGGCGCTTCGCTCATACGGCGTGGGGGGCTCCTGTAGAGCGAGATTAGGTCAAAGGATGTAAGTGAGAAAGACGACGCATACTGTGCTGCGTTCGGGCATTCTCTGTTCTCCGAATAAGTAATGGTAACAGGTGACGGAGAGAAGCTCACCTGGCCCAATGCCCCATATTGCCGCACTTGAAGCAGGCTCCTGGATCCCCAGTGTATTTTGCAGTCCTGCCGCCCCCGTGGGAAAGCTCCACTCGAATTTTGTTGCCCATAAAATGGCCCTCGTGATACTTGGCAACGCTTTCTTCGGCAGCTTGACGGCTGTCGAATTCCTGCAACAAGAGTGACAAAGAGCGCAGGGAGTATGCAGTAAGAACATACCACGAAGCCGTATCCGATTCTGGGAGGGTTCGTTCAGACACGCGTTGCCTAGCCAGGAGAGCACCACATACTTTAGTTCGATATTAGTGATGTTGCCTATCTGGCCAAAGCAGCCTTGCAAGTCCTCTGGACGAGTATGTTCGGGGAGACCACCAATATAGACCTTGTTCGGCTGGACAGCAGAAAGTAAACACCCAGTTGCGACACATGTGGAAAGACAAGAAGGCGTGGTCAAGGGCCCGAGCCAAAGGTTAAGCCTCGCAACAGTAAGCAAGTAAGGCATTTGGGCGTCACAGACAGCGCGAGCGGAGACGTTGCCATGTATGCCAGGCCACGAGCGACTTTTTTTCTCTACACGAGCAAGCAATAGCAAGGAAAGACCGAATAAGCACCTTGACTTGCTTTTCCCGGTAATTGTCGCCCTTGTGCACAGAGACAGTGCCTACGCTAGAGCCGCGAGGATAGTCTACGGGGTCGTTTGGATCCTGACCACGATCGTCAACAGGTAGAGGGTCATTGGCAGGTTCAGCACTGCGCCGAGACCCCAGGGCAGCATCGTCAGAGGGTCCCCAGTTGTCCTGGACCTCGTCAGCGGCGCTGGGAGAGGCCGCCATTTTTTTTTTCGGGGATGGTAATTGGGAGAGGCAAACAGATTGAAACAAGCCGGCTGATGCCGAATTTGGTCCGTGCGCACCCTTGACTTGGAACACGGCTTTGCCTTCGAGTCTACTCCTGGGGAAAGGAATCTCTACCACAAGTTGTGGACCTATACATTCTTCAAGTTTGTCGGTCGCTCGAGCTCGATTCAAACTTAGAATCTACTGCTGTACATCACACACTTCATCTGGGGGCTGGAGTCGCTCGACACATACCAATTCGTCTGGCCATGCCTCGGGTCACCAGCTTGTCCATAATCCAACGCAGTCCTCCGGCTTTTTCCTGGTCCGACACTGGCTTTCCCTGTCTAAACTTGGCATCGTCAAACTCAATCTTATCGTTTGTCACCGTCGCGGTGAACGGGTTTTTCTATCTGAGACCACTGCCGTTATATATCTTTCAGTTTTCCTTTACAAGCACCGCGTAGTGGTACATAAGATCCAAGCTGGCGGTATCCCTTTATTGTTGCCGTTCAACTTTCTTCTCCTGTCCTGCTGCAGAAAGTCGCCGCGCAACCTATCATGTGCACCTTATCTTGTTATCCATCTGTATCTTCTCTCGTGCTCAACCCGCTCCAGAGGTTCCATCTACTCATCTGAATCCTTGTCATACGATATCAATCTACGCAGAATCTGGATCGTCTTGAAGGTTATAATGCTACCGCAGTTGGGCGTCCCGCCATTATCGGGCAGTCAATACTTTGCCGCTCCCAACAAGCACGCTTATGCGCAGATACGAGTATAGATTGCAAGAAGATTGCCTGGCCAAATAAATCTAGCTAAGCCATTTGAGTGATATGTACTATATCATTCACAAATCTAGAGAACCAGTCATCTGAATTGTTGGTGAAGGCAGCGACGTCTTCATCTTGTACAGACCTCGGATCGAACGAATTGGAAAGGCTGAATAGCTTATTGCGTTCAAACTTGGCAGCTGTACACGATCCGTTCAAGGAGGTGGAACCGAGCAAAATGGTTTCTTGGAGAAAATTGTACCACATGAAACTTTCTTTGCTCACCAGGGAAAAGACTGAATTGTGTCTTGAGCAAGAAAGTTAAGCAGGGAAAAAGTTGACCGAATAGCCCCACGCGGGGGTCGAACCCGCAACCTTGAGATCAACTCCTGTTATAAGAGTCTCACGCTCTACCGATTGAGCTAGCAAGGCGTGAAGGCGGGGAGATTTGTGAAGCTGAGTGCCACGGGATGCTCAAGGCAGAAAGTTTGGAGTCAACGTTCTGGAGATTATCGACTTATCGACTGGCAGCAAGATGACTGCACGATGTTCACAAATCAGTGCGTAGTGACTCGTCGAGACGCTAGTTGTCGCGCAGCGGTTGCGCAGCGGTGTCAACAGTTCTCGACAAGCGTGTGACATCGAGTCACAACATCCGGATTCTGTGAAGTTGGAGTCGTTCAATACAACGAGAACGAGGACGTTCATGCCCTATTGCACCAATTACCAAATCTCCGATAAATAGATTTCATTTGGTTTTAGCAGATTACGGTAAATTGTACAGGCTTGGTTTTCAGCGAATAGATAAAGGTGTTAAACAGCAAGAAAGGGAGTGGAAGGAAAGAAAGCAGACACTAATCTTCAAAGAAAGATAAAGCATTAAAAAGGTGTCGAGCGAAACCACTCTAATAAAGAAATTCATCTCGAGATCACGTTCGTCGCGGGGCCAAGCACAGAAGACAGGGCGGTACGATACGCAACACATCGAATGACGCAGGAAGGGAAACAGATTCTGGGTTGAGCCAAGAGGGCTAGCGACCAGAAACTGCGGAGCCGCCTGAATAGTGACGTAAGCCTGCGCAAAACAGTCAGTGAACTGCGAGCCGTAAGTTTTGTTCGGGGATCTTACACGAAAAGAAGTAGCGCGATGGAAAAGCAGTTGATCTAGGTGCAGTCGCAGTCGACTGCGTGGCCGACAAGTCCCTTTCCGCAGCGATCACACCACCTGCGCGTTCCTTGTTCCACGCCGATCGACTTTTTGGAACCCACAGAATGGTGGGAAGAGCACACAGACCCCTCGCGTTGCGACTCGTCGCGATGGATGCTGATGAGATGACGTCCAAGATCGTGCTTGCGACTGAACGAGCGGCCGCAGGAGCGGTGGGGGCAGACGTGGGGTTTCAGTCTGTTGGGGTCGTGCGTGGCCATGTGCGTTTTGAGATTGTACGCTCTAGCGAAAGCTACGAGAAGAAGGGAAGGGTGAGCAGCGGAACATGGCATAAAATGCGGGGGAGCTGACCTCTTGGGCATGCGGAGCACTTATATTTCTTGCGCGCATCCCCCTTGTAATCTTCCTCCTCCGGTACGTGTGCCATCTGCCCAGCTGGGATGGTGGGTAGCTGCGTAGATATGTGGGATGGGGAGACGGTTGGACCGGCGAGGGGTTGGGTGTTAAAGTTGAGTTGACTGTACAAATCAACTGGCACGGAGGGGCGCGTGGAGGAGGGACCGTAATCTGAAAAAGTGGTACGCGGATTGTACGCCTTTGTATACGGTTTCGTGTTGCTGCGGGACGTATCAGGCGCCGCGCTGGTGCCAAAAGACATGCGATCTGCTGCGGCATCAGAGCTTGCCTGGGCTGCGGCGTATTCTGATGCAGCATCCACGCGAATCCGCTGGAAATCCATCTCCAGGTCGAGGGGGAAGGAGTAGTTGGAAGGAGGTTGGGGTGAATGAGGGTAGTTATAGAAAGACTCGGAGTAGGACGAGAGGGAGTCATATGCAGACTCGGAGGAGGCAGTTATGTTGGATGGGGGGCCCCGCGTAGGCGTGTCAGACCTGAAAAACGAGTATGCGTCGTGGGAGTCGACGGTGAGGAGCTGAAGTTGGTTATCATCGAATCCGGCAAGACTCGAGTCGAGTTCAAGCTCGAAGAGATCGGGATGGGGTGCGAGGATGTCAGAGGGGGTCTGAAACGACGCAAAGTCGAGGGTCTTGTTGTAGTCCGCGTTAAAGTCGTCGAAGACTGTGCTGGATGCATACTGCGTGCCCTGTGGATTGGACATGTTGCTGGATTAATATGAGGGCGAGTCAAGGAAGAGGGTAAGGAGAGAAAGGTTACCAAACACTGCCTTGACTGCGCTATCAGGTGACAAATTGACATTTAGACGGCCATTTAGGACCGTCGCGACTCAACCAACGCTCAAGCGCTCAAGAGCATCCAATCCTTCAATACAGCGCGCCCACAGTTCCCTTCCTCCGGATGCCAACGAATAAACAACCCAGTCACAAGGCAATTTCAAACGTCTCCATGGACGTTAGCGATCTTCATCCCGCTGATGACTATAGCCACAGGTTCTTCATCTGGCACGAATGGATTCAGGTATCGTTTGTCCGAGCACTTAGCGCACAGTTAATCCACTGAAGCACGTTATAGGCGAACGGACCATTGACGACCGAAAATGTGTTTGAATACTTCACGACTTCCATGTTCTACGACAAGCAAAGCAACAACCAGGTCTTGCGCATGCAGACTATGCATACGGGGACTGCTATAGCGAACGAAGCTGAGGAACTCAGGCATGCCGCGAGGGCAGCACAATATTCGTCAGGAAGCTAAACGTCAGAATAGACGCTTTACTGGAGTCGAATTTGCCGTTGTACATGCTGAGCCGCCGTCCATGTTCATCATCCACAAGCGCGAACGACTGTCTCCCGACGAAGGTATTTCTGAGACAGCGCCGTGTTCTTTCGACTTTTTGAAATGACAGCCAGTTCGCCCCCTGGCTGCGTATTTTATCATGAACAACAGGATATATCAGTCTCCTGACGTCTACACTGTGCTTTCCAATCGACTGGTGTGATTTGCTTTACTATGGAATTCGATGGAGTTCAATCAGTTTGTAGCTGACGTCAGTCTGCTCGCTGCAGTCTTCCTTGGACATGCTGCGAAGTCGGCGTCCGGACTATATTCCTCGAACAGGATTCGTTTGGCCCATCGTTGACTCTGCCGACGATCTCAAGAAGAAAGCTGCAGGAGACGAAGGTGCTGGCACAGGCACTGACAGCCGAAGCGCATCTGAAGTTCCAGAAAGCAGGCCAAAGGTACCTCAAAGGTAACATTGGGTGCTGGTTTTCCCTGATCATCGCTGAACACCACGTAGACCACAAAATAATTTGCTTCTGACGCACGCTATGCACGCGACTGCATTGCATTTGCACTCCAAGAATGTGCTGTCTGCGAGCGCTCCGGAAACAAATGTCGAGAGTGTGCCACAAACTCCGGCAGGTCAAGGCGCTCGGAATTCTGCTACTCCAGCGCCTCCTCCCGCAGCGCAAGCTCCTGCACCGCAAGTGTCTCAAGATTCACCTTCCCGGGCACCGCCCGGCGCAGGCAAGAAGAAACGGAAACGTATGCTCGTTTCTCGTCAGTAAAATACTGGTTAACCGTACGACAGGAACCCTTGTTGCGCCGACGTCGTAATCGGGTTTTTTTCTTGTCGACCGTGAATCCAATGTATATTACATCTCGTTACCCACAAAATCACATTGCCCTGCCTCCCGTTATCTTCCCCGTTAACCATCCGAGCGGTGACTTGAGATTCCCGCCTCGAGAACCCACGCCGCCCACTCCGAGACCTAGTGAAAGCGGATTTGCAGACGCAAACGATTCCTTTCGTAACTTGGCCGATAGTTGCACTGACATTTAGTCCTGAGAAGTAGACTGGGTCGTAGACGATATAACATACCCGAAGCGTCTATCTCCTCAACGTTAGTTTCAAGAACCAATCCTCCTTGTATAATTTCCGCCAGGATATGATGGACCTTTGGGAACGTGAATGACCCATTGAAAGTGTGTATCACCACGAGCTACCTCATCGAACTGGAATACGAGGTCCAGCTCACAAACATTCTCAAAAGCGCGGTCCAGCGACTCGACAAACACCTGTGGGCGCGGTCGCAAACGAAACAAGGCCGACACCGGATGGTACGAACCTGTATCAGGTCCAAGATTCCCAGTTCACTTTCTGCACCATCCACCACAAACACGAAATACAGCGTCGCATAGCTGCGATAGACGACTCGCCACCGCTCATCCTCTTCTCCTTTGGGCCCGAGAAAGGCTTCAAGCTCTGGGGCGTCCAGGAAGTTACATAGGCTGGCTGGCCGCGAACATATGAGGGAGAAAATTTTTGGAATAAGGGTTTGCGCCGATTGATGAAGCGGTGTGTAGAACTTGGTGAGTCGGGCGACACCAGAGGTGTTAACTAAGGGCGCGCTTCAATAGACTCCTCCAAGAACCAGCGGTTTGCACGTTACAGATGAGCACAGCGTGAATCATGGCCGTTGGATGTTAAGTATACATGTAGTCCGGAGGAGAACGGACATTCAAATATTCAGAGATGACGTAACATAAATCGTGAAGTACGCCAACTCCTTGATATTATCCATAGGCTTATGTAGGGACTTTTTATAAGGGGGAAGTCAGAGGTGCTCAGCAAAGTCAAGCGTCGCCGGGAGACGAGCTTGGGTGGAACATTCACATTCACTTTTACGAAAAGAAACGAAAAAAATCAAGAGGCATCCCGGGGAAGCTGCCAGCCCGGTTGTAATCCACCAACGAGTGTGCTGACAGGCCCGGACAATCCCCCTTGACTTTTGAAGCTCTCCAAAAAGTTCTTGATCAGATTGTAGTCCATCGGCTCTTCTTCACCTTCATCTTCATCCTCGTCGTCTCCGCGTTTCAGCGCCGCCTTCAGTTCGTTATCCAGGGCCGAATCGATGTCCTCTTCTTCCTCGGGAATGGAGGGGGCCTTGCCTTTACCTTTGTCCGCTTTCTGAGGCCGGGGAGGTCTGGCAGATGTAGGTTTGGCTTTCGTCGAACGAGAGCGAGCAAGTTCCTCGTCCATCGCAAGCATAACTGCTTCGAAAGAATCTAGATTGGGATTAACGTTGGGTCGTGGCCCAGGTTCCGGGGTTCTTCCATGCGTCGCTCCCGATATTGGAGGAGAACTCTGATTTTGTGCAGTGGTTTGTTTGGGAGAGGGGACAGTCGGGACAGTGAGACCCGCAGGAACAAATGCTGGGGCAAAACAGACGTCGGAGGTGGTTTGCAGTAGTAGCGAACAAGGCTCACCTCCCCTGTTCTTCCTATCTCGCAAAATGTCGCCCCATTGATCGTCAGTAATGCCAAGAGCTTGACGCGAAAATTCAAGGAATTCGTCCTCTTCCTCTCCCATGTCGACTTCGATATCCCCAACCACTTGTGGACGTTCATCCTCCTCCTCATCGACCTCCTCTTCCTCGTCAGTTTCGTCGTCAGAATCGACTCCATCATATCTGTCCCGAGGTATAATGGGTTGTCTGATCGGTCTGGTGTGAGTTTCGGCGGTTACTGAGGGTTTCACGTCTTCCACTTCTTCCACAACGTCTGTCTCGATAGTGGTGGGTGCGACCTTTTGGGAATTGACATGGAAAGAGGCAGGCATTTGACCGTATTCGGATGGTTCTATGCCAGGAACCAATCTATCGAGAGCAGCTTGTCGAGCTGCAGGAGTTTCTTCTTCAGAATCGGAGTCAGTCACAGGTTCATCGCTAAAATCCTCATCGTCCGACAGCTCTTCGCTAAAGGACTTCATCAGGATGACGTTTGCGAGGAGAACTAAGCAACTTACTCTTCGAAAGTCGCGCCTTCCAAGTCCCCTTTTCCTTCAACGAATGCTTCCACTTGAGTGGCAAGACTTTTCAGCCTCGAGGCCTGGTCCGACGCTAAGCGATCTTCGGTAGATTCTTCCTCGTTCGAATCGACTTGCATAGCAGTTTCCTGTCGTTTAGAGCTTCCCATGGTCGTCTCCAACATGTTTTCAAAGTCCGCTGCATCGACGTTAAGCCACTGATCGCTGTCTTCGTCAACACTCGTCTCCGGCAGATGCGGCGTTTGTGAAATCGCGGCCGTGACAAGAGAAGCAAACGAAGGGCGGGTAGCATCGCTTGAACACGGGGCTTAGTGGAATCCCAGGATTGCTGAAAAACGCCACTCACTCTTCTCGTTGAGTTGCCAGAAATGTTGTCGCTGCCTTGTCCTCGAGGGTGTTCCAAAGTTGCGACCCTTCTACCTCGCCCCGAAAATACTCGACGGACATGAGATTTTGGATATATTTGATGTACTGGGGATTTCTCCTCAGAGCGTCCTTTTTGGCTTGGACCTACGAGCGTGTTAAATTCGGAGGGGCGAACTTTCGAGATGCACTTACAGAGGACTGGATGGCATCTGAACTACTGCTAGAGGAATCAATTTTGCCTTTGCTTTCTTGAAACAACATTTCAAAGCCGACAGCCTGACAGCCATCAGAGGAGTTGACGGCGCTGAAAGAGAAAAAAACCTACAATTTTCATACCAACATCCCGCCATCTCCATTCATCTGAGCCTTCGTTGGCTTTCCACTGCCCAAACACTTTCGGAGGGAAAAACTTTTGACCAAGCAGCTGCGCATACGCCGTCCTCGTCATTTTCACAGTTCTGAGAACATTGGGTTCTGGCGGAAAACGCGACATGCGGTGCGCGGCCTGGAAAAAGGTCAGCTTGTGGACTACAGACGGTTTGGCTCATACCCGAAGCTGGATGGCATCCCTAGTATAAAACGTCTCAACGGGTTTTTGAATCAATGACGGATCGGAAGCCAGCGCTCGAGCAATATCCAAGGGGACGTATACTTTTGTGGCGTGAACGTGGCTTCGCGCAGCAGCCGGGTATCTGATTGCAGGATGTTCATGTGGAGGAATAAAATAAATGCATGTTGTAACGCACCCATTCGTCCGCCCCCAGACAGCGTTTTGGACGTCAGTCGAGGCAAGCGTCTCGATCGACTCATCGCGAAGGATCTTCAACGAATCTTCGATAGAGATAAAATCTTCTTGATTCTCGCCCTCATCGTCGCTGTCCGCCCTCCCGGGGAGTTTGCGACGCTGTTGCTTTCTAGACGGCGGGGAGACGTGTGAGAGAGGTATGATATGAAGCTGGGAGCCGAATATCCAGACCTGCCAATCGAATGAATTTTAGGATGGATTTCAAGCAACGAGACGGCGCACCCTGTTCTCGGAATTAGTGGGAGTTACCCATGTTGGTAGCGCATCTGCAGCCTCGATGAGCAAAAATTCTCCATCTGAGTCGAACACGCTAGTTTCGTTGAGTTGATTCAGGCATTCAGCACGGGCACACATACCTGATGGCCATGTCCCATTTTGAGCTGACCTGCTTCAACAGCCAGACCGCACACCACTCATCATCAACGCAGTCGCCAACTCGCATTCTTCCCTCGAGAAAGTAACCCTCCGAGTCTGAGCGCGAAGCAACTTTGAGCTCGAATGCATCGCGATGCCAAAGAAAGTCGGGAAGCAGTAGGTCGACCCAGGCGGAGATGCACGCTGCAAACGATGCAACAGAGGCTTTGTCGGACAATGAAGGAGGAGGATAGAGAGCGTATTGGAGAGTGTCCTCCGAAATCGCAGGTGGTCGATTGAAGACGTCCATTGCGGTCGGTGGATTGTGTAGCCAAACACGGCCCGGCGAAACAGCTTCCTTTCTTGGACCATGTCCACCAGCACCTCATTCAAGAACCGCAACCTGCTGGCGGTCATTGGCGATGAGGTAGCACTGAGCGTCGTGAAAGCACTACTCTGGCTGACCTCCAAAGGACTCGATCACCGGGCTGTTGCTCGCAGGCATCGGCCACATTAACGAGAACCAGAAGAAGAACTTTCTAATCGTGGATTCGAGTGGGTGCACTCTCTGTTCACTCTGGCTGTTCTAAACCATGCGGAAGAGACTCAGGTCTCGACTATAGAGGCGGCATTCCAGGACTTTACCGAGCGGAAAGATATTGCGATCCTATTAATTAACCAGCATGTGTGTGGTCCATTTCGGTCACTACATCCTTCTCACAAAGTGCCGCAGATTGCAGAGAAGATAAGACCGACTGTGGACCGATACCAACAGGCATTCCCGGCCCTGCTTGAGATCCCGTCGAAAGACCATCCCTACGGTGAGGTCGTTGCGGCCCCTTTCACGGATTTTTCTCACTTTTGCAACAAGACCCATCCAAAGATTCTGTGCTCAAGCGTGTGCAGAAGCTTTTTGGAGAGTAGCTTGTATTAGACGCGGTTTCATTTGCAGCATATTGTACTAATAATACATTCCACGATCCACACCAGAATCGCGAGTTTAAATACACATCGGTTCACGAATTCCAGCGCATGACTGGCTCGTTGTCGCGGACCCCAGCTGCTCGTTCAACAAACACGCGGACAGCGTTTCGTGCTCGTGAGTCTAGAGAGCTTCAGTGCAAGCATGACACATTTTGAGAACGACGCACTCGGTAGTTCGACGATAATATATCGCAGGACGAAGTTCCCTTGATTATTCTGCCACGCCATGTGAGCTGAGGTGGTTCAAGTAGGGCAGGGACATACTTTGACAAAGTTGACGTGGACTTCACCCTCGCTAAAGGTTCGCCCTTCAACCTCGGGGTGCGATTCCACGGCCATTCGCGGTCCCCGCAAAGAGGAAAACATGCCCATGAATCCACCCCTGGATTCCTCCTTCCGTTCGGCATTCTTCGTTTCCGTTGACCATGTATCCACCTGTGGTGGTGGCGATGGCGCACCACTCAGAAACTTGAAGGCCTCTTTTGACCGCTCCCACGCGATTGAAGCAGAGTCCTGCGTCCAGGAGATCAAGTCATCCATGGTGAGAGACAGTGTATCCTGTGTCCAATTGGATAGAGACTCGGAGAAGGAAGCCTTTTTGGGCTGGCTCTGAATGTAGAAATTTAAAAACATATGCTCTCGGCCCGTCGCATCTATGCGTATGGAAGAGGATACATGGCGATTGCGATGTCGCGGTCTGACAGCTGCCGGTGCGTCGAGGTAGAAACGCGGGGGATCGTCTAGGTACTTAGCCAGCTATGGAACTCTTTCGTCAATACCACTGGCACCTGGGCCGCAAGCCAATTGGGAGGACGAACTTTTGAAGAGGCTTTTATGCGCTCGCACGCATCATCGTACAAGACCGAGGGCGAATTTTTCGAGAACAGCTCCGAGGTCAAGCAATAGATCAAAACAGCCGAGAGGCCCGCCCCAACCAAAATGACGCTTAAATTGGTTGTGCGAGCAGTGGTGCGTTTTACTGAGCTGAGTTTTGAGTGGATAACGGGAATGGCGTCAGGCGAATTTACCTTTGCCTGCCGTGCTCAGCTCAGACCACTTTGGGATCTTCTCTCCGGATTGCACGGCTGGCTGACCGAGTCCGAGCCCGAGTTGGAAAGGACCCTTGTCCTGGTGCTTCGGGTTTTGGTCAAGCGACTGAGAGAGAAGAGAGTTTCTGTGGGTCGCATATTTCCGAACACGAGAGAAGGTTCTTGTCCACAGACGAGCTGAACAAGGACGACAAACGAGGGAAGCCATTCCTATGGCTTTCAAAAAGAGGTTCTGAGGAGGCGTTAGCAAACAAGGGCATCGTATCCCGATCGAGCAACCGTTCTTTTAGTTGTTCTTTACATATCGACGCAGAGGCCTGTCGTCCAGTCTTCTGTCCGTTGGGTAACAGGTCTTTCTATTAATTCCAGAACCTAACTATGTTTTGTGCACGTCAGGTCCTTCGCCGCCGATGCCCTCCTTTTTGTCCAAGGTTTTCGGACGAAAGAAGGATGATACCAAGACGGATGCTCAGCCCCAGCCTCGTCCTTCCTCCGACGCCTCGTTGCTGGAAGGCAAATTCGAGGCAGTCCCAAAGGTGTCGAGCCCTGCGACCCCCCACTTCGAGGTACCTCCCGGTTCCCCCAAGGAAAAGGACAGGGACGCATTTGGTCTGTTCAAGAGCAAATCCAACCGCACACCGACCGAACAGCCTGCGGCGCACGGCAGGGCTCTCGATTGGCATCTGTCGCTGAACTTGCCGGGACCAAAGGAGGAGTCTACACGTGCCCTCGGTGTCGTGTTCGAGGCAGACCCCGACGCTCAAATTTTATTACCAGAGTCGGTCATCGCTGAGAGGAGGTTGAGCCCGCTGGAGACATTCCTACTTGTTCAGGCATGCTCCCAGAAGATCAGTGCGCATGGTGCGTCTCGCATGTGCCCGCCTTCCACAGGGGATCTTACGATCTCCCCGTAGGACTGGAGACCCTCGGTATTATGATACCGCACTGGTATTCCGCGTCTCCCACGGTGCAGCGAAAGCTCATCTCGCTCTTTATTCAATCGCTGGCCCTAAGGAGCCCGATTACCACCCTCTCTCCCACCGCGTCCTCCCCCGTATCCGCTTTCGAGTCTGAAATCAGCACTACGCGTTCTCCGCACGACGTCGCGGCTGTGTTGAGATGGGGCCTCCGACATCTTCAATTGGACGGTTCGTCTTTCGGTAAGGACGAGCAATGGTATGGCCAATTTCTGGACGCCGAGAAAGCTTCCGAATACCCCGTGAGAGCTTACACCGAAAAACTGGCTCCGCTGCTAGGATCTGCACATTTTCATCTGCTCACCGCTACCCTTGAAATAATTTCAAGCCTCGCGGCTCACGCAGAAGCAAATAGTATTTCTGGGAGCAAGCTGAGCAAAATGCTTGGGTTGTGGCTCTTAGCAGCACCGCGCGTAACGGAAGGAGACGACTGTCTCAGTTTTTATGCCCAGTGGGAGAAGTGGGGTCGCGTATTAGAACATCTCTTCTTGGCTAGAATCAGGTGCGTGTCTGTTAGTTATCTGCTTTCACATTTTAATAATCATACACAGGGACGAGGCGGCTGACCACCGGATGCCAACGAGACTCATGGAGCTGGTCAAGCACTATCCGTACGCGAAATCGGCCTCCAGCGACGCAGACCCCGCGTTCTTACCCTCCCCTCGCTTTTCTACCCGGCGATACGACGCTCTCTTCGTTCGTATTGAGACTGAAGTGCCATCAACGGAGTCACAGAACGCTCTCAAAAACCATCCCCTTCGGCTCATTGCAGACGCCCTCAAAGCATCGACCAAGCCGCCATCCACTCCTGATGTAACGCCCAATGGCCACTCATCATCCGAGATGGACTTGTGGGAGTCTCTGAAGAAGCACGTCTCGGTGGCGGATGCAGACTCCGAATCATACCCCGGATTAAGCAGCCTCTTCGCCGACGAAACCATCCGTTTCCTTTCTCTCATTCCCACATCCTCCGACGCAGAGACAAAAGCCTCAGAACCCACACCCTTCACGCTCTTTATTCCCGCAAGCAAAGTGGGACGGCGACGTAGTATGTCTTTGGGCGATCCGGACGTCGCTCTCGCTGCGGTTGCCAATGCCCATGCCAAAGCTGCTTCCACTTCCACCTCCGACTCCCGTGCACCTGACACGAACTCCGAGGGTCCCTTTGCACTTGATTGGGGCCAATTTTCTACCTCTGGATTCTTCGCTGAAACCAGCGGTTCAAAGCTGGCTTCCACCCTTCTGGACAACAAGGACGTAGAAGTGACTATCCCGAGGAAATTGAGCGCGAGGCGTAAACTTCCGCCAGCGCTCATTCCTTTGCCGTCTTCCCGAGGCAAAAGTCTTGACCTTCCTCCTCCCCAAGAGCCGGAGAAAGAAATCAAACAGGGCAAATCGAGGGCTACCAAGTTCGAAATCATACAATTGGACGAAGCCTTCATTGATTTCTGGAGTGATGCGCTTCTCGATCCTATCTCAGGAGACTGGCCTGGTTTTGTCGTTTGCAAAATCAAGTCTTCGGTCCCCGCTGTAAATGCGGCGGATAGCAAACGGGTCGGATGGCTGATCATTGAGCAACGGTTCGTCACGCCGCGGATCCCTGCTCAGTCGGTTGTTACAACCCCGGAGAAGGAGGTTCCAGCAGCAAGGCCGCGTCCGACTTCTCCCAAGCCATCCTTCGCTTCGGACTCGAAGAGCACGAAGAAGAAGAGGTTCAGCTTCTTCACCAGCCTTAGTAGCTCGTCCATGTCTTCGACGTCGACTACTAAGACCGACGGAACCAAAGGCAAGAAGAAGGCTGGGAAGGGACCCAAAGTTGGGGAAATGGGTGAGATTCTCAAGGAGGAGGAGGAACCCAGTGCATCGGTCAGCGAAAAGAGTGGAGTTTCGTCGGCTGAAGTGGCTGCTGTTGCTACGGGCGCCGTCGCTGCAGGTGCAGCCGCCGCGGTCGCAACGGCTGCCGCGGACACGCCGAAAGCCGAAGAGCCCACTGCTCCGACGCTCGTCGAAGATGCCGTCAATACACAAGTTCCTCCAACTCCTCCGACCGCCGTGGAATCCCCGCCGGTCCCTGATGTGACTCCTAGTCTCGTTGAGGACGTTGCGGACGCACAGGTCGCTCAACCTACCGCGGCCGCCGCCCCGGTTCGACCAGAGGTTCTTACCCGCGAGCCCACCCCTCCTCCGGCCCCCGCTGCTGAAGAACCTGTTAACGCGGCTGGGCCGAAGGCCGACGTAATTGCCCGCGAGCCCACTCCTCCTCCTGTGGCTGTGGCAGAACCCGAGCCCACTCCCCTTGTCCTTGAGGCGGTGCCGGAGCCTCATGTTGTTACTCGCGAACCCACTCCCCCACCTGCGGTTGCCGAGCCGGAGCCTGGGGTAATTGCCCGCGAGCCCACCCCTGCTCCTGATGCTGTCGCAGAATTGGATACCGCTCCCCCAGTTGAGGAGGAGTCTCCAGTTGAAGCAGAGCCCGAACCGGAAGTCGCGCGCGAACCGACTCCCCCTCCTCTGGTTGTCGCAGAGCCCGAGCCCGAAGCCGCTCCTCTTGTCTCAGAAGCTGCACCGGAGCCTGAGATCATTGCAAGCGAACCGGTCGAGGAGTTCTCCGTTGACGTTGCGTCTGAGCCAGAGGTAAGTCTGCTTAAATTTATCCTGTTGCCGTTGTTGAAGAACCTGTTGAGGTTGCCCCGGAGCCCGCAGAAATTGCCCGTGAGCCTACTCCTGTGGAGGAGTCGCTCGTTGAGGCCGAGCCAGATGTAATTCATCGCGAGACGACCCCTCCTCCCATCGTGCTAGCCGAGTCGGAACCTGCTCAGCCGGAGCCCGAGGTCGAAGAAGCTGTAGTTGAGGCAGTCCCGGAGCCAGAGGTGGAGGAGCCCATCGTCGAAACGGCACCGGAGCCTGAAGCTATCGTCCGTGAACCCTCTCCTGCCCCCGCTCCCGTTGTGGAAGACCTTACCGTCCAGCCGGAGCCAGAGCACGAGGCTGCCGTTGAGGCTGCGCCGGAGCCTGAGATGGCCACCCGCGAGCCCTCCCCTCCTCCTGCCGTTGAAGACCCTATCGTCGAACCAGAGCCGGAGCCCGCCCAAGAGCCGGAAGCCGCTATCGTCGAGGCCGAGCCTGAACCGGAGGTTGAAGAGCCTGTGGTTGCGGAGCCTGAGGTCGAAGAGGCCGTCGTCGAGGCGGAGCCTGAGCCGGAGGTTGAAGAGCCTGCGGTTGAGACTGCTGAGGTCGAACACCCCATTGTTGAAACGGTCCCGGAGCCTGAGGTCGAAGAACCTATCGTCGAGGCCGAGCCTGAGCCCGAGGTTGTCGCCCGCGAGCCATCTCCTCCCCCTGCCTCCGCCGTTGAAGACTCTATCATCGAGGCCGAGCCTGAGCCCGAGGTTGAAGAGCCTGCGGTTGAGACTGCGCCGGAGGTTGTCGCCCGCGCGCCGTCTCCTCCCCCTGCCCCCGCCGTTGAAGACCATATTGTCGAGCCGGAGCCGGAGCCTGTGGTTGAGACTGCGCCGGAGCCTGAGGTCGAAGAGGCCATCGCCGAGGCGGAGCCTGAGCTGGAGGTTGAAGAGCCTGTGGCTAAGACTGCGCCGGAGCTGGAGCCGGAGGTCGAAGAACCCATTGTTGAAACGGCGCCAGAGCCTCAAGTCGATGAGCCCATCGTCGAGGCGGAGCCTGAGCCTGCGGTTGAAGAGCCCCTGGTCGAAACGGCGCCGGAGCCTGTAGTCGAAGAGCCCATCGTCGAGGCGGAGTCGCTTCAAGAGCCTGTGATCGAAGCGGAGCCTGAGCCGGAGGTTGAAGAGCCTGTGGCTGAGACTGCGCCTGAGCCGGAGGTCGAAGAGCCCATCGTGGAGGCGGAGCCGGTTCAAGAGCCTGTGATCGAGACTGCGCCCGAGCCGGCGGTCGAAGAGGCCGTCGTCAAAGCGGAGCCTGAGCCGGCGGTCGAAGAGCCCATTGTCGAAACGGCGCCGGAGCCTGAGGTCGAAGAGCCCATCGTCGAGGCGGAGTCGCTTCAAGAGCCTGTGATCGAAGCGGAGCCTGAGCCGGAGGTTGAAGAGCCTGTGGCTGAGACTGCGCCTGAGCCGGAGGTCGAAGAGCCCGTTGTCGGAACGGCGCCGGAGCCTGAGGTCGAAGCGCCCATCGTCGAGGCCGAGCCTGAGCCCGAGGTTGAAGAGCCTGTGGTTGAGACTGCACCGGAGCCGGATGTCGAAGAACCCCTCGTCGAGGCGGAGCCCGAGCCCGCGGTTGAGACTGCGCCCGAGGTCGCCGAGCCCATCGTTGAGGGGGAGCCAATCGAAGAGCCTGTTATTGAGACTGCGCCGGAGCCTGAAGTCGAAGACCCCATTGTCGAAACGGCGCCAGAGCCCGAGGTCGTCGCGAGCCTGGTTGAGAGTGCGCCGGAGCGGAGGTGCGAAGAGCCCGTCGTCGAAGCCGAGCCTTGAACGGTCCGTGATTACATTTCCATCCGGGTTTGGGCCTGTGCTGATTTTTTTAAGGAACCGGAAGTGATGATTGTCAACGATGAGCCCATCGCGATCTCAAGCGCAAGCCCCGTCGCCGAGGAGCGTGAGCCTGTTGCTACGCCCATCGGTGAAGTCGAGTCGGTGCAGATCGCACCAGAAGCGCCACTTGATGATGGCCTCCAGTTTGACACTTCGGCGGAGATCATTGGAAGTGGCCATGTCGAGCCGCTCCGCGAGCTAGAGGCGCCCAATGACGCCCTTGTAGACCTGCCCGCGGTGCCCGTCGTAGAAGCGCAGCCGGAGCTCGTACGCGGGTCGACGATGGTCTCGCATCCGGAGCTCACACCTAGTCCCGATGCGAATGTTGAAGGCGAAGCTGTGGATGGGATGCTTCCAGGCGGGGAGACGTTGGGCCCCCAAGCCGCGCTGAGCATTGCGGACGAGAAGCCTGATGTGGCTGCCGAGGAGGAGGAGGAGGAGCACGATGGCGTAGAGGAAAAGACAGGGGTGGATGCTGAGGAAAACGAGGCCGCGCACGGTTAGCAGGCTCGTTCACCTACCGCTACCTCGCTGACGATGCGCACAGAAACCAACGGCCACGGTGTCAACGACCACGAGGCGGACAAGCCGGCCGAGTAAAACGATGGCGTAAAAAAACTTGTTGGTTCGTTTGCATGGGCGGCGTCCCAGATACCCTAATGCTTTTCAAACGATTTATACCTATCTCACCGCACATACCTTCGGGCTGTCCCTACTCACCCCCTGCACACTATCTCTGGACTGGCTAATTTCTCGTTTCCGTGCCTATACCCGGTTACATATTCGAACGGAGGGGTGCGCTCTATGCGCTTAACAAGGGCCGCAAACGATACTTGACTACGTATTCATACTTACATACCTGCCACGGAACTGCTATATCTTTCACTGCACATTTTAACAATTTAACAATGTGATATTCGTCTCCGTGCATAACACTTAGGTACAGGTACCTCGACGAACCTAGGTGGAAAATTGTAGGTAAAATAGAATGCCTTCGCTAACCGTCAGCGGACAAAGTCAGAAAAGGCGCATAACTCAGTCCAAATGGACCGAAACCGGCAGTGCGGCGCGTATTACATAATCTGTGACAAATCTGTGAAGCCACAAATACGCGGAAAACGGGGGTGAATGCGAGGTGGCGGCAGTAAGCTTCGGTAGACGCTCGAAGGGTGTCGAGCGAGAGCCTGAATGAATCCAAATAGTATGGGATCGTTCGTAGGGCGTGAAACGGCTCGAAGGGCTGGATGCGCAGTGTTAAGTGCGGATGAGGATGATCAAAGTAGCTTACATTAATATGCATTCATATCTCCGATGTGCGGCTGAGCGTCACAAACGAAAGCCTTCTGTGATATCTCCCAGGTAGTGGAAGACCATATACGCAAAAATTCCAAACTGATGAAACTACTTTCGAGTCTACGAAGTCTCAAAAGCCTCGAGACGGGCCACAGTACTTCTTTTGAGCTGCAGCAACTCGTGTAAGTGGAATTCGAAAATGAGCAACAGAACTCACTGCAGGGCTAGGACCATTGCCAGCAAAATAATACAGCAAGAGCTCGATGGCGACCCAGTTATTCTGGACAGTGCCGAGGTCTCGGAAGATGAGGGGCCGCGGCTGACCTTGGATCGGTGCGGGGACATAGACGTCAAGCGGGGCGTGCTTTGCGAGGGGGCTATTGGGGAAAAGGGTCTTGAGGGCGCGCATCGGGGCGGCAACGGCCTGTGCCTCGTCCGCCGTGAGAGTGCCGCGCTTTTGTCCCTCTGCAACACGGCCCTGGAGGGCGCGCATGAATGCGTCGCGGAGGTGGGTGTAGGATGTGCTGCGAGTGGGTACGATTCGGAGGAGACAGGCCGAGTTGCGGACAATGTGCTCGATTTTGTCGTCGGGGGACATGGCGGGCGTGATTCTGAGAGCAGGGGACGCGAGGTCGGCGTAGAAGGCGATGGAGTACACCTTGATACCCAGGAACGAGACCGTGCGCACCCCGAGGCCCACAAGCTCCATTGGCCCCGTCTTGAACTGGCTCGGCACGCGTACCGTGCGCGGGAACTCGATTCCCGTGTCCGCGTCCACCACCGTGTCCGAGTCGAGGTAGATGCGCGGCAGCAGCGTGAACAGCCCCAGCCCTACCAGCGCCAGCCGTCGTGATCGTAAAAGTGCAAGAGAGGTTGACATACGTGGTGGTAAGGAAGGAACCGAGTCTGGACTCATCCCGGAAATAAATAAAAATCCAAATACACTCCTCGACCTTGAACGCATTATATTCGGACAGTATTCCGTATTTTGTTGAGTGTCAGCCGCGATGCTCGCGCGTTCACGCGTTCGCGCTCAGAATCCAACGTCTGTGTACGCGATCACGTGCTAGACTTGGTCAAAGCGCATTTTAGCGCGTCTTTGTTGGTGGGAACGCCATAGACATTCTTAGATACAAAGGGCAGCCATGGTTTATTTGAAACTATGTTGAGCATAAGTAGGTGTAGTCAATTTTCCGATGTCCGAGGACTCGAATACTAGGACAAGATCCATGGAACACCGCTACTTCACTCCTTGCAAACGGATTATGCATGGCGTCAGCTTGAAGGAAACAGGAGGGTGAACCTTTCAGCAGCTGAAGGCGGGTTTAGGCTTATTGGGAGACTGATACCGCGAGTCAATATAATCCGAGGCCGACTTGCAACAGTTCAGTGTGCACAGATGATATGACAAACCAATACAATTTTGGAGAACAGTTTGGAGGTAAAAGGTCGAGTGTCAACGCACCTCCGATCGGGCATATGAGTTTCAATTTATACCCATTTTCTCACCAGCTCTGGTTTTTTAAAACGTAGCGGATGGCCACTGTGAGCGACACTATTGCCGGTGATTTCTGCGGATGTACTATCATCGTCACGGTGGTTTTTGTGGTTCGCCATGGGATTCCCCCGGATTCTCGAGGTTTATAAGGCCCAGATGGATAAAAATCGCGATGCCCACGAAGGCCGACCCGGGAAGCTGCCCTCTCGTTTGCACTGGACCACTCGCCCTCCACCTTTCTTTTGGAGACTTGCCAGATGCGCCTGCAAGTCGTTGAGCCCGGAGAATGAAGTAGTCACGAACAAGCGATGGGATCACTGCCGCTCGCGGCCAGCCGGCGGGTCGGCTAATATCGTTCAACACGTGCACTAGCGTACGCATCCCCTCTAGGCTCTTGGCCTCTTACGCGTCGTCCACGCGTCCCTCGTATAAAACCGCAGAGGTTGATCGCCACCCCAGCATCATGTCGCTTTCAACCACCTCGCCCGTAGACACGCCGAGCATGGATGTAGATGATCCCGAAGGCGACAACGATTACACTGCCTTCCAGACCTATCTCGATGCCGCACCGTACACCTGCGAGTCTCCCCAGGAGATGCTCGTGAAGCTTGAGCAGATCATCGTCAAAATGCACGTATGCATTACCGCCAAGAACTGGCTCCTTCTGTCAACCTGGGATGGTGTTCTTGAAAGGTTTGCCGTTTCTGTTTATATTATATTCTACTCGGTTTCCGACCCAACTCGCAGCTGGATGCTCATGCGCTACCCCATCTCCAAACCCATCCGCGCAAAGCTAGTGCGCCTCTACTACGAGCTCATCCTACTTCCGGGTGTTGAGGCCCGCACCTGCCGCAACTGGATTCATATGTTCAACCGCGTGCTCGCCAATAAGCCTGGTTCCCGTCGCAAACTCGACACCACGGACCTCCAGCTCCCGTGGCAGCCCCTTTGGCGCATCGTCAAGAAGGAGCTATGGCCTTCAGGTCGGAAACGTAGTGATCTTGGGTATGCGGCGCTTTGCGATATTTTCGGTTTTTTTTAATTTCCCGCAGCGGTCGGAATATGATCAATTTGCTGCTGTTCACGGCGGAACGCGCCAAACCATATTTTCCTGCGAGCGAAATCCCCAACATGCTTGCGGTTTTCTTGCCTCTGGTCACACGAACGGTCTGTTTCGCCTAATTTTCCTTGTTATCTCCTTACTAAGTATCTACAGACGATGGTTGGGATGTTTCCGGTTTTCGTCTCGTTCTTACCGCCGACGCACATCCACCTGTACCTCCCCACTCTCCTTGTCTTTTCCAAAGCATTTAATTCCACTATCATCGATGAGCGTATCCTTGAGCTCGCGGGCGAATTGTCCGAGGAACACGTTTCTGGTGCGGCTGGCCTTGCGGGAGAAGAAGGCGGCGCAAAGTGGAAGGACATTGGGATCTGGTCCGAGGCGGACTGGAATTTTCTTGTTGGCAAGGGCTTGACCTCCATGGGTTCGTTTATTTTCACGATCTTACCTTTAGCTCATGGTTACTTTTAGATGTCCCTGTTGGCTCGAATAGAGTATGTTTAAACCATTTGCTTTGCACTCTATCTCACCGTCGTGCAGAATGCTTCCACAACCTCCTCCCACGCCGACAACCAGCAAAAGTGGGCTCTCAGGATTAAGAAGACTATCAGTCGGCAACGTTGGTCACTTCTACGGCTCCCTGTTCGGTCTAATAACCTTGTCCGCTAGAATCCCTTGCGAAGATGCTAGTGTATTCAATGGCGGTTGACGGGCCGGCCCGCACTAGCACAACGCCAACATTGCGCAATGCAAACGAGAAACTCGCGCAGCCAACTGGGTTCGTCGCGGGCTCGAAAGCCCTAGACACGCTCGACCGTCTGATCACCAGCACTGAGTCGTTCTTCCATCCGTCGAACTCGGGCCCGTACACTATTTCGGTAGGATTTAAAAGATGCTTGTTTTGTTAGTGTTAACCTTTTATCTAGCTAACCTCTTTCCTGCAATATCTCGCAGCATTCTTCTGTCAGCGTGTACGCGAGGAGGAACAAGCGTCCTGTCGTACGCCCGTTGTAAGCGGGACTCCGTGCCGTTCAAAATCTCATGCTGATTGATTATGCAGGCGCAACGTCTAACGCCTGCCATCCGGCGTGCATTTGTTACAATTCTGCGCACGCCAGCGCTTCTCGCAATGTTTTCAAAGGACCCCGTCTCTATGGGCTGTGCCCAGTCCACGCTCCGCGCGTTGGCAATGCTTGATCCAAGTCTTATAATGCCCGAGCTGCTCGAGCGTGCTTACAGCGGCCTCGAGGTTGTGAACGAGACACACCGCACGACTGCGGTGCTAACGATGTTGAATGCGATCTCGCGTACGCTCGTTTCAGAGAAGTTGTGGTTTGGTGGCCAGAAGCACCTCGTGCCGCTACTGGAGCTGTCTATCCCTGGGATCGATCTGAACGACCCAGTCAAGACTAGTTGCGCGACGACATTCATCGTCGCCGCGATCCAGCATGTGCGAATCGGGGACTTGTCGCAACATGTGTCGGGGCTGCCTGAGGAGATGATGGAGATGGACGCGACAGACCGGGATGCGGCCCCGTTCCCGACCGGCACTGAGCTGGGGGATACACCGGTGCTTAGCCGAGACGAAGAGCGCACGCTTGTTCGCGATAGCACCGCGAGCTTTGCAGACTGGGTCACGTCACTATTCCGGCGTGTGCTCGCGCTGTACGAGAATCTGCCTGAGGAAGGAGGCCGCAACAACAAGACGGGCGGCAAACAGGAGGAAAATACGCTTACCGCCATCAAGGCCATGGTGGATATCGTATGCCTGCACCTCTCAGACCATCTCTTCGACCTTGTGCTCCGCCTCGTGTACGAATACGGTACGACGAACGCCAAGTCGAATGCAGTTCGGGCGTTTGGGCAATTGGTCGGGTGTCTAGCTCGTGTGCGACCGGAGCAGACACTCGCAAAGTTTCTCCCTTTCTGCATTGCGCAGGTGGAAGAAGAGCTGAAGCATGGGGCGTCTAGTGTGCGTACCACATCCCAGAACGCTGCGGTACCTTCAGATACGACGTTGCATTGGAGTGAGTGCGGCCACTTGTTGATCCTCTCCACCAAGTTAATTATTATCTTTTGCGCAGATATGGCGATCCTACGCGGATGTTTGGGCTACGGCGGTGTGGCGGTCCTAAAGCACAAGGATCAGGTCCTTGGACTTTTGTCGTTGCTTGTCGAAAAGACCAAGGGCGAACGTGGCTACAGTGGGACAGGGGTATGTTTGGCCTTGTTGCATTTTTGATCTCATGTCACTGGTTTTAGCGTCTGCTTTCTCGTCTCTTGCACAACCTTGCTGGCGTGTACCCGATCAATAGCCGGTTCGTCAATACGAATGAGTGGCAAGACCCTGGTGTGTTTCGCTGTTTTTTTTTCTTCTTTCTCTTCCAGTTTAACTAATTTTCTTCCCTCAGCATTTGAGAAGGACCACAACGCTCAATGGGGACGCTTCTATGAAGCGAAAGATGTCGTCGTCGAATGGCATGGTATGTTTCGTTCCGGTCTGAACTGTCTGTCCCTCATTCCTTCTCCCTCAGTCCCGTCTGAACCCGAGATCGCTTTCGTCATGGACATCTTGGATCGTATCGGGAAGCCGGCACTAGACAAGGTTGAGCAGCTTTTGGAGACGACTACGAAATGGGACAATGCCGACCGCAACGATTTCTGTCGCTACTTGCACGCATGCCGATCAATCTGGTCAGGGCTGCCCACCATTTACCAAGAGCAGCCGAAGGACGTTGCCGAGCCATTAGTCCGGGAGGATGTTGAGATTGCAGAACTAATTGTGTCTCACCTCGACGTTCGGGCAGGATTCACCTTGACCGACCCCGCAGATCCTCGGTACCAGGAGGTGGTCACACATAGACTGCGCTTCGGCGACGTCCTGCAGCGTGCGGCATCTGCATTGCGACAGAACACCGGTGGCGAGGACCATATTGACGCGGTGATGAGCGTTGCTCGGTCCATAGATGTGTATCTGCTCAGTTATGCCATGACCCGTGGCGCAATAGATGCATTGCACAAGAATTATACGCAGGCGCGGGAGTAAGCCGTCTTTTCGCTCCTGTTTTCTTTTCCTTTCTGACAACTTGCCGTCCAGCACAAATCGCATTTGGTCTCAGCAGAAGGATAATTCGAGATTGGTGTTCATCAAGCGTGCGCAGGTATTCCATTGCAATCGTCTATATATGCATGGGCTCTACCGCCAACGGTCTGCCCTCGACGATAAACTCATCAAAGAGCTGGTCGAACTGTCACTTTCGCCTTACACCAGAATCCGGAAGTGAGTCGCCTGCACCCCCTGCCGTATTGAGTTGAACCTAACGTGACTACCTGCAGGCAAGCTCAAGGGATTTTCCACAACGTGACTGGAGTAAGTGGTCCGCGGATGTACAAACGATTCACGTATAAACTGACATTACCAGTACTTCCTGCGATCTACTCGACATGCCCTACCAACCCTGCTTGGCGCGTTGAGCAAGGGCAATGATCCGGATCGCATGAAGGGCGCCTTGTACGTTCTGGCGAACAAAGGAATCAGTGCGGCGGTTCTCTTTACTTCATTTCGTTCGCGAGACTGAGCCAGTCTGTAGTGGCGTACGCGCTTGCTGGTACGTGCTTTCGGACCGGTGATCCGAGAACTGTGATGGGAATCGTTTTGCAGATTTAGTGTACCAAGAGCAATTGTATTTGGCATTGCTGGAATGCCAGCATGAAGAGAAGGTCGGAGGCCTTTCTTTTTCTCTTCTTCTCTGACTTTCCTGATCTTTGTAGCCCTCCATCCAAAAACTGGCTAGTTCGGTGGCCTCTGACTGTGCCTCGCACCTTCGCGAAGAATCGGGGCACACAGAGGCATACTCACTTGAAGTCGAACGCCTGGAGAATGCTCTCGCATCTTTAGAAACAGAATTGTCTTCTCCAGTAATCGACCAGAGGCTTTTGAATGAAGCTGCGGCCAAGTCACGTGTTCGTACATCACGGCGCAGCGAGGCGTATACCGCAATGGTGCAAGCATTTTTGTCGCTTCAGAATGGAGCTTGTTAACGGTGTGTCCTTAGGTGACGTCGATCCTCGAAGTCGCAACGCGGCCGAAGACGCATGTATGTCTCGTGGCCGTGTTCTAGCGAATATTCCTAATGCCTGCCTTTACAAGTGGAGATATGTACAAATGGCAGCGCGTTTTCTATCTGCTCTCCTTCGCCGCGATGTTGCTCCACCTCCGGCAGTCGCCGAGTTTTTCCTTGAACACTCGATCAGCCCACAACCCACGATCCGAGGTTCTGCGAAACTGTAAGTGGCGTTGGATAGGTTCTTCTGTGGAGTCGCTCAACGCTTTTCACCGATTTAGCGCGATCATAAAGCTGACCTCCCACATCAAAATGAGAACATATGCCAAATCCGCCGAGCAGCTGTGGTTGGATGAATATAGCCATCCTCTGGAGAAAGTTGTTCACGTCACCGACCCCTCGGCTTTCCTGAAAAGCTTCGAGGATCCTGTGGATGCTACGGAGCAGTGAGTTGTTACGCTGTCTCCGGAGATTCGTGATTTTGAGCGTTGGGGCTAGCGGTGCTTATGTGGATAAAATTAATACGGGGTTTCTTCTATGGTCACCATCCGTCAAGGGCTACGCCCCTGTTCCTGCCAATACCTCTGCGGTGTCGTGGGAGGAACCGTCGCAACCCAGTCTCCGGGCGCTCCGCGAATCGATGCAGAAAGACGATTATTTCCAGAAACTCGCTGGGCTCTGGAGTCAAGAATCTGGCAAGAGTGGTGGTAGTATCGACTTGAGAGGGGATAACGTCGCTTTTATCAAAACTCTTGGTCCGTTTCCCGTTTTCGTCCACGACGATTACTGATGGCAGTCATGATCCTCAGCTAAGATGTTCGAGCACGACGTCCTCGATGTTATCTTGGAGACCATCGATCCTTTGGTATCGGATTCTGATAAATTCAAGCAACGTGCTGGAGGTGTGTCGAGTTTGCTTCTTCGTTAGTGTCCTCCCACCGAAGCTTTGCAGCCGAATTTTTGGCCGGTCTTTGGCGAGGTGAGCACCCGTGATACATACATTCAGGAACTCGAGATAACGTAATTGCAGGATCCAAACACTGGCCCAAGCCGTTGTGGGAGAAGCTCTGGACATGGAGCATCTCTCATTTGGACTCGATATTCCCGCAGATCAAGCCTGATACCTTCCCGATCTGGCAGAGCACGGTTTCTGTAGGCCCAAGCGTGATTCAGTTTCCGTACTCTGGTTCACCTGGTTGTTTCAGACTCAACTCCAAGACCGAGACCCGCGGCGCAGTCAGCCACTGATTGAATGGATCCTCGCCCTCCCATTGGATTTCACTGGGGATTCCGCGTTTGCTAGTAAGCATAAGAAGTAATTCGATGGTCCTTTTCTAAAGTCAATTACAGTGAGTAAATCGCTGTTCATGTTCGGACTTTTGGCGGATGCACTCGGGGTTCGTTTCCAACCCAGAGCAGACAAGTCCATCAGTCTGCTGTTCGATAATGCCAACAATGGCTACAATGAGGTCCGTACACATCAAGGCAGCTGGATTCCCGCCGCTTACAGCGATCCAGATCCGAGCGCATGTGTCCGCATACCTTCATATAATCATTAGAGACCAATGGGCGCCCACCTACTCATCGATGGAGGCGCTGCTTTCGGCGTGCGAGAACTCTGCGGATCCTTTGAGTCTGCGGTCCGTTCCTTATTGTTCTCACTTTTTTGTTTTATTGATTTTGAACCTGCAGAGTTGCGAAATACAACGGACGGGTCAATGAAATCATGAGCCGACTGCCAAAGCTGAAAGAGGAGCGTCTTCCGCCTCCTCGCGTCAGCCAATCAGAATACGACAAAATTGGATTAACTCGTACGTTCCTTTGTGTCTATTACGCGTAGCTCATTTCATGGTCTCTGTCAGTACTCCAATGGATTTGGATTTCTGCGTACAGCTCACATGCGTCCCTAATTTTCCCCTACGCTGTTCCCATGATGTTCGTGCGCTTTGCTCAGCATCGTTTGCTGACCTAACTGGACTTTTAGGCCGGAAATCCTGCGGATGTCTGAGCTCAACGATAGCTCCGACTTGCAAGTGTATAGCTCAGCCGTGCTTTACGTGCTCTCCGCGGTTGCCGTCCCAGATGTGTACGTGCAAGATATCCTTGAGAACTTTGTCAGCGCCATCAAATCGTCGACTGTAAGTTAAATTTCCTTTTTAGGATACTTCCGGTTTTTCACCTCCACTTTTTTCTAGTCATGGCGGATACGACTACATGCACTTCCGGCGCTGGTGGTGTTTTTCTACCGTAACCTGCTGTCGATATCGGCAGAGGGTGTGAGCGAGGTGATGGATGTCCTGCTGGATTGCCTCGCAGATGAAAACGTCGAAGTACGGCAAATGGCGTCAAAGGTGCTCTCTGGCGTTGTTCGGTGCTCGCAACGGCAGAGCATCGTCCCCTTGAAGGTACAGTACATACATACGCCGTTTAGGCTTGCGTTTTATTAAATGGCTGATGATTCCATTCCATTCCATTCGCAGAACCGGTTCCTCGCCTTGGCGCGCTCGATCACGCTACCCGGGCGGCGGGACCCCGCATACGCCGAGTCGCTGCGGTCACTGCACTCTGCGATTCTGGGACTGTGTGCCCTCATCGAGAGCTTCCCGTACTCTGTCGAGCCGTGGATGCCCGCGCTCACTGAAGGTACGCGTTTTATCGAACCACTCGAGAATGCCGCTGACGGTATTCTTTGCAGTGCTGGCGGCGCACGCGACCGATCCCCCTCCTATCTCCACTACGATTAGGAATACCGCATCCGAGTTCAAAAAGGTGAGAAGCCAGCGCTTCCAGAACGCCGGGAGCCCCCTGACTGACCTGTTTCTTTTTTGCGCAGACTCATCAAGTACGTAGGGTTCCATTCCCTCTGTTGATGGTCGCTGACTCTAATTGATAGGACACCTGGCACAAGGACCAGCTGCTCTTTGACGAAGACCAGTTGCAGAGTCTTTCGACGATGCTGGTTGGGACGTCTTATTGTACGTTGCTCGACAAAAGGAAATATGGGTGTTTTTCTGACAACCATACAGATGCATGAATGTAATTTAATATTGCGCTGTACTTACAATAGACACAAAGGAGTTTTCTTTACGTTATCTCAAGGACGACGGAGGACCTCGCAATCGATGAATGCAAGACATGTCAACGCCGAGAACCGCGGTTTTTTCACGTTTGCCGGTGGGTGTGAATGTGAAGGGGAAAAGGACAGATGTCACTGATTGGAAAGGTGCCGATGAGCAGCTGGATCTCTGTAGGATCGACCCAGATTGGATTTGGAGTGGTCAGAGGACGAGGCAGATGGGGTAGGAGGCGGCGTGAAAGGTAAAGGAACGATAGGCGTCTAGTGGTTCGAATTGGCGGGCAAAGGGAATGTAGGGAAATTTTGAGTTGTACCGGGGGCCCAGAACGTTGAATATGTCGGGGTGGAAGCGGGCTTCCTTGTGCATCTCCGATGCTCGGGTTTAATTTGGATACGAGCCATTTTGACGGTGGGAAAAAAGGATGGCGGGGCTGCAGGGCGTTGGGGCTGGTCGTCCCGAGGCAGAGAGCATGGAGGCGGCGCTGTGCGCGCGTAGCTGACAAGTGGCTATACTCTGGCGATGTAATGATGAGTCGGAGAACACGAGGCATCGATGTATACCGGTACCACTGATCCGTGAATAATAATTAAAGGGAGGCCGTTGGCGACGCTGGGAGGACCAGACCCGCTCGTCGTACAGATCCTCGGACACCGCCACACACGTGAACCGAACTCGCGCATTCACGGAAAAGTTGAACACAAAAGTGTTGCACAAGTGTATACAACTCTGGATAGAATAACTACAGATGGTAGATAGAACTCGTAGCTGGACACTGGCGCGGAGACTAGAGTAAGATCTGATTAGTTTATTGGCGGGTAAACACGTTGTGATCAGAGTTGTTTTTCCTTGCGTTCGCCTCAAGCCCGGCTTCCATTCTTACTTCTTAACCTCACCCTCCACGCCCCGTTCTCCCCCCAGCCTCTCCCCCCCAGAGCTCGGGTCCTCACGACTCCTCACGCCTTATACTCCCTGCTATCTATCATCTACTTGATTATTCAACTCATCTCATCGTCTTTATTCCTCGGCATTGGAAGGGACATCCTGTTAATTATCAACCAAGTCCTCTTCGCTTCTCCCCTCCTCGTCACCCGTACTTACCCCCATTTCTGCTGTCTGTTCAGTTTTAAATGCATGAAGCATTAACGACATCACCAGCGGCGACCAACACAGTCACCCTCACGAACGGCCATTCAGACACGCGCTCTTGGCCACAGACCCACGACCACGACGCCGGAGATTCCCTAGAGGTACGCACGCCTCGTGTTTCCCGTCTGCTCCCTTATGAACCAATCCCCCCCGCAGAATTGGCATCTCAACGAAGCACCCGCTAATTTCCAGCAAGTTCGCCGACCCCCGTCAGCCGGCCTCCAAAAGTTGTCGTCCCAATCCACCATGTCCTCGATTGAATCTTCTAACTCCGACGCCGCTGGTGGCCCCGGTCGCTGGCGCTTCAACAACAGTGGCCAGCTCGTCCACTCCGAGGCAGAGTCCGCCGAGTGGGACCTCGCAGACGAGATCGTTCGCCTAAAGATTGGCGAAGTCGTTCCCGATGCTGCAGAGGATATTCCGCTTCGGACCCCACCAAAGTCAAAGCTCGCCTCGGCGCAGCTCACCGAAACGAGTCCCCTCGACACCGCATCTATTCCGAGCGTCAATTCTTCTCCACTTGCCTCCGACCATATCGGCGCTTCTCATTCGCGCGGTTCGTCCACCGACACCACCGTGTCCAGCTCACAGGACTCTGTTGCGAGCAACACGATGGTGGCGCAGGCGCCCGTCAGAGTAGACGACGTCAAGGAGCGCCCGCACTCGTTTAGTGGCGCCCTTTCGACCGCAGACCTGAGGCGTTTGCAGCAAGTGGACAATCCAGCGGATGCCCAGGAAGCTCCTTCCCAGCAGCAGCAGTGGGCCTCGATCAACCAGTTCCGCGACGGCGCCGCACCCGAACAGCCAGCGTACCCTTCGCTGGCTGGCCACGGCGCCGCGGTCCATCGCCCGCAACAAGCTCCCCAGCCTCAATTGTACGACTACCGATCGGGGGCGCCACAGAACGCCCCCAATCGTGATGACCTTCAGATAGACTATAATATCCAGCAAAGAAATTTCAACCCTCTGCCGCAGGGATCGAATGTCGCTGCGCCGCCAGCCTTCATCCCGGGACGGCCGAATAATGCGGTGCCAGGAATGCCTTACCGCCAGCCCCCTCCTCGCGGATTCCCACCGCAGGGACTTTTGCCAAGTCCTACTGCCCTGGGATACCCCGGCGCCCATGCTCCGCATCTTTCCCTCGGCAACTCCCAGCAGTTGTACGAGATGATGCTACCTGGGCATGAAAACCACCATTCCGCCGTCTCCCGCGTCCAGCAGCAGCACAACGGGTTCCGGGGTGCTCACCACCACTCGACCTCGGATCCTTCTGCGCTGAGAGACGCGGCGACGCTGGCACTGTTGAACAGCAACATGCAGGCGTTCGCTAACAACATGTTCCCCCAAGGGATGGCACCACCGCCGAACGCGATGCCAATGTACCCCAACCAATTCTATGCAGCGCAAGAGGCGTACGGACGGCCTGATGTTGCGACCGCGCAGGCGATGGCCGCACGGCTGCAGGCGCAGTACACAGGCCCGTACGCGGGCGTAATACCGCAGGGGATGGGCATGACTGACGGGAGCCTGAGCCCAGGCAGCACCAACGGGCAGGGGCCGAGCGCAAACAACCGAAAATTAGGTCTGTACAAGACGGAATTGTGCCGGAGCTGGGAGGAGAAGGGGACGTGTCGGTACGCGGGCAAGTGTCAGTTCGCCCATGGCGAAGAGGAGCTTCGCAACGTCTCGCGCCATCCCAAGGTTCGTCGCTGTTTATCGCCGCACCAGATCGCGTAAACTGACTATTATGACACCTCAGTACAAGACGGAGATCTGCAGGGTGAGGATTTCATTCGTGTTCCCCGTTTCTGTTTTCTTATATTTATCTTTCAGACTTTCTGGGTGTCGGGCTCGTGCCCGTACGGCAAAAGGTGCTGTTTCATACACACCGAGCTTCCGCCCAATGGCGCAACAGGTGAAGGCATTCCTCCGCCGCCGCGATCAAACGCGGGAGACGGCCGGGCGCGCTCGCTGAGCACAAACAGCGATCCGAATGAAGGATCTGTTTCTCTGCTCGCGCGTATTGCGAAACGGGAGCCCACTAACAGCAATGCCCCGACGCCAACAGAGGTGTCAAGCCCAAGCAGCGGCTTCCAGTTCACGCGTCCACCCACGGGGTCGCTGCGGGTGGACACGTCCGTCGAAGGCGCCTCCCTGAAGCAAAATAAATCGGCGTACCCTTCTTTTGCCAGCAACGGCGTGCTCATCCACGCGCCTGACCGTGTAGCGGCGAAGTCGCCCGCTCCGGTTACGGCAGGGCCTGATCTTGGGCGCCACAACAACTCGCGCCTGGAGATTGTAGGATACAACCAGGTGAGATTCGTTACGAAAATTATGAACGCCGTTTACTGACTGAGTTTGGTCCTTCCGCAGCGGACCACAAAGGCACCGACACCCTCGAACTCGAATGTCAGGCATTCGTTCAATGGCTCGGAGGGCGACGTCAATTTTAGCCCGTCGCCCCCCGCGTCTGGACATTCTCCGTTCAATCTGCCTTCGGGGGACAGCACATCCAGCGCCGGTCGTACAAATGGACATGTCAGAGCAGGGAGTGCTGGGAACTGGGGAAGCTTCTCCCGCAGCAGCCATCTCACCGGCGGGTATGGGCAATCCAGTCCGTCCAACGAAGCTGCGGCCAGCTCACCGTGGTCCACGACGGAGTTAGCGGTGGGCTCGTCGAGGTTGCACGAGAAAGCGTGGGCTTGAAGCATAAAATCGGGCGGCAGCAGCAGGAAGACTTGCGCGTTTTCCCTTTGCTCTTTTTTCTACTTCTTTTTGAACGGTCTTCTTGAATATGACTGCCGCCCCGGTCGGACAATGTCTATCACCCCCACCGTTGTTTACAGCTTTCTTTCTTTCGTCCCACCTTCGCCAGGATCTCCTCGCTTCTTCCCCGTCCGTACCTGCTTGCTTTTGAGTACCCTTGTCCCACAGCCTCTCATCTCCCGTCCTGCTCCACATCCACATTTATCTCTCGCTCTCTCTCTCTTGATCAATCCCTCGGGCTACTTTATCTCTCCCTCTGTTTGCATGCATCATCGTCGTCCAACAGCACACATGTTTTTATTTCTCAATCAATGTCGTCTTGTCGTCCCTATTTTATCCGTCTAGTAAAATTGTCTAAACTAGGGCTACATCCGAGTCGCATAATACAAAAATCGGCAGTATCCTAAGCAAAAAAGGGTGGGTCTTTCAAATGACTCCAAGTTTCCTCAGCTCCCTGCGGAACGCCGCCATCCGACAGTGCGCATACCCAACGTAGTCAAATTCAGGTTCTTCGACCCCGCCTTCCAGGTCTTCTCGTGCCTGGACGAGACCCCAAATCGCCCACATTGCGTGAGACGCGGGGCTCCATGCCCTAACCTGTTTTTCGAGGTTCGGGATCAGTCCCATGAGCTCGAACTTGTTCAGTGGCTGTGAGTCTGGGGTGACGGTCGAGAACTCGAGGTACGCAAGATAAAAGTTTGTGCGTTCTTCCTTTGTCGGGTAACGCGAATGATGGAGAATGTGCGGGGTGTCAGAGTGATAGTTCGCGGTCCACTCGTGGAAGTGATTCGCAATATCAAAGGAGGCAGGGTTCGGCGAGGCGTACTCGAAGTCGACTACGATCAACTAAGGGTTCGGTCAGCGGTTGTATGGATGCAGTCGCGCGACGGGGTATACCTGTCGATGCTCCGGCAGGTTCTCGTTCCTCGTGTTCAAAAGTAGTAAATTGCCATATTGAGTGTCGTTGTGGGCATACACCCGACGGCTTCCTCGCTGAACGTCGTCCACAGAAGCCAGCCATTGCATGTACACGTCCCACTGTTTCTCGAAGCCGTCGAGATCGAATTCTGCCCGCAGCGTTTCCGACACGGTTGGGAGAGCAAGAACCTCTCGAGCGGGGTGAATCCAAGACCTGACATTCTTCTTCACGCCAATCTCCCACCCTTTGCCTTCGCCGCGGTTGTCTGGTGACGTATCCTCGACGGCTTCAATGTCTACAGAATGGAGCTCCGCCATACGTGCCCCGATCCAGCAACTGATCTTGGGATTTCGTAGGTCCGCAGCTGTCAGCGTTGTGGAGTCGAAATATTCTTCGACCCTCCCGTTCTCGAAGGTCCCGTAAACACGGGGCCCGATATGATATTGGGAAGAAAGAACATGCAGTGTGTGCAGTTCACGAGGCCGAGAGATGAGGGAACCGGATGACGGGCCGTATATTCTGAGAAGGACGGTGCGTGGCTCCTGTAGGGACGACGAGACGAAGAACACGGCGTTGGTCAGAGAGCCAGACACCTTGTAGATCCGTATGTCTTGTGGTGCGATCTCGGGGCCGAGCCAAGTTGGCACCTTGAGAGATCGCAGACACTGCAGTAATCTCTCCGCGAAAGAAGCATGCTTATAGTGCCTGGAGAAAAGAAATAGTATTCTTTAGCACAAACGAACGATCTTCAATCAGCGACCAAACCAGACCATGGTCAAATCCAGTCTGCTTTTTCTGTCAGCTTCGCCGGGAGGCCCAGCTTAACTACACAGTGCATGGTGGGGAAAAAGCCTCACCTGGCCTCTAATTGGAGCTCCGCATGACGCAGACCCTGTTCAGTTACGACTTCGACCTCGCCCTCGGCAAAAAGGATGGACGATGAGGAGTTTGCGGACGCAGCAACGAGAATGTCAGTGACGCTCTGAGGGGGCCGCTGAGCAATGGAGATAACGGGCGAATTCATGGATGAGGGGAGATGGCAAGAGGGATCAGACGCCAAGTCGTGTGCTTACCCCACTGGTCTGTGCGCGATCGTTCGACAATCCCGATGAGCCCAGCCCTGGTCCCCCATAACCTTATTCAATGCTTGTCGTTTATTAGCCGCACTCACGGGGACTTTATTCTTATGGAGACTTTATTCTTATGGAGACTTTACTCGGAGACAGGATGTGCAGGGTTTGACCCTTTAGTAAAATACCCAATCGGTCCGCCTTTTCCGTTTGCCTGCATCCCTCCCGCTGCTCACCTTGACCAGGGTCCATACCTCCGCAAACTCCGCAAACATTCTAACTGCTGAATCCCGGCCCAGTACAAAGGTTTGTGGGCGACTGTTGACCGTGCCTTGTCAGGTAAATGTCCTTTTGAAACACTCCTCGCGCCACACCGGCCGCCAGCGCGTTTATATTGTCACCGATTTTCCCTGACCGCATTCTGGCTCGGTCTCTATCTCCGGACCATTATTATTGAAGATCTTGGTGCGGCAGCGCGGGACTAACACCGAAATTGGCGGATTTTAGGGATTGTGTTGAACCGCAGTATAACGGCATTCATGTCGTGTTTTTGCAAGCGACTTGATTCCAGTTTATCGCCAGTGTCACGGGCACCTATTATATACGTTTCTCATACAGTACAGTAGAAGCATTATCTATGTCAGTCGTCAAGTGTTTTCTCAAAATGGAGGATATGCGGTATTGCCGCAGTCGCGTGTATTATATCCGAATGTTGAGGTTATTGTTGCCTAATCATGAGTTCATACCAGATCTGAGGTCGCTGGTTTTTCGTCTGATGATGTGTCTTTGACGTTGGCCGGCGGGCGCAGTAGCGTGAGTGATAGCAGTGTTGAGAGCCCGAGACACGGAGCGCATACTGTCCAAATCGTCTTTCCTCTTGTTAGCTGAGCTGACACACCATCGAAGGAGAGATTGTCACCCGTATTGATGTTGCCAGAATATGGAGTACTTCCGACTTGAGTTCGTCTGGCTGAAGGCTCCCGAGTCGAGTAAAATCGATGGTCGATCCGCCGATCACTAAGAGAGACGGAGGAATTCGGGTATAGGCACGAGCATCAAACACAGCACCAGCAATGGCCTATTGCGGGAATCAGAGAGAACGAGAAGCCTCGGTCGAAGGGACCCACCAATCCCACCGTGGCACCGGTAAATCGGACAAGAAAAAAAGCGCTCGTGCCAGCCGCCAGATCCCGTTGGTTCAAGGAGCTTGTGAACACCTGATATGGCGCATGGAATAGCATCCCCAAGCCTATCCCGGAGATGAGAGGAAATAACTCTGCGGTGATCGTAGATCTCTCGTCAAGTAAGTTCAGTAAGCCTGGTAGGATAAGATAGAAGAAAATTAAGCAGCGTGATCGGTGGGAACGGGGGGAAAATCGCACCGAAACCTAAAGTCGAGATCAGGAGACCTGTTGTCACGACGTAATTGGGTCCACTAAGATTGTTCGTTCGTTGGTGCCAATAGCTCATGAACCAGGCAGCCGGAATAGAGGCAAGCGAGGATCCCAGAGAATAGGGTAATAATTTAAAGCCGGCTTGTAACGGAGTTAAGCCATTGGCGGCCTGAGAAAGCAAAGCCATGAGGTTCCAGTTTCCGGGAATTTGTCAGACACGCACCTGGTAGAACAAGGCGAGATAGAAGGTTCCGGCATTGAATGCCACATTATGGAAAAAGGTAATGATGAGCACGACGACTGGACACAAGATGTTGGGCTGTGATTCCTTTATCGGGCCAAAAGAACACTAACTGGTTCTTCGATCACGGAAGGTGGCCGCAGGAAACAAGCAATCTCGTTTTGTTTTTGTTTCGTATACGCCACCGCACACCAGAACCACGAGCCCGAGGCATATGAGCAATAGGGTCACCGGTGCAGTCCCTGTTGCGCGAAATTAGAACATCAGCGGGCACGTAGCGGAATTCTTACACCCGGTTTGAGAAGCAATGCTGAATCCTACGACAATAAAGCTGCTTCCTGCCATGAACAAGCATCTGCGCTTTTTGTAAGTCGCGAAGAATACGAGGCGGAAGACCCCTCACAGTCCCCCAAAATCGAAGGTCTGTATAAACAAGCGCCAGGACGCATTCGACGCCTTGCCAAGTTGCACATGGCGAAGGGAAGCAAAGAGTACAACGAACGCCACAAGACAAACGGGAAGGTTGAAATAGACTGACTAGGAGTTAGTAAAGAACCCGGAGTTTAGGCCCTGCGACGTACATCCATATCGCCAACTTAGTTTGCTGGATGCGTTGCTGCCTAGGTACTTTCAATGCAATGTATAGGTTCGTAGAAACATGGGAACGCACCACTGAATAATCCACCAAGGAGAGGCCCCGCAATTGCTGAACAACTCCACGTTATGCTTAGGGCTTGAGACCACTTTGCACGATTTCGTACTTCCACAATCTCGGCCATGATGACCCATACAGATCCTACAATACCCCCAGCACCTATCCCGGCAATGGCACGAGCAGCAAGAAGCCTGAGAAGATCAGGATTGGATTACCAAAGTTGAATAAATAAAACTCACATGTTGATATCCTGGGGAACTCGAGAATGAGCGAAAACGGCAAAAAAAAAATCAAGAACCTGACCGTGGCCGCGCCACAAAGCAGCGATCCCAACGCGAAAATGAATATGCTGCAGTAGAGCACCGACTGAAGACCAGATTATTTACGGTACGGAAATATACGAATCAGGTTGAAATGACTTGCCTTCCTTCCCACTAGGTCCGAAATACGTCCGTACAAAGGCTGAAACGCGGTCTGCGTCAGCATGTACGCGATACCAACCCAGCTATACTCGTTCTGAGTCATATCCAGCTGGCTTGCTATCGTAGGAAGACTTGTCGAAACTATCGTCTGCAAAGGGTTAGCCGAAGCAGTGTGGATACACAGTTGGGCTTACAGCATCTGTCGTCGCCAGGAATAGAGCCAAAGCCGCACTGTTTAAAATAAAGCTGAGAATATGTAGCACACGATAGAAACAGCAGGCGAACCCTACATGCGCCGCGAGAAGGCGGGGGGTGGATAGCTGCGCGCAAGACCGAGGAAACTCTTTGAGAGTGGCGGACGAGGCAGTCTCTAGGGTTAATATCGACGAACTGGTGGGGGATTGCGCAGCAGGTGATGCGCTACGAGGGTCCAAACTCTCAACAGCAAGAGCCACTTTGGGTTCGTTCAACGTCACGAATGATGAGCTCGATGATTCGGTGTCGCGCTTAGCCATGGTTCCAATGATTTGTGCGGCGATGGAGACAGAGGGAAGAGAAACCAGGATTCGCTCGACTCAAGGGGGGTACGCGTTGACGAGGATATAGTTTGGACGGTCCGGGAGTCTATCCGCCGAGGTAGCGAGAGCCTGAAGCGACGGGTTCAAAGACACCATTTTATACTAGAAGAGCGTATTCTGTAAAGGGCAAAGGCCTTTCTTTCATGATCATCGTAATTGCCGGATAATAAAAAGTGAAAGCCGAGCTGTTGGATCTCATAGAGTCTTCATGATGGTGAGATTAGCGAGATCCCTTTGCGGGTGCCCAAATAGGCCCTCTTTGACGCCTGGCTCGGATTTGGAAGTGAAACCAGAAGTTCGAACTAAACTTGGTTAGGCGACAAGCCTCGTTGTGTGACCGTGACCAACCCAAATCGGAAATCGGAAATCGGATCTGCGATTCTGCGATTCTGCACCCTGCACTGACATTCGCGCCGGCTGCGGGCAATCGAAGACTATGCCAAATGGCGGCGAAGACAGGGTCGAGTGGGTGCTTATGGGCGAATGTCCGGGCTACGGGCGGACATGTACGTAAATTCGGTGCTCAGCTGAATTTTCTTTCCGCTTGTGCTGGAACGAATATATGTGCAGATGGATCACGCACTGGGCCCACTGGCTGAGCTGAGTGGGCGCGTTCGAAATATCACGGGTCTCTCTAGATTAATTAATTCTAAGCCGTCGCTCTCCGTTGTTTCTTCTCACTTCCCTTGTTCTTCTCCTTCTCCTCGGTATTCAAGGTTTCGTCTGGGAAATATCAGTCACAATTGAACGTTGGCAGGCCAATGGACATGCCAGAGAGGAAAAAATAAATCAAATCCCAGTGAACCTTCGCAGATGTTGCCATGCGCGATTCATCCAACCCTCGTTCGAGGCGGACGAGGGGCGAGTGAAAGAGAGCGTACCCTTATCATCAGCTGTAGATGTTTCGTCCGAGGTGGAGGATCTTCGACCCTCAATATCATCCGCATACATTTCAAGAAGCTCTCGTTGTCGGTTCGTCAAAGACCTATGCAGTCACGTGTTAGCATCGCCTGTAAGAAACCACAAGATCCCTACCTCGGAAGTTGAACGGAAAATGCCACAAATAGATCCCCGCCGTCTCCTCCATGAGCGGATGGTACACCCCGACCCTTGAGGACCATCTCCTCGTCTTGCTGAGTTCCGCTGGGAACACGCACGTCGACGTCGCCGTCTAGTGTCGGTACTCGCACTTTGCCGCCAAGAAGCGCCACATGCATGGGGATTCGAGTTTTGTGATACAAATTGTTTCCCTGCCGAGAGAAATCCTTGGAGGGGGTGACATTTATTCTCACCAACAAATCGCCGGCACTTCCTTTGCCAGATATCGGAGCGTCTCCTTGTTTGGGCACTCGTAGCGTCATTCCGTCCTCCACGCCTATTAAAGAAAAAGACTCAGCGGAACATCACAACAGCGTAGGGTAAACCCGCCTGGAATTATGTCAACCTGAACTGTGGTCTTGGTACGCACTTTGCCCACGCCTCCGCAATGAGTGCATTCTCCAGTGCGGGGAACCGTGCTCCCAGATCCAGAGCACGTGTTACATGTACTAGCCATCTGGAAACCACTGTCTATCACAAACGTCCGCGTTCCGGTACCCTTGCATGTCGGGCAAGCCGAACGTTTAGCCCCTGGTTTCAGGCCGCTGCCAGAGCAAGGAGGGCAATCGACGACGGGAGTGGTGTTGACTTTCCGTGAAGTGCCTTTGCAAGCCTCAAGAAAAGTGATTCGGATGGACACTTCAAGGTCACCTCCTCGGACCGCTTGAGAGAACCCAGAGCGACCGCCAGACATCCCCTGAAAGAGCTGGCTGAAGAGATCAGAGTCTTTTCCGAACGGAGAGTTGCCGCCGAAGCCGTGGAAACCAGGAAAGCCGCCGCCGCCGCCGCCTCCACCAAAGCCGGAAAACGCGTTGGGGTCGAAACCTTGTTCTTGAGAGGTGGCGCCGTACTGATCATACATTTGGCGCTTCTTCTCGTCTTTTAAGATCTAGCAAGAACTCGCGTAAGTCTGAGTCCAGGATATATAATGAAGGGCTAACATCGTATGCACTTTGAATCTCGACAAATTTATCCTGCGCGCCCTTGTCGGTGCTAGTGTCTGGATGGTATTTGCGGGCAAGCTGAAAGCACGTAAGTACCGAGTACTGAGCAAGCCTTCGTGTATTCTGACCTGGAAATAGACTTTTTTTATTTGTGCCGGCGTTGCGTCCCGTTCAACACCAAGGACCTGATACGGGTCCTTCTGCGCTCGGAGGGGAGCGGAGGCATGTATCGCGCGCTGGTACAGGTTAGCATGCTCACATGATTATTGGGAAATACAAACTTTTTGACCGACGCCGTGGGCCGGAATCCGGGATACTTTGTTATGAAGGCATTGGGGGCGGTGTAGAGAGAAGGAACGCGAGCTCTGAGCTCCCTGAATGCGGGAGCAAGAGTAGAATGCAAGGAACGAAGAAAAACCCTTGGAAGACAGACGCTGGTGCATGAACGCTGCAAAAGCCGCTTAGTGACACTGACAGCTTAAATTTTGAGTGTTGGGTTTATTTGGCAAAGACATGCGCACGTGAGCGTCCCTGCCAAATTCGAACGCTCACAAGTTCTCCGATGTGCTCGACGGTTCTCCAAGTTACTATACTACTCCTCGACCTCTATTCTCGCTTGCCACCAAGCCTTGCCGTATGACACCAGAATCTCTTCACCTTTTTTAATCGTTCTGGAGCTTTCTATCACTATTCCCAATTCGCCCGATGGCCTCCTGATGTCCACAAAAATTGCATTGGGCTTGTCCTGCCCCGGAATACCGCGGTAATCGTTCACGAACCTTCCCTGACATGCACACATGAGCCCTTTGCGTTCCTTTTCCGCAACGCCAGTAGCCGTACCTCGTTACCCATCTTACTCGCGTCAATACCCACATTCAAGTTGCGATCGAGCGACAAGTCGTAGTCGGATTCGGGCCTTTCGTCGCAGTGGATTTCACCTGAAATCGAGCATGAGCAATTGGAGTAGCACTGATCGTTGACAAATTCCTTGCTCTGACCGATGTAGTCAACAATTCGAGTTTTAGCTTGGATTTTCCTGAAGGGTTGACGCAGCTTTTTCAACTTGCTTGTCGCGAAACGAACAGCGGTATTCATTTAGCACACCTAGCTGCATATAATCCCACCTGACCAAAAGCCGGATGGGAAGGTTCGGAAATTCGTCGAATTACAACCAAATTTCCGTTGTTAGTCGTTCCAGTTGGCGCTGCTTCTGAAGCAGCATCTCCTCGAGTAAGGAGGACCCGAGTGGATTGAGATACCGAAGAATGGTAGGAGCACGTAGAAATGTAACGAATATCCGGCGGCCAACTTTTCAACTTGGGCGGCATTGAGGAGCCCACACAGCACGTGCTCCAAACGTGCTCGCTTTGCGCTTGGTCCAGCCTTCAACGCTGAGCTCAAGTCTGTTGCGTCTTGTCGTTCCGAGACGTCTATACTCTGCTAGTACTCGCATGGGCCGATCAGCAACGCCCTCTGTTTCTCGTGTGTATGCCGATGTTAACGCGAAACTAGGCCCGTCATGGCACGAGTATGGTCAGTCGACATCCACTTTTTGCCCGTCTGGCTCGTAACTCTGGGACCGTAGACAATCTGCAGGTCCAATGGGGCTCTCAGGACCACTACGAGATTGTTCGGAAGGTTGGACGGGGAAAGTATAGCGAGGTAAAACGATTAGCTACCGCATACATCGTCGTAACACGCGGACAATAGGTTTTCGAAGGTGTCAACATCGTCACCGAGGAGAAATGTATTATCAAGGTGTTAAAGCCCGTAAAGAAGAAAAAGATAAAGCGCGAAATCAAAATACTTCAAAACCTCGCCGGCGGCCCGAACGTCGTCGCGCTGTTGGATGTTGTTCGCGATCCTGCGTCCAAGATTCCGAGTTTGATAACCGAGTATGTCCACAACGTGGAGTTCAAAGTGCTCTATCCTCGTTTCACGGACCTGGATGTCCGGTACTACATGTTTGAACTGCTCAAAGTACGTCGGGCTTTTTATGCAAAACCTTGCTTTCTCTCATCTTGTCATACCAGGCCCTGGACTATTGCCATTCCAAGGGAATCATGCACAGAGACGTCAAGCCCCATAATGTCATGATAGACCACGAGCACCGCAAAGTATGCAAAACTTGTGCGCGTTAACTTTTAGCTTACCTTTCTCCGTTTCCAGTTGCGGTTGATCGATTGGGGACTGGCCGAATTCTACCATCCTAAAACCGAATACAACGTCCGCGTGGCCTCCCGATACTTCAAAGGGCCAGAGTTGCTTGTCGATTTTCAGGAATACGACTATAGTTTGGATATGTGGAGTTACGGATGCATGTTTGCATCCATGGTATGAAACCCTCGTGTTCAAATCCTCCGTTGGCGCATTCATCCTTTATTAGATCTTTAGGAAAGAACCCTTCTTCCATGGCCATGACAATTATGACCAGCTGGTCAAAATAACCAAGGTTCTGGGCACTGACGAGCTGTATTTGTATATTGACAAATACAACATCCGCCTGGACCCCCAATATGATGAACTCCTCGGGAGGTAACGCATGTGCTCTTCACCGTCGCCACATCTGGAACTCACTGTCACTAAGATATCCTAGGAAGCCGTGGACACGCTTCATAACATCGGAGAACCAACGGTACATATCGAATGAGGCTATTGACCTGTTGGACAAACTATTGCGGTATGACCACCAAGAACGCCTCACGGCCAAGGAGGCTCAGGGCCAGCCCTACTTCGGTGTGTATCCATCCTGGTTTGTTTCCTTATCTGATCGTGACGACTTTACTTAGATCCCGTCCGGAACGCTGCTAAGGAAGAGGGAGAAAGCGACTCATCCGGCTGATCTCTCCAGCCCGTCTTTTCTGTACATCTGCTCCCTGCTTTCCTGCTGTCTGTACGTTCCATGTACATACTCATAGATAACGCTTGTCTTTTTTTCACACAGGAGTCGCCGAAATTGATAGTGACAGGTGGCGGTGTACTTCTCTTGAGCTCCACTTGCTCTGCGAGACTTGAGTCCTCATTCGACCCAACTCCGATCTTGAGGCTCTCGACGCCCAGGACCAGAACCGCACAACTGTTTTTTCACGTGCTATAAGGATGATATCCGATGACCAGATTGCGCGTTGTCGTGCAGCAGCGTGAGGTAGTGGATCACGGCTCTGCCGAAGTTCTCTGATGTTTTCCCTCTCTTGCCATGCGTATCGTCGTCCACATGTTATCGCCTTCCAGGTCTGCAGTAAGTTACTATCTCTCGTGCTAGAGTGGCCGAGAAGGCTGCAATTGTTAACGCATGGCCGGAAAATCCAACGATTGGCAAAGCCTTTTATACCGCGGGTAGTTCTTTGAATCCGTTGAGCCCAACTCTGCAACATGGCACTACGACTCCTCTTCCCTGCGGTATTGTTCCTCCAGACCTGGGCGTTCGATAACTCTCGGTTTGACAACGTACATGGCGCATTCCATCCCCGTGTTAATGTACTAATTTCCTTTTCTCGCTCCTCAGACTGCGGTGTAAGCCCTTGAGCAGAGACCGCTCACCGTACCCGTTTGACATCGCTGTGCAGATATTGGGGTCAAAACTCGATTGGTGCAGTTGCGGGAACCAACCCAGCGGACTACCAGAAGACTTTGTCATTTTACTGTAACGTCAGTGATGCGCAAAACCTGATAGTTATACTCTGACGACTGGCAAAATACAGGACAATGCCGTCGACGTATTCCCTATTGCCTTTGTGAACGTTTTCTTCGGCACGGGAGGGGCCCCTTCCATGAACCTAGCAAACGCAAGTAATTTCAGGACCCAGGAAGCATGCATTAACCACCGAATTTAGACTTGCAACCCGACGGACAACAAAACGTGAGTTGTTATGCCCGACTTCATAGTTAATCACTAACGACGCGTTCAGGTTCCCTGGCACTGCGCTTCCGGACTGCTCCGCATTGGCCTCTTCAATCACGACGTGCCAGGGGAAAGGAAAGTTGGTTACCCTGTCTTTGGGGGGACAGTCAGGGTCAGGCTCTGTCGGATTCACTTCCGACGACCAAGGGACGGCCTTCGCGCAAACGATCTGGAACATGTTCTTGGGTAAGATGCCGTGGTCGTTTCCTAATTTTGCCCATTGAACGCTGACACAGGTGGTACTTCATCTACTCGTCCCTTTGGAACCGCCGTTTTGGATGGGTCAGTACCCTCTTATGTTTACTTGATTATTCTCGCTGAAGACATTCGTCTTTCAGTGTTGACCTTGAGTTCGTCCTGTTTATTGACATGGTCATTGTCCTTACATCTGGTGATCCAGTATCGAGGGAGGCAACAGCGTTGGCTATGTGGCGTTTGTGAACAAGATTCGCTCTTTGGCCAGCGGCGCTAGCAAGCGGTACGACTTATTTTCTAACCATGAATTCCTGTTTCCTCACTCGCATGCAGCTACTACGTCACGGCTGCTCCCCAGTGTGTCTACCCCGATTCTGCTCTCGGTAGTGTCCTTAACGCGGCAAATTTCGATGCGATCTATGGTCTGCTTTCCACCGCTGCTGTGTTATCCCTTCTCACGTTCAATAACAAGTCCAATTCTACAACAACCCTTGCTCGTGCGTAGCCCGCGAGGCATCTAGCAGAAACCCATTATTCTGACACATATTGAGACAGTCTGCCCAATTTCGCCTCCGTTTCCGTATGTTCAAACTGCAAATTTCCTGGTTTGATCCATTCTAATTGTAGTCCCCAAGAACTGGAACTTCGGCATCTGGTGTGTGTTTTGGTATCTTTTGGGTAGTATATGGTTCTAATGCGTTGTACAGGGATCAGTGGGCGCGGACTCTCAGTCCCAATCCGAATGTGAAGGTGTACATCGGGGCTCCGGCCAGCTCGACGGCGGCTGGTTCCGGGTAGGTGTCTGCCTCCTGTATAACCTCGTCATGCCCACATCCTACCCCAAGGTATGTTGACATAAGCACGCTCAGTAGTATCGCAGTCAAGATGCGCAAAAGGTCTGTCATTTTTCTACTTGCCTCCGTATTGGTTTTTAACCTCATTCAAAGCTTCCCGTCTTTCGGAGGAGTGATGCTGTGGGATGAAGTGAGTGACGCCATGATTCTTATAGGTACCTTACTGATTTACGTGCTCCACAGTCCCAAGCCTACGGTGAACTCCTTCCAACAATCGTACAAAATGTTTTCTGAGACGGATCATTCATCAAGCAAACAACCGTTTCGATCTCGCGATCAAGAACGCGCTTGTAGCAGCTGGAGGCACAGGGTTCACGTTCCCAGCCTGTTCTGCCCCAGCCTTTTCCTCGACGGGAACTTACACTGGCGGCTCCCAGGTGTCGTATCAAGGGTGCGTCTGTTACTGGTATTCCTACAAGACGCATGCTCATTCCCAGCAGGTACATATGGCAGGTGCGTAGCTGACTTGGCACTCGACGAAATCAGGCTCAAAACCGGTTTCACAGGCCAAGTGGTTCGCTTCGTCGGCGCCAGCTCTTAATCCTAATGGGGATTGGAGCGCAAGTAAGTCGCCACCGGGGTTCCTTCGAATGTGTTAATGCTCATGTAATCCAGTCAGTGCATGTGCTGGTGCCTCGACGGGCACTGGCGGCACTGGCACCTCCACCTCCACCAGTGCGCCGTCGGGTCCTACGGGCACCGGCTGTTCGGGTGTAGCGGCTTGGGTCAGCACGGGCATTTATACAGCTGGTCAACAAGCTGTTTACAAGTGAGCGTTACGACCCGCGTCGAGGATCAAAGCTGATTTTTTTTGAGCAATCACATCTGGACCGCCCAATGGTATGTTTTGGAGCAATCATTCGGAATCATCTCACAATCGTGTTTATCCAGGTGGACACAGGGTGATACTCCTGGCGGTCGGTACATCTATTCCCATATTTTGCGTTTACTGATTAGTAGCAGGCTCGGCTGGTGTGTGGGTCGACCACGGTGCATGTGCGGCGAAACGGGCCGACGCCCTACTGCGACGCAAGATATCGCGCGTTTTCCGCCAATGATTCGTGTCTTTATGCAATCTTTATGGATCGATGAAGGGTAGACGGTTGTAGTAGGTACATGCAATTAATGATTACGAATGTGTTACGATTTGCTGCGAGCCTTGCGGTGTCGTTTCCGTTTAGCTGTCGGCATCGAGTCTTCACTAACTTGGTTTCGCGGAAGCGCCGATGAGGATATGCCAGATGAGCTAGAGTTTGGAAGAAGGGGTCGCTTCCGCCGAAAACCAGAGCCGCTCAGTGAACTAGATGGTATCGGCACGGCACTTGTGGAGGCCAGTGTTTCGATGGGAGGAACTGAACTGCGTCGAGGTGCAGCAGCCACCCTAGGGGGTGGCGGAGGTCCAGGATCGTAGTCGGGATTGTAAGGGGACCATGTCATTCCAGACGGTTCGCAGAGACGGCCGCGTATAGAGTCGAAAGTGTAGCACGTCGAATGCGGAGGTTTCTGCATGGTGGAAATCATTGGAAACAGTCTCATGTACAAGGCGTGGCCGGCGTGGCCATCATTGCTGGCGTCTGCGCAAGCGTTAGACGAGAAATTGGTGGCAGGTTTTTCACACATTCTCGTTGCTCTGGGTCCAGATAATTTTCCCAGTTACTTCGCGTGACCTTGCCCTTCGATAAAAGGCGGTCTTCATAGGTCGCTATTAAACGGGCGAGGCCTATGGGATCCCTGTATTTTGTAAGCCAGACCAATGAGAGAACAACGCCCACAACACTAACTTGTATCTTCCTTTCCACCGGGTATTGTCCACTGATCTTGCAAGTAAAGAAAGGTCCACGCAGTTGCGTACATCCACAGAACAGTCATTATACAGTTTCTTTGCATCTCCTTCAGGTGATGTCAAAGTTTGTTTTAGGTCGTGGCTGAGGTCACGGACCTTGAATTCCGACACCCGCTTTGACGACATTTGAATCCTCAAGGACCGTCCGTAGTTGTTTCGGAAAACCTAGCAGAACTTCAGGGACGTATGGGCCTGATAATTTAAACGAAATGTACGCTTCATGTGGCATATATGGAGAAGAAGGATGGTCTCGCTGTTTGCGAGTTGTACGAGTGCGACCTGCACTAACGATTCACGGGGATCAATATGGATGGAAAAACAACGACGCACAGGATTCTCGGGCTGCCCTTTAATAAAATTGGGCTTCCATTCAATATCGATTCCACACGGTCCTCTAAACTCGAGAAGCTCTGCGTCGGCCTGAGAATTCGGTTAACAGCGCAAGTCAAACTGCAGTAGATGAGATGCCGAACCTGATCTGAGTCGGTTATGTATACTTGTCTTGTCTTCCCGTTCTTCCAAGAGTATCGCGTCGACGGGGGGACGACGGAGGGTGTAGTGCGGATGCTTGAGGCGACTACAGAGACAGGGACAGGCAGAGGACTGAACACAACAGGCGAAGACATTACAAGATTCGAAAAGGATTGCAGGCTAAGAGTGGAAAAGAAATAGCCCCATACACTGATCCTCCGAGAATCCGAACCCTCCCTGCGGGATAGCAATGAGTGGAGGCGTCGAGACAGATTGGGAATCGTGCGCTGACTAAGCTTCGGCTAACTGATGTTGCTTCCTCCTACCACTCTCTCATCGAATTATGCCCCTACCAGGCCCGCTACATACGCAAAAACTCTATACGAGCCATTCTTATGCATTTTACCACACCACTCCTCTTCGCTGTTTTTCGCGCCGTCATTGCGTTTCCATGCCGTCAATGGCGTTCATGGCTGCTTGCTCGCGCGGCTCCTTCCACTACATGACTGGGACCGGCAGCAAGACCTTCCGGGATCTGGGCACGCATACTGGTAGCCTGCCTGAGGCATGCGTATCGATTTTTCTGCGTTTCGCGCCCGTTGGCGCCCGACTTTGCGTTTGGTAGGCAGAGTTTCCTTGAGAATTCGATCTCGCGGGATTGGCTATGCAAGTCCAGGTCCATGTCCAGAGCGACGACTGGGAGCTATCCATCGCCTCCGGGTGCGATATTCAAGCCTGCGTCCAGAGCGTCAACGGAAACAAATTGCGATGGCCGCCTCGACACGCTCTTGACGTGTTACATCGCGTACTGCATTCCTGTCCACCACTCTTCTTGAACCTTTCAAATGCACAATCTGTATGGCTTGACGGTTGAGCCCGACGCGTCCTGACGCGTCGCTCATTCGGAGCTGAGCCCAAAATTGCTGTTCCAAAACGCGTGCACGTGACTGTGGATACGTAAATGATCGCCGACATTCCGTTGTTTGTTTCCTTGATTATCGTCCGTGTCTCGGCTCCTGACTCTCCGATGGCGACTAGGGAATAGCTTGGAACAAGGCTTGGTCTCTTGGCTGCACACGACGTTGCCTGAGCTAGGCCTTGGATTTTCTTGGGTCCCACGCAAGTCCCATGCCTGTCCCCATGGCTCTGCAACAGGTCCGAGTGACCTCGTCCTTCCTGTATTATTCCGAAGGCTCCCAGGATCTAAACCTCTCCATCTCGTTCCCCTCCCCCCCCTCTTCTCTCATTTTCTTCTTCCTCGGTGTTGCTCCTCAGTTTCGGTGTCTGTGTACACGAAAAGGGTGTCCAGCTTTTTCTCCGCCATCGGCGGAAGAGTCTACTTCCTCCCTGTTTCAACGTGTTCCGTTACCTGCTCATTCTCTTGCTTCAGCTATCCGCGGTAGAACTGTCTCTACGGGGGCTTTTTCGCCAGTTGCCCCCCCCCTCCCCCCTCTCTCTCTCTCCGTGTGTGTGGTTTTTCTTGGGAGGCACCCAAAATAGAGAGAATCTCTTGGCGGCGTGATGTCCACAACATTAGAGAGAGATGAGTTATTTAAATCCGAGGTGCCAGACCTTCTCTTTTCTCCCCCCCGCCCCAAATCTCTCTCCCCCCTCAAATCATGCCCCATCTCAACTCCCAGCATTACAATGACGCCTGCTCGTATCACCCGAAGTACGACGCAGACCCATCACTAGGCCATATCGTCTCTTCTGCGTCCTCTGTCCTTGATCAGGTACGTGCTCGTTGTGTCAACAGATCATAGACGCTGACCTTTCCATCCCAGCCACCCCCACCAAGTCTGCGTGATATCCTTGGGGCCTACAAGGCCAACGGGGACGGGGACCGTGACATGCTGCTTGCCATGCTCAATGCAAAGACTGCTGAGGACCAGGTTTGCGCAGTAACCATCTGCCGCACCACAGTTATGCTTACCCATCTATAGCGTCTTGCGTCTATTGCGGCGCTGCATCGCACCATGCTCGAAGTTTATCAATCGCCGCCAGTGCACCTCAACGGCAGCCATCATTACCAAACACATAAATATACTTCGCCTCCACTTCGCGAAACGAGGCCTGTGAGAAATGTTTACGCAGTGTCCTCAGGCAGCCGCTCCCCTCCATATACGCGAGCACCCACGCACCCTATGCGCGCCTCGAGTCCAAAGTCGGAACATCGCCGCAAACGCGCCCGCTCTTCACGTTCACCACCACCCCATAATTCTTCTCAGCGTCGTGAATCTTTACACGACCCGCATTCCGAACTACCGCCGTCGCCCTATTCGTCCTCGGGTAGCGACTCCGCCGGTCATTCCCCTCGTTCTAAGGGGTCGATGACCATCGGTTCTCTGCTTTCTTCAAGGCCGAACCGAGAGGGAAATGGAGATGAACCACCGCTTTCTTGACTGGTCGGTCACAACTGGGGTTATGTGCCCTGAGTCGTCAGTGTATGATCAATTTGTTGCCTGTGTCGCTCGAATGGGATGTCAATGTTTATCTTGGAAGTTCCAAGGGGATCCGACAAAGCGGGTAAGTATGTCTTGGCATACACGCCATTCCGCGCGCCGAGACTCCTCCGTTTCTCGGGGCCGTCAAGTTGCAACCGTTTTCTCAAAATACACGATGTATATCAATCCATTAATAATTTCGCCACATCGTCCACATCCCGCCGGATGACATGAACGGAGGGCATGTACTCGCAACACGCTCGTGTTTTTCGGAATGAATTTGCGGTGTATCGGCAGAGGGTCATCACAGCGTCGCTACCCAAGGCAGTACCCATTTTAGAATAGCTCACATAGGCCCCCGGTCACTACCTTGAAGTCCCGTCTGCTTTTTGGAAAAAATCCGGGCTGATTTATGCTATGAATTTTGCCGCCAGGGGGCTGATTTATGCACTTTCGGACGAACATGTTCGAAAAAATCACGATTTTTCTTCCCCAGGCGGTTTTTTTTACGCTGTTGGGCCGCCGCAGGCGCTTCCTGGGCCTGTTTTCGTTCACTTGACGCCCATCGCGCCCTGTTCCAAGTTCAATTCACGGCACATGCCTATGCTTGATTCAAAAAAAAATTCTCGCGCTGCGCGCGATTTATGCTACCTGGGACGGACTTCGCTGGTTTGGCGGCCGATTTTATGCACTTGCGGACCGGCTTACACGGTAGTGACCGGGGGCCTGCTCACATCAGCTCACATCTCCTCAACGATATGTTTTATTTTTATCTGAGACTCTGTATAAGTTGCCGCTTCGGCGCGCTAAGCGCACGGAGGCGCACGGCCACAGCGGCGCGGTAACGTGATGTTGCATGATGGCCTTGCATCGCACCTTCACGCAGCTCGACGAGTTCGATGCCATTCCGGATCCGTTTGCTGGAAATCACGATATCGATTGGGCTCAAGTCCTATCCACGCCCGCCAACACCCAGTCTATCCCACCCAGTCAACCGTCGTCTCCTGAATATTTTCCTGATGATCCGGTGGACGAATCTTTTCTCGCTCAACTAGATATGTTGGATGGTACGAATCCTGCCTCTTCATACACAGTGCCACCGTCAACTCTGGCGGTATTCGGTAAGTCTGTTGAATCTTCGGATGCATGCATCTTGGTCATTTATCCTACCATGAGATGGACAACACCCTCCGCACATCGTCCCTTCCCCCGTCCCGCCAACAGTCCTCACGCCGCCTCGTAAACTGCTCCTCTCGTCTTTGGCGCATGACATTGACCCTTTGTCTATATCCCAGGCGTACGCAGTAAGAGATCGAGGGAAGACTCGCAAGAAGGGGTTCTTACGCCGTCGCGCAAGAGTAACACCGGCTCGTCGCCCACAAGTGACTCCCGAAGGAAGAGGAGAAAGGGCGTTGATACCTCGCGACTTATTCTGGCCGGCTTCGAGGAAGAATTAACCTGCCCGATGTACGTCCAGAGTTTTCCTTATCGACCACACTAATTCCTTCTTAGCTGCTGCGATATCTTGTGAGTTCGCATTATTTGCGGGCATTGTGGCATCCATTCATTGCGTCGAGTAGTGTTGCCACCCACATGCTCAACTGTGGACACAGCTTCTGCGGCGACTGCGCCTGGCAGTGGGTAGTCAAAAATGTATGCAATTAATCCTCCATCGTTTGGTTTACTTTGTTTTATCCCCTCTACAGAAAAAGATGGGGTGTCCCATCTGTAGAACGCCGCTAACCAGCAAACCGATGGTACCCAATATATCCATGGACAAGATGGTGGATATGCACATCCAAATGCTGTCCCGGGGTTACACCGGTGATGCAGGCTGGCAAACAGCGGGACCGAAGCTAGCAGAGTTTCTAGAGCGCCAAAAGTGCGTCTTTGAACTGATTTTCCACGGCATAGATTAACTGCAGGACAAGGAAATGGAAGAATGGTGCGGCTGAAAGAGACAAAGATATCCTGAGTGCAGCGGTCAAGCCAGTAGCAGTCTGGCTCGTTTCGGACGATGAGGATGATGATGAGGACGATGAGGACGAGGATGAATACGAGGACTCGTCGGAGACATGAGCCCCTATTAGGCAATCTTATGACGTATCTTCTTCTTTGGTTGCAGGGAACGACGAGGCTGGGCGAGGCTGGTAACGGCACATCGAAGCATCTCCCTCCCAGCGTCCCGCTCCCTCCGCTCGCCACCATGCGCATCGTCTTCACTCCCGCGCTGGGCGAGACGGTCCATGTTTCCTCTGGAAGGTCACGAAAATCTACAACTCAGTTGCACTTCACTGCAACCATACTGGACTCGACAGACTACGAGCAAGTCGCCTCAGGCCGTGTAAAACTGCAGGTTTGGTCGGATATTGGCCGAAACGGCGAATGGGGTGAAGCGGAATTCAAACCCATCCCAACTCCTCTTGCTCTTAGCGAACACGCATTGTCGCTACTCCCGGCCTCCAACCAACCGAATGCGGTGGAGAACAAGCTTGCTATTGACTTTTCTGTTCCGCTATCCGATGGGCAGCGGTTTCATTTCACCTACAGGATATTGCCAGTGGACCCCAGCGGAGAAATCCAGTGGCTTGGGCACTACGGGCAGAACGGGGTTTTGGTGCTTGGTGCACACGACCCCCTTATCTTAGGCGAAGAGTGGACAAGCGATAGGGAATCATATCGCCGGAACCCGGATGGACGAGTTCATGATTTGGAGGTGGCAAGGCTCTCTCATCCCTCTGAATATATCGCCTATCCTGTTGCAGAACACAGGTTAGTTCCTTGTTCAAAATCGGCAGATATGTGTCCTGATCTGCATTTAGTTTCCTGTATCCCAAGGATTCTTCTCTCATTGTCCTGGTCCCCGATCTTTCTTGTGACCCAGTAATCGTACCCCCTACATTGGTGTTTGGGGCAACGCCATCTGGGTCAATATCTTTGACTCCCCACGGTAGTATTACCGTGTCAGGAGCCCCTGCCTTGTCTCTCATTGTATGCGAATCGCCGGAGGACACTGAAGTTGTTGTCTCTGGAGTTATAAATCACTGCTCTTCCACTCGGTGTCGAGTTGTGAGTTATGCTCCCGGCGTCCTCGTCCTGGCATCTGCTGCGGATAAATATCCTGTCGAAGTCGCCATAATTCCAACGACGACTTGGAATCCCATAATTCATAGCAGTCTCACCCTCCGGAGTCTGGCTTCTTTGATTTCGGGGAGGTCGCCGTTTTTCGTCTCTTCACTCGATCATCGCAACGCTCGATTTGTCCCATCTGAAATTGGTGAAGAGAGCATCCCCTTCGCAGCGGGCCAACTAGGCGGCCAGTTCGTTCTTTCCTCGGCTCGGGCATTCACCCATGGCGAAGAGGAATGGCAAGTTGGAATAATGTCCTCGTCGCCAACGCCATCACTTTCTCCCGAAGGGTTACCGACTCCGCCTCCTTCCCCGCGCTCGCGTTCTCTCCCTTTACGACAACCTCCTTCATCCGTCAGTTTACGTGCGGCGTCGTTGGACGCTCAAACACCCTCGGGAAGCTCCTCACAGCTAGTCCTCCATCCCAAGCGTCGTACCGGTGTATTGGCGGTAATAGGACACTTATTTATGGTCCTCCTCACATGGATTACTAGCCTCTTCGGGGGTCCACGCGTCGAAGTACAACCCAAAAGGATCGCCAATGAGCGTACTCCATTGCTTCAGGAACCAAGTTATGCGCAGCTGCCTACAACACAAGATGATGCGCACCACGACCCTTCGAACAAAAAATCACGCGCTTCAGGCCTATCCATCGAAGTTGGGAGCAGCGAGACTACTCTTTTATTCCAACCAGAACACACAAGCACTGTTTTCGTCGTTCCGATCCAACTCGGCGGACAAAATATCGATTTTGATGTGCAACGACTCAACAACGGGATATTCGTCGTCCATCTCTCCAGCACAACTGGTGGTAGCCTTACAATCGGCTGAGAACGAGTGTTATACATACACGGTCTTTAATGTTATGCCCTTCTGGAACTGGTATTACATTTGTATCTGATACACCTATCTAAACATGACTCTCAATGTACCCTTCTTCTCGCTCACGACGATCCGTGAGACTGAATCTGGCCGTCACTTGGGCGACGAGATCGTCGAGCATTTCCTGCGGAAGGTCATATTCCGATCCCCTGACTGCAACTGCGTATGCAGCTATGTGCGGTTAGAGCAGGCACGCCCTCCGGATACGAAAGACATACCAGCTTCTATCTTCTCGAGAGAGTTGGTGGTGACCGATTGTTTTTTGGACAACTCTCGGACGTGCGGTGTGAACCGCTCAAAGTCTAGAAGCAGGTATAAACCTCCTGGGAGCTAGTGGACGTGGGCGCTCTTACCCGATTTGCAGCCTCTTACGAAGGCACATACTTGGCTTGCCTTGGGCCGCCCTCCGCGGCGAGCAATATTGGATATCGCGAAGCGCATCAGCTCTCCGGTGAGGTCGGAGAGGCCAAGAAGATAGTCGGCAAGGGTCAAGGGGAAAAACTGAGCAGGCGGAGTTCCAGCACGGGCGCGAACGGGAAAAAGTATGGGCCACGCACAGGCCCGTCCTTGTCACAAAGTGCGTCTTGAACTTGTTGGTAGGTGATTAACGAGTCGTGTTCGACATAGTGAGCAAAGCTTAGAGCCTCGATATATTCCTAGGCACGCTATACTGCTTAATGCGACCGCGGGAGGATACATTCCATGACCTACCTGTAGTCCGGGCGATACTTGACGTTGGTATCGCCAGAAACGATCGCCTACGAGTTCGGGACGCATCACAGCAAAGATGGCATTGGCTTCAGACAGCTTTTGACGACCACTGGACGCAGCACGAAGCGCGAGGGCCCGGTCATCGGTGGAGTCTTCGAGGACGATGCGATGGAGGAGGAATATGGCTTTCTTGGAGATGTTGGTCACATCGCGACTTGCCTTGAGAAAATGGATTGAACTCTCTCAGTCGTTGGACTGGGAGCACTGGCTGTCACCTTTATAAGACGCTCCCTTCTATCATTGCCGAGATCGATGTCCTCTCTGAATTCTTCGAAACACTTGAGGACGGATTCCTTGGACATCGCGATGGCTAAATTGTAAAGAGTTTCGGAACACTGTGTACAGCTGTTTGTCGGCGGCTTTGCTTCTTAGTTCACCGCCCATTGCTGTTCACCCGCTGACCATGAGCTCCTTCGCCCCCAAGACCGGCTGCCCTATGTGCGGAATGGTGGCCAAGTCCATGCATCTTCCCTCCAACTCTCCCCGCTCCCCCTCTTTCCCTGTCGGATCCACTGAGCCCGAGTTGCTATGGCGCGACGAGAACTTTACGGCCTACCGAGAAAAGGCCAACCCAGTCTCTAGCAAAGGCCACATAATTGTAACCTTCAAGTATGTCCGTCATGTTTACTCCGTTGCATCCCACTTATCACTTGCAGCCTCCATGTGCCTTCCATCTACACCCTCGTTAGTGTCCCTGCGTAAATCAACTTCGCCTGTTAACGCATGTCTCCACAGTCCTCTACCGATCTCCCTCTCCTCGTCAATATCAGGAACCTGGCAACCCGGCTCTTGAATGCCATGCTACCGCCCACTTCGCCTGCGTCGACTACGCCATCGACTTCGGCTCCCTTGTACCGCCCGAACCCTCTGTTCCGTATTGGATTCATCACACCGCCATTTTACGACAGCAAAATACCTGTCAAGGACCACCTGCACGCCCATGCATACATTGGCCCTGCGGATTTGATGGGCTGGTTCAGAGCGCTCGGGTTTGGACCTCTTGCATGGTATCCGATTGACGATTTAATTGCAGAGATAAGGTACGTGCGCGCCGTCTTTCATCGTTCGCTCGCTACACGGCGTTCTCCAACAGAGAGTCGGTGACGAACAACCGCATCAAGTCTGGGTACGAGAATAGGGCCCGGGCACCCATAGATATGGTCCCTCAGGCTGGAGCTATTTCTGGGACCGCCGACGGTATTGAAACCTCGGAGCCTGGGCTCGCCAACCCGGACGCGGATTTGGAAGACGGACAAGGAACGCCGACAGTGCTAACTACTGCGAGATCGGCCACACTTTCCCCCCAGAGCTCGATACCTACCATCCGTGTTTGATTTCCTTGGTCTGTACATCATCTCAATATAATCCTCAGCGCCTGCATTTTTTACTTTAATAGACTTGGCTGTAGTGCGGACCTTTACTTAGCGTGCCAAGTTCTGACAGCCGATTCTGATGAAGCGCGTCATGCTGTTTTAGCGCTCGTTAACAATTCCAGGTATCTCAGCGGGGACAGTATAGTCTAGGATTGTAGTGTACCAGGTACTGTGAATCGAGTTGCGACTACGATACTACGATATGATCGACGGGAAGGCCCAGGGCTGAAACGGAAACGCAATCGCCGCTTCCGTCCTTGTTACCGCATTTAGTGACCTGCTCTCATCTCCTGTATCTCTTTCTCTGCCCTTTGCTCTCGCTTTCAGCCTCTGAATCACACTCAACTCCAGCGTCCTTCTCTTGGACCTTACTTACTATCATCCTCATCCCAAGCGCGCTGTAACATCCAATCATGGGCATGAGCTATCGACGCTATCTGGCTGGTGAACGCATCTATGGGTGTTCGAACTGCAAAACCCATCTGGCTACCATCCATTCTATGATCTCCAGGGTGGGTTGGCTACATGAGCTGCGAATATAGATCCAGCTCATCGTTATCTCCGCCAGGCGTTCAACGGGCAACATGGTCGTGCGTACTTGTTCGACGGAGTGTGAGATTTCCTTTCATTCTCTTTCCAGCTCGCAGGATTATTTATTTATCCTAGCGTTAACGTCGTCGAGGGCGAGCCCAGCGACCGACCTATGACGACCGGCCAGCACGTTGTCCGCGACATATACTGCTGCAAGTGCGGCACCACTCTGGGTTGGAAATATGTATGTCATCTCGCGGTACATTCCGTCTTGCTACTTAAATATTCCTTGCAGGAGAAAGCCTACGAGGCTTCCCAGAAATACAAGGAAGGCAAATATATCCTCGAGCGCAATCTGCTCGTGGATGTGCAGTAGGCTTGGTCGCCGGTGGATGATCCCACCATCGCACAGAACACCCCGTGAACACACACTCGGCAGGCCGTTCAACCGTATTAGACTCCCCACGGGCGCGAATTCCCCGCCTCTCCGGCGCCACGTGGAATCGGGCAGGCAGTAGGTCTGTGGACAGACCCACAGAAGGTGTCGGTCCGCTCGTCGTTGCTGACCTCCGCAGGCCATCGTCCGGCTATGTATGCTATGTGTATATGTATCTTCGCGCAGTTAACCTACCGTTTTTTCCTACAAACCTCATTCGTCCGGCGATTTCCATCTCACCCTCCGATCCCACTAATGTCTCCACGATACTTACCGATTGTAGTATCACCTGTCTGCAGCAGTCTGCTTCTGCCTTGAATACATTTGCAGTAATGATCCCGGTGGAGCGCTCGAGGAAGTACGATCGCGAGTAACGGAAGGTAGTCACCGGGTTGGTTAAATAAGCACTCTTTCTTGTCCCGGACTATCATGCACACCGCAGCCTTCGGTAGGGCTGCTGCTCGTTGCATACCGAATCAACAAAGAGAGCCACGAAGAGCTTGGCCCACGGAGTCCAGGCGCCAAAACTAAAGATGGCCCGGAAGTAACTGGGGTAAAATCGTTCCGCAAGCCGATGGAGTTCTGGCCTGTTCTCGCAACGCTCGGGGGACACGGTGGGTGGCTTTAAATTTGAATTGTGATAGTCCGTCGGCGTTGGTCAACAAAGACCTCATAAAACGGTAAGTACCATCAAACCCCATGCTTACTACCCCAATCGACATCTTCCCCAAACTTCCCCCAAACTTCAGCAATATAAAGCCCGGTGCCCCAAATTTCTATGCCTTTCAACCGTCTACTCTTGTAACTGTACTTTGTGACTATCCCGTTCAAAAATAATGGGTGCGCGTCCCAGCGTCTCCGTTCTGGCGCTCGCTGACCGCGTTATCTTGCAGCCACCATGACGACGCGTCCCCCCGTCTCTTCGCCGCTGGCATCGCAGGCACATTCATCCGGCCCCGCTGCTCGCATAATGCCCCAGCGCACATACGCCTTCCCGACGTCACGCGCCCTGCGCCCATTCCCGTCCATCGCGCGCGCGCCCGCGCACGGCAAGAAGCCCGTCAAGATGATTCAGCCGCCCGCGAACCAGCGCGAGACGTTCGAACTGAATCTCACCCAAGCCGAGTTCAGCAGGCAGTGAGCACGACTCGCAGCGTCTGGGGGGACGACACACACGCGAATCCGTTGGGCGAGAAGGACATGAAACATGGGAATGACGCTGTTTGTGTTACGACTTCTAGGATCGACGGGCGCTCCGCGCGAGGAGGCGTTGACATTTATCTTGGGCAAAGCAACATAACCTGTATCTTATTCTTGCCACAGTCTCACCATAGACGATACTACGCCATGTACTTGAATTCCGAAGTCGATTTTTTTGGGACCGCGTCCGCCGGACTTGTCCGAAATCAGACGGACGTGATCCGGAAAGATCCGTGATTTGATCAAACGCTGATGCCAAAGGAGATTTAATTGTGGACGAGACAGAAGGAGACAACTATAATGGCGTCTATTGACAGGACAAGTGTGGGGATGGGCACGAGTCTGGACCCAATCAGTATTTTCTTGGGATAGGACTTGAATTTCCATTGGCAAGCGGCCAGGAACGGGAAGTTGAAAGATGTGGGCGTGTTGCAGACCCATGATAGCCAGCTCATGATCAAGGCACTGACAGCCTGGCTGCTGCGGGTTTTTCTCGAATTTCTGGACGATTCTGGGTGGACTGTGGGCGGAGACTGCAGCTCAGCTGGAGAGGCCGATCAGAGCTTCTATGCAGCAAGCATGCGTGTAGAAACCTTTTTGTGTTTTGTATCGGATGGATCGGGATGGCATGAGTTGATCAAGCTTTGTACATATTTCCATCTGAAATTGCTCAGCCTCCACTACACCGCAAGTCATCCAAGGCCGTCTATCCGTGCCTCCCTTTACGACCTCTCCACGAATTTGCACGACGACCCTTTATTGTTCCTCTGTCTCGTCTTTGCCTCCGTCGTTCGCCCTCCTATCCGACGACTGAATTCGGCGTCACCTTGATCTTTCTCCGACTCTCATTTGCCCGCATCTTTCCCTTACACAGGTACCACAGCGTACCTAGGCTCATTTACGACTCGAAAAAATGGATCAATGGACAGTCGCCGTCCTAGGTGATGGTGGGGTAGGTAAAACTGCGTTAGCCGTTCAGGTATGCACAGCCCGTATCCCCCGATCCCAATGCCTGACTCGCTCTAGTTCACCCTCAATTGTTTCGTCGGTGAGTTCCCAGCTGTATCCGGGTCGCCGACTGCCTATTGACCCTCCTTGCCCTCCCCTTGCAGAGGTACTGTCGTCCGATCTGCCATTATCGCACTATATCAGCCGCTGAACGTCGTGCAGACTTACGATCCAACGATAGAAGATGCCTACCGCAAGCAGTTTGTTGTGGACAACCGCATGTGTTTCGTGGAGGTGATTGATACTGCCGGTCAGGGTACGTTGCCACCCTTTCTTGTGTCTGCAGTCTATTTATTCACCGCATCGTATCTCAGAGGAGTATGCTACACTCCGGGATCAATGGGTGCGGTGCGTGTCTTTGAGTTTGTCGCGGAAGTTCCTTCGCTCATCTTTCACAGAGAGGGCCAAGGGTTTATACTGGTATACTCGATCGCATCGCGGTCAACTTTCGACCGGCTCGAGGTCTTCCGCCAGTCGGTGCGACGAGCCAAAAGGGGCGACCCCATTCTCATGCTGGTCGGAAACAAGTGCGACAAGGCCTATGAACGCGAGGTGTCCAAGGAGGAGGGAGCCGCACTAGCGCGACAGTTCGGCTGCGAGTTCATCGAAACCTCGGCGAAAACAGCCCAAAACGTGGAACGGGTCTTCACGAGCCTCGTCCGCGCATTACGACAAACGAGAAACCTAGAACCAGGCGCTGCCCCCAATCCCGGACGACCGAGAGAGAGAGAGAAGAAGAAGTGTATTATCTTGTAGGGACTTTTTTCTGGGATTGTATGCCTGCTTAGATTCCCTTCCTTTACCTCCTCCGATGATACCAGCCCCTTTCGTTTTGACTTACGCCCCACTGCTCTGCACTCATCCATGTTCCACTTTCCTCATCATGTTTCTGTTTACCATACGGAAACGTTATTCTCACACACGCTCCTCATATAAGTAGATTTCGGCTCCGTCGTATGAATCGGTATGTGTGCCACAATGCCCGACACGTCGACGTCGCGTCAGTTTGTTTACCCATCCACGTCGACTATCCATCACGCTACTGCGCATTGAACAGCTTTATATTCTCAGCTCTGCGGTTGGTTCCCGGTATCAATGGCTTCCAGTTCTGTCCAGAAATTCGAGGATGCCGACTTCCTCGTCCGCTCTTGGCTCGATGGCTCTACTTTCGCAGTCAATAGGGCAAAGTTGGAAAGCGGCTCCCATGTTTTCCGTACGGCTCCACGAATTCCTTTGGAAGTTTCGCGAGGTGCTAAGTGATGGGCTGTTCTAGGCGACATGTTTTCGTGCTGCGATGCAAGCGCCGACGACACAAACCCACAGATGCTGGACCTACACGAATCTGAGAGCACGCTCTCTGCCCTTCTTCGCCTCCTCCATTCGCCTCCAGACCCTCCATTCCAATATCCACGCGACCCAATACGCGAAAAAGTCAATACCCAGCTTCCAATTCAATACGACTTGGATACAGCCATACCCCTCCCGGTGCTCAGACTGCTCTTCTATCTGGCGGACAAGTATGCACTCTTGCCGACTGTAATGGAATCTCTAAGAGCACATCTACTTGCGCACGCACCGACGGACGCGTTAACGATATATGGAATGAGTCTCACTCTCGGGGACATGTCGTATGTCGTGTCAGAGTCGAGTCAATATATCCTACCGCTGGCCTGGTACTCTTCGGACGAGGTCAAGGTCGTGCCGACTGTCACCGACTTCCACAACGTCCTCCGCCTGCAAACCTTTCGGGTAAAGGCGTTACAAGACATCCTGCTGCGAGAAGATCTCTTCCCTCATGGTGAACCTTTTGCGTTTTTCGCCTCGCACGCCCGTCTGATGGTTATTGAACCAGGCTATGGGAAGTGCACTACGCACAACACCAGCGCCGAAGCTGTCTGGGACCGAACGCGCATCATACTGGCCAGAAAAATAGAAACGAGTCAGTACACACGGGCTGCTTCTTTCTCCTTTGTCTAACGTTTGCCTTCCAGACACCGATGTCGCGGGCGAGATGGAGAGTCTTGTGTATATCTTCCAGAGCTGCAGTACATGCTGTAAAGCATTCAACGCGGCCGTGGACATGCTCGCGTACAAATGCCGACGAGTGCCCAGACGGCTTGATCAATTACCGGACGATTTCTGAAACCCCGCTATCGTTCTTCAGTTACTGCACCGGTGTCCTATGCGCTGCGCGGGGGAGATCCAAATTCTTTGAACGACATGTTGCAGTGGGTCCACAGAAGCGGCGATCATGCGTTGGATGTCAGAATTCGGAGCCCGTGTGGACGTGTCGATACAGCATGTCCTCCCCGCCTTTACATGCACAGTGCTATCCGATTATGAGATTAATATGTACTGGCCGTGTATATGTACCGCGTCGTAGATGCCGCCAATCTATTGATTATGCCACAATAAAGTCTTGAGGTTCTTCCACCTCTCCGAATCTCTATAGAGGTAGACCATGGAGTTGAACATGCCCGGCTGTATAGTCTCCCCGCGGTGTTCGAATAGCCACATCACTGCACCCCAGGACAACGCGGCGAACAACGTAAAGTAGCGAGAGTCCGGGGGCATGGGTTTGACTGTTGACGCGCCAGCGGCAGGAGGGGCAGAAGAAGAGTACGGAGTTCCGGCGCGTGGTATAAAGGACGCGACGACGCGAGAAACAACATAGAGGACAATCTAGAGGGGTAGAGAGATTTAACAAGAGTCACGAAACGTCGAACTCGACGTACTTGTTCGTTAACCGCAGTGCGATCGCCGAAGACGATGTACCCTCCTAAGAGACCAGCCAGGAAAGTATCTGAGCTGCGCGGCTTTCCGCCGTTCGACTTTTGCTGAATTAACATGAACGTCTTGTACAGCGTCACGAATTTTGCGAGGTTGAATGCGTGCTGTTTCGTGGCACGGAAGATGACGCGAGCCCGTGACTGCCAGCTTAAGGCGCGAGTTAAAAAGGTGAACTGGCGCTCATACGAGTGAACACTTACTCGCCACGGCCAAACAGAATCGACATTACAAGCGCATGAGGAAACCGGACCTTGACACCGTACACGAAACCATTGCGAGCGCCCTTTGAAGAAAGAATTCGTTGCTGCGGATGCTTTTGAAGTCAAAGGCATACCTTGAGGATCGCCAGGTAAGGCTGGTACGCAGGATTTGAGATGATATCCTCAACAGCAGACATCGTCGTAGGAAGGAAAGAGCGGACCGGGCCGGCACTCCCGCCGATATCACATGCGAGCGCATCCGCTTGAGCAGCAACTTGCATAAATTCGCAACGTACTTCTTTCTGACTCGGTCCGCGGCAAAAAGAAAGCAATGAATCGACAGCAAAGGACCACAAATTACAGTTACAAATTTATCAAGCGTTTGAAGCTGCCGGCTCGTCTACAGCCATCATCTCATCGGCCTTGGGTGAGGTAGGAACACCGTTCGTTCTCTCACCCGTACTTCCATTCTCGCCACTCGTAGACGGCGGCGTGGCTGAAGATTCGTCCACCTCCATCGCTGACCCAGTGGATATTATGCGGGCAGCGGTGACATGCCCGCTGGGCCCAGCTCCGAGCGCCGTTGAGGCAGAGGCCATAATTCCGAACTTGCGCCCTCCGGCACCCTCGTTTCCACTGGACCTGCTGGTGCTGTCCGGATCCCGGTGCTGAGCGTGGTTTGTCCTCCCACCGTCGCCCTCGTCGTCCGAGTCCGAGAGCTCTCCATCAGCCTGTCGCCGCGAGTCGAGGAGCCGACGGTGTCGCCTTGTATCGGGGGGAATCAAGTCTTCATCCTCGTTAGGGTCATCCAGAGCCTCGTCGATGGGAAGAGATGGTATATCTACCAAAAGAGAGTCGTCAGCTCGTCGAATATCTGAATGCACTGCCAAAACTTGCCGGACATCTGCACACTCGGTGGCCCACCAGTGTGTCGGAGGTTCTCCATCACAATTCGCTTGACGCGGTCCAAGTAAGCCGGCGTGTTCATGTCGTCTGTGTTGGACGACTTGACATCGAGCTCATAATCAGGTCCAAAGTACTCGTAGTACTCATTCACGGGAATTTCTAAATAATTATCAGCGAGAGGGAGGAGAAGATACCGTCGACTGCTGACCAGGCCCCAGTTCTACCCCGGCGGCGAGACCTGTTTCGTACGCCCATGCACGGCTGACATTGCGCATTGTATACCCGCCGCCGCCGAGAAGCAGTAGCGGACGGTGGAACGACTTGACAAACTTGACGCAATTTGCATGTCCTGACCATGGCGGTTCTCAGGAACGTTCATAAGTCGGGAAAAATCAATGCCGTACCACGCATGGACAAGTTTAGGCAACCAAGTTTGTCGCCGGACAGGGAGTCCGTGCCGCATTGCAGCACGATAGCAGAGGGATCATACGAATCCATGACTTGTTGAATGACCTGGTTCACAGCTGCAATAAGCCTTATGCATTGAAAGCATAAAACGAAAACCGACCGGCTCGAACACAGATTTGTAATTTTCGTCCGATATTCCGTCGCGTAAAGGGAAGTTCAGGGAGTAGTACTTGCCCTTCATGACGCCAACGTCCTATGTCGAATTTTGAGAAACTAACCAAGATAAGTGGGAAGATTATACTCGTAATTCGCCTGTTCCAGGAAAGTACTCTCCATACTTGTGGAAGCTGACCGTCATTACTCGGTCGGTGGTGTAGAATGCCTCTTCGACGCCGTCACCGTGGTGCACATCAATATCGATGTACAGCACACGGGTGTGATAGCTGTGGCGAAGCGAATCAAATACAGCTTCGGACACGCGAGATCAATACATACCGGAGAAGTTCGAGTATGCCGAGAACGATATCTGAGGCAATGTAAAAAGGCAGACCATGGCAGAAATAACGAAGATCGGCTACCATTCACATAGCAGAAGCCACTGGCCTCGCTCTTCTTTGCGTGATGCAGGCCTCCAGCCCAGTTGACTGCGATATCGCACTTGTCTCGGCTCAATCTGGCCGCTCCCTCTGTTTCAAGAAATTGAAGTAAATCATAGCGAAAAGGAGAAGCTTGCAAACCCATAGATCCTCCAGCCGATATCGAACAGTAGTCGAAGAGACCGTCAAATACGGGGCAATCGTCACCGACGTTATCTGAAAATGTGGATTCATAGAACCAAGCAACAAAATTCGAAGTTGCCCACATTTGTGCTGCTCTTTCACGTACGAGTTCATGTTGCTTGGGCTTATGCGATTTAAGAACTCGACGTATTCATCCGAGTGAAACTGCGTCATCTCGCGCTTGGTCGCAGGTTTCGCCCGCTAAAGTTGACCGAGAAGCGAGTTGACGGGGCTTGAAGATGATGAGCGAATGAGCGACTTACGAATATCTCCATCTTTTTATACAAACCGTAGTTCATCACCAACGAATGGCACATGCGTATGCGCGTTGGTTTCATTCTGCCGCAGATTTAAAATGAGTTTCGCGTTGGCAAAGGCATACTGATATGGCCGCGTACGGATGCCCTGGGCCATAGTGGAATCCTCCAATGTCGGAATCGAAAAAATAGCACTTGCAGGGGTCGGTAAGCATTCGAGCGCTCGGGAACGCGGCAGGATAAAATAAAAAACACACAACGCGCTTTTTGCTAGTCTCCCCTTCGAGAGGGACCATGTGCGACATCTTGGCTGGTTTGTTTTCGCGCACCTCAAACTTTCATAATTTAGAAGCGGATGAGAGCAGTGTTGATCCTTGTTGTGTAGCGATTGAAGGTTGGAGAAGAACACCGCCACATGGGGTAATCACCAAATGGCCACGGCTCAGACAATTCGCGCAAAGAAAAATATCTAACTACATCGGCCGAGGGTGCCAGAATACGTGCTCGATTCCTGACGCCACACGGTATATGCATCTTTCGGTTAGGATGGTGCCGAGGTTGAGGGCGGACAGCGCAATATTAAAATTAGCGTGTATACAGCTACATAATACTGTCCGAGTGGAGGCTCTATATCTTGGCCTTGCCCAAGGGGGCCACCCGTTCTAAAGAGGCATGAAAACTGGGCTGCGGTATCGAAAAAGGTGGCTTACCGTGGTACACCAATGTAGATGGCGCGAAACCAAAGTCATCCGCCAGTTCTATTTTCTGATTATAAAATCAGGAGGGTATAGCTTGGATGAAAATGACGACTGACAAGTTCTCCGGCAATGACGCGGACCTGGTAGGTACATTCGCAACAACATCGAGAAGTGGAAAAGGAAAGTGCGCACCATTGACCAATGGTGTACACAATGGAGACCCGCGAACCATAGCTGTGGGCGACATGAGTACTGTGGAAATATGTGGTGACGCAACTTGATTCACCTCGCGACCAAAGCTGGTCTTGAATTCCTGCAGGAAAGGAGTGACGGCTTGTAGAGATAATGGAGTATCTGGGTCAGCGCCTGGGATGACCTCGTCGAGGTGCTCAATGGTTTCTAACAGGGCAGTCCGGGCGGCATGGCGGTCCCCTTCCATGGGTGTGTTGCGAATTCTCACATCATACGAGAGAACATGCGGGGGAGGCGACTTGATACACTCTAATAGGAGTTCGAAGTGGTCCCTTGAATGGCGAAGATGTTTGCCTGGGAAGAGTTGAACATGTATCCCAGTGTATCACGGACAAGATACCAATGGTAGAGCCAGGGAGATACTGCGAATGGACGGTGAGCTGGTCGTTGGAAGTGATATGATTGTCCAGCAAATCAATCCCTAAGAGACAGCATTATTGCAAGTGCAAAACACTCCTGCGCGAAATACTGACCTTGACGAAGGACAATTTGAGAGACTTGTAGAAGCTGCGAGAGCGTCGTCTCTTCAGCGACCATCGGCGAGTTCTCGGACACGGGGAAATCGTGGGCAGACTGCATGGCAGTTGGACGTCTGGAGGAAGTTCACGGGTTGACGGGATATAAGTAAGTGGAACGCGAGTAAGGTGAGGCGCCAGTCTTGCCTCGATGTCGACCCTGAGCGCATATCGGCCATCAAATGGATTTCTCAGGATGTAAAGGTACAAGAGGAGAAGAGTCTTTGAATGTATGCTTGTTGCGCGTCAATGAGCTGGGAATAAAATAATGAAGCAAGCATATTTTGGGCAAAAACCTCTGGAGGTTTTCCGCTCCCGAAACGTAGTCCTAATGTATGCGTAAGGGATCCGAGGCGTGCTGCGAACCCAGCGACCCAGGATCCAGTGCAAATGTAAGAGTAACGCATCAGGGCTCTTGTAGTGATGTGAGACTTATTTTAAGGAGAGGGCGGGCGGGACAAAAAAGTGGTTCCAGGAACTGAGCGCAACCTCTGAGCGCACGGACGTGGAAGGAAGAAAAAGCACGTCCGCTTTCGGCGCTCGATCAAAGACTAAACTATCAATCGACACTCGTGCCTCGCTCTGGCTGATACTCGCGATCTTTGAATGTATGCTTGTTGCGCGTCAATGAGCTGGGAATAAAATAATGAAGCAAGCATATTTTGGGCAAAAACCTCTGGAGGTTTTCCGCTCCCGAAACGTAGTCCTAATGTATGCGTAAGGGATCCGAGGCGTGCTGCGAACCCTACTTCTAGGAGTCCGGCGACGCATCGAGGAGCCTCGGAGACCCAAATACTAGGAGACGGTGACTAGATATTACCGCACTCGGGGCATAGTATATCGAACAAAATCCTCGTGAACTGCGGGAACAGCCTGCATGTAGGGAGCAAGAATCTGGGCGTGCTTCCGGAGGTAAACCTCGAAAGCGGAGCTTGCCCAACGGCCCATGACTTTCATCACGTCGAATGGGACACCTCGAAGCAAGTACTCCAAGGTTCCACCGATTCGGATCCCATGGCCTTGCAAGGGTTCGAGACCCGCAACCTTGAGTGCGCTCCCAAGGACAGAGAGGAATTTGCTCTTTGTGAGAGCCTTGTGCTTGTTCCCGACCCGATAAGCGAAGAGTGGCCCATCGCGCGGCGGCTGGTTGACCAACAGATGATTTTTGAAGGCAGCTTCTGGGTCCGAAAGCCCATGCTGAGGTCCGAACGCGACTTTCTCGCCTACAAGCGGAGCAGACTTCGTTGATGGCAGGGTGAATTCTTTCATCGGCAGATTGTTGCGATCGCGCACATCTTGCACATCCGAGAGTTTGACGTGCAAAGTGGGATCGAAGGAATTAAGAGTTCGAACAGTGAACTCGCCGACCCGGGCCACAGAATAAAAGGTCGTTACCAGACAAGAGAACACGGCGGCGTGAAGGGGTATCGATAAATCAAGATGGCGAAGAATCATCAGAATGATATCCACGGTGTACGGCAATCGCTTCTTTGACTTTGGCGGCGATAGACGAGCTGCGGCTGTGAGAAGAGCCTCAATCTCAATCTGGTTTATGTCCCACGCGACGCCGTGCAGGATATGCCAGGCTCTGACCCCATAGAAATAATTGGCAACTGTGCCGCCAGCGTACGAGCCTGCAATGGCCGATAGCCACGCTGCCAATACCACAGAACTGGCTGGAGCTCGTTGATCCTCGGGAGTGCCACGAATGTCATGCCAGACGTGGTAAACCAACAGGCCGGAGCCGTACGTGTCCCGAGTCCCGGGAGCCCAAGTGTGTACCAGCATATCATTTATCCGGGTCAAATCCTCCTCCGTCATGTTCGTTGGATGACCATGAGCATCCAAGACATTCCGAGCCCCACTCGGGATCCACAAGCGCAAGCGGTCGTTGGCTAAACACGGGGGGCGGAGTGCAGAAGGTAGCGGCGTGAGATTCGGAGGATACTGAACCCGACGGCGCTTCGTGGGGGACCCGCTCAATGAAAGTGCGGTATTGAATCTAACTTTCGCATGCCCAGCTTTCCGTTTCGGCGAGGATTCTGTGGGCTTCGCGTTCGAGCTCCCATTCCAGTTCCGTGTAGTCTGTGTGGGTGGGTTGAGGCGGTTTTGGGAGAGCTTTAGCAGCTCGGCCCTCTCGGTGAAGGCGCAGCTCAGTAGCTGTGAAATTGGCGTCAAAGTCAACGACGAAGGGTCGGACCTCGGGCGGGATGTGTATTGCTGGGAGAAGCTGCGAGTACGGGGGAAACTTTCCCCGTGACGGTCCATCTGCGGGGTTGGCTTTGGTGGGAACATATCGAGTGTGTACGGTAAGGTTTGCGTCTTCCGTAGCGGCGTGAAGGCGCTTGAAGACGCCATTGGTTGGGGTATTACGGCTACGTCCTTTCCACCATCCCTCGACAACACCTCGGTTGTCGCCGAAAACCTTGATATGGCTGGAAGCAGCGCCGGATGCGATGAGTGTTTGAACGAGGAACTCAAATCCGACTGCCTCTGCCCACCCAATGTCGCGGTCGTCGGATTTCCAATGGGGGAGGAGCCTCCAAGCCCGCCAGCGACCAGCAATGGTAATGCCGATACCGATTGCAGAACTGGCATCGGAATACGCGTCGGGATCATGGAGCTCGTACGGCCCAGGGATGGCGCACGATAAGTCTCGCTGGCGGAGAACCTGCCGCCACCAAACGAGGTCATCCCGAACACACCGGGGAGGGGTGAGCGGCTTGAAAGGACTATTATGGAAGATCCCAAGCATGGCCTCCAATCCAGTGAGGTAAGCTCTCCCTGCACGGCCCCGTACCAAGGAGGTATGCAGGAGCTTGCCATAGAGCTCACGGACCTCTTGGTGAGTGTGTGTCGGCTGCGAAAACCATGACTCGATGGCTCCCAAGTACTTCTCCTTTTTAGAAAGTGGAACGGAGACTCGCTTCGTAGCCAAGTGAAAGATAAACCCCGTGAAGCGGACATCCTCGCTGAAAGGTATGTCTTTCGAAAGCTCCCATGGGATCCCGAGCACCGCCGAGATGCGATTGACATCATCGAGGTTGTAGCAGAAGCGTGCGTCTTCCGAGGACCTGAATAAGAGGGGATGGTGATGATAAAGAATTGGACCTGTGGTGAGTTTTTCTCATACAACCCCTAAACATGCTAACTGACCTGAGCGATGACTTTGATAAGTCTTGTAAGGGGAAAGAGTGGTCCTCGTCGCATTCAAGGATCCGACCATCTGGCATTGACCCTGCATTGTACCAATACCGGCCGCCACTCTGGAGTCTGCCGCCGTTCGAAGCAATGTCAGCTGCTGTGAAACTACGCTCTTTGTTATACTCCGCCATATGGCGAAGCAAAATTCGTATGAATACATGGTCGTCAACCCATTTAGACATAGGTCCGATTCCCGAAGCACGGAAGATGTCAGCTCCTGCATCGGCCACGGAGCCATAGACGCCTGCCGCTGAACCCAAACCAAAGCACGGAGCAGTATCAACAGCAAATGAATCATCGTCGAGACGCACGACGAGTCCGGCCCATTGGGAGGGTAAAACCCCGATGGTGCGATAGGCTTCAGCGACATCACGTACGGCACCTTGCGATCCCGGAGGCAGCTTCCACACTTTGAGGCAGAAGGCAGAGAAGGTGCCCCAGGTGCATGGGTACATATCCGAGTCGATTCTATAATTAATTGAGGAGGTGAAGGGGGTCGGTGTATGCGGGAAGGAAAGATTTTGGACAGGTCGCAGTCGGTCTGGTCTCCCTGGCTTGGGAACAAGTGAGAGGGGAGAGGATTGGAAAGGCCCCAAGACATCCTCGATCTCGGCCGCAGAGACAGGCCCGATGTAACGATTTTTGGTGAATTCGTGGTCGACGATGCGCTTGAACTCGATGAGATTAGTATTAATTGTGGGTTTATTGGGGGGAGTGAAAGTGCGATTAATTTTGGGGATGCCGACGTCAAAACCACGGAGTATTTGCAAGGGAATGCGGGGATACTTTTGAAGCAGGCCCAATTCGGAGAGAAGGCGGTGCCATTCCCCTGAATTGTAGGGTGATAAAGCCTTAGAGTTTCTCTGCTCGAGGACAAGCCTGAGCGCCATGTGTCTTCCGGCCACAGCCAGAGCACTCGTGTCGCGAGTCGTGGGTAGAGCTCGGACAACCGTCGGGGCGCTGCCAGTCGATGCAGAGAATCTGGTTGTCTGGGGTAATGATCTGACCACTGGCATTCCGGGTGCATCTCGCACGTCCCACGCCATCCCAGAGGCGCGTCGAGGCACAGGTGCCGATACTGTGACGGTGACGGCCGAGGCAGATGGCGCAAGCAGAGGCCTTGCTGCTTGCGCCCGCCCGAAAAGGCGGACTGGCCCGGCGGCGCCCAGCGAAGCCAGAATCTCGGCCGTTCTTGTTTGGCTCCGGATCGGTCCATCGGTCTCGGCGGTCGTTCACGACACGCTGTTGCTGGCGACGAGGGGGTGAACGTGACCTGCTGCGCGCGCGCGGTCTGGTATCGGATGTACCACTAGGCCGTGCATTGAACTGAGAGGACGGAAGCATCTGAAGCAGGTGTGAAGCATATGAAGCATGGTGGTTGCATTCACAATAATGTGGGTACGCATGAAGCATAGTATGAAGCATATGAAGCATAAATGAAGCATGGTGGGAAGCATGTCGGGAAGCGGTTGGGAAGCATATGGAGAAGCAATTGGGAAGCATGTCGAGAAGCGGTTGGGAAGCGTGTCGAGAAGCGGTCGTGGTTATGTCAAAAACGGACAATTGGAGAGAAAGCAAGGAGGAAGTATAGAGGGTCAGAACAGCCAGAGCAACGATAAAAGTAAAGCTGACCTGACGAACACTATCGTAACGGAATTCATCCCAGACATCGTCCGCGATGGTACGCATCAACGTCTCGTTGATCTCCGAAACGTCGAAACCCTCGTCGACATCGAGAGCATCGTGCCATTCCATCCTGACCTTCGCCTGGTACGCGAGGAGTATCCGCTCCCCGTGAGGTTTGGACCGTTGGGCGTGCATCTCGAGATTAAACCAAAAGGCGGCCAAGGTTCGTATGGAGTCCTGTGACCAGCCGTACTTTTGCATGGCAAGAAGCATGTTGTTTTTCCCGATGTTGAGCTGCCGCCAGGTGAGGTCTCTATCCTTCACGACGTTCTTGGATGGCCGTGAGGAGGCCAGAGGACGCAAAGCCATGCCGTCCTCCGTTTTAGCCAACCCGAATGCGTCTTCAGCCACTGCACGCTGATGCTCGGCAGCATCTGCGCAACCCTCCTGCGTGAAGTACCAAATCTCGCAGTACTTGAAGGTCCTGAGTTTCTCAAGAGCAAACGCACTTGCACGAGGAGCAATTGCATCTCCGACTTTCCTCTCTGAGTTGAAAGCTTTCTGCTTGGGCTTTTTCCTCTCCGCTTCTTTACGCTCCTCCTCGAATTCAGCGTCCTTCTGTTCCTGAGCCAATCGGAGCGTCTCCTGAGCCGCTTGCTCTGTGTTGTTCCGCTCAATTTGGTCCGCGGCGTCTTGGGTGTCCCATGCAGCCTTGAGCGCATCCCAGTCGGTGTTCCAGGCAGCAGCGAAGTCGGCTGCAACGTCAGCATGCGACTTTGACGCGTCTCCGGTTATGACGACGTTGCGAAGGGCATCGTAGGCGGTGGAGGCGAAATCTGGGCAAATGTCTGCTGAGGGGTCCCTGGTGATACGGGCGGCCATGTAGACTAGTACCAGATGGTTCTAAGAGTATATAACAAAAAAGTGGTTCCAGGAACTGAGCGCAACCTCTGAGCGCACGGACGTGGAAGGAAGAAAAAGCACGTCCGCTTTCGGCGCTCGATCAAAGACTAAACTATCAATCGACACTCGTGCCTCGCTCTGGCTGATACTCGCGATATGTTTCGGCCACCTAATTTCGAGCCACCCACGGGTCAAAGCAGACCGAACTCAAGGTGCGAGTGTCCGTCTTGCCAGAGGGTCTCGTCGAGCGAGTGAGAGACTGGGTGAAAACGGCGATATGCTCTTCCACCCGTCGTCGTCTGGTCTGAGGTAAAAACCTCACGTGCGTCTCTTTTAAGCTGGCCGGTGGCAGTGCTACATCTGTATTCCCCTTCCAGCCGACCTTCAAGTCCTTTTGCACCGAGACTCCATATCATGCTCTCATCTCTGCGGAAAGCAGGCACTCTTGCCCGGGTATGCATATTAACTTTCTGTGATTTTTGCTCATCCCATCTAGGCCGCGTCTGCGGGTCAGAAGCGTTTCCTTTCAATTCATGAATACCAATCGGTGACTCTGCTCAACTCCGTGTGTATATGCTGTCGGTCTGTTGCACACTGCGCTGAGTGTATGGATGATAGTACGGGATACCCACACCAAAAAGCATTGCCGCAAAGACTCCGGAGGAGGCCTTCAACGTCGCAAAGAATTTTGGTCCGTATATTTGATGCGTGACGCTCAGCGTCCAGCTCATCTCCAGACAAGGTAACGACCAACTCGTCATTAAGGCTCAGGTCCTGGCTGGTGGACGGGGCAAGGGCAAGTTCGACAGCGGCTTCCAGGGCGGTGTGCACATGGTTGGCAGGTATGTTACGACGCGTCCAGTATTATCCCTACTAAACGTCCCCAGTCCCGAGCAAGCCCAGGAGTACGCGTCGAAGATGATTGGGGCCAAGCTCATTACAAAACAAACGGGAGCCGCTGGTCGAATCTGCAACGCTGTACGTTTTGCTCGGACATAGCGGGATAACGGACACCCGCATTAACGCCACCATTCTAGGTCATGCTAGCGGAACGCCGCAATCCCAAGCATGAATATTATGTCGCTGTTCTCAATGACCGTGTTTCCCAAGGCATTGTTCTCGTCGCTTCTGCCCAGGGAGGTATGAATATTGAAGAAGTGGCCGCCAAAGACCCCGACGCCATCATAACCACCCCCATCGACTTCAAAACCGGCCTCACCAAACCGCAGGCTTTGGAGGTCGCTGAAAAACTGGGACTCAAGGGCTCGGCGCAGGGCCAGGCTGCGGACATTTTTATTAATCTCATCAAGATCTTCAAGGACAAGGATGCCACTCAAATCGAGATCAACCCCATGGCGGAGACCGACGACGGCCAAGTTCTCTGGTAAATGCTCCTGTTTACTAAATGTGTTGACTCCCATACTCATTTTCGCAGCATGGACGCAAAGTTTGGCTTCGACGACAACGCCGAGTTCCGTCAACTAGACATTTTTGCGCTGCGTGATATCACCCAAGAAGAGCCATCCGAGGTAGAAGCACAGAAAGCGAACCTCAACTTCATCAAGCTCGATGGGAGCGTTGGCTGCCTCGTCAACGGTGCTGGTCTAGCCATGGCAACAATGGACGTGCTTGCTTTGCATGGCGGCAACCCCGCCAACTTCCTCGATGTCGGAGGGTATGTTTCTGTAATGCTTTCCATTCAGAACGCGTTTGATTTTTTCCTGTAGAGGTGCCACTCCTGAAACCGTCAAGAAGGCTTTCGAGATCTTGCTCGCCGACCCTAAAGTCAAGAGCATCTTCATCAACATCTTCGGCGGTACAGCTACATCGTCGCATTATTGGACCTACTCACTAAATCCTCGACAGGTATCATGCGTTGCGATTACATTGCTGAAGGTGTAATCAAGGCCACGAAAGAACTGGCGTTGACCATTCCTTTGGTTGTTCGGCTCAAGGGAACGAAGGAGAATGAGGCTAAAGAGTGAGCGCTTTCCTCAGGTGCTATGTAATGCGAATGCTCATTCAAATGTTCCCAGAATGATCAGAGAGTCGGGTCTCAAGATCATCGCGTTTGACAGCTTAGATGAGGCCGCCGAGCGCGCAGTCCAGTTAGCAGCCTAGATCGAGCGCCAGACGCTTGACACCTACTGTATTGCAATGGAAACTTATTTTTCTCCCATCGGTTTTGAGACAGGAGAGAATAAATTGTTAGAAAACTATGCACCATATGTACAGAAGCAAATGCGAAGAGAATAAACAGAGCAAAGGCTACCACGTCGGTCGCACGAAAGAAGTGGGAGGAACAGGGTTGTAACCGGTCGTATGCATTGGATGTCCGTTTGGCTGATGTTGAGGATGCTGCTGCTGCTGCTGCTGGGGTTGTTGTTGCTGCTGCTGCTGGGGTTGCTGCATTGGTGGATGCCCGCTGTCATTTCGCATCTGACCCGGCGCCCGACCAGGCGGCATATTCATATAACTGACCGGCATCTGGGGCGCATGCATCAGGATGGGGCTTCCCGGGTACATGGCGTTCTGGTGAGGCATGACTGGGCTCATCATCGGCGGCATGTTCCGACCGCGGGGGCCATTCGGCTGCGGCGGCGCATTCTGCAGGGGCTGGGCCTGTTGGGGCGTGTACATCGGTGATCCTGCAGGCGACGGGTATGGCATCATCTGAGGGTATGGCGAGGCCATGGGGCGCATCATCGCTCCATGATTTTGAGGCGCCATCCACACTGGCTGGCTGTACAGCGGCGTATGCCCGTTGACCATCCCGTTCACCCCCATCCGAGCAGGGACGGGACTCGGAGCCATGGGGTACATCATCGTTGGGCTCGGTGAGTTCATCATGGGTGAGTAGGGTCCGTAATTGGGACGCATCATCTGATTCGGAGGAGGTGGTAGTGAGTAGGAGTAAGTAGCCGGCGGAGGGCGAGCAACAGGCGCGGATGTCGATGGAGGGGAAATGGGAGGTCGGAGAGACGAGCTCGACGAAGAGGGAACCTGCTGGAAGGCGCGGGTCACATCGTGCAGAGACATGCGAGAAGACGCGATAGAGGTGGTCGGTGGCGGCGTTCCCCCATCCTCCGACTTTACATCCTGCAAAGTAAACGGTATTGCGGTCAAATCATCCGCGATTCCTTCAAGAGAATTAACAGCATGCAATCCAGCCTTGTTGGAAGTTTGTGACCACACCGCCTTCAAGTGCTCCGGGTCTGGGCCGCGTATGGGGGAGTCTTTCACGGAGATGCTCAAAGATGATCTTGCCCAGGAAGCAGTGTGGTGAGAAGGAGGCGTGATCGGGGTACGGTCAGTCTACGCGGACCAATCGTTAATCCCATGGATGTCTGAAGAGTTTCAAAACTTACCGAGTCATCAGAGCTCTTGCTTTCTGTTTTACTTGTAGACATCAAAAGGGGCATGCCAATTTCGGGCGAAGAAGTTGGAGACGGCTTCAATCCGTTTGCTCTCGGCGTAAAGGGCCGGCTTGCGCTCGATAGTGGCTCGCCCGGCGCCAGAGAGTTGGATGCAGGCGAGGACACCATGATACTCGGTTTTGGTTTGCTCGGAGTATTGCTCTCTGAACTTTGCCGCGAATCTTCCAATTCACTGTTGACAATGAAGTTGACCAGAGGTTTCTCGACTACATCGACCCTCGAGTCGCGATAGAATGCGACGGCGGATCCAGCGGGCATCTTGGGTTGCGACCGTGACCGGGAAGAGCCAAAGACATCCTCAGACTTGGATGATGCTGATAGGTCAGTCCTGGGAATAGATGCAACGTTGGGATCGGAGGGGAGTTCAGGCGGAGGCGAGCGACTCATAGTACTAAGACCTGTCTCAGATTCCATCAAGTCAAGGTTTGTCGACGCCGATGCAAGCGGTTTCCTCCACGTTGAAAGACCATCTGCGGAAGGCCTGCCAAATGCACCAACCCCGTTGACCCTGGGTGACATCGGAATATTGACTCTTGGACCCGCTGCCTTTGTACTGGGCAGCAGAACTTTGTACTTGCTCTTCCCCTTGAACCCAGTCCTCCGGAATAAGATCTCATTCACCGTGAATTCCCGTCGGCTCATGCCCTCCACTGGTGGATCAAAAGAGAGGACATCCCAGCGGAACTGCGTCGGCCGAGTGCACAGAAGCAGCTGCTTTCGATTTACAGGTTCCAGCGCCTCAGAAATCTTGGGCAAACGGACGATGAACGTATTCCACGCAGGCTTCGGTGAGCGGGGAGGCTCGCACCCAGTTATGATGACCTCCTGGGGCTCTGCATCAAAGTGTCGCGAACCGCGGAAGGCAGGAATGGCCCATCGGTCTTTTGGTACGCCGAGGTTCGCAGCCGGGGGTGGATGGAATAGTGAAGACCGAGCAACGGGGGCTGCAGAGACTTCGGGGGAGCGGTGTTCCCTCTCGCTCGACTGCATACCATCGATCGCGCCCTTGATACGAGACATTACATCATCCAGAGTGGACATTGTAGCTTCCTTGTAGAAGGGCTGGCTCCGCGGAGTCCGGTTGGCATGCGGTGAAGGAGCGCTGACCGCCGGGCTCGAGGGCACAACAAGAGACGTGTCCCTCGTATGCCCTCCTGTCTGAGGTGCCTCCGACGTAAATGAAGGAGCATCGGCCCGTGAACGCTCCTTGTTCTCGACTGGTTGTGTGTGAATAGAGAGTTCAGGATCCTGCGCACCCTGGCGCCTCCAGGTAACGACATTCGTCTTCTCATGAGCGACGGAGGCGGGAACAACCTCGGGCGAACGAGACGGTCGGTCATCAAAGAAATCGCTGGCTACGGGTCGGGGAGGGCGCTGCAGAGGTACAACCGCGATCGGTGGTTCGGGTTCTGGTGCAGGCGTTTCCTCCTCAGTCACGCCGATAAACTTGCCCAAATCGGAGAAGTCGACGACCTCAAGCTCCTCCTCGGGGTTCTCTGCCAACGACTCGACCTGCTCCAATGCTGACGGGGGAGAAACGAAGGTCGGAATAGCCGGCCGAGGCTGCACTTGCCGCACGGGGGTGGGGACGGTGGTAGATATCGGGCTTGCTTTACTCCTCCACGACGATCCGGTCTGAACTGGTGGAAGGGCGGGGGGACCGGCGCTACTGGTACTCGAGATCCGTCGCGGAGGGACGGGCCGAGACTCCATAGGAGCTTGTGAAGACTGTCCCATGAAGGAGGAGGAGGGCCGCCTTAACGGTGGTTTGGGGAGATGGGGAGGAACTGCAACGGCAGCGGGCTTCGGGGGACCTGCTTCGGGCTTGATTTCTACACTCTTGACGGCTGTCTCTATGATATCTAGGACATCCTTCAGGAAGCGTTAATAAATATAACGGAAATGAAGGGAAAGCACTAACCTGAGCACGAGATGCCTCCTCAGCCTGTTTAGCTTTCGCCTTTTCGGCCTCCGCAGCCTTGATCTTCTCCTCAAGTTCAGCAGCCTTCCGTCGGGCTCTCTCCTTCTCCTTTTCGCGTTCCTCCTCCTCGTGCTGCCGTCGTGCCTTTGCACGCGCCGCCGCATCGTGCATGACGTCCTTCCTGACCTCGTCAATGTCGGGCAGTTGCGATACAGAGACAGCGGGAGAAGGCGCAACAGCAGAGGCGTGGGAAAGAGAAGGAGACTGAGAGGGCCGGCGCGCCGATAATGGAGGTTCTGGGGCGGGAGTTGTCGAGGGAGGGTGTCTCGACTCGCGCGACGTCGATGGCCGCCGTTGCGGTCGGACAGGTAAGCCATCCACCTCGCTGGTTAATGGTAGGTGGGGTGGTCGCTGGCGGCCCCCGGCCCACCGAGACCAACTTGCGGGGGTACCGGCGGAGGACCCATGGTCGACAGATGTCTGCCCCGCACCTCCGGACCGTCCGACTCTTTCCTCTGCATCCAGGGATTAGGGGCCGCGCGGGGACCTTGTTGCGGATGCATCGGTGCATTTCCGTGCGGTGGGGGCATCCCATCTCTGCGCGGCTGCTGCCGCTCATTGCTGAACCCTCCGCCACCGGGCCCACCCGCTCCGCTGAACCCTCTACTGCGATTTTGCAATAGCTGGACATTGCTGTTGTTCTGCCCGGACGGAAACTCTCGTCCCCGTGTGTCGGTTGGGGAAGGAAACCCATCGCCACCTCTCTTCTGACCTGATCCCGCAGCCCCGGCCACCCGATTATAGGGCTCGAGCTTATTGGAACGCTCGTTGAATAGTAGAGCTCGGGACGCTGAACTGTCCTGTGCGGAGGCCATGGAGATCGCCGGGGACACAGGACTCGGAGCGGCCGCCGACGACGAAGAGTGAGTGCTCAAAGCCGGGCCTCCGGGGAGATCTCGTGTGGAGACAGAGGGCGAGGCGCGAGAACGAGGCCAACTGCGGTCAAAATCGTCCGCGAAGCGCTCCTCCTTGCTCACGGGAACATTGGCGGCCTCGTCCAATCTCGAGACGGAACGAGACGCGTTACGCGGTGGGGACGCCATAGAACTTGCGCTCTCGGCGGTCGCTAGCGTTGCGCTGGAGAGATCTGTAGGCAGGTCTGCGGACTCGATTTTGTACTGTCGGCCGTCTCCAAACTCGATTACTCCGTCGAGGAAATTGTCGTCGTCTTCCTCCATCTGCAAAAGCACAAAATCAACCAAGGCAACATGCCCCAGTACATTCCGCACGCACCTCGTCCCAATGATGTGCATTTGGATCCAGATGCACTCCACGAAATGTGTCCGCCTCCTCCATTCTCGCCTGCTTGTTCGCCGCCGCCGAGGCCGACTCAAGAGCCGCCGCTTCCTTGAACGCAAGGTTCCGATCAGCAAGTGTTGGCTTCACTTTGCGTGGTGCAGCGGCCACTGAAGGTATTTGTTGTAAGCTACAAAAGAAATACGATGGATATAGCAAACGCACCTTCGGCCGCTGTCGGAAAGTCACTCTGCGAGGTCATATCCGGTCTCTGCTGCTGTGACCTGGCGCTTCCCCACACCGGTTTACCCGCGCCGCTACCTCCGCCGGGGTCCCTCGATCCTAAGCCACGAGAGGGCATCGGACGCGATTGTGGCTGAGCCAGGGAGGACGGGTGAGGGTGCTGCGGGCCGCTGGCGGAAGATGATGGATCGCCGGAACCAGGTGTTGTGGGTGCGGCCGCGCCATTGGCTGTGGCGGAGGCGGCGGGGGGAGTAGCAGAGGAGGGCCTGGACCATCCGGTTCCCGGGGCGGACAGGGATTGCGGGGCTGCAGTGAGCTTTGTCGTGACAAGGCGCGAATGGGAGGGTGCGGTTTGTGTTTGTGGTCGTGCTGAAAGATTTTTTTTCAAAATTGGCGCTGTTAGCTACAACCGTATATAACGACGCACAAACAGGACCACCAGTCTTGGAGGCGGCAGAATTTGCCAAGGCCGGGGTGGAGGTGGCGGAGGAAGAAGAATTCTTTTCAAGAAATTTCTTGTTGATGTTGACTGCGCTGAATCTTTTTGTTTGATGCGCTGGTGGCGCTGCCGCGGCAGCCTGCGAGCCCAGCGGGACGAGCGATGAGCGGACTGGGGCGATTGGATTTGGCTCGACCAACGGGAGTGCAACAGAGAGAGGATCTGGATCTGCATGCACGACAGAAGGAGGAGGAGAAGGGGGAGCGGGGACATGGGGGACAGGCTCTGCGGGAGCGGGGGCGTCGTGTTGGACGCTCCCGGGAGTCAGTTCTGGTAAACTGCTAGCACGGGTGTCTTCATTGGCCATAGACCAGCGATTTGTTTGTTTTTCCAAGGGTGCGATGCAAGACCTGTACAAGCCCGCGCTCAGCGATGGTGGCGGTAAGAGAGAGAAGGAAAGGTATGCACCTGGACGGCGTACACGGGCCAGGGACTTGGGAGACAGAAAATATACAGAGAGCAGCAAGGAAGCCGCGAACACTTGTGACCACACGTTACCAACAGCCCTCTGCTTCCACCACCAAGTCTCTATTGCACAATATCCTACACACTATCTACTTGTTCAATTCTGCCAGCTCCGCTTCCCGAGCATTCAGCCCGTTCACTTCCGCATCCAGCGCGACGTTCGCCAGCTCAATCTGCAGCACGTTCGATATAAGCTCCGTCCACCGCGTCTCCAAACTGTTCAGCTGGTTCCCCAGTCGCGTCTGTGTGTTCTTTCGCTCCCGGTTCACATCCACCGTCAGCTGCTTCAGCTCCTCCAGCGCCTGTTCCGTCTGCTTCACCGTTGCTTCCAAGAGATAGTTGTGTATCCGCCACGCGTTAGCCCCATAGGTTTGTAGCAGCGTCAGGTTCGTTTGCCTGCAGGGCCGTGAGTAAATAAATTGCATGGGTTCACCATGCCTACGCACCGCATGCGTTGGTGCTCCAGCTGCGCATGCGCGTTTTTGAGGGTCGCCTGCCATTGCTCGTCTGTTCCGGGCGCGGATGGCGCGGGTAGTTGGTATCGTATTGTGTCGATTCGAGGCGCCTCCTTGTGAGACTCGACGCGCTCAAGTTCGGCCTGCAGCAGGGGATTCTTCTATAGAAAATAATTAGCAAACCATCGAAAGCGACCGAGGAATCCGCACCGCAAAGAGTTGGTACGCCGGTGGGACGCGCGGGTGCAGCGTTGCGGGTGGTTTTGGCTGGCGCGCAAATTCACGGTCGACCTTTTCCTTGAGCCAGGGAAACTGCTCGAGATCATTATCGTAGTAGGGGAGAGAGTCCAGGAGCTCTGGGGCTTGAACTTCAGTAGTAGCCATGAGAAGTATAGCAAAAGGGTTTGTTGATTCAGCCAAACAAACGCTCATGTCCCTTCGCGTCGCTGGGCTGCTGGCCAGGGCCGCCGTCGCGCGTCCCCTGCGCCGTAGAATCCACTCGTCCCACCCGTCCAACGCAGCCCCCTCGCCCTTTGTCGAGCCCACGTCCCCCAATCCCACCGTCGAAAAGTATGCGGAAACCACGAGCGCACTGCACACATATGGCTCGTATCTCACCCAGAGTCTGCCCAAGTTCATCCAGCAATTCTCCGTCATAAAGGACGAGCTCACCCTCTACACTGGACCGGCCTCCATCGTCCCCCTCCTCACCTTCTTGCGCGACCACTCGCAGTGCCAGTTCAAGTACTTGATGCAGGTCACCGCCGTCGACTTTCCCGAGCGCGAGAAGCGCTTCGAGGTCGTCTACCATCTCTTGAGCACCCGTTCCCAGGGCCGCATTCGCGTCAAGACGTACGCGGGCGAGGGCGACCACGTCCCCAGTGCGACTGGTCTCTTCCGGAGCGCCGATTGGTGAGTTGGTGCTGCAGAACGCGGTCGCCGGAAGGTGCTCACACTGCCCAGGTATGAGCGGGAGGTCTGGGACATGTACGGCGTATTCTTCAGCGGCCACCCCGATCTGTATGTTGTCCTAAAACTTTCACACTGAAAGTTGAACTGACAACGCGCCAGGCGTCGGATTCTCACTGATTACGGTACCAGTCTCTTCCACGCTCTCCCTCTGTGTTCTAATGCACCGCAGGCTTCGAGGGACATCCTCTGCGGAAAGATTTCCCCCTTACCGCAAGTCTTTATCTCTTTACATGTGATCCGCAACGCTGACCTTGAGATCAGGGATACACCGAGCTGCGCTACGACGAGGAGCGAAAACGCGTCGTCTACGAACCCCTTCAACTCACACAGGCGTTCCGGTGCGTCCCGCGACCCCAATCAATTCAACTGTCTGATCACACTTGCAGCAACTTTGAATCCTTGTCTCCCTGGGAGCAAGTCGGCGACGGAACGACCTGCCCCGAGGCCAGCTGAGCTGAAGCCCGTACCTCCGCCACCGCCAGCCGAGGAGGTCAAGAAGTAGTAATAGACCGTCAATGATGCATTTCGTCGATGGAATTAAGTGATACAGAGTGGAATATCCGGCGCTTTCGTTTCATACAAGTAGTCATGTCTCCTCCCCGGGCTTCGGCTTCTCGACAAGCTCACCGGGCTCGCCAACGGTTTCAGTCTTGCTCTCTACGACTGAGTCCTCGGCGGCCTTGGCCTCCATTCCCCATCCCATTCGTTTGACGACGTATTCCTGTCCAATGACTTCGACGCCCACTCGCAGGGCCTCCGCCATCAAGTCCTCGACCCAGTCGTACTTTTCCCACATCCCCTCAGCGAGCCAGTCGCCCGGCACGCATTGGGTGACGGTGCTATGCGTGAGCTTATGTGACGGGTCCGAGAGGTAGATGAGGAATTGAAGCTGCTGCGGGGCCGCGGGCGCGGTCTCGGCAGGAGCGGACGAGGTAGGGAAAGCGAAAGATGTGAGGAAAGGCTGTATCCGGAGATAAATATGTGAGTATGTCGTCGGCGTTTGGACGCTGGATTCTGGTTTAGATGCCGTTGCTCCGTCGTTGTTCTTAATCAACTCGTCCAAGTTGGCCTGGACAATGGGATATGAGAGAAGATGAAGACGCGAAGCGGAAGTAGGTTACCTGTGCAAGCTTGGAGGCTGCCTCCAGCCCCTCAACAGGCGCCGAGATCTCTCGGGGTATCCACAGATTCTTTCGGTCGTGATTCGTTGCCGCGGTTAACGATAAGGTCACCGCCTTCGACTTGCTCCATTATCTAGAATAACGTTCAGTTGCGTGTTGTGTGCGCAATAAATCTGGGCAACGCACGCGAGCAAGCGCACGATAAACGAGAGACTCGATGCCTTCGTAGCCTTTCATGTCGTGGACTGAGCCACACTTGAATCACCTCGTGTTCAGAAATGGGGGGAGCAACAACGTTGAGGATGTCCGTCAAAGTCGACAATCCGACACGCTTAAAGTCCTGGCCTGAGGGAGGAAAATTTATCAGAGCCTGAACCCACCAAGAGATGTACACGCACCAAGTTTATCGAGCTGCGCGGTCTTGGCATATTCAATCATGCCCTCACCCCACTTCCGTGCCTGCTCAGTTCTTGGGGAGGTGCTTAACCTGCTCGTCGACCGCCGACTTGGCCTGTTGAATTACAGACGACGCGCTGCTCCAGACATTGCCCCAGCCCCAGCTTCCGCCTGCGTTGGCCTCGGCCGCGGCTGCCGCAGGTTGGGTCGCTCCCGCGTCCTTCTTCAACGAAGAGGATGAAGCGGTGTTGCGCAACGAGGTCGTTCCCCCGCCGAGCCGGACCCGTTCGGTGCTCTTGCGCACTGTGGGTGTCCCGGAGCGCGAGGCGGGCCGTTCGAGGTGCGAGGAGCGCGGGGTGGGCTCTGCGCTCTTCTGGGTGATCTCGTCGATGAACGCGAGCACCTCTGCCTCGCCTTCTCCGCCTCCACCACCTCCCTGGGCTGGGGCCGCGGTGTCAGTGGCTACAGGTGCATCGGGGGTGAATGAGTCGAGGTCGTCCAGGAAAGCCAGGGCTTCCTCCTGCTTTGACTTGGATTTGGCCGACATGGTAGTGTCGGGGAGACAGACACGTTGGGGGGAGGGCTTTCGGAGAACTCTGAGATTGGGATACGCAAAGCGGGAGAAGGAATGGATGCAACGTTACGGCGTGACGCGGTCACTCTACTTTAACGACTTGGGCGCTTATAAGTAAGTTCTCAAGCGAAAATCTCAACAAATAGCTGCGTTTCCTTGCCATGGGGAAAAATACCAAGAGAAAACGAGACGAAACCGATGAGGAAGACGAAGAGGAAGAAGAGGAGGAGGAAGGCTTCACGGTTGGTATGTCTTTCCCTTTGTTACCATCTTTGCATCCTCCTCACTGGTCTTTGAGAACAGAAGTTGTTACTCACGCCAGAATTGCCGATGTAAATCGTGAGGATCCTTGGGTGCGCACACTGGTCGGTAGACGCAATTCCAGGCTTTGACCATTAAACAATCATTGTAGGAGTACCGTGTCAAGGTACAACCCATTTTGCCTTTGGGGCACCGTTGCTAATATCTATCTAGTGGGGCGGCTACGGGTCCGACGACGACACGTAGGCCGTCAGCGTCTCAATACTTTGTGTGCAACTAATCAGTTCATAAAGGTGGGAACCGGCCGCAAATATGGCAGCTTGTCAACGGCTACTCGCAGAGTTCTGGTTAGATGTGGGCGTGGACGACAAGGACTACACTCAGGGGACGGTCTTTGAAGCTTCCGAGAAATTTATCAGTTCGTTCTCGTCTTCTTCGCCCCTTTGCGATCCTCAATCAATTCCAGAGAGGGAACGGAAGCGGTACAAGGCAGAGTACGCCAAGAATAAAGATGAAGCCAGGAAACAGAAAGAAAGAGCAGATCGGAAAAAGGAAGAAAAGTTCGCGGCCAAGAAAGCGGTTTGTGATACCCTTTCTTTCCTTTGATTTCAATAAACACAACCCCGCAGGCAAAGAAGAGAAAACAGAGTCTCGAAAAACCAAAGTTGTCGGTGCCGTCCCGTAGTGCCTCGACATCTTCTGTCCGTCGTACTTCTCATGCATCTGTTCCCTCTTATCCCGCGCCCGCGCCTCTTCCCTCAGCCTCCACTTCCACTTCCGCGTCTGCGCCCCCTCCCAAGAAGAAATTAAAGATCTTTATCAGCGATTCAGAGGATTCAGATGATGATATGCCTCTGGCTAACCTTCAAAAGAAACGCGACTCGTCGCCAAAGGCCGGAGTATGTTTAAACGTGGGCAATGCTTGGCGCGTCCTGATGCCTCCCAGGATAATAAACCAACCAAGGTCCAGAAGACCGACCCGAAGAGCAAGGTAACAGGGCAGAAAAAGAAAAGCGCGTCTACAAGTACTTCAACCAAGTTTAAAAACTTTGATCCGAATAAGAAAGTACATAATGCTCTGCTCGATCCCGCAGTTGGTTCTGATCACCCACATCCTGCGTACAGGGCAAGAGCGCCCCGAGCGCCCCTCCTTCACGAGCTCCAAGTCCTCCAAAAGATGTTGAAGCAATCAAAGTATATACGCAACAAACTCTCGAGCAAGTTCTGACCACATTTACATCAGCTCGCTGAGTCGCTCTTTTCACCTTCACCTTCGCCCGAGCCGAGCTCTCCCGAAATAAGTCTGAGCTCACTGAATCCAAAGTCACTGCACAAACTTCCGGCAACAGAGGCCTCCAGCTCGTCCAACCCATCCCAGTCCAAAGGCCGACCCAAGGTTTCCATTGATACTGCTATGCGCGCTGATTCCCCCAACCTACCATCCGCTGCCTCCAAAACAACTCAGCGCCCGCTACCCAAACTTCAGACCTCCACCGGTCCCCTTCCCCTTCCGAAGCGTACCGTTAGTAGCAATCCTGCCTCTGCGTCGTCCTCGACATTTCCATCGCGCCCGTTTGCGACACCTACGATTCCGTCGGCTACGTCAAGCAAACCTCCTACCCCCACAATTCCCTCCAAATCTGCTACACCCACGATCCCTCCTTCCAACCCTGCTACGCCGACCATCCCGTTCCCAGGCAAATCGCCCCCTTCTGCACTCCCGGCCCACCTTCAGCGCAAAGGATCTGCGCGCGTCCAACCACCACCTCCTCCCCCGCCTCCGACCTCTGGGTTGTCGACCAAACAACGGCTGGCTCAAGGAGCATTGGCCCTCGCAGCCCCGAATGCCAAGGACCCGACGAGAAAGAGCAGTCTCTCGGGGCTTAGCTTCAAGAAAACTCCCTCGACGGCGTCTGCTCCCGCGCCAGTTGCGAGTGGGAGTAGAGCTCGAGCCATGCCTCTTCCCAAGCCGCCTCCCCGCCCGACGATGGATCCGTTGTTTGACGACCCCGATGATCAGCCATTCAACATGGTTGACTCTCCGGTAGATGAGATGGATGATCAGATCATGCTCCCCCCTGCGTCAGTGGCCAGCTGTTCGATTTCCAGCTCGCTCATTTCTCCAGTAGACTGTCGCGTAGGCGCTCACAACCCAGCATGAGCACGCAGGTAGATGATTTTTTGAAGGATATCGTGCCCGCAACGTATGTGTTCCTATCCAGCCTGTGTCTTCGCAAATAATATTGATTGCCCTTGCCAGCGTTTCTGCACCTTTGACGTAAGTTTCCCTTGCATCTTGCCCTTGCCACGACCAACACACGTTCACAGGGCCCCAGTAGATACACAGGATGCTCCGAACCCTGCCCGGCCGCCGGGCTTTAAACAGAAGATGCTCCCTCCAAAGTCAGTATCCTACGCCATCCTGTCCATTGAGCTCAAGAACGATTTTTTTCCGGCGTAGGATTCCCAAGAAATGGAAGTGGACCGGCAAACTTGTCATGGATGTGACCGAGAAAGGGCACGCCGCCCCTAGAAAGAATCATCTTTGCGATATTTTTCTCAAAGAACTCTTCCCAGCGACATTCAAAGGTTTGAGTATCACTGCCGTGATGGAGTCTGTAGAGTCGGTTCATCTTCGGTCCTTCCACGACCTTGTGGATATGAGTCAGTTTCTCCAGACCGCGGGCGTTATCATGAATGCCCCAGAACCGATGCAGCAACTTGCTCGTTTGGGTCCGAATACGGATAGAGATTCAGACCCTTTGAAGATCCTCGCGAGATACATGACGAAGAAAAGCTTGGTTCGTCTTGTTCTTACTGAACAGTCCTCCGTTTGACTTGGAGATAGATCAGTCTTGTGCCTGTATTCTTGGACGGCGACCTTGCTGGACATCTTCTGCTCTTTCCTCCGAATATAAATATTCTTGTTCGTATGTTCCAGGCCCCGGCCGAGATGCTCAACGACAAGAGCAGCGTTCTAATTGCTGCTCTTCTCCCGTGGACGCCCAATCCCGACGAGTCTCGGCGGCCTTTCGGCCTTCTTCCGTCGGGCCCGAAACCACCGATACCGTCTGCAGGAGACTGGAAGAAAAAGATGGAGAAAACTAAATACCAGCTTGCTCTGCGCATCCTGAAATTCCCACCATCTTTGCATCAGTGGATGTCTACAGGGTCCCAAACCCGTCTGTATTGCGTCTGGCCTCCATCGGCGGAGGGGACAGGAAGTCGGGATCGGGAGACTGGGTACCTGACGACAATATTGAAGGAATGTGGCGCCAAGAAGGTTGGCTTCAAGAGTGAGCTCCGGGTGGTCTTTGTGCACGTGGGTGCTCTGAAAACCATCCGCAAAATTCCGTTTCTCTCCGAGCGACGTCGACAATCATGTACCATCCATTTCTACACGTATGGGACGCATGAGACTGTGCACCCTGAATATTGGGGAGTGCGGGAGATATATCCTTTTGGTATGACTGCTTCGTTTGCACTCGATGCATCCTTATTAATTTCTCTTAGGTGGCGTTGTAACTTTCACACCAAGAGCTCTTTATGAAGATCCCTGGGGCGTCATCAACACGATGAAGGTTATTGACAAGCACCCGTTATGGACGTGCTACATTCTCCCTTCTTCTTTGGGCATGGCAACCAAGCTATGTAGTCCAGACGAGGACCCGCTCGCTGCGTTTGACAGGTTCGACATCTACTGGACTCTTTCCCCTTTTTTGACCGCGCTCAACAGAGGAGTGTACGTTTTCGACATCCTTCTGAAAGCAATCGACGCCGGCGAAGTGTCCCTCCTGCGAGCTCCGCCTTTGGACCGAAATGCGACTGAAAAGACGGATGAACCTGCGGATTGGCTGCGAGAACATTGGATAAGCAGACCTCTGGGTCCGCGTCACCTGCTAGAGTACTGCATGAGTGCCTTCAGCAACAAGTACGCCAATATTCCGCAGGAACAGTGGGCTTCTACCATCGAAGCCGAGATATCAGAGGACCTCGACTCGATGCAGATGCAGCCCCATATCATGAAGCAGTACCGCCGGTATGTGGTCATTAGAGCTGAGAGCGATGACCACATCGCGGTTGACAAGGATGGGGTCCGTCTTCGTTTCCTTTCAACTCCTCCGCGCATACATGCTAAAAGCCTCCCAGTTCGAATGGCTGCCAAACCCGAGTTTCTCTTTCAACGATGATTTCCTGCCGAAGTCCAAGAAAATCACTGACACGTCTTGATTCTACTTGTACATCTGCTTTCTTGTACTGAGTTGCTTCTATGTTTCTTGGAAACTTGTATTATGCAGTGCTACGCCGCACTTGTCCGTTGCCCGCATTCATCAGATCCTCTTAGCTGTATTAGGTGCATTGCATGTGCCGGCATTCAGTTTGGTTCTCAGGGCTGTTCTGAGAAGTGCGCCGATGCGAAAAAAAGTCCACACGCGTCGCCCGCGGCGTAAGCTGATCATCTTTGCCATCCCCTGTGACAGCGGGGGCGATTGCCAGAATTATATATGCAGTCTCTGTCAGCGTTCTCCTAGACAAACGAGCATGGAAAACCACGAACAAGGCAGTCGCTCTGGAATACGCAGCGAATACAAGGATGGCTCGCTACGGGGAAACATCATCCTTTCGAATGGCCGCATCCACACCATGGATGCGGAAAACAGCATTGTCTCTGTCGTAGCAGTTCGGGAAGGTAGAATCGTGTATGTCGGCGACGACGCGGGACAGGCTCGCCAGTGTTTCCAAACAACTCCGCGCACGATTGACCTCCAAAACCACATTGCCATTCCGGGCCTCATCGACTGCCACAACCACATTGTCTTGCTAGGAAACCGACCCGGCCACCACACGCCGCTCGAGAATGCATACTCCATCGCGGACGTGCAGGAGACGTACCGCAAGCGAGCCGAGGCCGTGCCCGACGGCGAATTCATCACCACTATTGGCGGGTTTAACCCCAACCAGTTCGTAGAGCGTCGACTGCCAACGCTCGCTGAGCTAGATGAAGCCCTCCCCAACCACGCGGCTTTTGTCTCCGTCGGTTTTGTTGGACCAGCCGTCACCAACACCCTCGGTAAAGCATTTTTCGCAGCCGTGACTGTCGGCGCAGACGGCTCTATCGCTGCAGGGGACGAGAACGGCAAGGCGCTCCTCGCGTTACGCCAACAGCTCACATTTGATGAACGCAAGCGCGGCGTTCGCGACGCAATGGCGTATGCGGTGTCATTGGGTGTGACGACGCACCTAGACCAGGGTGCGTTCCCCGCCACAAACACGCCTTCGGACGGTTCGGGCCATGAGGACAACAACACCATGCATCTTCCCTTTCTGTCCGTCTACAACGATGGCGATGCCACCATCCGGCTGCGCATCAATTTCTTGACGATGGACGCGACTACCGACACGCCCACGTTGACGGCGCGCCTGCAGAACGCCTTCAAATTCTTCGGGAACGACATGGTGCGCACAGGAAGTATGGGCGAGTTTGTGACGGTCGACTACGCAGGGGGCCCGGTGTTTGATGTGGCGATTCGGGAGGTCAGGAAGGCAGGATGGCGGCTGGAAGTGCACTCGATCACGGAAACCGACTACCAGACTCAGATAGAAGCCTTCGAAACGTTGAACGCAGAAACAAGTATCGAGGGTCTGCGCTGGGTGGTTGCGCACGTTCCCTTTATCACGGACGACTTCATCACACGTCTGAAGAACCTGGGCGGCGGCGTCAACCTGTCGGCCTTTTTGTACTTGAATGCTACAGCGCCACCCGGCGGACCACCATATCGGAGCATCATGGACAGCGGCATACCAGCGGGAATTGGCGGCGATGGCATGCAGATCGCGATGCTGAATCCGTGGGTTCAGGCGTTTTATGCAACGACGGGAAAGAACGCTCTTGGAGATGGCATCAATGCAGGCCAGCAGATCAGTCGACAGGAGGTGCTTGAGTTGTACACGCAGAAAAACCAATGGTTCTTGGGCCAACCGGACGAGGACTTGCTCGGCGCGATCGAAGTGGGCAGACTGGGAGATATCGTGGTTCTCAACGAGGATTACTTCACAGTAGCCGACGAGGAATTGAAGAAGCTGAGGTCGATCTTGACGGTCGTAGGCGGGGCAGTCGTTCACGAAGCTGGCCAGTTGAAGGATGTGGTAGAGAGCAAGGCTAGGGGCACTATTTGGTCTTGGTTTGCACTGGGATCCTGATTGATGATCAATTCACGTCGCGCATTTGTCAGACTCCTCATTAGCGAATCATTGACTTTCTTGCTTGACTTCACCATGGATCGCCCTGTAACCCCACCGCCCCGCCAGAGCACGTCCGCCCTTCAGTTGACCCCAGAGCAAGTCAAACAGGTCGAGATCAATCGTTTGAGAGCAAAGGCCAACCAGAGGCAGCGGGAAGAGGAGGCATTCGCGAGCAGCGTTCCCAATGTGAACAACAAGCGGCCCCTTGGCGTCGTCCCCGCAATATCCAACTCACCCACCGCGCCCGGACCGTCCAAATCCAAGCCACTCGACCGGGACTACCGGCTCGGGAAGTACTTTGACTATGACTTGTCGAAAATGGTGAACTCGAAGGGTGGGTTTCTGATTGAGGACGGCCAGGAGGTCGACGAGGAAATGCTGAGAAAGGAGAAGGAGCGCGAGCGCCAGCGGATACAGAAGAACATGGAACCGCGTATGTACGCACACTACCAAAGCAATACGTCTCACTATAACGCAAGTGCAGCGGTGTTTCTGGACCCCGCATTGAATCCCAAGTGCAGGGAGTGCCAGTCCATGTCCGTTGATCACAACTTCAGAAGACCTTCGGCTGTTTGGTGTGCAAGACGTGCCAGAACGAGCATCCCGAGAAATACAGTCTGCTAACGAAGACGGAATGCAAGCAGGACTATCTCCTGACAGGACCGTGCGCTCTTCCCCCTGCCCCTTGTCTAACCTGCTGATGTCCTCAGTCTTCAGCTGAGCTTCGTGACGAAGACCTTTTGCCGCACATGCTCAAGGCGAACCCGCACAAGTCGACGTACTTCAAACATGATGCTCTACGTGCGATACCAAGTGGAAGAGTTTGCATGGAAGAAGTGGGGTTCACCCGAGGCGCTGGATACAGAATACGAGAAACGGACAGCGGAAAAGGGCAAAAAGAAGAACAAGAAATTCGAGGAGGGTTTGCGGGATCTACGGCGGCGGACGAAAGAGTCGGTGTGGCAGAGAAAGAAGGACGAGGAGCACACGCATGTTTTTGGGCCAGTGCAGGCGCGACGGGGGGAGGCCGGGCAGCAGGTTTGTCACGAATGCGGGTTTACTGTTGACTTTGAAGAGTTGTGAATGTAATTTTGTGAACGGTCGAGATGAGGCCGGTTTGATCGAGCCGTCGGAAGTCCCGGAGTCCGGTTATCACATTCCGCCGTGGTAAGTGGTTTATATAGCCGCCGCAATGCAGACCTTGTCCCCTTGCCCCTAATCTCCAAATGACGTCCACCGAACCCGCAGTATGGCACGAACAAGTGGCCACGGCGCTTGAGGTCGAGCGCTTGGACGTCGACTTGTTTCGCTCAAAAACTCTCTGGCTTCCAACCCGCGCCCGGGGCGTTTTTGGAGGGTATGCAAACTAGGAGAGCCGCCAATTGCTTCTAACTGTTACGGTCCACAGGCAGGTCATTAGCCAGGCCCTTGTGTCCGCAACCAACTCGGTGGACCCCCTTTATGGGTTACATGTAAATTTCACATTCTCCCCGTAGCGCACCGCGCTGACCAAAACAGTCTCTTCATGTAGGTTTTTGCTTTCCTATGCTGCGCATTCAATAAATGCTGCCAGTGCTACTTTCTCTCGAGCGCGTCCGCGTCAACGCCGATCATCTACTTTGTAGAACGGCTACGTGACGGGCGCTCGTACCTCACGCGCGCGGTCAAGGCACTGCAGAACGGGCGCGTCATCTTCATGATGATGTGCTCGTTTCAGAAGCCCGAGCCATGGCAGCCGGAGCGCGCCTGGCGCATGCCGGTCGTGCCCCCGCCGGACCAGTGCCGCCTTGAGGAGGAGCGGTACGCCGCGCTGTCTCGTGAGGAAGGCCTTCACCCCAAGATCCAGCAGATATACCGCGACTTTATAGGTGTGCGTGTGGCGATCATTCGCCTCGTTTGTTTGATTTTAATTCTTTGGCGCAGGAGCGGCAAAGGAGCCCGATTGCGATCAAGATGGCGGTGGAAAAAGACATGTCGATACCGGGGATGACGCGTGTCATGTACTGGATGCAGGCGCGTGATATTCCTGAGTACGAAGCGCCGTTCCAAAAGGTAGGCTTGCCCTATTCTGAGGTAAAACAATAATATATTGAACGCGCTCGCACCAGTGCATCCTGGGTTACATCTCGGATTTAAATCTGTGAGTTCCCATTGTCTCTCGTGAAATGTGTAGGGAACTGACGCGGGGTTGTCTCAGCCTGACTGCAGCGTCAACTGCGCTGGGCCTCCAGCGTTTTGGCAAAGGTCCCAACGCGACCAGCATGACGGTACGCCTCAAACCTGTTTGTTGCAAACGCGACTTACATTACTTCCCTAGTCCACGATCGACCACTCGATATGTTTCTATAAGTGTGTCCCTTCCCTGACTGTTGAATCAAATACCTGACTTTCGCCTTAGCGACACATTCGACTGTGGCGACTGGCTGTTATACGTGGTGCGTATTACCGCCGCCTTCCGTGGCTGCATGTAATAAATTCCTGCGTCAGATGGCCTCGCCTGCTGCCGGCTCTGGGCGAGGGATCGTATATGGGCAGGTATGTGATGTTCGATGTTGATTTCCGGGCTGGTACTCAAGTGTCGATCGCAGCTGTATACGCATACGGGGAAGCTCATTGCTACGACGACGCAGGAGGGGGTGGTGCGCGCGGATAGACGGGGACCGGAGGCCACGGCCAAGCTTTAGAGTATTATTCGTCTTAATCTTACAAGTGACGTTAGAGTTCAATCGCCGTTCAAGTGGAGGTATTTTTGAACCTCCAGACAAAAGAAAGCAGTGAATGCAGCGCCAAGGGGTCCGGAGGCTGGATAATAACAAGCAGGATTGCCGGCCGATAAATCGTGGTCTATTTGCAGTTTCGGACTGTGATTAGGAGAAGCCCGTCCTGAAAGCTCAAGAAGGCGAAAGAGACGAATCATCGCAACCGGATGCCATTCCTTGGAGGGATAGATACAAAAGACGGAATATGACTGTGCGGGACCGAAGTCGAGGTCGGCAGCCGAAAAGGTATTCCAAGCAGCATACTTTTGAGTGTATATCTCGATACATGGACAGGCATGTGGGGAGAGGGTGGGATGCAAATAATGCTAGAGCCAATGCGAGTATGTAGTGAACAGGGAGCGCAAGCGATCTAGTTTTTCCGGCGGAAAGAGCATCCTGCGCAAAACGGCCAAGTGAGTTTGCATGAACAGGGAAGGAACGGAGTAAGATAGAAACACACCCTCGGTCAGCCGTGCCTTACCACCGGTGGGCTGGCACAGGACACTGGCGCACGAGCCGCAGAGGACGACGGTGTGTGCGTGTGAGAAGACGGTGGTGATGGTGAAGCAGCCTGGTGCCCATACATCGTCAGGAATGCCGGTGCACAGGAGCAGGTGTAGGGGGCGTACCGGGGCATTTGACATCCATGAAGTACGAGTTGGGGGACTGTACAAGGCGCTTTAGCTTGTGCTGGCGCTTTTCAAACTCGGCAGAGGGGTTGAGGAGGTCGACGGCGAGAGTCTAGGACACAGTCAGTGGTCATTGCGAGGGAGGCGATGGCGGGGAGGCGTACCATGGTGGACGAGTTTTTGGCGGGCGCGGAAGAGCGTGTTGAACGTGGGAATCCTGTATAGCTGTCGGGGTTTGATTTAATAGCCTTTCGGCATCGGTGCCGAGATCCATGAATCCAAATTTTATTCGACTCGAATACGATACATTCGGGGCCGTGGTGAAAGTCCTCTATCTATGTACTTAGGATGCGATGGGGCATATATGTATTGGCTGGGAGCTAGCAAGGTCCTGCGTGAATGGACAAATCAAGCGTCCTAGATAGTATTTGGGTTCTGGCAACCTGGACAGCGAGAACGACCTCTGGCCGCTTTTGTTGGAAGCCAGGCAACGAGTGCACGGTGTATTTTGAGCCTATCCAGACAATTGAATGATCTTGGGTTGTCCTTGGGTGCTGGCAACTGCAACCTAAAGGACAACCCTAGGCCTCTTTTCTTTTTCTTTGAACCCAGGCAACGAGACAAAAGGGCAATGCAACGGCCCCTGGATCGTACTGGGCGCCCACCCATCATCCCGATAATGTATCCCTCCCACTGAGCAGCCGCCTTGCGAGAAAGGACTTGACCTGGAAGGTTCACCTGCTCTTCAGGTCATCCCCCTCCCCCTATCCTATCCACACGTAAGACCCTTGGTGAAACACAAACACCAGATGGGTGACATGGCAAGCGAAGCCATTATGCGGTGGTGCACAAAGAGAACAAGGCGGAATGGAAGCGGAGTCGATGACAAAAGATCTAGAAAACAGCCACCATCAGAACGCGCTTGAAAAGCTATTGTTCACCGGTCCTTGTACTCCAACTAGGCCACGTCCATTCCCACCCACCGGCGGCGTATAAAGGGTGGCCAGTATACTCTGAAATCCTTGTTCCGGTTCCCTCTCTCATACACTTCCGTGTCTCGTATAGGTTAGTGGACACTCAGGGGTGTCGACACCAGCTAACCCACGACTCCCTCTCCAGACCCCACTCACCCACGACTCGCCCATAATTTGCATTTTTATAAGCTCTATTCAGCTCACATCACTCGCTCGCTCTCTCAACTCACGTCTCTCTGCATATTATCTCTGTCTCGAGTCTTCCGCGCGCATCCATACCGCAATACCTCCATCGTTGAACGATCATCTTCGCTTATCACCTACAATGTCTGCTTCATCCAGCCTGTCCACCGCAGTCGCCCACGCCGTCTCTTTCTTAACCCGCCCCCTGCTTAAATCATACGCACCGGCCACCATCGCCAAGCTCCAGCTCGTCCTGGAGGCCAACCTCACTGCGCTCTATGCCCAGTCATGGGATGTGACCGAGCCACTCCGGGGCTCCGGTCGCCGCTGCCTGACCCTCTCGCCCGAATGCCTGCCCCCTCGCCCCGTCTATGCCGCGTGCATTGCCGCTGGCACGCAGTGGCCAGTATTCCTCTTTTCTGCTGTTTCCCCCCTCTTACACCCTTACAGGTTTGACTGGATAGCTCTCCTCAGCACCCGCGAGTTCGACCTTTTTGTCGACCCCGGCTGCGTGTCCATGCGCCTCGAGCGCAAGGGAAACCTCGTCACCATCTGGTCCGATGAGATCCCCTGCCCGACCGCTGTGAAACGGCCCAGCGCCGTTTTCGGCGAGTCCAGGATCCAGGCATCCATCGGTCAGCAGGTCCAGGCCCGTGCCCGCGCATACGCCGTCGAGAAACAGCAGCAGTGCAACAAAACAGTTGCCCAGCAGCTGTTGGAGGAGGACTCCGAATCCGACGAGCAGATCTTCACCATGATCGCCGACGAGATTTGCGCCCCGACGTGGATGACCCCCGTCGTGGCCGAGTTCCCCAAGCAGCGCTCGCTCTCCCCCCTCTCCGCCATCTCCTCCCACTCGCGCTCCAGCTCTCGCTCGTCCAACTCGAGCTCGGGCTTCTCCTTCTCCTCCGCCGAGTCCTCCAGCTCGTCGGTGTCGAGGTCGGGCTTTTCGTCCACCTCGGTCAAGTCTGGCGACGAGAACACCCAGCCCAGACAGTCCCGCCGCGAGCGCGCCCGGCAGGCACGCGTTTTCATCGACACCTCCAAGAACGAGGTTACCCCTTACGACGGCGGCAAGACGACCGTCCTCACCGGCGGCGTCATGCTTGGCGGCGGCCCTAAGAAGGTCGCCCCCCGCGCCGAGTCCAACGGCTGGCGCTCGGCCATGCGCATCTAGACGCATCGGTCACGCCTTTCCACTCATTCGAACGTCCTTTACGACAGCCTGCAGACCCTCACACGTCCATCACGAAAAACCGCACAACAACATACGAACTTTGCATTTTACTCTACGCCACTTTCATTTGTCCTTCTTCTTCTCCCGCATACTTGTAATTTGTGCTCGCATCACTCACCTGTTTTTCTAGTATCTTCCCGATGTGTAGCACCACCCTCATCTCCGCTTGTACACCCCGAGTTGCCGGACTCGCTGGGCTAGCCTACTTTCGAGTTTAATCTGTCTTCGGGCGCAGTGCGCGCCCCCGATAATCTCTTTTGCTGTTTTACTACATAGCATGTACCACTATCGTATAATTTGCCGTTCACCGGCCTGGTGTATAACACGAATAAATCGTCTTGGGATTCATTTGGGCACCCTGCAAATATTTTATGCAACTTCATCAATATCGCACAATCCCCGCAGACCGAAGCCGACCCTAAATGTCAGTAAATCCGTTGATCGCGAATGCTTTCCAAAGCGGGCCCGACGACAACCTCCGACGGCTCCGAGCCGCTGGTCGATTGGCTGGCTTTGTGAAGACGCGCAGGAAAGACGCCCAAATCCAATCCAAATTCGGTAATTGTTGAATGAACTTGTCAAGACTCACAGTCAAGAACTTGAAGTTTCCACGGCGGACTCGCCTGAGCTCAGTCACTCCTGGCGCCGCTGACACCGGTGTCGTCTGCAATGCAAGTACACAGCCTTACTGTTTTGCTTGGGCGGAACGCTCGAACTCCCGGCGATTGATCGGTCTCGAATTGCTCTGAATCTGTTCACGCCTGGCAGCGCGTCGCTCTTTCTACTCTGGTTTACATCTTCTCGTCTGTTGAGGCTTTGAGGCGGTCAGAGGCGCGACCATGATCCGTAGCCTATACCTTCAAGCAGCCGATACATCGGCCCCCGACTCGGAGTTGACTGGATTCGTCTTTGGCAAATTGGCACTGGGACTGGAGATTTCTCAGACTCGCGACTCGGAGACTAGGACTTGCAATTGGTTGCTGAGGGCATGTGCTTATTTGTACCGCGTCCGGGTTGCCGGAGCACTTGATCTTGAACTGTCTTGACGCTCTGGTCCCTGGACCAGCCCGCCGCCGCCTAATAGACACCGAAAAAAATGGTATGCGCCTGCAGGCATTATGCTTTGCTTCATGCGCTGACATGTCGATTTCGAGTTGGGGCGCCGTAGCGGTGGGCTGGGCATTTCAATGCAACGGGGGCTCGCAAGGCCTCGGTGATTTTCTATCATTGCCCCGGGCTTGCTCCACCAACTAAAATATTATCTTGAGTCTTACCCCGCTTAGTCGGTCGCTGGAGCACTTGGTCTTGACATTCTGAGTCCATCGGCGCCTGACCACCCAAAAAAGTTGGTACGTGCTTGCAGGTCGTCTCTTCCGCTGCCATGTTGATTTTGTAAGAAAAAACCGTGGCAGATTTTTTTCAGCTCTGGATTCGCAAGGCGTCAGTTTTCATTAAACGGGCCGTGCCAGTGGGTCATGCTCCACGAACTGGTCATACACTTCGTCAAGTTCTTCTACATCCACGGTGGATTGAAACACGTCCTGTTTCCCTACTGGCAGTAGGACGAACGTCATGTTCATCTTAGATCTATGACAGTCTAGCGGCCGCGACAGTTAGCGGCCGTGGCCCAGCCAAAGCCTTTGGCCAGATGTTTTTCGGGCGCGACGCCTGTGCGTTGTGAGGATCGACATAATTAATTCATGATCGGGGAGCTCAGTGCTCTGTTTGGCGGGCAACATCCCTTCACCCATGGCTGGTTTTCGAAAGAAGCGCCTCGGGAATGTCTTTTGCGACGATCTGAAGATACGCGTGGGCCCCAAACATGTCGTCATGTTCGCCTCCTCTCTGTTCGAAAGCGAGAACTCTGTAATATTTTACAGGCACCCACAACTCGACTCAAGTTCTAACCTGGGACTTTCCAAAACACAACACAGACGCAAGTCAAGCGTAGAACGCATCATCGTAAATGTGCTTGGCGGAATTTGCGCCCGCCAACTCCACTCCAATAATGTAAGCACTGCATCGACGTCATGTTCGGTCCACACCAATGACGAAGTATAAAGGCCTCAACCCCACTTTTGGAAAACGCAAAACCCACTCCGAAAATCCAATATGACCGCCCTCACCGTCGAGCAGAAAAAGATACAATATTCGCGGCAACTCTACGCCTACACACAGACCCAACGCAACGCCGTCCGTAACAAGACTGCAGTGCCGAATGGCGCGTCGATTGGGCGCCGGCCCTCCCCATCCGATTCGGGCCAGGAAACCGTATCGGAGCAAGACGATCTGAGCACGCCGACGCCAGAGAAAGGTTAGTTCCAGTCCAGGGTCACTCTCGCCATAACCTGATTTACACAGCGCTTCCACAGGACTTGGGCTCCGGAAACGCGTCAGCAAAGCTTGGAGACGCAGATAGCCAACCGGCCTGAGCTGGATCCCGACATATACCATGGAACGGCGGAGTGGTGCGTACAGCGTCCATCCGGCACCCTAGTGCCAACTGACTCGCTTGCCAGCGTTCAAGCCCCACCGAAATGTACCTGCAAATCAATCGTGTCCTTGTAGCATAAATGTACGGCCGTGAGCCGTGTACTTGTTCGTTTCTTGTTCACATCGTTCACATTTCTTGTACCACCATCACCTTGCACATTCTTACCGAATTCTGCATTTATTAATATAATCCAAGACCATAGAAAGCGACCGCATAGAAATTGTCGAGTAGCCGCCATACGCTACGGTTTGAGGCAGAATACTGACGAGGAGCACGGAGAAAAGCCACAGCTATGATGTCATCGCGTGAAGAGCGGGCGCGCGGGATCAGTGGGCCAAGATCGAGCGCGCTTTCAGAGACTGACGACCGCCCAGACGAAGTGTTTGAGGAGGATATCGACTCGAGTCGGAGCGTGCCAGTGCCAGCCGACGTTGGATAGGCACGAAGTTGAAATACTTGATCGGTTGTAGAGCGGTATACAAGTGAATGAATGGAAGGACCGCTTCTCAGCGCGACGTGCCCGAATCCGCGCCCTTCGTCCAAAACCTTGTAAGCCGTACTCGGTGGAGGCGGAAGTAAAAGGCGATAAGGCGATGGCCCATATCGGGTCGCTCGTGATGCGGCGATAGCCGATTTGTGCTCTCCCCAAACTTTCGATCGGGATTCCAACGGGATTTGACTTTTTCTGAACCTCACTCTTCAAGATACACCGATATCGTTATTCGTTCAACTTATGTTTCGCTCCGTTGCTTGCGTCCCCAAGCGATTTGGCAGAACTCTCGCTACCCATGCATCCACTCCCAGTCCAGCGGAAACATCCCGACGGATCTGGGCCAGGCAGGAAATTCAAGATCTCTATGGCACTTCTCTCCTTGACCTCGTCTTCCGCGCGGCTTCCGTTCATCGCATCCATCATGACCCAAGCAAAATACAGCTCTGCACACTTATGAATATTAAGAGTACGCCTCTTCGAACCACTTGATTGTTGACCGACCTCTCTTTCCACAAGCTGGAGGATGCTCGGAAGATTGCAAGTCATTCGTCTCAGGTTATACTCTGATTTTAATAAATTCGCAGGCTCTTATTGCTCGCAATCTTCTCGGTATTCCACACCGACCAAAGCATCACGGCTTGTCGAGCTGGAACCTGTGCTGGAAGCCGCCCGGAAAGCGAAGGAAAATGGGAGCACGCGCTTCTGCATGGGTGCGGCCTGGAGAGACCTCGCAGGACGGAAGCGTGGGTTCGAGAGGATCTTGGAGATGGTCCGAGAGGTTCGCGGAATGGGGATGGAAGTGTGCACCACACTAGGGATGCTGTCCCCGGAGCAGGCTCGGCAGTTGAAAGAGGCGTAAGGGAAGTTTACCGTATTGGTGACTTGGAGCTGACTGGTTCCAGCGGACTGACGGCGTACAACCACAATTTGGACACGTCACGAGAGTTTTATCCACAGGTGCGGACTTTGCTATTGCCTTGATTCATCTCATTTCTACTACAGGTGATCACAACACGCTCGTACGACGAGCGTCTGGACACGATAACCGCTGTTCGGGATGCCGGTATCAGCGTATGCTCTGGCGGTATTCTGGGCCTAGGCGAATCGGACGAAGACCGGGTTGGTTTGATCTGGGAGGTTTCCAAGTACATTTGTTCTCCGTTTCTGCTTCACGACACTAACTTGGCTGTAGCATGCCCGAACATCCCGAGTCTTTCCCTGTGAATGCCTTGGTTCCTATCCCTGGAACACCTTTGGAAGGAAACGAGGTGGGAAGTTCGGACATGTATCTCACGCGTCTGATCTTTCTTAGGTTGTAAAATACCACGTCCTCCTTCGCACAATAGCGACTGCACGGATCGTACTACCCTCCACTATCATTAGACTAGCCGCCGGCAGAAACACCTTGGCAGAGTCAGAGCAGGCAATGTGCTTCATGGCCGGGGCTAATGCAGTTTTTACTGGGGAGCAGATGCTCACTACTCCCTGTTCGTCCGTTTCCAGACTCTTCGAAATGTTGGCTAACTGGATGTTCTACCAGGTTCGCCATGGGACGAGGTGCGGAATAGGTCGTGCCATTGCGTCTGATTCACTAATTGTTTGATCTGTAGGACAAGGCAATGATGGGCCGCTGGGGTCTGGCAGGAATGCAAAGCTTTGAGCAGGTCAGCGTTGCTCGGAAGGAGAACTTCAGCCAAAGCTCCAGTGAAGCCGTAGCTGCAACACCTTAGATGAAAATAGATCTCGATAAATGTATTTTTTGTGCCCGTCGCAGTGCTACTTTTGCGTGCTATAGAATGTATTTTCTCAGACATGAGAGCTTCAAGTTGACAATGACCGAGGGCTCTGGTGCTATGTCCTGGCGAGTATTTGAATAGAATCCTATTCAAATATTCGGGCCGTCGGCAGGCTGAGCGGGTTGGCTGCGGGCCTGCGCTAACGATCATTTAGCCTAGTGGTTTCCGTACCACTTCTGCCGGCACTTTTTTCGCCATCATCTAAATACTCCAAAGGTCGAGTACTGGTGTGCTACAATATTTTCATGACCAGCTTCATTGTTTTCCATTTTTTTCTGGTAAGGAAGGAATGATTCATAAACGTTTACTACAGTTTACTAAGTCTACAAAAACCCGGCCACAAATCTGAGCTGAGCGTGTGCCGGAGGGAGTGCACTGCGCCTCCACAGCGGTGCGCCAGTTCGGCGTTGATGCCGAGTAGCACGAGCGCGGATGCGCTCTGCAGCTTTCGACACCCCGGGCCCATGATGTGGACACCAGCCCCAGTCTACACGCCGTGCACCACTTGTCTTGTCTAAGATGCGGCGGCCCGTGGGCATGGGGCTGCGTATGACCAGGCGCGGGCAAGGGAGAGGGAGAAGCGGGGACTCGGAGGCAATCTCGGAGGAGAGAAAAAACAAATGCGCACCTAATGTCACGGTGTCCCTCCTTCATCGGCCCTGGGTCTTGTGAGTGTCAGCAGCGACGAACCGCGCCTCGTCTGTTTGGGCCGGGTAATCGCCACGCTATGGGTGGATGTCAGCGTGCTTAGGTGCACAGAAGGAGCCTGAAGGAGCCGAAGAGGCGCACCTTAGTGAAAGAAGGCCCTCGCGGTGTGCGGCATTCTGTCAATATTTTTCCGAGCGGCGCTACGCGCCGCCATACAGTCTGCTCAGCGCGAATCACCCCACACGAGATATATCCTGTACGCGGCGCACGCAAGCGAGCGCCGCGCGCGTGCACTGCGCAGCCGAGTATCACACCACCAGCTCGCCATTTTATGCAGGAGATACCAAAGAACAACGGCAGAATGTGCTGTCTGGTCCGCGTGTGAGCTCATATCCCACTGATTCGCTACCGCAATTCGCAGGCGACAGAGGATGCAAGGATATCTGCAGACCAAAAATTAGCGGGGACAAAGAAAAGAAAGAAAAAGACGCACCAGCCGTTCCTTTTGACTCGGGCTGAAGCCCTTTCTCCAGAAAACACCGCAGATATCCGGGAACAAGCTGAAGGTGCAGAGAGGGTTTGAAGGACTGAGATTGCGCGAAGGATTGCACGAAGATGGTCGGTCAGACTTGCTTTGATTACGAGAATTGGGCAGGGACTTTGAGCAAAGAAATGCTGCGGCATGCAATGCTTGAGTCGTTGGGATCGGTTTCAGAACCAGGCTGGAGGGTATGGTGTTGAGGGAGTGCGATAAAGGTGGTGGAGACGGCGGGCAGGGAGCGTGGGAGGTTGCCGGCACATCGGCATCTCTTGCCCAAAAAAGGCATGTTATGCTGCCAGGCCCCGGGTAGTGCTGCCGCGAGCCGAGTTCGAGCTAGCTCGAGCTGATGGGCAATCAAAATCGGTGCACCTCGAGCTGTCACCAACTCGACTCGAGCTAGCTCCAAGCTGGTTACGTGAGACTCTATAAACGGAAACTCATTGTCGCACGGTTGCTCAACAGCGTCGACGGGGCTTGCAATTAGCTTCAGTAAATACAAGAGGGTGTCTGCTATATCTAGAATGTAACGGGATGCTACGAGCCTTTTTTCCGGGCCCAAAAGCACGAAATTTGGGCCAGCACAGCGGAAGTTCGTCTGATCCCGACATATCGAACAACTCGGCATTTCTTTCGCTTTTGGCCTCCAAGAATTTGAAGTGAGCACACGACTAGCTAGGGAAAGTAAGTTGACACATCTATATGGCTCTCTTGTTTTTTTTCCCGTTTGCATTTCTGCAGTTTCACCGACCCGCCGCAAGTGCCCAACAGTACCACAATGAATGACATCACCGGGTGCTTTTTCGCTCACAAAGCACCCTTGCGATAGCACAAGTTGAAAGGTAGTGAGGAACTAATTTATACACTCCTTCTGTGGCTACAGGGAGATATTCGAGGTATAGTACATCTATCGTGGGCAGTTTCTGCAAAAGGAAACCCAATTGATGGAGCTCGGAGCCAGCTCGAGTCGAGCCGATTTCCCATCAGCTCGAGCTCCCGGATTTGGACGTCGTCCGAGGCAGGCCGGAACTTGGCTCGAGCTAGCTTCAGCTTGCGGCAGCACTATGCCAGGGCACTGCACTAGAGCCTGACCGAGAGCCCAGTTGGGACTTCGCCGCGGCGAATCGCGATCGGTTTTGTTTTTGGATGTTTACTCTTCCTCTGAACGCCATGTCTACCAGCGCACTCACAAATGGCAAACGACGTGCAGAGGAGCCCCCGTATGTCCCCTCAACTATTTTTGATACCAGCGCTGAGATCTTATTCGACAGATTCCCAGTGCTACCACTGAGCGACCAAAACTATTGGTATTACCCGTCCCAAGGCCACGATTACGAGGACGAGGACGAAGACGATGACGATACCGTCGGTGCCTCCGGTAGTGGCAATTGGGGTACCAAAACCAAGAGACGTGCCCGGTGGGCCCGGCGCGGCAAAATCACCTTTTGGGGCCCTGGTGTTGGAGAGTGGGAGGTGCGTTCCAGTTGCCTTGTGGTCGCTCAACATACTCAATGGAATCTACAGGAGGAAGACCGTGCCAGAAAACGCATGAAGCTGCTGCTTCCACGGGAAGGCCGCTCTCCGTCGCCGCCTTCCCTTCCTCATCTGTCACGTTCCGTGTCGCCTCCCATACAATCTCCTTATCCACCTCCAACTTCACAACACCTTAGCTATTCTTCCTTTGTTATGGACAAGGCGGTCACCCATACATTCCGGTCGAATCTACTGGACGAGCTAGAACATGCAACAAACGGGCTCATTGAGGGGGAAGGAACGATGCGGAAGGCACTCGGCAGGCTATGGCAAGTAATCAGCGAGGAAACCGACGCGTGCAGCGTGCCAGCAGTGGTGCCGAAGCAAGAAGACGACGAGGAGGACGCGGATGAAGTGGACGATGTCGCAAAGCGAATTGCGCGTGCGCCTGACCTAACTGTTGCCGCCCACAAACTATTTTTGTGGACCTTTGCGAATGGCGGCGATCCACCGGTCCGCGAGCATTCACATTTCGCGTCGCCCGAAACGCAGTTGGAAGGGCTCGAGAAATCACTCTCGACGCTGCGAGAACTGCAGGACGATGGTCGGGAGTACACCGAGCGGCTGGAGGAGATCAGGGAGGGCCTGGGGGACGTCAGAACGCAGCGGAACGGAATTTGGACGCTTGTACGGGAGCGAGCGCTGGACGAATTGAAGGAGGTAGCGGTGGTTAGCTGAAGGAGGTAGCAGTCATGTAATCAGTTTATGCAGTAATTTAGCGCCACTTGCTCTCGTGTCACTCCACGGCTGCTGCCCACCTATTCTACTCGCTTTCTTTCTTTCCCGACTTTCGCCAGCTTTCGCCCCCCCTAGCCCCCGCTGACCAATTAGCCGCCCGCTCATAGACAAATTTCTCCTTCCACGCTTGGTCAACGCGGCATCCTGGTCATGCCGCCGCCTCTGCAGGTCCCCGATATTGCGCTGCTATCCCTCCAGGATCCCCCCGGCTCACCTTCCGACGACCGCTATATCCTCAAGTACAGAGAGTACGTGCGGTCCATCCCATATGCCGTCGAATCGGAAACCAAAATGCTCGAAATGCTCGACTTTATCGTCTTGCGGTTGACGCAATGTATTGCGGCCCGTGACTATGAGGTGAGCTCCTTCCTCTAGCCAGATCCAGCCCTCTAAACGATGCTGAAAGGTTGGGTTCCTGCAATGGGACTCCATGCTGACCTACTGGCACATGTTAAAATATCCCATACCAAAGGTCGCGCAACATCCGACTGGAGACTTGGTGCAATGTTGACGTTTACTGCCCACAGGAGACTCGTATCAGGCTGGCAAAAATTTATTGGCACTTGAGCACAACTCCTGGCATGCCCAGCCATGTAATGGCTACCGCGGCCGATGGCTTTAAATCACTCACCCAATCAGTGAAGAAGATATCCATCAAGGATATACGGCTCCCATGGAGGCCCATCTACGATATTCTTTCGCAGGATTTGTTTCTGACTCGAAGGCAGTTTGAATACACGTATGTGACACCCTTGTTCCTCCAACGAGCCCTTACTGACGACCTCGCAGACAACTGCCTTGGGTGATGGGTTATATCGCCGCGAATTCGCGGAGATTCTTCCACCCGGCTGCCACAAATGAAATGCTTTCCGTTTTCGTTCCCCTCCTTAATGGAACGGACTTGGATGTAAGCATCTTCTTCTATATTCCAAGCCGCCCCTCATTCTGAACAATTTCGCAGTACGTTCTCGCCGCCCAGTTTTACATGCTCAATTTCCTCCCTCTGACGCATCCGCAAACGTATCTGCCCATGCTGTTCAGAGTATGGGAGTCAATTAACAGCTACATGTTTGATGAGAGAATGCTCGATTTCCTCGCAAGCCTGGTAGAAATGCATGTCGCGTCTGATGTCAGTGATCCTCGTAAGGCCGCCGAGTTGCCAGACGATGCAAAATCAGAGGGTGAAGACCGACCTCAGTGGTCCCAGGAAGACCTCAATGCCACGGCCACTTGGCCAGGCATATACAAGGACGTCGGTGTGTTCACTGAGCATGAGTGGAGCCTGCTGATGTGCAAATGCATCAACTCGATGGAAATCCCTCTTGCGGACGGGGGCTCTCTCACCACTGGCCCATCTGCCGACCGCTTTGTTGCGGCTGAGATTGGGCGGCTGCCAAAACCGGAGTGGCGGATCCGTTCGTTGTTTTTCTGTTTGCGGAACGCGGCGTTTTGCTGATAAACGCCCAAACAGAATCATTGGCTCGCATTATAGTTTATTCTATGGCCTCCGATGGAATACCCTCCCCAGCCTCCAATGCGCCTAGTCCCATGTTTACTCCTGTCCCGTCGGGAATGACGACGCCGCGAATCCCTGCCAATTCTTTACGGGATTATCTCTCCGCCCCTCTTGCCAGGGCTGGTACTCTGCCAAAACATAAAACGTATCTCGCGGGATCAAAAGCGTTGGACTCGTTGTCCCAAATAATAGCCTCGACTGAAAGCTTCTTTCACCCGTCCAATTCTGGGCCCTTCACAGCCGATGTATGTATCGGCAACAACTTGGAATCTACGGCCGATTATATTCCACTACTAACAAAAATCTCAGTTGGCTGCATTCATCAAATTTATAGTGTACGACTTCAATCGACGTATATTACTTTCGATCTCGTATCGGAATTCATACTCATCGATCGTGTAGGCTGGCTTGAGGAACAACAGCCCGATTGTAAGACACCGAATGTATGTATTCTGCGCGCGCAAGGCCCAAACCAATTAATTCCTCTTTCGCAGAATCGTCGGCTGACCAGAGAGATGAGGCGAGAACTTGTCAAGACATTGAGAACAGTCGCATTCTTGGCGATGTTCTCCGAGGATTCCTCGACGGTGGGCAACATCCAAAGTTGCCTGAAGTCTATGAGTATCATGGAACCCGACCTCATCTTGCACCCTATTCTCGAGCGAGCGGTGCCAGCATTGGAAACACTGATCGAGACTCAGCGAACCATTGCTGTTATCAAGGCTCTTGGAGCAGTGGCGCCGGCCATTGTTTCGCGTAGGGTGTATTATCCGGGTGCCAAACATCTCGTGCCCATCCTGCAGCTTTTGATTCCGGGGATTGATTTGGTATGTTCTTCGTACAGGCTCTATGTGTTTGATCACTGATCAGAGACATAGAATGACCCGACCAAAACGGTATGGTGCAAACCTCTGCCTTGGAGACGCCACAAAACTGACATTGCTCAGTTGCATACAACAGAGTTCCTCGTCGAAATATCCCAGTATATCATGTTCGCTGACACAACGCCCATCGACCGGGACCTTGACTCCACCTCGGTGCCCATAACCCGGCCCGCAACACCGCGCACTCTAATCCCTTCATTCTCCATGGATGAATTGCAGTCGGACACGGAGTTTCCGCGCCTTTCAGACGATGAGGAGGACATGCTTGTGCAGGTGCGACCGGTCTCGTCATACAGCTAATCGCTCAACCATCGCAGGATACAACCGGAAGTTTTGCCGACTGGGTCACTCAGTTCATTCGGCGCGTTTATCAGTTGCAGGAAAATCTTCCCGAGGAAGGCGGTGGTACTTCCGAAGGTGCCTTGTCATAGGGTGTTCGTTGTTTCTGTATCTGTGCTGACCGGTACGCGTCCAGTTCAAGTGGTCGATGCTGTTGGCCGGGCGTGTCAAAGCATCTGTGCTCATCTTTCAGAGCCCCTTTATGACCTGGTCCTCAACATGGTCTATGACTATGCGAGCACCAATGTTCGGTCAAATGCTGTCCGGGGGATCCACTTATTGATTGAAGCTTTGGCAAATGCCGATCCGGTCAAGTGTCTAGCCAAATTCTTCCCGCTGTGCGAGCGTAACATCAAGATTGAATTAGAGAACGGCGCGAGCTCGCTTCGGACAACTTCGGTTTCATCGCCACTCCCGTCCGATGCCACTTTGCACTGGAGTTTGTCCAGCACTTTTGCATTTGGAATATCCTGACGTCTTGTGCTAGATCTCGCGATCTTACGAGGATGTGTTTACAAGTAAGCTTTGTGTACATCGAGTGTCTTTCGTCCTTATTTACCAGAAATCCAGCGACGGGACCGCGGTCCGTATCCTTTGTTTGGCTTGCACGTGATCGCTCATGATCTTCGATTTCGACTTTAGGTACTTCCTTACAAAGATAAACTTATCTCTTTGTTGAGGCTCCTTCACAACAAAACATTTTCCAACCGTGGCTTTGCGTGGAGCGGGAAGTTGCTGAGCAACACTTTACTCACACTCACGCACACGTATCCATTGGAGAACAAATTTGTCAATCCGGACGAATGGGCCAGCGAGGGTTGGTGTCTATGCGTGGGATCCCCCGCAATCTCGTAGCTCAATTCCGCGTCCTTCCAGATTTCCGCCGTAACCACCACCTATATTGGGGAAAGGTTTATACATCGGAAGAAGTCAAGGTCCGGGTTTCGACATACATCAGCCAGTACTTATCCCATCTCATGCTTACTTCTAGATCTCGTGGCATGTTCCGAATAACGAAGAGGTAGACTTCGCTATCCAAATCTTCAAGGAATTGGTCGAGCCGACGCTGGACACACTCCGGCAACTTCTAAGTCCTGGTACGTTTGCAACCTGTGGCTTTCTTTCGTTGCTTGAGACGGTCGGTAGGGGAAACACGAAATGCTGTCTGGTCCAACGAATTTTGCCGGTGAGTAACCCACTCTCATTAGGTTGTCGGACAGCTTATCGCAATAAATATTCAGACACATTTCTTTCGTCACCAATGCCTTCTCGGGCATTCCAACGTTGCTCAAGGCCCCCTTCGACCCGGATGCTCTACGGGCTAACATGCAGACCAGCGATATTCTGTGAGCACGAAGTTTACCTCAATCACGCACCATCTTTCTGACCGGACAGGGATGAGATCGAAGAGATGATGTATGTAAACGAATAGCACTCTCAAATTATTGCATTAACTCTCTCTCAGCGGCATCATCGAGCCCTTGTCCTCAGGATTTCTACTCACAGACCCTGCGGATCCACGTTACGTCTACATGTCTTCCTTGCGGGCTCGTTTCGGGGAATTTCTCCATGAAGCGTCAATTTCCTTGTTGCAGCAAGGCGAAGAAAACACAGTTGATGCTGTTGAGATGCTTGTGAGTGAGCCGCATCGCAATCGACTGTCTTCTGACCCATTGGTCCCCCCCAGCTTGAAGGAATTCGGACGTACATGCTGGAATACGGAGACAGCCGTGACGGCTATTATACCAACGAAAAGAAGTATAATTCGGGTGAGACAGGTTTGCTCTCAGAAGCGGCAAAGATACTGACCGAGCGAAGAAAAAAATGTTGCCAGGCACTTTGCGAAGCAGAAAGTCTGGCCCAGATCTGTCTGGGTGCGACGAGCAAGGTTTGTTTTGCACCCGAAGTAGGTGACGATGTTCCTAAAGATGCCGCCCAGATACTATCATTCTGCGCGACTGCGCTGGAATTCAATTGAAAGATTGCGGGCCCCCCTCGAAGATCTTTTGATTGATGACCTGGTTGACTGGTCCCTCTGGAATTATGCTACGATTCGTTCGTGCGTAGACAATCACTTGAGCACGTCCCCAGCCTCAACGACTCCACAGATATAGCCAATCTATTCTCGAATCCATATGTGTGGTTTATGACGGTGTACGACGTCGTGCTCTGCCGACTTTGTACAAAGCCTTAGACCCTGGTGCAGATGACGGCCGTATGAAAGGTGGGTTGTATTGCCGAATTTACGAATCAGTCTGGTTGACATCGCCGTAGGTGCACTATGGACCTTGAATATGATGTCGTTTGGAAAATACGCCGCCTCTGAGCTCACGTTGGCCCCAGAACTCGTTAAAAAACTTTTTTCTTGCCAGCACAACGAAAAGCCATCCATTCAAGACGCTGTTTCAACGGTGTCAGAGAACTGTATTTTTTCTCCTTTTAAAACTGGCCTTCCCTTACTATAAACATCGATTTAGGTCTGAACAGCTTACCTGAGCCATGTTTCCTGGTTTACGAAGTAGCGACGCCTGCGCTTGATGGGATTCTCGCACAATCTAAATTCGGAGCGGACGACAAACGGTTGATTCAGAAATGCACTGACAATAGGATAGTGCGAATCCGCCGAATGAACGAATGCGCCAATGAGCTTGTGCGTTCATCCGGTCTCCGTGGATCTCCTTGTTCATTAATCACGCGCAATGCCAATCACAGACTGCTTCAGTTTTGGCAATTGGGAAGTCGTCAAAAACTCATTGGAAGTATGAAATCGCGGCTATAAGATGCCTACGTGCTGTCATTCGGCGAGACGCACCTCTCACTGCAGAAATCGTATGTAGCTCGTGGGTGCTGCCCGCTATTGTCTCAAAACTCCAAAAATCAGATCCGGTATTTCATGGACTCGACTCACGACAGCAACCCAAGCATGAGATATGTGCGTTCAAGTTCTTCCCACCTTCATTGTAGCTGATCAGTTCGAAGTATGCTCAAAGGGCCGTGATGAAGAGCTTGCGAAACATCAAGCTGAGGACGACCTGTCGGAATCCGACAGACTTGATACTTGGCCGAAACCGCAACCCTCTTAAACACAAGCTCACCGTAGAGCCATCACATGAATTAACTCAGAAATTCCTGGGTGCCTATATGATACCGCTGGATCTCAGCCACGATCAACACCGCCCGTTCGTTCGATTATTTACACCGATATATACTCGCTTACGCTTCTCACAGCGTGTACCTCGATAAAGACCCCCCAGGCTGGATTACGTGGGGGAAAACGGTCTCCATGTACAAGGCACCAGATGCAACGGCTTCCACCTTCCAGCCCTGGGAACAGTCAAGTGATGCGGCCATTGCGACTGTACGCGAGATCGCACTCGCTCCCACCTTTTGGAAACAATTGGCGACGTATTTCTCGGAGGAGAACCACGAGGTGACGATCATATTAGACAACGTCTCCTACGTGAAATCCATCTGTACGCACGTGCATTTACTGGATACGTCTTTCGCTCACTGCACCATTTCAGTTCAAGTGTTAGAGGACGAACCATTCGAGGCTCTTAGGCCGACTCTGGACGCGCTGATATCCGATAAAGAACCCGACAAACAGCGCGCATTGGCTGAATTCATCGCTGGGCTCATTGGAGGTATGCGTCCTTCCTCCAATATCTATTGATCTTCGAATTCTGGTCGATAGGTTCAAAGCACTGGCCGTTGTCCAAACAGCACGTTCTCTGGCAATGGTTTCAGCCAATCATGGTTGATATCTTCAGCCACAAGTTGAAGACTGATACCGTCACGATATGGTCGTCATTTCTGGAGGTCTGCATCTAACATGTTCGGTGTTACCCTTGGAATAACGTTTGATTTTAGTATCTCTTCCATAACAAAGATCCCCGCCGGCTTCAACCCCTAGTCGACCATCTTATGAACCTGTGGACTACTATGGATTACCAACCTGAGCTCGCATTCGATGCGACGAAGATCTTTTCGGTCTTCAAAGCGTTATACGAAGAACTCAATTGGAAATTCACAGGTATCTATCCTCTTCATCAGGGGTCAACTTTAAATAGTGACCTTTATCATCCCAGCGTGGACGGATCAGGTCGTCGGGCGATGTTGGGACCAGCTGGATACCAACGAGCATGAAGACGCGCGTACCTCATCGTCCAAGATATATTGAAACTCAAACCTCTCTTCAGGTCCGAGCCTTCATTGCCGAAGTATTTGCGTTTTCTAGTAAAATCAAGGCAAGTAGACCCACTCTTTGAGGTCGTGGCTGCGGCCAATGCATTACAGGCTCAACCACGTCCCTCACTTCCCACGACGGAAGTCTTTGTCAAAGAATGCCGCATTCTACCTGATGACTACGATATCATGGGCAGTCGGGGGTACTATCACCGAGAAAGAGTAGCGGACCTCGTTAAAAAGTTTCACGTGTGGCGGGAAGAACGCATACCTGGTGTTCGTGCATTCCAGTCCACATATGATAGGTGCCTCGGCTTCCATTTTGCCCGTACACCTTACTCAGTCGCAGTAGGGTCGGCATCACGGTTTGCAAATTTTTATTCCAATTGCTGGTCGATACCTCAGCAATCTCCGTCTTTGATTACATCCTACCTCTCATGGTACGACATGTCCTTCGTGCTGTAACATAGGGAGCTGACCCACCGTATAGCCGGAGCTCTTCCGTTTCACTGAAGGTTGGCATCAACCTTAGTTGTATCGATCAAACTGATCCGCCCCTCACAGTGAACGATAACGCTGATCTAGTGGCGCGCGGCAACGACGTCCTCGTCCAAATGTGCGGCGTCAACCCGCCGAGGTCTCTCATAAACCCGATAATCGACGGTATTTTTGAAGCCATACAAAATTCTCCGGTTCGTCTCTTCTGTTCTTGAGTTGACATGGTTGAAATGTAACATATTCACCCGTGCAGTCATGGAGAGTACGTCTGAAGGCCCTGCCTCTCGTTCAGGGTGCGTAATTATCCTGGCAAGCCATCCGCTTATTGACAATGGCCTGCAGTCTTTTACTTCCGTCAATTGCCTTTGATTTCCGAAGTCAAAGTAATCGAGATACTTGAGGTAAGGGACAAGGTGTACTGCATTCCATGTGAGACTAACACCTTATGCAGGTTTTGTGTAAATGTCTCGATGATGAAGTTGTCGATGTTCGGGAGATGGCTGCGACGTACGTCAAGTTCTCTCCAGAAAGCGGATCCCTGATACGAGTTGCACCAGAACATTGTCCGGGATCTTACGATTATCCCCGCGACGTCATATTCTTACGTTGAGGGTCCGTCCCCGTTCTGTCTCTCGATTTATCATTCCAAATATCATCCTCCAGGACCGATTCGTGCAATTGATCAGGAAAAGCCATATTCCGGCCCGGCAGGACCCGGGATATGCCAGAAGTGTTAGACAGCGTCATGCAGCAATCTTGGGGGTTTGTGCACTGGTCGACAGTGTTCCTTATACTGTCGAGAAATGGACGCCAGACCTTCTCACCAACATCTTGGCTGAGCATACCTACGATCCCGTACGCTCCTTCAATGCTCTGCCTAGCACATCTGACACATCTCTTCCAGGCGCCCATCAGCACAACTGTTCGCAAATGCGCCCGAAACTTCAGTCGCACTCATAGAGACACCTGGCACGAGGATTCGGCTCGATTCAATGAGGATCAGCTGGTAGCATTGTCGACCCTCCTCACCGGCTCTTCTTACTGTGCGTTTATCTCTATTCAAATCCGACAACAAACGCTGATCCATGCCTACAGATGCGTAAAACAATGCATCTAGACAACAATAGACCTAAAACAGTAATTACCGGCTGGATGGACATCTGTAATACAACAACGGAACATACTCTCGCTTTTTTACACATCCCTGGAACGAGAAAATTGAGTAAAATGACAGGCCAGAGTCACCGATTTACTGACGGTAAGTCCGGTTCGAGCAACATATTGTATTCTGCTGCTCTCGCGGGAGCCGAAGGACTGTAAGGTTTTCTCTTCCTGATAATGCATAAGAAAAACAATCAAGGTATCTGTGACAGTCGCGCATACTTTTCTCCAGCAGCTGCAGACGGGAAAGAGCCGAATAAATCGGGATGCTTGGGCAAGGGAGACTCGCTGAGTGAATGTCAGAAATGGCCGTGCAACGAAAACTGCTGTAACCCACGTAAAATACGGGTGCTGCAAGGCCTCCTCTGCCGTTATCCTACGATCCGGGTCGTATGTCAATAACGACATGAGCAGATCGATACCTGCAGCCGTCAAATACTGGAATTTCTGACGAAATTGATGCGGTTGAGGTGACGGTAGAGATATAGTTTTTGCAAGGGGCAACGTCGAGTATTCTGGCCAGGAATTGGATGTCGGGGCCCCGAGGAGTTTGAAAATCATGCCGAGCAGTTCAATCTCTCCCTTCGCTTGGAAGAGTGGCTCCTTCAGAATCAGTTCCGCGAAAATACATCCGACAGACCACATATCCACAGCGGTGGAATATGTGGTGGCGCCGAGCAAAATTTCTGGAGCTCTTCGGGCCACTTACTTGTAAAACAACTTGGGAAATGAGGGAAGAACGCACCGATACCAGAGTGTTACAACCAACTGTGTCATGCCTCCCACCCCGACAGGGTCTCCATATCTCCGCGCCAACCCGAAATCCGCGACTTTGATAGTGCCCCGATTGTTCATGAGTAAATTGCTGGTCTTCAGGTCGCGGTGAAGAATCCAATTCTCGTGACAGTGTCCAACGGCAGACAGAAGTTGGAGCATCAAAGTCTTTATTTCAGATTGTAGGAAAGGAGAGGGCATTAAATGGAGGAGAGACTTGAGGTCATGCTCAATAAAATCCATAACGACAAAGACTCTTAGAACCGGTCAGTCGACGAAAAATTGGAAGTGAATAAACGCGTACTGCGTCAATGTATCGCCGACGACAACTTCCCGAATGCCGACGACATTCTCGTGTCTACACGACATTAGCGCGTTGACTTCGCGCAGCGCTGTGATAGGAAAGCCATTCTTCTCCTCGTCCAGCTTCAGCTTCTTCAACGCCACTATGTCGCCCGTCTGTTTGTCGCGCGCGCGGAAAACAACGCCGTAAGAGCCCTCCTCAATCTGGTTTAACCGTTCGTAGCAATATACCGAACGAGAGGGTAAGATAGGTGGGTGGTGTGTGCGAGGCGGGACATAACGACTGTGGATGGAATGTCGCAGGACTGATTGTGGCGGAGAAGGTGCGTCGACGGGTTCCGGTGCTGGCTTCTGCTTTGTCCGACGTTTTGGTGGTGGAGCGGATGGGACTGCCGGCTCATCGTCATCCTCATCCCATTTCGAGCGCTTCCTGGAGGGCGTTGAGTCCGACATGACACAAGGCCGGAAGACAACAGTTCACAACAAACGCTCTCATCCATTTTAGGAATTTTGATACAGGAAATTTATTTCTACTCGTCGTCCTTCAGTCTCGGTTGTATGAGCCTTGTCGTTGTTTAACCAGATCCCCTGACCTCTTCGTCCAAGCACTTTATCAGCCCATGACGCGCTTCTCCAACCATCCACTCGTCTTCCGCCTTCGCGTTGAAAAAAGGCTCCACACAAACTCGACCAATGGCGGTAAACAGGTCTTGTAATATCCACGAGAGGCGCGGGCCCGTGAGCTCAATGGCCGGTTCAGCATTTACCTCGAGGAGTGAAACCTGAAATCGGGGCTGTGACGCTGGTGAGTCTGTCACTAGGAAGTCGATGCCGAAGAGCTCAAATGCGTTCGGGAGAGGCTGTTCAGCCATAAGCAAGTAGTAATAAGATGATTCGAACCAGCCGCTCGCCTGGAAGTGCACGGGGTTTTCCAGCGCGGCCTGGATTAAGTGTCAGAAATGATACAGAAATACTAAATAGTGGTACTTTGAATGTCTCTGCCAGGGTCACGACCATTTGGTCTACGATGGCTTTCAGGTCTTCGGCGCTGAACTGCGCCCTCGCAGTTTCTGGACCAGATAATATATGACACGAAACGAGCTCATTAAACAGTCTGACACCTTCCTCCCCACGGTCAGTTTGAAGTGAGGTATTGGTGAGGTGCGGCCTGAGATCTACAGGAAGCGCATCTCCATCCTCATCCACCTCGGCACTGGGTGGAGCGTACGGGACAGCAGAAAAGAGGGCCAATATTTTGTCAAAGAGGTAAACCTTCAGTGCACCCGAAGCGACGCAGTAGGCTCTCAAATGGAACTGGGACCATGTCAATAAAATGCTTCTGATATCGCGGTACAAACCGACCTTGTAACCTTGCAGACTGTCTGGTGCGGAGGAGCCGTCAACCGACACTTCAGCAGGGTCAAACAATAATGGATTGCTGAGATATTCCTTGACAATATCAGGCTATAAGAACATTCATTCGATTTAGGTGGTACCTGAATTACAAAATGGCGTAGCTGCGAAGTGACGACGGCTGTGGTATCCTCCTCAGCGTCAGATCCACGCTCAGCGTCGTCGTCAGAATCCGTGTCCTCGAATTCTTCAAAGATGTTCTCGAGGGAAGCTCTGCTATTGAACATGCGGATCCCGTTTCCGCGGTCGGCCATTCCGCTTGAGAATGAGATGTCCAGATGGGCGGCGTGCAAGATCGGATTTTCACGCACGGCTTCAAGATCCACCATTTTTGGCCATCTTCAAGGTCCTTTCCCAGTTCCCAGAGCTCGTCAAGTAGTAGTTCCTCAAGTTCATCCACGAAAGATAGCTCTATTTCAAATGTCCTCGGCGAAGCGGTCTTGAGTTTTGAGTCCGGGTGCTTCGTTACATATGAATGCAGACATCGCGATAGAAAGTGTTTCCGAATGAGGGCCTGGAGGGCGAGTTAAAATATGTTGAGCGTCCGGGTTGAAGCGATCGATGTACTTTTCTGAACGTGTAGCTGGAAGAGAGCACCGTCTTTCGATGTGAATGGACCAATTGATGGTCGATATCGTCGTAAGTCGACCACAACAGATTGAAATCACCGTCAGGCGATGGAACAATTGCTGGGGGTGGATTGAGCGACTGGAGCGCGTTGAGTACCAGAGATTTTGTAACAGGCGCTGTCGGCCATGAGACTAAAGCATTGAACATGATTGCTGGGCGTGGCGTTGAGGTTCTAGGTAACTGGTGGCGGACCTGAGGTCGCGATTCGTGGGAAAGCTGACTCGGCCAGCGGTGATCGCCGAAACCAAAAGTATCACAGGCGTTTTTGATGATTTATTGGATGTAAACTTCGGTTGCACCCACGTCGCGACCACTCTTTCTCTGAGTCTACAGGTCCACGGCGCGAACCCCTCCGACGCCCTCGGCTCATCCCTCTCGTATCTCTCGTCCAGGTCACCGTGCGAGCTATGGGGACATACGTCTTTTCCTTTCAGCCCACTTTCACTCAGGGCCTAATTTGCGGCCAGCTTTCTATCCTCGTCCTTCTGGTTCTCATTCTCAAGTATCTCTTCCTCGATTCAACCGAGTATCCCTTCGAAACCTCTTCGTATCACCCTCGCGTCGACAGCGATCGATTTCCGCGGAAGCACAATATTTCATCTCAGTCTACGGCAGACAGCGTCGACGAGAAGGCAGAGTCAGCGGAATGGTTCAACATGCTCTTACACCAGGCAGGTCGATCGCCCTGTTCATACGCCGCGTTATAACTCTTACCCAGGTCGTGGAAACGTATCGCTCTAAACTACGCGACGGGCTTGCTGGTGCGGAGGGCGACGAGGTTGCCCGCAAGCGGATAGAGGATTATGCCAATAAAATACGACCCCCGGGATTTTTGGTCGGTTCCATTGGCTGCTGTTCGGCTTCTCCTTGACTAAAGTTATTCTAGGATCATATAAATATACACTCAGTGGATCTAGGCGTCTCAGCGCCGCGCCTGCACAACGCCCGAATAAAGCGTCAAAAATGCTCTGAACCGCTTTCTGTAAGAGGATGAGTCCAGACCTATGAAGACGACGCTGACTATACGCGCAGGAGGCCGAACTCGATGTCAGCTACACTGACACGATATCTATCGCGCTTTCCACTTCATATCTCTTCAATTATCCCATGCCTTCCTTTGCGCGCCTACCTGTATCACTAACGATCAAACTGTCCCTGTTCCAGTCTTCCGTAAATCCTGCCTTTTCAATTGCTTAGGAACTGTGCCTGATGCTTTCGACAGATCGTCATAACGCCACCCTCCCCCACATTGCCTACACCTGTAGTCACTCTCGCTATCCCTCCCGATTTTACACTCGATCTGACTACCACATCACTCATGGGCAGTCGTGCCAAGCTGGCCAACGTACCAAAACTCCACGAGCTTATCCAACATCAGGTCCGCCGCATTCTCGCTTCCCGGGAACCCTGGCGCGTCGTCCTGCCTGGCTTGTCCAGTGTTGAAGAAGTGCGCCAAGTCCTGAAGGAGCTGAAGGAAGAACCCGTCATGTAAACCATTCTTGGGAATTGTAAACATACAAGGCCGCCAGGGCCACGACGCTCATGATCTAACTGTACTTTACTAAACAAATTCTAATTAATCGTCACGACTCTAAATACCCAAGTCATCAAGCCAACTTTCAATCTTCAAAAAAGCGTCCTGGCTTTCCAGATCCTCTGCTGTAAGCAACTCCACTACAGGGTCCTGCGCAAGTCTGTTGGCCTTGTGCAGTCGCTCCATTTCGCGCGGGGTGGTCAGAAGGGCGATGGGAAATCTGGGCTCGAAGTTGAACTCTTCCAGCCGGGTAGGCAGCAGGGTATCCGGGACGCTGGCGTTGGTCGAAGGAATATTGCCCAGGAGCATCATCGCGGAAACGGGATTGGAGGAGACGTAGGCCTGGGCGATGAGAGTCGCTGCGGAACGAGCGAATATGACGGGAGGAAACGAGGCAGCCTGCCAGGATAGCCGGAGCTGGGATTTCAATTCTATGGATTTGTTTTAGTGCGAGTGAATGGTTCAAGGAGGTAGCACACCCGATACAAGATGGTCCATGAATTTATTCGAGTCTGAGTGGATAGACGAGTGGGCCGCAGGGAGAGAAACGTCGCATTGTACGCAGGTGAATCCTTGCATAGAAAGCATTGTTGCAAGGGAATCGAACCTATGTTGAGACCCAGTTTAATTCACGGTGAAGCATCCTCACAATCAAGTCGTACCCTCTGTGCGAGTCTGCATCCCAGCTTTTGGCCGACACGAACAGCAAGGGCGTCGGGACTTCTCGCGGTGCAGAGGTAGAGGGATTTCGCACAAAGGAGGACGACCACCGGCGGGCGATGCCTCCGGAGCGCTGGATGGCTTTGAAAAACGACATGGCGGAGGCGAAAGAGCTTGCCCTTGCCCACGTGATCGCGGAGCGTTTCTGCCCAAACTTTTCGTTAGTGCTTGCTGCTTGCGATGGCATCCGCGACTTCCAGCATAGTATTCGATGATATCTTCACAATAAACGCGATTGACAAAGAGGGCAAGAAATTCGACCGAGGTTCGCGATCGAACCGTTCCGCCAACTTGAACCATTGCTGACTGCAAAGGAAATCCCTCTCCCTCAGTGTCCCGGCTCTACGCTCATTCTAAAAACTACGACATGGATCTCACGCTAGACTACAACATCGAGCTCTTTCCTCTTCTCCAGGACCAGAGCTTTGCTTTGGCGCTGGCCTCTTCGCTCGCTCGAGGCGGCGCGCAGGCAGGCGGCGCATCAGGGGCCGACGGAGCGGCGGATGATGCAGACGACAAGGACAGAGATGTGTGGAGGCCAGACGGCAAAGGGCGCCGGGGACTGGAAGAGGATTATGAATATGTCATGTATGGCAAGGTGCGTCTTCCATTGCTCTCCCTCTGCGAGGTCCCATGCATATCTTGCGTAGGTGTATAAATTCGACCAAGGGACAAATGAGATTGTGTGCGTCCAACTATAACTCGCGTGGTGTTTGTGCTCAAGCCTCGTCCCTACAGAACCGCATACGCGTCCTTTGGAGGACTGCTCTTGTCACTGACAGGCTCGTTTCGACATTTGACGAGCGTGGTCCTCGGTGAACCTGTATATGTCCTAATGCGAAAATAGGGACACCGTTCCCTCCAAATATACATGTGCCATGTACCGCTAAAGTGTAAGAAATATAGGAGGCATATACTGAAATTATAAAATACAGGGCTCGACTCCGCCCATCAACCCGCCTTGAGTCCCCGCAGTTTTTGTATCGCTTCCTGCATGTCGTCCACATCCCTAGGACGATCGCTGAAGCTCCAAAAACGTCGTCCGCCACCAATCTTAACGCCCACTTCGACACTTGCCTCAGGCTCTGGAACAGGCGCTACTTCCGAGATGTCCTGGTATCCTACGCCAAAGAACCGGGACAGCTTCGCTGCACGGCGCCGTCGTTCTTGGAAGGTAGTCGAAGAAGGCAACTCTGGAGTGTCCAACGCATGTAAGGTGGAAAATGGCGGCGAATTGGAAAGGATTTCATCGTCAATCTCAGCGTCGTGCGCTGTCGTTCCCGTTGACGATGTTGAGTTGGCCCGATCCCTCAGAGGCGCTGTCAGAAGATTGGACAACGTTGCGGTCGAATCCCGAGAATGGTCGGTGGACTCGGTCGAGTCCCGTTCGTCGTGAATGTGAATCAGTTCGGACGGCGGTTCCTGTCCGAAGAGCTAGGGAGGTTAGACGAACCGATTTTTTCGAGCAAGTACACATCTTACCTGGGTCATCTTCCTTGCGCGTTTCACGGCCAAGGCTCGTTGCCGTTCGCTCATCGTGCCAGTTCCGAAATTACGAAGGTATCGGTCCTGAAATTCGTCTGAAGCATCGTCCAGCACCTCTTTCCGCTTCTGTTGCTCCCACCGCAACGAATGGCTGCGCTTGAGATCCTGGGGGGACGTACTCCCGCTTCGAACACTGAGATCGAACGACTGCCGGCGTTTCGCAGATGCAGGCGGGATATTTTCCTCGAGTTGTCGGCTCAACCGGGACTTGCCCCTGCGCAGATGCTCTGTCGAAGCAGATCGACTGCCTGCTTCGGATGACGTCGCCGTTGACGGATCTTCGATCGTGCTTTGCGAAGAGTCGCGTCGCGCGACCGCGAGTGGGACGTGTGGCAAACTCCAGCTGGCCCAGTTTGCTGTGGTTTCGATTTCGGATGAGGAAGGCTCGAGAAGCTCTAACGCTCTCGCGTTCCCGTCCATTTCTGCCACAAATTCCTTCATGAACCGTCGACTGAGTCTGTTTGCCTTCTTCAGCAACCTGTTTTTCCCCTTCAAATCGTTGGATGTCGCGCTGGCCAGCATTGTAGAGCCTGTAACAACAAGCGTCGCTCGAGCTTAACGAAGGGAGCACGGCGATAAAAGGGATATCTGAGACGACGAGGGCTTGTGGGCTCAAGCTCGCACGAGAGGGCTCCGAAGAGGTCTGGTTGGGAGTTGAAGAAAGGCCGCTACGGGGGGTCCAATGCGGTTTCGCGCCACGGGATGACATGAGTAAAATTACACAGGCGAGGGACGTTACCCAGACGGTGATATGCGAGTAGTGCGACCGAAGAAATTGTAGGGAAAAATACAGCAATATCACTCCATTGGAAAAGATGGGAGTCAGCCACAACGATCCTATGCTATCCCCGACCAAGTTCGCAGTGACCGCTCAGCGTCTGTTAGTGTATGGTGCTACTTTAAGTCCACTGTCGTCCACTGGATGCCCGGCGCCTATATATGGCCTTCCGAATTGGCCAATAACAAGTCTCTCGTGAAACGCGTCTGTCGTCAAGACAACCAGGGCACGTGCAGTGATGACCGCTTCAGCTGAGCTTGAACCTCCTCGGAGTCGAAGTTCCTGGCTATGTATATTAACGTCTCTTACGGGGAGAAAAATTGCAAAATTGCATCCAACATACGCCGATCAGTAGTACGCACTAGTACTCACCCCATAGCTCACCCTCACTATCCTCTGTCAGCCACCGAATTTTCGCGGTGCAAATCAGGGCGTCCAACGTGTATCGTAATTCTTGATACTTAAACGATCTTCACCGCCTATCACGACACTTGATAATCCTTCCTTCCTTCCTTCCTTCCGCACTTGGGCCGTGATAGGCCGTGATCCTATGGTTTAATGGTTCGCAAACGGCAGTGCAGTGAATATGTACTACCGCACATCCCTGCATGCCACCTGGGTCCGTTGTGGTTTATACAGCAGCTGCAGCTGCCCATTCGGTAATAGCTTCATGGCGTTCAATCTCTTGTTCTTGTGCATGTTGAAGAGCACGCCCGTGGTCCAACGATGCAGACGGCCAGTCTGCGTCACTGTCCGTATCACCCTCTGACCCAGAATCGTCTTCCATGCGAACAGGGAGCTCAGGATAATTGATGTTCAACGCATTGAGGTAGTCCGCATGTCCGAACTTTCGAATGACGCATTGTAAGTAGTGCCATCTGAAAAGGCCAGCAGGCGGTATACTGGAGTGGTGCGGATGCGGCGGCGAGGCTGGGTAGCCATGCAAAGGAGGGTAGGTCGAAGCCTGAACTGCCGGCATTCGTCCACAGAGGGTGACAATACGACCGGGTGCTTCCTCGGCAAATGAATGGCACTGGTATTGACCCTAAGGGTCTGTCAGATCTAATAAAACAAACTGTGGAAAAAAAATGCGTACACCAGCCATCGCCCGAAAACCAAGACGATACGAATTAAAGTATGTGTTAAGGACTCGGCTCAAGAGAAGGCCGAAAATCGGATCAAACATAGAGCTGTTGGGTGTAAGTGGTCCGCAGAAGGTCTCGAAAATGTCTTGTGCAAGATGATTGCCCATTCGTTTGGGTAAAATATGGCTGTTGATAACAGGGTCGTCTACGCTTGTGACCCAGCAGCTTTCGTCCCGCTCCAGTACTTCTGCGCGCATTGTTTTCCCGCCTCCAGTGGTAGTTGTAACTGACTTGTTCTTGCGTGCACTGATTTTTGTCAAGGAGATGATATTGGAGGGGGGTAAGGACATAGCAGTAGGTTGAGCTGATAAGAGTATCGGTAGGAAGAACAGGGGACCACTGCTGGTGCTGAGGATCCCAGACATCCAGGGAACCCCTCATGCTGCGAGGATCGCAGATGTCATGGGCGATCTCAAGTAACCACTTTGCATGTTCTTGTCTTGCATAATGATTGATATCTGCTACAGGACCAGCTAGCAAAGTCATGAAGCCGATGGTGTCAGCAGGCGGTTGAGCCGCAGCCATCGAAGGTAGGGCGTTGCCCGGCGGCGGCGGCGGGGAGTAGAGACCCACAAGCCTCGCCTCTACGACGAGTTCGAGCTGAGCAGGCCCTTGGACGTTCGTAGGAGTGGAGATTGCCTGCGGGTGGAGGTTTCGCGTTCAACGCCATTGACATTGTGGTTTGTTCTCAGCGTGTTCGTGACTGCCGTGACAAACGACAGCTTGTGACCTCCCTCAGAACTAGATGTCTAAAATTTGCGTTGAGTAAATGTACATGTACTTACAACAATAAAGATAGCGTCAAGATGGGAAGAAATTATGGGGAAAGATATGTTATAGATTAATGGCGTCCGTTTTTAAGGAAAGTGTCCGCCGTGTGCTTTTGAATCGTGAAGACAGTCGAATATCAGAAGGCACTCGTACAAGCGAGACACGCTGGGCACAGCGCGTTTGGTCCCACTCTTCGGCAGGCTCCGAGCTCTCGACGGCAGTGTAGAACTTCTCGTGCGATCCAGGGCCGCCGGAATTATTTGACCCAATGGAAGCCCGTCCTTTCTCAGGTGAGGAAAGATCAACATCGGGGAAGGGGTAAGACTGAATCGAAGAAGAGCTACTCCGTGGTGAAGATGTATCCACCCGGGGAGACGCACTCAAGAAGCCGGAGGACGTGGTATCCTCGGAAAAGTCAAGTGCCGAATGGAACGATTCGCAAGTCGACTCGGGTCGATGAGAGGATGATGAGCGGTGCTTCCGTGCAATGGAATCAGCCTCGGGCTCCGTTTTCTCGGGGAACGAAACGATCATGCGTGGCAAGTGATCATCGCCGCGAACTTGAAGCGTCTCTGTAGCGGCTTGGAGTGCAAGCTTCTTGGCCTCGCTCCAATCTCGCCCTTCCTGCTATTAGGTCGTTGGACAAGACGTCACGATGACATGAAAGTTTCGTGATATCAAGCCTGACCAGCATGATACGCTTGGCGATGTTTTGGACAGCGACTACGAGGCGCTCTCGGGTTACTCTCTGGAACGGCGTCAGAGTAGCGATATTGCGTACGAACCGAAGATCGGAATCCAGCTGAGACTGAGTTGCCGATATCCTGGCGTCCAAATCTCGCACTTTGGATTGTATGATGTGGGAGCGAGAGGGGAGCCGAGAGGTGTGACTTCGGGTGGAGGTGGCGGAGCTCGGAAAGGTGTCGACGATTGGCGAGTCTGTCTCTACACCAGCCCAATGTCCCGCGGCCAGCTCGGCCTTGACCTGATCGAAGGTAGCTTTGAATTGGTCGGCACCATCGATCTCCGGAGCGGTCGGAGCCTCGAGGTCCATGTCGCCTCTGAAGCTGATCATCGTCAATGGACGCTTGACTGGGGTTTTGACGGGGGATTCCTGTTCTCCCGAGAGCATCCCCATCAACTCGCGCGGCGCATCATGGTCCCATTTCCGGGCTCGGTAAGCAGTGGTATGAGCGTGCTGCAAATCATGCAGATGAGATGTTGCAGCTGCAACTCCTGTAAGCTGGACATCCTTGCCAGACATCCCCAAAGGTCTCATGCGTACACCAGCAGTTTTGAAGGTGCTGGCGTAGTTGATCCGAGAGATCCATTCATTGAGCTCTCGCTCATTGGAGGATTGCAACAGAAACTGTCGACCATCCTGCATCACAAAACGGAAGGCATTCTCGTACTGGTTTCATCAGAAAATTGTACATCGTCCACGAGTAAGAATCACATACCTTTGTGTAGGACCTATCGAAAACTGCAATGGCATCTTTGACGGACAACAGCTCATCCGGTTTGAATACCGCTTGCGGGAATGCAGGCTGCGTATCGGGTGATTCAGTTTGGGCAATCAGTCCTGCCGCCCAAGCAGGATCTCGGAAGAGGAGGAGTTGCGATCCAGTGAGAATGACACTCCACGGCCTCCACTTTCTGTTCGAAGATTTCTTTCCCCCTTCTAGGACGTCGTCTTTCCGGTTGAGTATCCCGACCTTGGTCACTCTAAGGGTTGAAACGTCGCCCGAGGGTGGTGGGACCTCTGGAAATCCAGCCATTGGGTTTGGACTCAGTGTAGCAGAGCCCCCAGGACCCAGACTAAGCAATGTCGTGACTCTGAGGCTCGTTACTGCACCGACTTCGATGACATTGGCCTTTGCGAACGCCAATAGCAAGTCTTGTTCATCCCATGGTCCTGCTGTACCCTGAAACGAGTACGGATTTTCGCGGGGCACGTAAGCTTCCACGTCCACGCGCAATGGGCCGAGCATATTCTACGCAACACATGAGATCTAGAAGGGTTGCACAACACGAAGAGGCTCACATTCGCGATAAGATAATATGGGTCTACTTTGGGCGCTTTGCCTAGAAGGGTTGTTCCAGAACCGCTCGTAGAGGACGACAGCGGATTGCCCATCGAGAGGGACCGATTGAGACTACCCTCTGATATTAAACCGCGCTGGCCGTTTACATCCAAGGGATCCTCAACAAAGATGAACGGGGTGACCACAATATTGTCGTAGAAGCACTGCGGAAACTTAAGAGTTGAACTGGAATCGGGGAGATGGTCTTACATCCAAAACCTCAGGAGGAACTCCAGGAAGCCTCGTATTTTTGATGTAGTCCGCTTTCGTCATCTTTCGCTTGTTGGATTTGTTGAATGCATCTGTATGCAGCATTATCAAACTGAAGGCCAGGATGTACGGATGATCTGACGGAACTCGTGAGCAAGCTGGGAGTAACGGAGAGTGAAGCATACCGTCGGACGTGAAAAGGCTGGGGTTGCATTCTAGGTACCGTCCGGCAAACGCCTCCATGACTCGATCGATTTGCTGGGTTTCTCTAGGGAGACCAACATGCATCAATAACTTCCGAAGAGCGACGTCGAGGGGGTCATCGAGAAAGTCGAAATTGCTGATATATGCTCGCAACGCGCGGATATGGAATGGGTCAGCACTATATGTCGCATTAGTGGAAGTGCTATGCAACAACGAGGCTGCCATACCTGGACGCCAGAATTCCGGCCACCTCAGCCTTGCTCACAGCGAGTAACAGCCGGCTGAGATAGATTTCGGGGGATTCGTGGTCTACCTCGGGTTTGGGTATCACAGAGGGCGGTTTGTTGAAAGATACTCGAGGAGAGTTGGAGGCGCTGAGGTTGGGAGAATTTTGCGGGGAGTCGTGAATTAAAGGAGGCGTTTGAGTTGAAGTCGAGGACGAAAACAGATTGAGCGATAATCGATATAGAAGTGGGGGGTTTGTGTGCGCTCGAGGCCGGCGGGAAGGCGCAGTGGAATCTGGCGTAGAAGCAGGGCCAGCTCTTGGATCGGGGTCAGCAGCGGGCAAAGGTGGAGGGGGCAGAGGAGGCGGAGGGGAGTTGAGGAAAGAAGGACTGCGAGTTGTGGAATCGGCGGTCGCTGGTCGTCTTGACGCGCGCCGTGGTCGTGAATGTCCAGACTCACTCGCGTTAGGACGGAGGTGGCGTTAAAGGGACACCGGCTCTTTCTGAGTAGCTTCTGGAAAGCCCTCGGGTGTGCTCTGAGTGTGAAGATGATGGTACAGGAAGGTCATCCATCGTGAACGGGGTCAGTGGGAGAACAGAGGGTAATGATGGTGCAGGAATGCTTTCGCGTTGCAACGGGGTTGGTTCTGGAGGTACGTCCACAGTAGCGGTCTTTTTGCGGGACCAAAATGAAGCCCTGCGAGACAACGATGGTTTTGGAGGCGAACGGACGGGCTGGGGCTGGGGCTGTTCCTCGATGTCCTTTCCATTGCCCTTCGCATCCGACCCTCCCAAGTTCAAGAACGCAGCGGTGGTTCCCAATGAAGAGCCCCGCATACGCCGTTTACCACCTTCCGACGCGGAGACTTCGATCGTGACGGGCGGCTCGAAAGCCGAAGTGGTACGAAACTTGAGAGAGCTCTTGGCGCGCCGCAGGGTCTTGGACTGGGGACGAAGCTCGGACGACTCCGCTGGGCCGGTTGCGAATGCAACTGTGTTGACCTCGGATGTGGAAGAGGAGGCCGAAGGGTTGCGCATAGGCAAGGGGAAGACTGAGGCCCAATGATGCATTAACGAGGGCAGCAGTTGATTGGGCAGCGGCGAATGACTTCCGGGAGCCTTGGAACGGGGAAGTCGACACAGCGTCCTGCTCCGGCGCGTGCCTGGCTGTGCCGTTGGTTCCGGGGAGCCTGACTGGGAAAACGCCCTCGTCGGGGGGTGTTGGCGGCAAATCCTTTTCTACCCTGAACCTATCTCGCCCTTGAACTCTGCCATCTTCCGACACGTCAACCCCGAACACGGAATGGCGAGCTACCGCAGGTGTCGGGGTTGCTGGGCGCTTCTTCCACAACGGCAGCGAGAAGAAAGTGGTGTGGGTCGTTGTCGTGGTCAAGACTTGGGTCGTCGTTGTCGTTTCTGCGACGATCAACGGAGGGGAGGAGGTCTTGTACGGCGGGGGCGGGTCCTGCGAGTTTCCCAGAGAGAAACGCCCAACCATAAAGCGTACGCTGCCAGGACGTGCAGGCGGAGATTCGATATGTACGACGTCGCTACACGTGACGGGCACCGAGATCAGGTCATTCACCACTCGTAACTCAGACTACAAAACTCAATATCTACTAAGTACCCGCCTTCGGCCTCGCGCTTTTTCTGCTTCTGTATCTGCTGCTTCTTGCCCTCCAACGTTGCACGCTAACACAAAATAATCAGCACATGACAGACACGCCAGAGAGGTCAAAGCTTACCTCTGACGCTTTCTTGTTCTCGCTATACTTCATCCGCTCATACAACTTCTTCTGCTTGTTGCTCATCATCATCTTGTTCATGTCCTGTTCACCCTCCTCCACCCCGTCACTCGCAACCGCCTTCGACTTTTTGCGCGATTTCTTGACCTCCTTCTCGAATGTCCCGTAGTCCACCCCGGCGACCTCTGCAGCCAGTTCGGCAGCTCGCAGTGCCGCTGCGTCATTCGCCGTCGCTGCTGCCCGGAGCGCCGACTTCTCCGCGACCTGCGCTTCGTCCCCTTCCTCCTCTTCGGGAAGAGCGACGTCTTCGTCCTCGCTCTCCGACTCTTCTACTGTCTGATTTGACAGCCCCAATGTAGGATCGTACGCCCCTTGGTATTCGCCGAAGGGACTTAGATGGGGAGGGAGTGTGTTGCCCTGAGCGTACGGTTCCTCGAGGAGGACTTTGCCGGCATTGATGCAATCCACCACCCATTGTGGCTGCACGTATTTTCTCCGCGACCGTCGTTCCCGCTCCTCAGCAGTCTCGTCCGTCCGTTCGACAAGTGGCCGGTCTATAATTACGTGCGTGATGGAGTCGTCGGATTCCTCGAATGGGGAACCACTTCCAGACGATGGAGGCCAGCCTATTCGGCCACCGAATGATCTCACGATGAACTCGAAGATGGGCCGCGACGTTTCCCGGGACAGATAGAATGTGTATGGCGAGAATAAGGACGTGGTTAGGGATTGAGGTAAAGCCGCGAGTGCCTTCAACGTTGTTAAAGACGCTGTGGACTGGGGGTCGGATGTCGACTGTTGAGGTACAAACTCCTCGTCGACTTCCATGGGATTTGATTCTGCGGCTTGCATGTCGACGTCGCCACCGTTGACTTTAGGATCCGTGTTGGTCATCGTCTTGATCACCTGGCGGACATCTTTCCCGGATATTTTGCGACCATCGACTTCCACCGCCTTGGCTGCCGGAGATATAGGAGGGTGCAGCTTGGGAAGCAGATTGGAGGCTGAATGCCCCTACACCAGCGCCGCCTTCGTCCTTCTTGACATCTAACGGCGGGGGATAGACGAGACCTGCATCGGTGTACAGTTTGAAAAACACAAATCCGAGGAGAGTCTGGTAAAGTTCCAGAAATGTGAGCATGACACGGACGTCAACATCGGCGGGAATCTGAAGAAATAATGAATTTTGCGTTGATGGAAGGAGAAAAAACTGCGACGCACGTTCTGAGTGAACTGGTATGGCACAAGCCATGTAACGGTTTGATCCATGACTTCCGCCTGGTAGTAGATACCTTTTATTGACAGGAAGGTCTTGCGCAATGAGCGAGTGTGCATGACATATAGCTGCCATTCGGCGGCCAACCGAGAGCAATTTTCAATGAGGGAGGGGGGCAGTCGGGCATTTGAAGGCAACGAGGCAAAAAGGAATGCCATGCAAAGAGCGTCGTCGATATCTCGTACCGCATCAATGAAGGTAGGATATCTGTTGCGAAATATAACGATTTTGTCCGGTGCAAGACCATTTATTGACGTACCGCTCTTTGATGATATGGTCCAGGCGATAGACGGGCTTGTTGTCCTCCAAGTTTTTGGCATCACTCCATTCCCCCCGTCCAAGGGCGCGAGAAAGCTTTTTCGCAAAAGCTTTATGTTCACGCAATTTCTTGAGGACAGGTTCGTGTGCAAGGTATGCAATATCCTTGGCATAGTAGAAGGATGTTGGAGCAGAGGAGCCCTTGTTGGCTCGCTTCCGACTGCGCGGTTCGCGAGGAAATATACCTACCGCACGTTAGTCCAAAGTAGAACGAGAAGCGGGTTTATTTGTACCTTTCAGAATGCACAAGCGACGGAAATCTGCCAGGGAACATTGGAGCTTTTTAATGGCAGATGTGCGGGTAACGTATGCCTTTGCAGCGCCAGCCTTGCCTTTGGTTCTTAGACGACCCATAATGGAAGGGAGAGAGAATTTCTTTGTTTGGCGAGATGGGTGATGGCAAGCACAGTTGACAGCTGATGGCAAACAGTGGCAGTGCACACGCTTTCTCTCCGTTTGCCAAAATGAGGCGAGTGTGGTTGCATGTCCTTCCTTGCTTCAACGCTGACCTGGATATGCTAGCCAATACGTTCATGTTCCCAAGTCGGAGTTAGACGAAGCCCAACTTCGCCAGTTGGAGGAGCACGAGATCTCGCAGGGCCCTCTGTCCGTACTTCAACAAGCCGTCCGAAATCATGCTCAAGTTCTTATTTCCCTGCGAAACGACAAGAAGCTGCTTGCACGAGTGAAGGCTTTTGACAGGCACAGTAATATGGTGCGTGCATAGTGAGGTCTCGCTTGCCGTAGTCAACCTGATTCATTTGCATAACAGGTTCTTGAAAATGTGAAAGAGGTGTGTATACGCGCGTAATGCTGACGAAACATCTCACCGTTGAACAGATGTGGACGGAAATTCCAAAGGGCAAGAATAAAAAGCCCGTGAACAAGGACCGATTCATCAGTAAGATGTTCCTGCGGTGAGCCTCTCCGCCATTTCTATCTATCGAGATTAACGTCGCTCTGCCGTTGTACAGGGGAGACTCAGTTATATTGAGTACGTGTCTGCGCCCAACCTTGTCCATAGTACTGACTGGTGTCTGCAGTTCTGCGCAATCAAGCATGAATCCGTATACGCCCGTTATTCTTCCCGTTTCTTCATGTACCACTGTCGCTGCAGCTATCTCAGCTATGGGGCTAGATCATAGGGTTCGATCCGTAACCTGGATCGCATATCCAACGCTTCTTGTACATTTACAACCCGAATCCAACAATCAGCGCCTCCTGTAACTGCTCCTCGATGCCTTGGACTCCTCCTCCAGTTCCTTCAACGCTTCAAATATCGCTCCCAGCGCGATCCAAACGAAGCTATGAGCCCCGAATGTTTTGTGCTGTCCATTGGCAAGTTCGATCGCGAGCTCGAACGAAAGCCACGCTCGTGTGAGGCACTCTTCCCAGTTTACATTGTCGTCTCCCAATAACTCCTCCTTGACGCTGCGGACGAGAAAATCGCTCTTTTCTCTCAAGCTCGAAATGAGGTCCAGTCTCTTCCTTGGTTGTGAACTTTTCGCGATGATGGTCCCCACTACGGCCTCTTCTTCGGATAAGAGCGACATCTTCCCGTGAGAAAGTGTGTGGGCGATACAGATGCCCTGCAGCTCCGAGGCGTAGCGGTTGAATATCTGGGCGATGTAGTCCACGATATCCGGAGGTCGATCACTAGTTCGAATATACCTGGCCACGCATGTTTGGATGGCGAACACCATTGGGTCGTCGTCGAGGTCTAAACCATCTAGCGTGTCGGCCAAGTTATCGACGGGAGGCGCCCTCAAACGTCCTTCCCTGATTCGACGCTCGTGCGGTGAAAGGGTCGTTTGCTCGATGTCAGGCAACTCGATAGCCCTGAATAATTTCCCAATAGCTCTTGTGCTCGGGTAGTAGTCAGCTAAAGTCCTCGTCAATTGCAATAGATTCAGAAACTGCAGTGAACGTACCCATGTTTGCGTGGACCTCGGGCGCATTCCAATCTGGCTTGTGTTTCGTCTTTGGTCTCGGTATCGTGCTAATGTCAACGGGCTAACAATTGTTAAGACACTCGCAATTGCGCGAGCAATGGAGGCTCAACTTGTCCAGTTTTAGGATAATCAACAGCATCAGAGTGCAAAGCTGCGAGTTTTATGCAATCGGGATGCAAAATTCCGGATTCGTCTGCGATGAGAAGCCAATTCGTTGCAACCACTCCGAGCGCCTATGTTGAAACCATTCAACGGGTACTCCAGCATAAAGAGTCAAAACGCGAACATCGCTATTGATATATTCGATGACGAATTCTGCCACGTCGACCATGGTACTAGGATGATCGACAAATTTTTTTGCGGCGGGAGAGTAATCGGCAGGCATATATGTCTGTTGTCTTGTGAGTTTGAAGCCGGGGCATTTGTTGAGTGGAATAATGTTGTAAGTGTCCCCGTCAAGGTCGCCGCCCCCAAGGTACGATGGCAGAGGGCGTTGACCTGTGCAGCATTAGCCCGAGATCTCCTGGGAGGTTGCGGGTACTCACCCCGTACAGAGAAGACAACTGTATTTGGTAGAGGTTCGTGGGCGAAACAAGAGCCAGGAGGAGGTTTGCCGATTGCTTTGACCACTTGAACGTCACCTGGAAGGAGAATTAACAAGAAAGTCCCCGGAAAGAATCACGGAGGCAGTCCTGTACCTGGATGAATAGCAGGTGAGCGCGAGATTAACACATCGCCTTCGATGAAATTCAAGCGATTGCTATCGGCCTCGCGAGTGCAGACAAATATTTCTCCTTCTTTGAGATACCGATGAACGTCCGCCACTCCCACTATCGCTGGTTAGCTCAAACCCAAAGATAGTTTTTGGGAAAACTTGCCAACAGTAACGGCGTCCTTGATGGGTATCCTAGCCTTGGTTTTGAGAAGCCTCAAGACGTGATGTACCGCAAAATCCAGCATTTTCCGATAGAATTTATCGTTGGGAAGCGTATCGATGTCCAGCTGCTTCAGGCCAATCAAAACCGATGTCAGCCGGTACGCTGTGCCAAGACCGTGAATTTCAAGCATTCGTGAAAATGCTTCTAGGGATCTGGTGGATGCTTGGACTTCTTGAACCGCTTTATCCTGATACCCCTGTGTTCCAGTTAAACAACATGCTATCTTCTTCGAGCAAGAGCAAACCTTGAAAACCTCATAAGGAACGCCCAGGCCCTCTAGGAGCATGATCAATGGTCTGTTGAGATAATATGGGCCTGGTTTATCGAAAGCCTTTGCAATGTCGATTGTTCGGGATCGAACTTCCGTGTTGAACTTGATCATCGAGGGCCGTAGACACATGGCGTGTCCTTTGAGCTGGTAATTCACGGAGAGCATTCCTTTGAATAATCAGAAAAGAGTTTTGCTTTGGTATGAAGTACATACCTTTGCAGCCGTCAAAGCGGATCTGATAGGCCCTCGGGTGGTTTTTCACCCGCCGTTTCCGGCGACCCGATGCCTTCAACTCATCCCAGATAGCTTCCGCCAGCTCGAGGCTCATGGTCCCCACACCGTCGGTGAAATGATATTTTTGCAATGCATCAGAAATGTCGTCAATTTCGGTTACCTCCTCCACTTCGATGGTAGTCGAGTCAGTCGCAGTGAAGGCTTGGGAAAGTCTGGCGGCATATCTCGCAGGGCAATACATGAGTTTCGGGTCAAATTCGAGCCCATCGAAGGAGCCCAGGTTTCCAATGATGCTCTCTGCGGTAACCAATGTTCCATCGACATCTCTGAAGGATCGCACGAACCTAGGTGCATATCGTGAATGGGCAATGTACGAGAAAAAAAAGGAAGAGAAAAGGAAAGACATACCAAACTGCGTGCTCCTTCAGAGCCGATTGTGAATAAGCAAGGAACTTGAATTTTCTTCCGGCGATAGTCAGGCCATTATCGATAAGGAATTCTCCCACTCGGCGTCGGGTGAATGCCACACAATCGAGTTCCTTGTCAAAACGATACTTCAGGCTTCCTTCGTCTTCAAAGCTGGGAAAAGTCAGTCAGAATCTACTAATGGGCAGATAATTGTTCTCGACTCGCCTGACCCGTAAGAACGACTCGTGATTTTTTGGATCGAATGAGCGTATGACACGGTTCGAACGCTCTAAATAGTGGTAATGAGTAAGATAATCAAGCCACACTTGTAAGGACTGACCGGGCTATGATGAATTCATATGGCAATTAAGAGGTTTTCAATTTTCTCAACAAATGGCTGATTGGAAACTCACGAAAGGCCCTTCAAGATATATCGTGGTCGGAGATATCACGACGTGTAAAGACTGAAATACGCTATTGTCAGTGGGGTCCAGGGAAGGTGCCTTGGCGTGTAATCTCGAATATTCTTGGGACACTTCTACGAAGAGCTGCTGGATAGTCTGTGTGCTGTCATCATATGCATCCCAATATCTGGCCCTCGTGCCAAAGTGGCGAAGAAATGACGTCGCGTATGTTCTTCCCTGGGAACTGACCAGGTTGCGGATGGACGGTATGATGGATAAGATTTCTTTGGCATCGAGGTGTAGATTTCGTAGCAAAGCCTCGACTTGAAAAGCCACACTCCACCGCAATAGCTTGATATGTGCTTGGAGTTGGTCCAAGACAGGTCGAGAGAAGAGCCCTCGGCGTTCGATGTGCAGACCGGCGTCATAAACATTCTTTATTCCGGCCGTTTTCGCCAGTCGTTGAAACCGCGTCATATCACTGCGGGTGCTGCACACCAGACGCATAGCAAGGGCCGTAAATGGAGCCACTCTTTTATGGTCCGAAATAGGGAGATAGGATAGCCTTTGCCGGGCGCCCGGACCGGTGGAACACTCGAAATTGGGAGGTTCAGAAAGGCTGAAAAATATGATCGAGGCATTGGTTGAGAGCTCCGAGTGGACTTGAACATAAGAAATCCGAGAAAAGCGTATCACAACAAAGAGAGTTTCCGTGGGCCGAGCGATCGCGACTCTAAATTCCCTTCGTTCATCATTGACCCCTATGGATGATCCCACAATATCTGTTTCCCACTCAACGGAGAAGACGGAGTCACGGCAAATCCATCCAAATTGCAGAGTGCGGAGTCTTTTCAAGATTCAGCGGAAGGATATTGCAACTGATTCGAAACATACAAAATATCACCCTCCGATTGCAAGGCATTCGCGCGTTGTTCTCTCGTCTCCGCAAGTTTAGGATCAGCGTACGGGAAGCGCAGAATACGTTCCACAACGTCAGGTCGCGGCTTCGATCTCCCCGGGGAGAACTTGACGCGCCGTCCACCGATCTTCACAGTCTTGAGAGGAAGACGGTTATCAGGTTGTTCCCCGTATTCACGGAGAAAACGAGCTGCAACATTGTTAAGTAGCGTTAAGGAGCCACTGCCGCTGTGGGACTGATTTCCACGATTGTCCCTAAAAAGATAAATGTGAAAATTCACGGGTCCCAGAACGGTCGAAAAGTCTGCATATGGTGGCCGGTGCAGGATGTTGGCCAACTCTGCGTCGAGCTGCATATTGCGAGGGATTTTGTTAAGGGAAATCAAGGAAACTGGAAGAAAGGGGAACCTGGTGTCTGGAAACAGAGTAGCTTATCCCTTGCATATGCACGCTCATCGCCAGCCCAGAGTCGGCCATGATGATTTATGCCAGGCAGGACCTGAGAGGGGGCAGGGAGGATCGGGATAAAGGGTTCTCACTGAGACATATAAGCGCCTTCGTTTTGGCGCTCACAGCACCTGCGTGGGTTTAAGTTGGGTTTAAGGAACTCGACCGCAACGGTCAACGGCAACTAAACACCGGACCGGACTCCCGAGATCAAGATGAAGAGGATCAGAGGCTGTGTCGAGATAATCCCCGCTTCCCACGGTCTGATTAAATTTTCGAGTTGAAAAAAGTCGAACCAGCATTTGTTAGTGGAGTTCAAGCCAAATACCATCCTCTCATGAGGGGCATGACTCTCGAAAGGAACTCCGACAGTTCACTGACACACGAAAACGACGAGAAAGCGCGATCATGCAAAGCAGCGACGAATATGGAGGCCAAGGGACAAAGGCGCCGGATTATCGTGGTGAATGCGAATGCGAAATCGCGCTTGCAGTAGGCAAAACTTGCCTAATTTCGCGCCGACCCATCTTTACTTTATCCTCAATAAGATCCTGCAAGGAGGATCAGAAACGTGAAGCAGGACGACAAAAACAACTGCACCAAGTCCGTCAGATATCGGTTGCGTTCAAACTCAGTGCGAATCCACAAGATGGTTTCCTTTCTCGTCAAGGGATCATGGATGGCTGCGAGAAATGATATCAGGTCCAGTGCGTCGTGAAGTTACCAATGGAAAGAACCTCGCGACTGTGGGAACGAGGTCAGAGATTCATGTGTACACGTCGGGGCCGTAAAGAACGAACACTGCGTATAGCATATCGGTAAAGATTGAGGACCTCTTGTTTGAGAATAAAGTGGCGCAAAGTAAGGACCATATAGTGCGCGCAAAGCGCCAATGAATTGTGAACAATGGGAGGAGGAAAGAGTCCAGTCCTTCAGATCAAAGTGTGCGGCGAACTTGGAGCGAATGTGCAACCGAGTCGCATCACCGTGACACTGTCACAACCTCACTGCCAAACGCGAGGGAGCAAGAGCCTTTCTTTGCCTCTTGTTCTCTATAATGCCAGCAAATGATGCAGACGGAAATCCCCTCCAATTGAACCTCTCGCCCGTTTCTCCGCCTCCTGATGTTGCTGCTCTCCCCACCCCGGACCCGGCGTCGCAAGGCGAACCTTCTGAGCAGGAAGAAGCCGCCGCAAAGCCCGTCCAGTCCAGACCCCTCATAATATACACTCGGCCTCAAATACTACACCTGCAAAGCTCTCCTCTGGTCAAATCCCCGCCAGACATGCCAGAATTGAAGTATTGGTTCGGGTATGTGATTTCGTATGTGTAAATGAGTCTTCTGACCGGTGTCTTTTGGCAGTGAACACGAACCAAATCCCGGGAAGAAAGACGCTGAGCCCGCGACACCGAACAGTGCGAGGGAGCGACGGTATTCTACGGCGGCTAATGACCTATATGTTATTTTCTGATCATTTTGCATTACAGGTTCCGGAGGGATGCAGACGACGGAGGTATGTAGCGCTCTGGTCGAGGCAGCAATGACTCCAATATCTTATCTCTCAGAAACATCCACACGGCCTACCTTCCGTTCCACGCTATCCCAACCTTCACAGATGGGAAACTTCAAGCATCAATCCTTGCGTGACCGCGACCGCGACCGCGACAGAGACGGAGACAAGGACAGGGAGCGGAGTATTAGAGACAAAGAGGGTCAAGAGAGATTGCGGGACGTAAGTGGCAACTTTGTCCTCCTGTGACCAAAAAGTTCATGCTAATATCCAGCTCTCTGATAAATACGATCGCGACCGGCTTGCTGCTCCGGGCCTCCGGAACAAAGAAAGAGACATTGCACCCCACCTTGCGGTCGGGTCTACTGTTCTCACTGCTGCCGCTCGGAGAGCAGAGGCGCGAGATGGTACGAAGAAGAAAGTCGGCGAAGTCAGCGAGGACTGGAGACGAGGTAATTGTGATCAAGTTATTGCGTCTCGCATACTAACATGTTAGCAGGCAGTCATGCAACTCGCCAAGAACGTGAGTGTCCATCCTCCCAACAATCCGCTGCGGTTTTAACAATGGGATTGTTGGCAGGATACGAAAATTCTCGAGCGAATCGAGAGGAACGCCCCCGGTCTCGAGGACGCGACTCTTCTCGGCCTCGGCGAGATGCTGATGACAAGGAGCCTGCCCGGGATGATACTCGCAAAGCAACCCGCGACGATCGACGGACAAGGGACGACCATCGTAGAGACCGGGATGAACGTCGGGAACGTGAACGCGACCCGGATCGAGATGCAGACAAGGATGAAGGTGAAGATCCCAGGAGGTGGAGAGATGATGGCAAGAGGGATGAGAGAATGGCCGCAAGGCGTGAGCGCGATAAAACGTCTCAGGAGAATGGAGACGCATCTGGCGACCGACGTTGGACTGTCGTTGAAGACCGTGACGGCCGGTCTAAACGCAACCACCGTGACCGCAGAACTGGAGGAACAGGGGAGGATGGTAAGGACAGAGAAGAACGACGCGATCGTGACCGCGAGAGAGAGAAGGAGCCGGCATGGATGGACACTTACATTCCCGATTCACCCGGAATTTTGGGAGGTAAAGGAGGGGAGGGCGAACTGGACGGTATACAGGCGTGGAAGAAGGGTCTCAAGGAACAGAAGGAAAAGACCGCGACCGATTCGGGGCCCAAGAAAGACGAAGAACGGGTGGCCGCGTCCAACTCTATTCCTGAAAAACCTTTGGACGAAATCCAAATTTTCCGCATGCTGATGAAGCGCGAAGAAGAGAAAAAGCAGGTCGAGCCACCACCTACGGTGACTGCCGTCGACGCTCCTCCTGGGATTCCTAGGAAGGCTTCCCAAGGTCTGTACATTCTCGTACAACTCTTGAATAACATTTGAAGTCGCACCTTACCTAGGCCTACAACTCTCGGACAGCACTTTGGGTGTCGTTCCTGACTCGGCCAACAGTGCGCCTCCTCCCCCAAGCGCTCCCCCACCAGCATCGGCCCCCATTCACGATGCCAATTCTTTGTTGTCCATCCTGGGCAAAGCCGAACCTATCACCCGTCCTCCCCCCCTTACGAGTCTACATCCGGCCGTCGAAATCCAAGCCCCGTCAGGCTCCAGGTTCTTCCCAAAGCCTATTCAGCAACAGAATACCGTTTCGAATGCTGAGAAAACAATCGTTTCTGATCCCCCACCCGCACCATCGGCCCCATTCAATCCGCCACCAGGGTCCCGTCTGTTAGCCTTTGGTGCTCGTCCAGCCGCAAAATCTCCGGGCCTGCCCCCGCCCGTCAATGGGTTGAACCAGCAAGATTCCGCATCTCAACACCCCACCCCTCCGAGTGCCGGCGGATTGGCGTCTGATATGCCCCTCAACCACGGTCCACCCAAACCGGACAATCTCCGGACTGGGTTTTCACCTTTTGACGACCAGTCACGCCTATCTTTTGGGTTTGACGAACAAAGAGACCAAGGAGGGTTCGTGGATCCACCGCGGCGGGGAGACCGAACACCGTTTGGCTTGCCAGGCGAACCCAGCTCTTACACGGATCCCTCGGTTTTCGATCCTTCTTCGACTGGTTATTCCACCGGCAAGGGCAGCCGCTTGGCGAAATTCTTTGACAATAAAGGCAGAGAACAAGCAAACCAAAGTCAAACTCCCGTTGGTTTCACGTCTGCGTCCCCGAATCTCGGCCAGCGGCACGAGGGAAATTTCAATCCCATGGATGGTCTGCTTTCGAAGCTGAGTAATTCTGCGCAGGTCACTGATTTTTTCCGGCATCTCTCTTCCTCCGTTGTTGACGCAATTATAATTCCAGATCCAAAGACCGAATATGATGCCACCCAATTCGGCGCCTTCCATCGGCGGTGTTTCTTTTGGCCAGCAAGCTCAGAATAACCTGCAGATCCTTCAACAACAGCAGCAGCAGCACAATCAGGCCCAACACCTGCATTTACATCCCAATAACCGCCTCGACTCTCTGTACGAAAGTCGCGTAGAGGACCGCAACTTCGTGCCAGACGGCATGGTTCCGGGTCTGCGGTCTGCTCCGCCTCCGCGCAGTCGGGACAGTGGAATATATTCCGATTCACTCGATGATTCCATCCACTTTAATCCCCAACGCCATCCTCAACAACATCACCGGGTCCTTGATTCCATGTACAACCCGATTCCTTCGGGCTTTGCCCAACCCGGCGCTAGAAATGCTGGCATCCCGATCCAGCCACAGTACCGGGGCGCTCCCTCCCCTATTTCTAATCCCCAACAAAGATTACCTCCGGGCTTAGCCAACCTCGGCGCCCGTCCCCCTCTCGAAGGCTCGCAGTTTATGGGAATGCCTGGCCTCCCGAGTGGTGGTTTGCACGGCAGCCTTCACCTCAACGGCCCTCCTCAGCAGCAACAGTTCAACAACTTTGCTGTTAACGGAAACCTGAATTATGGTTCGGGTCTTCAACCCCAGATGCGTGTCGCCCCTTCGCAGCTCCAGGGCAACCTCCAGCACCACCAATTGGCGGGGATCGGGCACCCGAACATGGACCTGCGTGCCAACCAGGCCCAGCTGCTCGGCCTCGGGGGTGGTGGACTACGGGGGGCTGGGATGGGTGGATTTACACCGCAAGGTCCTCCCGCACAGATGCAGCAACCTATTCACACGCTGCGGCAGCAGGAACAACAGCGGCAACAGCAACTCCACCACCTTCAGCAGCAGCAGCAGCAGCAGCAACTACCTCCTCACATGATGAGCCACCACCACGTCCAAGGCGGCCATCCTCATCAACAGCAAGGCATTGGCCAGTCCAACAACACCAATAACGAGCTGATGGCGCTACTCATGGGGGGAACAGCGCATCACCGAGACTGATTTGTATCACCCACTCACTGCGGGATCCCTTGTTCCCGTCTTTCTTTTGATACCAGCTTGTAGGTCCGCATATTCTTTACTTACTTTCGCATCTTCCGCATATTTTTGGCTCCTCCATTTCGCCTGGCTTTGACAGAAATTCTATTTCGTCTTTCTTGCAAGTTCGGAGAATTCGTGAGCCGACTCCTCCATTCCAGCCGTAGTCTTGTGATATAAGAGAACGGATTGATCGTGCGCGTCAGACTCAACGCCCAGGAACCGTCCTCGAATTGTTACGCGCAAGCTACGCGCGTTACGCGCACCATATGACGCGGTGCGCGTCTTGATGGTATCTCTGGGAAATCACAACAGACGCGCCCACAAGGTCTGGATTTTAGGTTTTGGCGACGCCGACAGAACGCGTCTCGAGTCCTTTGTCTAGTGCAGCCGCCAGCGATCGTAATGTATATGGTCCCAAAAAATTATCCCCGTAAGAGAAATGCATCGCCCGTGCGGAAGAAGTTATTTAGCACAGTCGGACCGGTCGGCGGTTGCGCTGAAGCTCAAACGCACAGTGGGGTTACGCCGTTTTGGATCGATTGCAATTCGGCCTGATTCGGCCGTTTCGTCACTTCGGAAGAGGCAGAGGACAAGAGATCAGTGATATGTTACAGCGCGCGTCGGGCGATAATTAATTATTAAATGGCCGGTGAGGATTTGTGAGGTACAAAACTGACAGCCAAGGTAATGGCGCGCGTCCGAGGAACATCGGGGTGAATGCAGCGGTTAAATGTCCACTATTCGGACGAGGGACGCGGCATTTCATATGCTGGCTCTGAGCCTGTTTCAACGGGGGGTCAGTGAGCTAGGGCTAGTGCCGCACTACTTACAGTGGGCGCATGGGTGAAAATTTAGATGAATTTACGGTACATACTACGGAGAAAGGAATTATGTACGCTGGTGTGCGATGGCGATGGCGATAAGAGTGACTGATGGGAGGAGGAGGGTGCCAAGTGTCGAGATCGCATCTGGGGAATATTGGACGGAATTTTTGGCGCAATTAGTCGGGGTAAAAATATGGACCCACGCAGGAAGTGATATCGAATATTCTTATAGGTTTACGTCGTGGGGTGGTGGCCGGGCACAGATGCATCTATCGGTGACTAACGACGCGAAAGTTCTTTTGCCTGCAGGCAGAAAACGTGGTCTCGTGTATCAAAACCAAGGCGTCGACCGAGACAGCCCTTTGTTATAGAGCGGCTAGCGGCACACGCCTCCTACACGCATCCCAGTACCCGTCCTTCATAAGGCCACCGACGGACAGCCGCCCCAAATTTCTCGCCCCCTCGTTCTCGGTGCCACCTAGCGCATCGCAGTCCCTACTCCCGCGCTCGATTCAGTTCGCGTGCATAATTGTGACCCACCCCAGTCTTTCGTTTGCCCTCCCCCCAAGTGCGCGTTGAATTTGTGGGTCCCATTTCTCTTTGTTCTGTCTGGGACTGGACACCGGAAAACGTGTTGGGTTCCTTGTGGGCCGTGATGATGGTTGCAGGCCGTCCATCATCACAGCCCGATCTGGATGTGAAGGACTGTGAAAGACTGTGAGACTTTTCCAGTCTTGCCGCCTGGTCGGACCCCCAAACACCCAGCAGCCTTGCTTTATATACATTCTCTTCCTTTCTTCCGCTTCGACCGTCTCGTCGAGCCCATTGATTTCCTCGACGACGACCCCCGCCCCAATAACGACCCCCACGCTGACCACGACCCCCAGACTCGAGCTAGAGTGCACCGCGTGCCGTCGTATGCTTTGTAGATCGTCGTGGGTGAGTGTGCGCGGGTGGCAGTCGTCGTTTTTATTTTTTTGTCTTCTATTCTCGGTGGCATCGTTCCGCGTCGCAGTCCCATTAACGCGATCGACGGTGTTTGCTATTGTTGCGTTATTTTCTTCACGATCCGCCGTCATGTCCCCGTCTCCGTCCTGTGCTAACGCCGCGTCCGTTAGCTCCCATTACCCGTCCGCGACCATGAAAGACGTTTCCGCGCACAAGCACTCCCGCAACTCCCTCATCTACCCCAAGAAACGTCCCTCCCCGCATGGCATCTCAAAGTCGCACAAGACACCTCTCCTTCTTCCTCCACGCGGCCCAGCCCGCAAGACCCCTCGCTCTGCCAAGTCTGCCCTCATCCAGCAGCGACAGCGCGAGGCCCACATCCACGCTCTGCGCAGAGAGGGCATTCTGTTGGAGGAGGAGTACCGTGACGAGATTCGCCACTACATGCACGATATGGAGGTCAGAGCAGCTTAACCTTGCGCGCATCTCGCTCGCTGTGCTCATCTTCGTCCGTCTCTCGCAGCGCTACACCATGTCCTCGATGCAGTCCATGGACCAGCAGCCCGAGATTCGATGGCACATGCGACCATGTCTCGTCGACTTTCTTGTCGAGATCCATTTCACTTTCCGTCTACGCCCCGAAACCCTGTACCTCACTCTTAACATCGTCGACCGCTACGTCTCGCGTCGCATCGTGTATATCAAGCATTACCAACTCGTTGGCTGCGCAGCCCTTTGGATTGCCGCCAAATTCGAGGACGCCAAGGAACGCGTCCCCACCGTCCAGGATCTCGCCCAGATATGTCGCGAGACCTACGACGAGTCGGCGTTCATCCAGATGGAGGGGCATGTACTGTCCACCATCCAGTGGACGCTGGGGCATCCCACCGCCGAGGCTTGGCTCCGCCTGATGTGTGTCGGCCCTTGCATAGAGGATGCCAAGGTCCAGCATGTCGCGCGGTTCCTGATGGAAATCACCTTGTTTTATCGCGAGTTTGTCAAGTTCTCTCCATCGTCCATCGCCCTGGCCGCCCTCACGCTCGCGCGCTTCCTTTGCGGGAAAGCGCGTCGCATGTGGGAAGAAACCGAGGAGTGCTTTGATATCGTCGATTTTCTCGACACGCGGTTAGCAAAGCACGTCAATGACCTGTCCGAGGTGCTGGTGAAGAAGTATTCGTACGCCTTCTACTCGAAAGCGGCCACCTTCGTCGTCCAGTACTATCTGCAGGGCGGACGATATGTTCGTCCCGCGTTGTCCTCCTTCCCTGTCACGCCAATACGTTCTTCATCCGTGTCCGCCGCCAGCACCCCGATGAGCGTGACGAGCTCGACGACGTCCGTCTCTGACACGTCGGACGACTTTCCTGTCACTCCCACGACGCCCGCCTTTTCCAGCGATCCGTTTGGTGGTTTTTCCACCCATGCGTCCATCGACAAGGAGAACATGCCGTCGTCCTTCGAGCCCGTGCTCAACAAACACCGGATCGAGACGCCCCCCGAGCAGTTTCTTCCGCACGATTTTCTCGCATTCGGTCGACCCGCCCTCCAAAACCTCAATGTCTCTCCACGGGCGATGGTGTCATAGCATCCAAAAACTCTGTATTTTCCGCGTCAAAAGTTTACCAGCAAAATGTAATATCAGCATACACGTCGCCAACCGACAATCTCGCAATCTCTCTCCTGCAACCTCAATCAAGCATGCATCACTGTCACTCGCACTTTTCTCATTTCATCCATCCTCCATCGTCCACACATCCTATACTGGCAGGCGCACATTCTATCAGCGAAGCACGCGAAGGTGTAATAACAACCGACTCATAGTCCGTTAATCGTGCACGGACTCCTACCTTTTCTGCCAGTGTCATGCAGGCCTAGCCAGCCGCGCGATTCGCCCATATATTTTTCCATGGGTCGTCTACATAAATCACGGCTTTACGCTCTTTCCAGTCTTTCTCATCGTCAACCATCGTATCGTACTCTATGCATCCATCATCATCCACCATCATTCCCCCCACCTTTTCAACTCTGCACAAAGACGACAGCCTGTAACAAATCTCGCTATTCTTTCTTTACTGGTGATCGTTTTAAAGTATACTTTATTCTTCATTTTATGATATACTTTCCTCCGTCTCACCTTCCCGCCGACCAATCTGGTGCATCCGCGCGCCAGCTTCATATTTTTTTGGTCCCCCAGGCGTCGTCGCCATCGTACACTCGGTACAAAAGTCCCCTCGGCATCTTCCCTCGCATTTTCCCTCTTCACTGCACATTATTCTTTCTCCGTTATATTACATACGCCCTGTATATACAGCCTCCGCAATCCAATCCGAATGTCGTCAACTATCCGACTTGTTGCCACCTTGGTGCCTGGCGTCCGATGTCCAACATTCACGACTTCCATTGCATTCGTACAAGTTGGCATTCCGGTGTGATAGCGGCGCGATACAGGCAAATTTTACCCACACAAGACCTGAACCGAAGGCTAAGCCGAGCATTCCACATCACGAATCGTTACTACCGAGGAATAACATGGGAGGTATCTGGACGCAATAGTGGGATTGCGGCCGATCCATATGGATGATACTGATCCTATTGTACGTCCATTCCTCCCTCGACCATTTCACTACATTCACCGCCCGCTCCAATTTGACACATGATAACCGTCTCACCCGTAAAGAGGACAATAACCACGCAACTAAGTACCAGGCGGCCGCCGAAATCAAGCAACTTTTGAATATGGGTTCACCGGTTACAGTACATACATCTGTGTCCATCCGTTGCCTCCTTCTTTCCTTTGAACTTGCTACTCTAGGATCCATTGATCACCGTCCTTCTTAATCCCCACAGGCCTCTTCTCGTCCAAGCTGATCCGTCCTGCGTTCAGGATGGCCGTCGTGAGCACGGTGTTGGCAATGGTTGGAAGCCCATGCTTGTCGTAGTCGGCCGGCTTCGTGAGGCCAGCGTTGACGCTGCGCGCCGCGTCGATAAACTTCTCGATCGAAACGTACCCGTATCCGCGCTGCCCATCAAAGTGCCCGCTCTCGGACGGCGAGTACTTCATGCTGCGAACGCGTCGACGCGTCGTAAGCGAAGCTTTTCGCGTCCGAATACACGAAGAACTCACTAGAATGGATTATACCATTGCTTGCCAGTCTCGTCGACTGTGACGTCGTATCCGCGATGCGCTTGGTCAACGGTTATGTCACCCTAGAGGAAGAACGTAGGAATTTAATTCAAGCGCGTTCAGTAGCTGTTCCTGAAGAGCTCACCTTCTCGCCCATGTAATACCAGTGTTGCGCCGAATGCACTCCGGCTTTGAGGGGCGCCGTCCAGCTTGCCGTGTACACGCCGGTGCCCTTGTGCTTGGGGCTCTTGATCGACTGCCAATCCACCATGAGCGTAATGGTGTCTTCCGTCTGAGGAACGCAGTTGTACGGCTCGCTTGTCGCAATTCCGGTCGCAGCGCTCGCGACGACGCGGGTCGGAATCGCAAGATCTTGAAGAATCCAGCAGCAGATATCGATGTGATGCGAGGACAGGTAATAGCTAGGGGGAAATGGTCAAATGGGCTTGCTGAAGGATTGCGAAAGGACAAACCTAATATCCGAGTCCTTTCCAGCCCAAGCGCGGAAGGTTTCCAGTTGGCTCTTTGGTTGACTCATCCATGCGCTGAAGAAGTTGAATTCCCCCAGTGCCGCCGCACGGGCTTTAGCGTCGCTGTATGCTGGGTCGAAGCTAGACTCTGTCAGTATGCGATTGGGGTATTTATTTCGTGCAATTACCGTTTGTGGTGTTCGACGAAACCTGGGTTCAAAGGTAGGATTTGACCGAACTTGGGGATGGGTTAATCACTCACAGACGACGTTGTGTTTCTTGGCCGCTTGGATCAAGTCATTATGGTGCGACAAGAGTTGGGTCGCGGGCTTGGTGACAAGGACGTGGATTCCGCGCTCGATGGCATACATTGCAATAGGGTAATGGGTGGCTTCACAGAAATTTAACCAGAGCAATTCGAAGCTCGGAGAGAGACTTACAATCGGGCGTGAAGATAATAGCAGCATCACCCGGAGACAGCTTGTCGATGGCAGCTTTGTCTGTTGGCGAGGTCAGGTTAATTTCTCATGGACAAGAGTCGACTTACAAGCTTCGGGATCGACTTTTCCCTGCTCTGGAAATTCGTCAAAGCTAATATTCGGGTAAATTTCGGGACTATGGACAAAGTTCTCAGGTTCTTACGAGAGGTCCATGTCTTTATAGGCTCCACCGATATTTTCTGCCAAGTGCTGGCGTATAGCAGGGAACTTTCCTCCGTTGACCCCGACCATGCCGAGTTTGTCAACCTGGTTCGCCGTGAGGGACTCTCTGAAGGTATAGAAAAAAATACCAGCAACCTTTCCTAGTCGGCGCAGGTCGAACAGTGTAAGACCGACAACCTGAGAGCTCGCATGAGAAGAGCAAGTGAAGTGACAAGAATACATGTAACTTACGCCGATCTAGGATCGTTGGCCACATGGTCAAGGAAAATTGTCACACCGCACACCTTCTTATCCGACTTGGATGCCCCAGTCCCAACCCACCCGGTGGTGTACTCGCCCTGTCCGTAGCATGAGAGGAGGCAACAAGAGACGAGATCAGCAGCATACGGTACCGCCTGTGTGGAATTAGTGGTGAGTTTGAATCAATTTTAGTGCCTTACACATCAAGACATTCAGTTTAGAGAGATCGGCCATTGTGGTGGGTCTCAGCATTCGGAAAGGCGGTCAAGACCACCGTCTCTTTTAAGTACTCCTGACTTCGGCAACCGGTCCGATATTCCGGCCCGACGATCCGTGGACGGTCCCCGGAACCTCCACCCATCAATCGGCCGGGCTCCCATTGAATAGCCTATTAGCATCCGCGTCACTACTGATGCACGTGATCGCGTCTGATCGCGTGCGCAGAGACCCCGAAACCACGATCCACGGAAATCTCCATTGGCATTGATCTGCATTTCTTGGAATCTGCGCAACAGCGCACTGCATTCCTACGGTTTCGCCGGCGTTGGTGGCGTTCACAGAAGCACCTTGACGTTGCAATGCGTTGCCAGGCCTCGACTTTCTGAGGCTTTTCTTAAATTTCTTTCACCAGCTCAGCTTCAGATTTCTGTCTGTTCCGAGTCCCGTCCTCCTCCAGGCGAAAACAGATGACGTCCCGAGCGCCGAGTTGTGCCTGGCGTCGGAAGCGATATGGTCTGTTCCCACGACGTGCAAGCCAATGACGTAGTGATCGCTGGTCCATCAAATCAAAACATTTTATACCAGCCTGCTCCAAACCGCTCTTCAACACGTTCTCTCTCCCGTCTCCGATGTCTTCTCTAACCAGCCCAGAGTCGGGATTTACCCCACGACGCGAGTTCGTCCGCGACCAGCCAGTAACCCCCAATTCCTTCTCGCTCCTCGCCATCGCAGGCGCAAACTGCATCAGAATGTATTCTTTTCCTCTTCCACTAATGACTGCTCTACGCAGACTTCTCGACCACAAGAATCTCGTCTCTGGTGCGTCCTGCATCTCCTTGAAACGGTTCTAGCATTCATTCCGATCACAGCTCTTCGCGAAGACATTGAGCACCAGATGTGCGAAATTGTTCTTGGCGGAAAACCATGGACAAGCGCCAAAAGTCTTTCAACAGAAAAACTTCTGATTGAAATACTGGCCGTCATATACCAGCACGGATATACCTATCTCTCCACAATCGATTACGGTCGCGAAAACGATGACCGTCTGGCAATGGCTTTTTCAAAGCCCGCCACCCTCCGTTCTCTTTCACCATTGTCTCCTTCCGAGTCCCCAATTCCTGCGTCATTGTCGCTGAACAAGCAACCGAAGCGCATCCCGTTCGCGTTATCGTTCACTTCCGCAACCATGCTGCGTGTCATCGCGCCTCCACTGCATCTCACTCCTGCCATCCTGCAGGCAGTACGCGGGTCTTGGCCACGTGGCGTCGTGTCGGAAAAGAAAGTTGGCGACAATTGTTTTGAATTCAAACTAAAGGGATACAAATGTTCGTGTTCGTCTTTCTGTCCCAGTGCGAAACTCAATTTCTGCTGCAGGGTTCCACGAAGATACATTCGCCACGGATTCACTCCGCCACATCCTTTCCCTTCTCTCGTCTCTCGATGCACATTCCTTCACCCTTCTCACATCAATCACCCTCACAAGCCGCTCCCGTGTCAAAGACCTCTGGATCTTTACAGGTCCTGCCGCGTCTTCGACGGATTCTCTACCGGAGTCCCCGGCTCCCTCGATACTCAATGGGTCGGCTGCCGAGCTGAGGCGGGTTGGAACAGGGCATGAATTCCCCGTTCATAGCCCGATGTCCCCTCAGAGCCAGCAGCACTCATTCCATCGGAGGCTTGCGTCTGAGCCGACTTCCAACTCCCCCGTTTCTACAGGTCATGCACGATCCGCGACGGATAGCCCCAGCGGCAACTCTCGCCGCCATTCTCAGTCAAATGTCCTGCGCAAAGGCGCGCCCAAAGTTCAACTTCCTGTTTCGGTTTACGATTCAGACCCTGCTCACGAGGGCGAAGTGTACCGTGCCAATCTACCCAGCGTTGTACCAGAGCATGTAGGAAATTTTACTGGGGTTGGCGCGTCTGGACGGACACCTGACGTGTTTTATTCCACTTCGCCTTTTGGTCACAACCACTCAACGGAGGCGCCTTTCCCTCTCATGCTGCCGGTCGGCGACGCTTCCCGGTCACACAGCCCATCTACTCGCGACGGTAGCCCCCGTGCATCGCCTCCAGTGCACGAATCAGACATCCCCTCCTCCTCTTCTTCGCCCCACCATGCGCCCACCCCTCCGCTCGACCAAAGTCCAAGTGGGGAGATGAGCATGTATTATTCAGATCCTCCGACACCTGGCACGCCGGGGCATCTCCTGAGCCCAGGGGCATTTCGCGATACTGCCTTTTCATCTACTTCGACCACAGACGACGACGTCCCCATCCCTATAAAGTGGACGGGTACCGAAAGGGAGTCACTCGGACCGACGTTCCCTGGAGGCTGGCAACCCACACCAATCGATGAGAGGCCAGAGGATACTTTCGACCAAACGCCCGACGAGCGGGAGGAGGATGACCTCGATCTGCCCACACCCGACGTTCAACACGTAGCTCACCGCGTCACCTCTCCTGATCTCCAGGCCGCGGACGTGGCTTTAAGGAAGAGTGAGGCTGGGTTGGTGGGGTTGATTGCTGCGTCGGAAACCACGGAGCCAAACGAAGGAAAGGGATGGGTCGTGATCGATGTTGAGGGGCAAGGCGGCGCGCCCAAGGAGGACATGCCAGTGGTTGCGTCGCCTGAGCCTCAGACCCCCGTATCGCCCGCTGTGTTATCCAAACCGTCGGCCGATGCTGAGGGTTCAAAGTCCGGCGGGAACAGCACACCAGTTCACTCACCGATTTCGCCCGCCGCCAAGGCCATCGCCGTCGTCGATGCGATCGAGGCCAAGAACAAGTCGGCATCACGCTCAAAATCGCCGTCGAATGACTCTTCTTCGGGCATTCGCAAATTCTTCTCGAAGGGCCGGAAGAACTCGAATCCGCCTTCTCCTACTCCGAGCGTTCAGAGATCATTAGAACCGATGGCTGAGCCGCAGCAGCAGCAACAAGTTAGCGTCGATGATACCAAGCGCGCGATCGAGCTGGTGCACAACGCCAGCGAGAAGAAGGCGACTCCGAACGCAGAAAAGGAGAAGGAAAAATCGCCCACGAAGCACCGGTTTCGGGATAAGCTCCGCCTTATAGGCACGACCGAAGCGGCGCGCAACGAGGACAAACGACGAAGTATTGATTGAGAAGAGCAGTCCGCTCTTGCTCCCCGCGCTCTTTTCCCTTTAACGGACGGACATCTATAGACTTATTTCCTGTGGATCTTGATCGTGTTCCCGCCTTTCACCTATGGTATCTAAATGCTTTGTATATTCTGTGTCGTGTATCGTACAGCACGCCGCTTCATTCGTGTACGCTACATTCTTTCCTTCTGATGGACTGGTTATTTTACGACCGTTGACGATTTTTACGAATATACAATAATTGCTTTGTATCCGCGTTTCTGCTGAGCGACGACAGCATGTAATCGAGGAATCGCCAAAGTTGTTCGCAAGGCCAGTGGTGTCGTAGGCTTGGCTCAGTGCCGACGGCGGTCTAAGTCCTGAGAAGAGGTGCTCCAAAATCTCAAAAAACAACCGGGCAAGGACCTCAAACGAGCGGGTTGAGAAAGCGCCAGCGGATTATTAATGAATGAGTACCGAAGAGTGTGAAAATAGTCCCTGTATAATCGAGCCGTACATCGTGTTGGCAGCCAAGACAAACGGCAAGTTCTGGCTTGAGGAAACCCTAACCGCAGAAGACCTCGGTGTACATCGGTTCAGGTATTTGATTCAAATAAAACCCGCATGGCATTGAAGCACCCTGCGGTAATATCACACCAGCTCGTCGCAGGTCTATGGAATCTCAGTGTTGTAGATAACTCGATTTTTTTCTTTCCTGGCCTTGTTGCACGTGACCACGGACCAGAAAGCCCAGATTGACGCGCATGTCTTGCAAAAAAGCGGTGATGCCTATTTGCTCCCGGAATGAGCGACAGTAAGAGCCAGAAACAGATGTGGGCGACGCGGAAAAAGAAGAGATGTTTTTTTTGAGAGAAAAAATGAGGAAAACACAGGTCATATGAGTGTGACAGTCTTGACGAAAGCCAAACTGGAAGAACAAGCCGGCATGCAGCACAGAAGCAGGGATCTGGGCCCTTGCAAGCGGGTGGAGGTGCGCGGCGAAGGGGAGGGCGGCCGGGTGGAGGGTACGGGTCCAGAGGGTAATTGGTAGAGAAAAAGAAAGGTGCGGCAGTTGGTCTGTGTGCCAATGTGCCAACAGCACTCGGCCAGCTCCGTCAGCCTCCGTGTCTGGCTCCATCAACGTAGCCCTTCCCTGAACCCCTCCCCTCCTGTCCTTCCTCTCTGCCTCCTGGACCGTCCTCCCCGACCTCCTCCCCACCCCCAGCCCCCACTGTGCTCCGGCACCCTCCCTCTCCCCTGTCTCTCAGCAATGCCTACATGCCGCCGCAAGCGGGTCGTCCTCACAGAGCCCTCCGACGCCCTTCTCCATGCCGCAAAGACTAATCCCGACAAAGATGTCTTCTACCTCCACCAGACCGGTGAAATATTCGACAGTTATGAGTAGGTGGTCGCCACACACCCTGGACACGCGTTCTCATCGGATTTCGCAGGGCCTATGCCGCCCGCATGTCCTTTTACCACCAGAAACAATTTCAGTGTGAGGTTACTGGCAAGAGCGGGCTCGACTACTTCCAGGCAGTCCACAGTGAACGGCAGGAAGCGCGCACATTACACGTCCGCTTCTCCGAGCCGTTAAAGTCTGCTGTCCTCAAGTCTGTACAATGGCGTATGAGTCTTTCTTCTCAGCATGACCCGCGCTCACAACGCGTCTTCCAGAGGTCATGGGCCGTCTCGACCACCTGGTCGAAGCCGTCTTTGAACGTTTCAAAGACCGCTACTTCAAAGACGAGAGTGCGTGTTTCTTCACGGTCGGCGCGTCATCTAACAGTCCTCCCCAGGAGTCTTGGTCGATCTGGGCGGTCTCAAGTACGTTTTCGATCGTAGCATCGGGCACTTGAGAACTAATCCACGCGCAGGTACTACGCTCGGGTAGACAAAGTGTTCCCGCCGAGATTCAGTAATGACACTGCGGCTCGCGACGCGTTCAAACCCAACGCGTCGGCCTCGTCCTCTTCGACCACTGATGACGAGGATCCCCCGCATGTTCTGGGCGGAGACCTCAAAGAACCGGCGAAAGAAGCGAATGCTCGTGACAACCCCAACATGTATTACTACTGGGTCCACATCCTCGAGCTTGAAAAGGAGAAGAGCCATGATAAACAAAAGGCCAGTGCAGCCAAGAATGCCGAAAAAGATGTCAAGATGATCGACAGCCTTCGCGAGGTCCAGTGCAACATGATGAGGTATGCATTTGGCGCGTACAACTCGTCTGTAATTCGTTGAAGATGACGTGAACCACACAGCCGTGATCGTCTCTCCTTCTCCAAATCCATATTACGTCGTTTCATCCGGGACTGCGTAGACCGCGATGCCGCAGTGGCCTCTCCTTGGATTGTCAAGCCCGCTATCGCGAAACGCTATGGCGTCGATTCCGACATGCCTGAAGAGACTCGAAAGGGTGTTGAGACCCACAAGAAGGGTGAAATCGATAAGCGAAAGAAGGTTTGGGAGGACAAGGAGCAACCTCCAACGAAAAGGCAAAAGAAAATGACGGCTGCTCAGGAGGAGAAAGGTAACTTGATTCTTCTCGTTTTTGCTCTCGCTTATTTGCCTCACCTAAGCTGAAAAACGGGAGCGAGAGGCTATCGAAAAGGCCGAGAAACAAAAGCTCCTCAAGGAAGCATCGGACCGTCTCGCAGCAGAAAAGAAAAAGAAGAAGCCGGTTAGATACCCTACTGAAGACCTCGACGTCCAGTTAGGCGACAAGGAGAAAAAAGCCGGCATTAAAGTAAAGCGACCTGTTCCCAGTCGCGTAGCTCTGCCTTTCAACGATACGCCCGGTACCTTCGAAGGCTTCTTGATGACTTGGAATTTCCTGGTGGTCTTTGGGTCAGCTATAAAGCAATCGAGCCTTATCCCGATCTAACTGCGTTGTTCCTAGCCAAGCCCTGCATATTTCTCCACTCACTCTGGACGAGTTTGAGCATGCTGTTCAGCACTCTGTCGCAGATGCGCCTTGTGCGATACTCGCCGAAGTTCATTCAACACTCATCTACAATCTACGTACTGTACAGTTCCAGCGACACAGTGCCGTCCTCTCCCTTCTTTATGAGAGAGACCGGTTGTTGAATGAAGGCCACGAAGATGTCAAAGTCTTGGGAGTTACCATCGACGAACTCACCGCAGCAATGACAGAAGTTGGCAACAACTGGGAGCGTGTTGCACTGAGGCACTCTGAGGGGCGGGAGGGATGGGAGGACGCTCTTTTTGGCTGCCTAAAAGATGTCAGTCCTTTTCCTAGACGCCTGGAGCTACTGGCTTACTTTTCTTGCAGCATGCTACATTAACCAACTTCCCCACTCTTCGAGAGGTCCTCACAAAGCTCTTGTTTGCTCCTGACCCGCACGTGGATCCTTGTTCCTCGACTTCCAGCTCCTCCCGTGTCTCGACCCCGATAACGTCTCCTAACTTGACGGTTGTATCCAACCCCACTGAACGCTACTATGCACTACCTCCTGCTGATCGGATTGCGATTCTATCTTTCATGTGCAATTTGGCCATCTCAAGCAAAGCTATTCACGGTCACATGGAATACTGCGAGGAGCAGCTGACCGCACTCAGGAAGGAGAAGATTGAAGTTAACCGTCTCAAAAAGCAGTAGTAAGCCCTGAGTCCTGTTCGTTGTACCCCCTTTTTTTGACACGGCTGTGCAGTTCCGAGGAAATGAACGCGCTGCGTGTCGAAATGAAGGAAGACCCGCTTCCCCCTCCTACCAAAGGCGTCGATCAGGATGTGGTTATGGCGGACGCCAGTGACCTGTCCGATGTTTCGGGGACGGACGCGGCCCCTAAGAAGGGTAAGAAAGCCGCACGTAACAATAGCCACAGTGCCGGCCCTGGAAAGCAGCGCGAAGCTGCCCGAGCGAAACAAGCATCGATCAAGCACGCTACTGCTGAGCATCGTAGACTTGATGAGGAAGTCAATAAACTAGAACGCCGACTGGAAGGCATCGAGCGAGACTTTCGGAAACTTTTGTGCACCATTCGTGTCAAACCACTGGGGAAAGACCGGTTCCATAACCGGATTTGGTGGTTTGATGGAATGGGATCGGGGTCGCTTGTGGGCAGCGGTGGTGTCACGCAATATGGTGCTGGGAGAGTGTTCATTCAAGGACCCAGCGAATTTGACATGGACCTCCTTGTCGCGCGGACTGACGAGGGCATCGAAGAACGCCGCAAGGAGGAGGAAGGCATCGAAGGTATGCTGGGGTCTGGAGACTGGGCGGTGTACTCGGACCAAGAAGAGGTCAGATCAGTAAACTTTCATGCTTACATGTACTGATTTTTTTCTAGCTTGATGAATTCGTCGCATGGCTGAACCCTAAGGGGCACCGAGAAGTCGCGCTCAAAAGCGTTTTGACCAAGTGGTGGCCGCACATCACTGCTGGCCTCCGCCGTCGTGTCGCTGTTAGTCCCAACCCCTTTATCTCGATCGCTTTTCCTAACAGACTTTTATAATTTAAGGATGTCAACGTCAACGCTCGCCTTCCTGAGGCGAGGCGCAGTACGCGCACCAAGGCTGCGACAGGTTACGATATCTCAAGAGAACCTTATATGATGTGGACAAATCGCAAGGCGACCTCGGCCGCGTAGTACGCTCCTCCGGTGGATTTATTCTTCTTTTGGCTTTGTTTAGACAGCAGCATTACCGCATGTACCCACTCCAACGTTTGTACCTCAGTATATAGAGCAATCGTAATTTATTAATCCTTAACACCGAGGTCCCGCAAGGAGGGATCCGGTCACAGGTAATTTTCATCATGCGAACGCTAGCAGCTTCCTTAATTCTGCTTCAGTTATCGTAGCTCCTCAAGTTCACTGTTCCATCCCTGCTATTACTTGACAAAAGTTGAAATGGATCCGATCGAATATACGAGGAAATGCACTTTTGCTTCGTAAATTCCTAAATTCCTCAGATTGTCTCGCTCTATCACCGCATTCGAACCGTGACTTCAAGATCTCATCCCTGGGCCAAATTTTCTGGCTCTTGACCAACGGTTCTTTGCCCGAACCCTCGGAAGAATGAAGAAGGGCTTGAAACGAAGGGAAGCCGGTGCTTCGAAACGTCTCGATACATTTTTCCAGAGAAAGATCGGTGCTAGTTTGATGCTAGTCCAAGTAAAAAAAATCTCGCCTATGCTACTTATAAATATTGTGTGTCTGGAGCACAGGGCGGGCGATTCGACCACTAGAGCCAATCTTACGGCGCTTCGAAATGGCTTTGAAACAGGCCAATTTTTGTGGGTGTGCTTTTTTTTGGCCATAGCTTTTTGACAAATAGGGCCAGGCCCGCCGGCTCAGGTTGGGTATCCACGAATCGACTCAGCTAGGCTCGTAAACGACGAAGAAGCGGCTACTGGCGCGGCTCACCACGATCAGGAAGCCGGAACTGCTTCGCAATATACCGTCTTGTCATCGAATCCAACAAACGAGCGCGCGCCTCTCATACGGCGGCCTTCAGTGTCGTCTTCTGACTCGGAAACCCTTTCTCGCGGGAGCACATTTGGTCAAACTGTATTTTCCTTCAAATCTGGATATCACCATTCACTCTCATGCATTTTTCCTCAGCTTTTCAATTGCGTCGCAATGCTTGTCGGCATCGGGCTTTTATCCGTTCCGCTCGCGTTCGCGTATACAGGTTGGATAGCTGGCACCTTACTCATCATTTCCTATGGTTTCATCAGTTGTTATACGTATGCCTTGAAATATCCTCCATTTATGTTTCTGACCGTATCCTCAGCGCTAAAATTCTGGGGCGCATGGTCTTATCCGACAGTACCCTGCGGTGCTACACGGATATTGGCAGAAAAGCTTTCGGCGGCTGGTCTACACCAATGATCAGCCTTATGTTCTGTCTCGAGCTATTCGCTGTTAGCGTGCTGTTAGTGACGTTGTACGCCGATTCACTGCATTCTCTTCTGCCGCAGTTTTCCGCCGATACATACAAACTGTGGAGTCTTGTTCTGTGCGTACAGGCCTTCCTCATCTCTTGCTCTACGCCTGATTATTCTAGAATATTGCCCACAGTTTTTCTGCCCCTCTCGCTATTGTCCTATTCCTCGATTCTTGGGATTCTGTCCACTGTGCTGATCATATCTGTAATCCTCGTTGACGGGCTTTCAAAACATACCGCTCCAGGAAGTCTTTGGAGTCCGGCTGAAACATCCTTCGGTGTTAGCAATTGGGGTAATGTCGGAATCGCTTTTGGTCTCTTTATTGCGGGAGTAGGTGCCGCACAGGGTCTAACAACACTTACTTTGACTGACTGCTTTCTTCATCGGCCTAGTTTGGATGCCATCCGTTAATCCCATCGCTTGCTCAAGATATGATCTCGCCTCACAGGTTCGAAGAGATGCTCAACCTCGCATTTGTACGTGCTGGGTCTTCTTCCACACAAATGCGAGCGAACATCTTTAGGGTATCGCAACATGTATATACACTCTCATGGCATTAATGGGCTATTTGATGTTCGGAAACTCGGTCAGTGAAGAGGTGAGTGCGCTTCGCAAGTTCGCCACATTGTATATCAACATGTTGCTAGATCAGTATGGACCTCCTGAAGATAGGCGATTACAACAAGCCTTTGAATCAGCTGGCGCTCTGGATGCTTGTGTTGAGCCCACTGTAAAGTCATATTCATTCGGTGGTGCGAGCAAACACTGATTTCGGTACCCAGGTCAAAATTCGCGCTCACGACGCAGCCATTGACAACGACCCTGGAGATTCTGCTTCGCATCGATCTACCACGAGGATCTTCGAGCGAAGAAATCAAAAAGATTTCCGGTGCACAGGCTTCTCGCGAAAACGTCAAACGAGCACTGCGCATCGTTCAGCGAATTTGTGTAGCCCTGCTGTCAGTCATGATGTCAGTACTCGTCCCTGGTTTTAGCGAAATTTTGGCTCTGCTGGGCTGTACTTCTGCGTTCTGTTTGTGTGTCATCGGGCCATTGGCAGCGAACGCGTCGATTTCTGGCAGGTGTGGTATATTGGATGGATCGATCATGGTACTGGCGCTGTTGATGGCAGTCTGGGGGACTATTGCGCTATTCCTGTAACTTAGAGTTTACTCATTTTTGCCGGGGACTTTGGGTAATCGCTGTATGGAGCCTAGAACAGTTACATGTAATGAGATATCAGACTAGATGCTGGCGCCGTGTGCTATGACTTTTGTAAGCTCTGCAGACAGGTCAGGTTGTGTATTGTGAAGGAGAACGCTAGAAACGCACGAGGCAGCTTGATGTTTTCTTGGACCACCGTCGCTTCAATCTGGTTGTCCGGGTTTGGAGGGATTCCAACCACATTTACCTCCATTTTCCACCCCTTCTTCTCAACAAACGCCGCTAGATCGGACCCTGAGAAGGACTGAATAACTGGGAGTCGAAGGATACTATAAGTCTAATGACACGCACCGTTCAGGTCCAGATACGAAGCCAGCCGGTCGGCTGAGATTCGAGTGAAGGTTGCCTTGACCGCTCGGATCGCAACCTCCCTCACAGCGTCTTCGAAGCCGACGCATTCGACGGTATAGTTGTCGCGGAGGCTGTCCAACTCGTCCGACTGATATACTTCCCAGAATGCGGGGAAGCGACATCTGTACAGCAGGTCGTTGAGGAGCTTTAGCGTAGGCAGCAATGAGGGGAGAGGGTCGGGTTCATCGAGGTTGGCGTTTATGGGCCGCTCGTCGAGGAGGGAGATGCAGAGGTTGAAATCGGGAAGAGGTGACGCGGTAAGGGCTTTGATGAGGATGTTTATGACAACGTCCGGGTTGTAGAGGTCGGGATTGAACTGGTACAGTTTTAAGATAGCAAGATTGGCCAGGCAGTCATATTCCTGGCTCCGGATCTGGTGGTAGAGATAGTCCTCGAGAATTCCAACGTTGGACGGATTATATCTGTCTTTGATCACCATGAGTACATTTGCGAGTGAGGCAGGAAGTATCCCAACCTACGCCCGACACGAGGTCCTCGATGAGCTCTGTGCGTGTGGGAGGGGAGACCCAGGAAGTTGCCATGAATTCCGCTCCAAAAATGAGACGAAGCAAAAGTTTTTGGAGCACGTGGGAACTTTGCATTTCGCGTCGACCAATTATGTCTCTCGAACCGAATACCCAAATGGACGTCGATTCAGGCGACGCGGTCCCCCAAAATGCTGAACCCGACGCTGTTCTTGCTCCCGTAGAAGACCACACGGCTGGAACGGATGTTGTAATGCCAGAGTCGCTTCCAGAGCCTTCACCTCTGGAGCCAGTACAACCTGAACTGCCAGAACGCATACTTGGGCCACAGTACAAAATACGCTACAGTCTTAGTGGGCATACCATGTCCATCTCGTCGCTCAAATTCAGCCCGGATGGATCCAAGCTTGCTTCATCAGGTTTGTTGCGCGACAGCTCGTTTTCAGTGTCATAATTGTTCCTCGGTGAAAGGTAGGCGCGGACAGAATCATAAAGCTCTGGGACACGTATACCGGCGATGTGCTACGTACACTCGTGGGCCACACCGAGGGCATATCAGATATTGCTTGGTCAAACGACGGCCAATATCTGGCGTCCGCGTCTGACGACAAGACAATTCGAATATGGGATATGAAAGTTGTAAGCCACAGTCCTGTCACAGGTTTCTCTGCGCTCAATTTTCGCATAGGGAACGGAAATCAAAACACTCTTGGGTCACACCAATTTCGTGTTTTGCCTCAACTATAATCCTACCTCTAATCTGCTTGTTTCGGGCGGTTTCGACGAAACCGTCCGTGTATGGGATGTTGCGAGAGGTGTGCAATTCAATCTTGTTGTGAACTGGTATTAACTGAATCAGCAGCGAAATCCCTGAAGGTGCTGCCCGCCCACTCTGACCCTGTAACCTCGGTTTGTTTCAACCACGACGGCACACTTATCGCTTCGTGCGCGATGGATGGCCTAATGTCAAGATCCATCCAATATACCGACTCGTTGCTGATTGCTGATTATTTAGACGAATATGGGATGCTGATTCGGGACAGTGCTTGAAGACCCTCGTGGATGACGACAATCCAATCTGGTTCGTTTGTTCGCCCATTTTTAATCCCCACTAACTGGCGCGTAGCTCGCACGTCAGGTTCACGCCCAATTCCAAGTTCGTTTTGGCGTCGACTCAAGACTCGACAATCCGGCTGTGGAATTATCAGACGTCTCGATGCGTCAAGACTTATACTGGCCATACGAACCGGACATTTTGTATTTTTGCGTGTTTCACGAACACGAAGAGTAAATATGTGGTTAGCGGAAGTGAAGACTCGAAAGTATACATCTGGGACCTTCAGACGCGTCAGGTCCTACAAGTATTGGACGGGCACCGAGGTGGGTCTCTCCACGCGCTCTACGTGTACCAACTCTGAATTCACAATAGATGTTGTGTTGGCCGTTGCTGTGAGTTTTTATTTCCTCGCTGTTTCTTGAAACTGAGCAATTGTGCAGACACATCCTACGAAAGCGATCATAGCTTCGGCGTCAATGGAGAAAGACCTGACCATCCGGTTATGGTACGACAATAACGAGGACTCGAACACGTTGTAGCCTTTTTGTGGTAATAGAGATGTACCGTTCCGCTTCACGACTGTGCGGTCCCGCAACTGGCGCCCGTCATCGTCCCGTCAAGCCGCAGTACAACGGTTGCGGACGGCTTAGGGATATTGGGATGCTATGCAGAGGGTGACGTCAATTGAAAGCATAGCACCTTGTTCTACGATACATGACCTGCGCCGGGAAAAAATAGATAAATCCTCCGTACAAAAACAGCTTTTGTGTTGTGCACGGACCTGCACGGGCCCAGCGCAAGCGAACTGCTGTAACCCGAGGCGGAGTCGAGGTTAGTCAGGTCGTGTAAGGTAATTGTTCTACAACGTTCTCGGCAATGCTGTGCATGAGTCACGCTGCGGGGTATAAAAGGGGCTCCCTTGTTGCGCGCTTATCTCAACCTCTCCCTTTAACCACCTCCACCACCTCTCTCCCCACACACAATGCAAATCTTTGTCAAGTACGTCTCCCGCCTTGCATCTGCAGAGCACTTGTCTAATCCTTGCATCCAGGACCCTCACCGGCAAGACCATCACCCTCGAGGTCGAGTCGTCCGACACTATCGATAATGTTAAGGCCAAGATCCAGGACAAGGAGGGGTCAGTTGCCTCAATCGTCTGCATCTATCGCCACAGCTAATCGCTCCGTAGTATCCCCCCTGACCAGCAGCGCCTGATCTTCGCCGGAAAGCAGCTCGAGGATGGCCGCACGCTCTCGGATTACAACATCCAGAAGGAGTCCACTCTCCATCTCGTTCTCCGTCTGCGTGGCGGCATGCAGATCTTCGTCAAGACCCTCACGGGAAAGACGATCACCCTCGAGGTCGAGTCTTCGGACACCATCGACAACGTCAAGGCCAAGATCCAGGACAAGGAGGGCATCCCTCCCGACCAGCAGCGCCTCATTTTCGCCGGGAAGCAGCTCGAGGACGGCCGCACCCTCTCCGACTACAACATCCAGAAGGAATCTACCTTGCACCTTGGTATGTCTCCCGTTGTTCCGCCACCTATTCTTGTATTCATCGCCACTAGTCCTCCGTCTCCGTGGCGGCATGCAGATCTTCGTCAAGACCCTCACGGGCAAGACCATCACGCTTGAAGTCGAGTCCTCGGACACGATCGATAACGTGAAGGCCAAGATCCAGGACAAGGAGGGCATTCCTCCCGACCAGCAGCGCCTGATCTTCGCCGGCAAGCAGCTCGAGGACGGCCGCACTCTGTCCGACTACAACATCCAGAAGGAGTCTACCCTTCACCTCGTCCTGCGTCTCCGTGGCGGCATGCAGATCTTCGTCAAGACCCTTACGGGCAAGACCATCACGCTCGAGGTCGAGTCGTCGGACACGATTGACAACGTCAAGGCGAAGATTCAGGACAAGGAGGGCATCCCTCCCGACCAGCAGCGCTTGATCTTCGCCGGGAAGCAGCTCGAGGACGGTCGTACCCTTTCGGATTACAACATCCAGAAGGAGTCCACCCTCCACCTCGTCCTTCGTCTGCGTGGCGGGATGCAGATCTTCGTCAAGACCTTGACCGGCAAGACCATCACGCTCGAGGTCGAGTCGTCGGACACGATCGACAATGTCAAGGCGAAGATTCAGGACAAGGAGGGCATCCCTCCCGACCAGCAGCGCCTGATCTTCGCCGGGAAGCAGCTCGAGGACGGTCGCACTCTTTCTGATTACAACATCCAGAAGGAGTCGACCCTTCACCTTGTCCTCCGTCTCCGTGGCGGCGCCTGATCGTCTTGTCGGATTGTTGGAATCATTACCTTGTACACTGTCCCTTACTACCACACGCACTTGAGCAATACATTACGCATTGTCTGAACAAAACTTGTATGAATCGTCGCAACCCTGTCTGAGCTGTCTTTGTGAATCGTCGAAGAAGTCTGCCATCACTTAGCGAGCCGTAGGCCGCGCGCGAATATTATTAGTCTGCAAGTCGCGAACCCATCTCGCTCGGACGCGAAATAACTTGACACAACGATGAAGTTGCATCCGTCCTTGCTGGGAGAACAGACATGATGTATAAAAGAAGAAACCAATGCATGTCTACTCCAAAATCAAGTTTCAACGGGCACCGCGTCCGCCGCTTTTCTTCTACGCTTCTTTTTCCGCTTGGGCACATCCTGCTGTGAACCGGCGGGTTGTTCCATTGGTACTCCCTCTGTGTCGTCTGCGTCGTCCCGTTTCCTTTTCTCTCCTACCGCAGCTTGGCGCGCCGCCGGCGTATGCGTTTCTATGCGTTTCCCTTTCGCTGGAGGTTTGTCGATTACATCGACCTTCTTCTTCTTTACGCTCAAGGGATTTGGTCCTTTCGGGCCCTTCTTCTTCTTTCGAGGTAGTTCCGTTGAGGTCGACCCGCGCACGAGAATCTGCTCGGAGCCTGTGGGATGGAGCGCTTGTTCCTCCGCCTGTTTACAATTTCAGCATTTGGGCTTATAAGAAAGTCGAGCGACGAACGTATTCCTTGCTCCGGATTGTGGCGTCGCTGGGAGGTTCGAGGACCATCACCGAGCGGTTAACATGGACTATCGGGACAGCCGGTATACTTCGTAGCTTTACGCGCAGCGGCTGGGACTGGGTTGCAACCACATATCGGTGTTTATTCGTCTCTCCTGCGCATCGGTTAAGGGAGAAATCCCAAAAATTGAGTAATTGTGCGCACCAACGACGCTCACGAGACAGTCGTCCCCCGGTATAGGTTCGCGGTGGTTGCACTTTCTCCGTTCAAAGGTTTTGGCTAGGTCGACCGCGGGCTGCTGTGCTCTCCCCAGTAGATATAGTTCGTGAATGCAACACTGTGTAATCACTAAACAGCGGCTTTGCCGCCAAGGTTCTTAGTGTAAGTCCAGAAACAGACTCCGGATTGCATACTTGGCTTGATGTCCCCTTGCAGGACTGAGTTCAGCTGTTTGGCCAACTCGATTTTCGATTCTGTAGCGGCTTTACACATTTCCGAGTCGACTGGAGATAGGATTGAAATTTTGACGGTTGGATTAACGCGGCTATTTACCAAGGATTTGGTATGGCTGGCGGAAGCCAAAGGACATGGAGTAGAGGGCCATGAGCTTGCGGTACGCTTTTGCGCGTTTTTGTCGCATTTTGGGATGAGTGAAGGAGGTGTATTTACCGATGTTTCTGTACCGCTTCTCCTGTACCACTCCGGCATGTTCGCGTTTAAAGTGCTATTCGCACTTCTCAGGTCTGTCTCAGCATCTTACGCGTCTTCTAGCCATGACGAGGAAGTAGTCTGGGACTGTCGGCATTTGCTGTAGATGTTACAGGCAAACTGCAGTGGAATGAACACTGTCCCGGTGCGTGTCGTGTACTGTTGTCTCCAACTTTTGAGTCTCATCCCCGCGAAGACGTACTCGCGCTCGGCGCCGCCAGGGTGATTCTTGATGCTGGAAAATTCAACGGGAATGTTCTTCGTGACGGCAGCTTCTCTATGTGGGGACTTTACTTGCCTTGAATGACTGGAGGCTGAATGTGCTGCTGCCTGTGCTTAGACGGGACGTGCCGCAGGGGACATATATCCTCTCTGTCGTCTCCCACGACCACTTATTTGACCAAGTACAAACGCCCCACTTTGCCGTTTGTGTTTGCTAACTATTTCGCCAGCTCCGGGTAGACGTCCTTGATGACTCTGCATTCGAAGCCCGACCATACTCTGTCGGCACCCCATTGAACCCGGCGTCGCCTATACTGCTACCTCAAATATCTTTGCCCGCACGAGCGAAGCATGTATATTTCGTGCCCGTCGACTCGTTCAATCTCCTTGGCATGTTCCAGAACCCCATGATGCTCATGCTGGTCTTTGGTGGTGCCATGGTCATCGCGATGCCATATCTTATGGTGCGCTTGCATGATGCTTGCCTTGTTCCTTTGTTGACCTGGCGCAGAAAAACATGGACCCAGAAACGATGAAGGAGTTCAAGGAGCAGCAGGCCAAGATGTCCCACATGCAGAATGCGATGGCGAGCGGGGATCTCAAGGCAGGGTACGTATCGTGCTTCTCCAATGCTCGACTCTTTGACCGCGTTCCAATCTTCAGATTTTCGGCTTTAATTGCGGACGATCCCCCTCCGAAGGCCGTAGCGGCGTCTCCTGCAGGGGGAAAGAGTCGGAATAATAAGAATAAACGGCGGTAGAGCTGGTAGATGGTAGACCGTAGTATTGTAACCCGAATAAATATAGTAGGCTATTTTCTTTTGAGTCCGAATCGGAGTTGTGATGCCAGTGATTGACAGAATATTGAACGTTTGTCTCACTTGTCCTGCTACCCATTGCAATTGGAAGCCGGCTCACTTCCTGGCTACCCCTACCTCGAGCATGAGCAGCCACTGTTGATTCCCTACCAAAGGTCGAGTCCAATGGCGACCCAACGCTCCCCACACACTCCTTCGTCCATCCCAACCACGACGTCCAGGAGTTCTCGTCTCCCCACCAGGCGTCCCTCTTTTAGCACTCCCGGTCCTTCTACGCCCACGAGTCCGACCGGAGTGTCAGGGTTTCGTGCCCTGCGATCCCTCCTCCCGTTTGGCCCGAACAAGAATTCGACTCCTGCAAGTTCTGTCAACCCCCATGCTCCCCGCTTTGCCTCTTTCTCCGCGGTCAGAAAGTCGATACAGCGGGACCGGAATGCGTCTCTCTCGTCCTCCGACCTGCCTGTCATGGTCATTGACCAGGTCTCTGTCGACGAAATGGGGATGCTTCCTGTACGAAAATCAGTTTCGTTGCAGGAAAAATCCCTGCCCGCACCACCACCCCGCCTCCCCCCGGTGGGTCCAGATCTTCCCACTCTCAACCTTACAAACACTTCTCAAGAGATTGTCGGTATGTTCGTCGTACAGAAATTCCGATCATCAGACTCATTATCTTTATAGCGACCGTTTCCTCTTCTCCCAACACGGAGTCCCCGATAATCCCAGAAGCTGTTAGAGAGGAACGTCCGGTAGTCTTTACGGGTGAGTGCGCCTGAAGTCTCCTATGTTCTATATTCTGAAAAGCCACAGTCTTTCGGCCGCTCCGAACTCCTTCGCCACTCCCGGAACTCTCGACCATCATCGAGGCGGATACCTCTGGGATATCTAAACACTTACCTTCAGCATCACCCTCTCCATCGCCTTCTGCTTCAAGCTCTTTCCCTTCTGTCCATCCAGTCGATGATACGTCGGCCCTGGACCTTTCCACCACCCACATTACATCACAAGTCTTGGACGCCATAAAGGCGCAGGAGGCCGCTGCGGCCAAGACCTGGCTGGACACTGGCGATGAGCCCAGTCAACTAGAACCCGAATTTGGCCACGGGGACGTTAGTTTCAATCTCAGTGCATTGGACCCCGACCTCGCTGCCCTTCTGAGTCCGAATCGGATGGTGCCCGCGGAGTCAAATGATACTATAAGGCCAAAGCCAACCGTGGATCTCGCTGATTCACCTTTGCCTCCTTCCCCTTCCTCCGGTGGTCTACGACCGCAACATCAATCTTCACGGCCGCGCTTGCGACCGGTACAGCGACCCTCGACGCCACCGGACACGGGGATGCGACGGTCCCCTTCCATTTCACCATCCACAACCACCACCAGCCGCGCGCACACCGTCCGACGGGCCCCACCATCTCCACTATCTTCCTCGCATCCCCCGTCTCCCGTCTCATCTCCTGCTCCCGCATCTCCGCGTCCTAGCTCGCCCCCAGTCCCAGTCCCTGCCTCCACCCCGGCGCCCGTACGACGAACTCTCCAATCGTCGTCCGCCGCATTAACATCGACACCGCAGTTGAACAGCCGACGGCCATTGCTTGGCCGCATGCTTAAATCTGATAATTGGGAGGGCAGCTCCTCTACTCGCTCTCCGCCTAGCCGACCGAGTCTCGATTCGGCAGGCTACATACCATCCTCGGCTTCCACTGCTTCAACTTCGCGCACTTCAATTGATACTAACCGACACCGACCGTCTTTCGACGCTAGTCGCACTAACTCTAACACTGTCCGGGAGCGGTCTACGGAAAACCCCACTGCATGGAACATCGTACGGAGGGCGCGCAAGCGGAGTATGAGCGTCGACGAACAACGAGTCTCGCCGAACTCATCGCGGCCGGGTAGCAGCCTATCGAACCGTCCGGAATGGCTTGGGCCACGCACGGCCAAGGCATTTAAGGCGGCGGGCTTGCTCGGCTCCCCTGACTCGCCCGACAGCAACGACAGCCGCTCCCCGCCGACAGCAGGTCGCTTTGGGTCCGTACGGAGCTCCACAACTGGCGGACGGAGCGACTCGCGCCTGGGCGTGGCGTCTCCGGCGGGCTCCACGACCGGCGGGCGGAGCGACTCCCGTATTGGGGTGGCGTCGCCAACGGGCTCGATTTCGGGGCGTCGACGAGGGAGCGGGAGCGGGAGTTACTTTGGGAGCGTCGGGAGCCAGCTGATGGAAAGCCCTACACTGACCATGTCAAGCCGGGACACACCGCGGTCTGTTTCGACGGCGCCGACGTCAGTGTCGGGGGCATCGTGGGGGCGGGATGGAGACGAAATACGGGAGCTGAAGGACAAGCACGCTGTCGAGACGGGTGCGTTGCTTAGCGCGCTGTCGGACTCGCAACGGACGAGTAAGGTCCTACGGGAGGAAAACTCGGAGTTGCGGGAACGGCTGACGCGGCTTGAGGCAGAGTCGGAGAGGACCGTGGCGCTTGAGCGGGAGAACCAGGCGCTGCGAGAGTTTGTCACGGAGCTCAGGGAAGAGGCAGGTCAATTGAAGCTTCAGCTGCGACTGGCCGCCCCAGTTGCGAGTTCGTCAAGATATCTTGCACCCTCGACTACCCAGCCGTTTCGACTGCCGCATCGAGGCGGAGAATCGCCCCGTGGCGGTGACGAAAACGTCTCCGAGGATTCGTACAATGCGGTTGGCCCCGCGTTTTCGTCCACGCCCGCGTCGTCGAAAAACGTGCGGAAACGGCTCAGCTCCTCGTCTTCCATCTTCCCTGGCCCGCCGTCAAACATGTCGCTGTTGTTACACGAGGAAGGGGCGCATTCGAGCGACTTTGACGACCGGTCTGCGGCGTCGGGCTCGTTCCTCGCGTCGCCGACGATGGTCCTTCCTCGGCTTGACGCCTCTCGGGTGCACCGGGCGAACCAATCTATCACCTCGGTGGCCACGACATCACCGAGTGCGTCCTTGGGGAGTCCGCGTAGCCTGCTACTGAGGCCGGAGCACGAGGTGCACCTTGGGGATATGGATAGCCTGGACCTTGGCCGGGCTGGTCCCGACGCAGATGAAGACTGGTCAGAGTAGGACGGTGTGTATGGATTCTTTTTTCATTCTGTCTATCTTAGATTCGACTACATTATTGGCTTGTATTTTGTAAGTACAGTGGAATTCGGAACATCATTCTCTTGTCGCGGGTATGCCGGCGTTTGAGCCGGGGTAGAGGAGCGATCGGCGTAAAAGCGCGTTGCTATGAGAGGTGAGTTTGCCGCCGCGTTGAACGGCGAGGACTGACCGCGATTTGAATTGGGCCAGAACGGCATGCGGGGGTTTACGCTCGCTCATCGACGCGTCCATGGGCCTAGACGCGGTGAGCAGAAACGTCAGGATACGGTCATGTGCGGACCTGTCTTGCGCGGAGGTGGTTGTTTCGATGATGTACATGCGGTCGTTGCGCGCGACATCGCCCTCTTCTGCGGCGGCGGCAGCAGCACCGGGAGCCTCCTCGACGCGCAGACCAGTGACGGAGATGGAGGGAGAGATGCTCTGGACGGTTGGCGGTGCGGCTGTGTCGGGATCGTAGTCGAGAACAAGGACATGTTCTGCTGGACGGGGAAGTAGGCCGACTATGGGGTCATCCTGGTAGATGTAGTGGATGGTCGGATGGACGAGGGCGGCGGGGGAGGAGGAGCAAAGGAGGTAGTAGGGAGGAGCTGGCTGCATTGCGAGTGTGATTCGGATCAGTGATCTTCATATGGCTCTCGTGTGGATAATTGATGTGTGGTATATATCCTTGACCATTGACAGATTGTGGTCGCCCAACTACCCTTCGCTTTCCCCGTCCCTCTCTTTATTTCACGCTCGTTATTATGGCGCGTCTCATCTCCCTGGCGCTCATCCTTGGTCTTGCTCAGAACGGGCTTGCCGGCCCTGCTTGTGCTGAGAAACACAAGACTGCCAGCGATTGCATGCAGAGATGCAGCTTGAAGTGGGGGTACCCGGGCCTTATGATGGGCACGGATCCCTGGGGGACCGTCATGCATAAGACCGGCGACGACTCGGACGATGCTTGGAACGAGTACCTTGCCCTTGCCTGTGGCGAGTACGTTCCAAAAAAAAAAAAAATCTTGTGGATTCTGCGGTATCTAACCCCTCTTGCCAGAACCGTCACGTCCTCCAGCGCAACCCAGCCTTTGGCGACGTCCTTGTCGGTTGCACCTGCATCCAAGCTCATTCACCAGGGCCTTGGCACTCAGAGTGTCTCGAGTGCATCGTCCACCGCAGCCTCATCCACCCACATTTCTAGCTCGTCTAGATTCTCTTCTTCCCGGTTGACGACCTCAACAACGACACACAGCACGACATCGACAACCAAGACCTCCACTAAACCCACGACTACATCCACCTCGTCCAGCAAGGCCCAGCTTGCCAAGGTCACCCAGGCCCCGCCCCCGCCCCCCACCACCACGCATACCACCACACAGGCCGCCCCCACCACCACCGCACAGAGCAACTCCAACAGCAACAGCAACTCTGACAGCGGTAACTCCGACAGCGGCAACTCCGACAGTGGCGACAGCGCGAGCGCCAACAGTGGGAGCAGCAGCGGTTCCGGTGGAAACGGTAGCCGGGCGTCGGATAGCGACGTGCAGGCATACTTGCAGACTCACAACTCGATCCGTTCTCAGCACGGCGCCGTCCCCGTCACATGGAGCAATGATGCTGCCGAAAAAGCCCAGGAGTGGGCTGATGAATGCAAGAACGTGCACTCTGGCGGAACCCTCGGACCCTTGGGCGGTATGTTTCGCCGACTCCAGTCAGACGTACAGCCCCTGACCGTTTCCACAGAGAATCTTGCCGCCGGCACTGGCTCTTTCAGCATTCAAGCCGCCGTCAAGGCCTGGACTGATGAAGTTTGTACGTTTATTCTCAGTCGTCTGGTTACCGGGCGGTGTCTGACTTGTGTGCAGCGGAATACGACGCCAGCAACCCCCAGCCGTCCCACTTTACCCAGGTTGTCTGGAAGGCGACTACTCAGATCGGTTGTGCCGGTGTGTATTCTTGTACTCGGTATCTCATTTCATGTACTCAACTCCGGCAGTTCAAACCTGTGATGGAATTTTCGCTGGCTTTGGGGTGCGTTTCTTCCGACCTTGTGGGCACCCGAAATTGATGAACTTTCATACAGGCTGCCCAATACTACGTCTGCGAGTACTCTGTCCAAGGAAATGTCATTGGTCACTTTGGGTTCGTGTCTCCACTTTTTGGTGAGATTACCAGCATTGACCTTGATGTTTAGGGACAACGTCCAGGCCTAAATTTCCGTCGATGTCATTGTCGTTCGCGACTGTCCCGTCTTTACACGTTGCGTGCACTGCGCCGTATTTTGTTCCCAGTTCATCCGAGATGAATATAATACCAATTGTTTTGTACCAATGTTGTGACCTGTGTATTCTAGACGCTTTCTTTTTCTCCTCATCCTCGCCTGGGCATGCTCTCATCGCGTAAAGTGTTGAGATTCCTCTCCAACGTCAGTTATGCAGGGGTCGTTATTATCCTGATTATTGCGACCGGGCTCTCGTGCGTCGCGCTTTTAGCACAGGCCGTCCGACACTCTCCGACCCGTTCGTGGACGCGAAACTTCAATGCTCTGGTCATCGGCTCGTCCTACGGGGTTCTCGTACGTGGACTACCACACCTGCGCCTCTCGTACCACTCTCAGCGCGCCACAGCTCGTCGTCTCGCTCCTGTTCTGCGTCAAGCGCCGCCTCGCCGTGCGCATGCGCCTGCAGCGGATAGCCAAGGCATACACCATCCTCCGCCGCGGAGACGTGCCCCACGTACCTCGTTCCTCATGTTGTTCGTCCAGCCCGTCTGACCTTCGTCGTTAGCCTGTGCACGAGTACATGGCGCAGGAATACATGCGCACCTGCCTGGTTTCGCATGAATCGTTGCCGACAGACGTGTTCCATCCCGGCTGGGGTCGCCCAGGTACGTCATTGGGTTGTATCACAAGAGACGCAAAATTAAATAAAACTAGGAACGAAATTCGACGGCGTGCGCTTTCGCTCTGCGCTGCTTGACACCATCCCGGAAATTGGCGAGTCTCAAATTTGGCGGTCGCGTTCTCTGGCGCTCATACTGCTGTAGACGCCCTCGCGCACATGGTCATTCCCGCGCATCCGCCACTGAAGCCGCACGCGCGCATGCTGCACCACTTTCGGTTCATCCTCCCGCTTTTGAACACGGAAGACGAAGAATTCACGCCGCTGCACTACTACGATTCTGCCATCCAACTCGCACGCAACGCGGCGGAGGAGCCGACGGAGGAGGAGTTTCTGCTCGGGATACAGGCTGCAGATGAGATCCGGAAGAGGTGCGCTACAACTGGATCGACACGACTCTTGCGGCTCACGAACTCGCCTCAGCTTGAATGATTGTCGTCTCGAAGCGCTCGAGTCGTCCATCACTGATTTCTCGAGCACAGAGTCATGACGGGTTATAATTTCTGTTTTACATCTGCTATTTGCGGTTTGGATCTAGTGGAGTCCCCCGGCGTAGACCTTCTTCCAGCTTGGCCTCGCGGTCCAAGCGCCCCAGTACGCAACGACCTTGGCCGGGACCTTCTCGCCGTACGCGGTGTTCATCGCCTCTACCGCATCGTCGGCCGTCTTGGCGCCGGTCGTGGCAGCGATGCGCGTGAGCCACGCGCCGAGGTGGAAGTCGTCCTCGCCGGGCGCATCGCCGCCGAGGAAGCCGCTCTCAGGGAGGGCGCCAGGGACGACCTCGAAGACGGCGGTCTTGACGGACGCGAAGTGGGCGCCGGACTTGGAGAAGAAGCCGTTCTTGTGCTCTTCCGGCGCCTTGCCGGTAACGATTGCCAGGAGGCCTAGGAATTCTCATCAGCACTCAACGGGCTCCGACGGAGGGGGTGGGCTCACCGCCGTTCTGAGCTTTCTTGGTTTCGTAGAAGGCTTTGAACTCTTCAGCGCCAGCTTCCTGAGCGTACTTGTCCAGCGCCGCCTGGCCTATAGAAGTCGTTTACTTGAATACATCTGTTGGCGGCATGAACAAGAACGACTGACGGTGGGAGAGGAACATTCCAGCGAGACCGCTGCTCTTGGCGGTCAACTCGGTGTCATCGCGCTGTTCGCGACTGGTCAGTATTTCTGGCTGCACATAGGGATCTATTGCGTACCGCGAGGAGCATGGCAAAGTTGGGGTCGTATTTCTCGTCGTGGATCGTCTCGACGAAGCTGGAGCCCGCTTTGACCTTGGTAGGGGCGCCCTTTGCGAGGGCGGCGACGACCTCGGCGGTGGAGGTGTAGACCTTGCCGTCGGCCTCGTACGTCGGGAGCGTTCCGTGGGGGTTCTGGTGTCCAAATCAGCTTGATTTCGAGTGTCCCGCCGAGCGTGCTCACCAGCTTGAGGAACGAGGGCGCAAAGTTCTCGCCCTCGACGAGGTTGACGCTCTTGACCGTAACCTCGCCCTCTTTGTACCCGAGCTCAGCACTGATGCGTCGGTCAGCGAGCGCTCTGAAAGAAACTGTTGAATGCGTACAGGGCGAGTTCTGCGGCGGCGGACCAGACAGAGCCAGCGAATACGTAGAGAGTCTTGGACATTGTCGTGGAGGTTTGAAAGAGGCGTATAATCAATGCTCCTATCCACGATCCAATTTATAGCAACGGCTTCCTTTGATTGCTTTCGATTGATTACAAGCGCGTCGGGGTCTGATGCGCATCACGCGGGCGTGCTGCACGTGACGGAGGAGAGCGGTCACGACTTTCATTACAGAGACCGTGAAATTTCTGAAAAGCACAGTAATCACCGTGCGTCGGACGCGCAGAATTACTCAGTATGCATGATGGTCCACGGTAAGAAACGGACGCGCTTTCCAAGCAGCCAACGTGATATTCGTCTAAGCAGGATGACTATCAACTACGGCGAGCGAAGGGCGCGGATATCTTTGGCGCGCAAGCATGCGGAAGCAAAATTTGCTGATTATCTAGGTACACCACGTAATCCCTGAGACCCTAAAACAAGAAAACCTGATATGAAGTCAGTCGCGGCGTCGGTGCACTGAGTTGAGAACGAACTTTGTCAGCAAGCTTGCTGATCGTGCGCGGAGCTGGCCATTGTAGCTCGTCGAGGTGCTTTCTGCGCGAAGAGGTGAGTTGCGCGCGGTATGTGTTTGCAGAAATGCTTACTTCATGGCCGTGAGCATAGGTGGAGGTCCTGGGATACCAGTTAGCGACGGCCTACAGTCCGGCGATCATACATACCACACATGAGAATTTTGGCGTCGTGGGTCGAGGCAGGGAGGCGGGTCTCGATCTGGTCCTTGGACACAAAACCCACACCGCCCGTCCATCCCGCGGGCGGGTTGTTAAGTACGTAGTAGACCTTGAACTGGGCCGGGTGCGCGCTCGCGAGCGCGTCAATCTCCTTCTTCATGAGGATGTCCTCCTCGTTGACGTTGGCGTAGATGAGGCTCAGCGCCGTGCGGTCGGCGGGGTTCTTCAGGATGGCGTTGACGATCTGGTACATGGGGGTGATGCCGCTGCCGCCAGCGATCATTCCGATGGCACCGGTGAGCCCCGGGGTGTACTCGAACGCGCCCTTGGGGCCCTTGACGCGGATGTTGTTGCCGAGGCTGAGGAGACTAAAGTGGCGCGAGATGTTGCCCTTCTCGTACGACTGGGCGGGAGATGAGCGGGTGCACCGGGTTCCACGGAGACAGACGGGTTACCTTGATGAGGAGATCAAAGGAGCCCTTTTGGTCGTCGCTGCTAATGGGGGTGTAGCTGCGCACGATTTCCTTGCCATTTATTTCTGCGCCCACGGAGATGTGCTTCCCGACCGGGAGGCCAAGGTAGTCATTTGGACGCGGCAGTGAGAAGCGGTAGCTGGGTGATAGATGAATTAGCACGCGTTAAAGGTGCTTGGAAGTAAAGGACGAACATGGCGGTGTTTGGGGAAATCTGGATTTTTTTGGCGAGGGGGAACTCTTGCCAGATCTTGGGGTTCAAGGTCTTGCGGCTGCCTGGCGGAGGAGGGGATTAAAACGCGTCGAAAAGGGACGGAACAGAGAGTTGGCATGCGAACCGGAATTAATGACGGTGACCCACAGCACACCGGCGACGAGGAGACCAGTGCTGACAATGAACGCGGGAGTGGATGCTAGTGCGACTAGATCCTGGGTGCCAAAGTAGGGGAGATCGACTGCGTGAAAGTCCATTCCGTAGTGTTCGCTGGGTGAGTCCTTTTTAGGGAGCCCGACAAGGATGAGCTTGGAAAGGTCAAAGCCAAGGTTGTTCTTGAGGAAGAACTGGAGAGAGACGAGCAGCAGAAAGGTAGCAAAGAGTGAAAAGACAAAAGCAAGTTGATTCCGGTTCGGCATGCAATAAATTTATTGAATGCCACGAATGTTTGGGGTTTGATGGGGATGCCGTGCCTAGTCCCGGCGTGGCTGTGGCGAGACCATTCTCGCTCTGGCCAGGTTCCGTGGCTCTCTGCCGGATCGTCGCTAGCCGAAGCAGATGTGCCCATCGCGGCGCGTTTGCGATGACTGATGTCCATGTGAACCTAATTCTAATACTCCCCAGTGAAGAAAAAATATTGAACCAAAAAGCGGAAAAAAGGGAGAAGCAAAAGAGGGTCGGGAAGGGTTCTGTGGAGCCGGGACAGCGCGTAGTAGAATAAATGAATGTGCGGGGTAATAATCGGATGACAAGGAAACTTGGCGGCGTGGTGACCCAAGTCATGCGATAACAAAGACAAACAAGGCTTGAACCAACGGATCCCTTCACTCACCCTCACAGCCAAGGGCATCCCCGAGACGTGTGCTCTTCCGTCTCCCTTTCCTCCTTCTCCCTTTTCTTTTCTTTTCTTCCCCCGCCGCGCTGCGCGTGTAGTATAGCCCCCACATCTCTCCACGCTCAAAGCGCAAGGTCCTCAGCGCAGCACACGGAATGTCTCCTATGCCACTACGCAAACGGGGGCCCCCCGCCTCGCTCCGCATCGATGCACCAGTCCAGGTCCCTCATATAGCTCTCGCTACCGGCGACAGCTCTGCATCTGCTCTGTCTTCAGCTGCATCCGAGTCGGACTACCCCCCATTCCACCAGCACCAGCCGTCCAAGCCCCGTTCCCTCCAGAACATGAAAAAGCTGTCGCTCAACCTCTCGTCTGCGCAGTCATCCACCACCTCTCTCCTGTCTGTCGGCCCCCAAAGCGCCGCAAGCTCCATCCACCAGGAGCCCTTGCGAATGGAACGGCCCCGGCGCCCTTCCGTCATCTCCCTCCCCCCGGCATCCGCCAACCCAATTCCCAAAACCCATCTCCTTCGCAAGGGCGAGGACGGGTCCCCGGCAGTGCCGTATGCGGACGGGCCGATTCAGATTATTCCGGGAATATGGCTGGGCTCGGAGGACAACGTAAAGGACTGGACTGCCCTGCTCGAGCGGGGCATCAAGTCCGTCCTCAACGTCGCCAAGGAGGTCGTGTCGCCGTTTGACGCCGCCCCCTCTCAGGCGTTGCGCGCCTTTTCCTCCGCTCCGAATCTTACCGAAGCCTCAAAGGATCCCGATCCAACCTACTACCCGTCTAATCTCGCCAGCGGCAGACCGGGCATGTACTACCTCAAACTCCAGTGGTCTCACGGGCAGCAGGATCTCGTCGAGCATGGCTTCCGCGACGCAATGGCCTTTACCGACGCGGCTCTGGAACGCGGAGACGGTGTGCTGATTCAGTACGTCATGTCGTGCCACCCGTCGCTCACAGATAAGCTGATATCTCTCCAGTTGTCAATGTGGCATTTCTAGATCTGCCACCCTCGTGATCGCCCTTGTCATGAGAGCAGCAGCGGAACGATCCCCGTCTGTGCCCTCTGAGATCTGGGCATTGCGCGGTATGCAGGGAGCATACACATTCGTCAAGGAAAAGAGCAAATGGGTTGGCCCCAATATGTCGTACGCACCCGTGCCAAGTTCTCCCGGTCTTTCGCCGCTAACCAGTTAAATTCGCAGCCTTATTTATCAACTGCTGGAGTACGAGAAAAGGCTGAGAGGCGATAATGGTCACACGTCAGAGACGGAGTCTATCTTGGCGGATGAAGACGAAGAGTGGGGTCGCCAACGTCGTATGCTCGACGAAGTCCCGACAGACGACGAGGACGAACCAGAAAACTCTTTTGTTATGCGGGAGGCCCAGGCACTCGACAAGGCCATGGAAGACCGCATCCTCGCTCGCAAGACCTCTTCGTCCTCGGTGGCGTCTTCGTCTTCGGGAGTCGGGATGGGCCCTGCATGGAGAAAGATGTATGGTTCTCGCAAGCGTGCTGGGTCTATTGCCAGCAACATGACAAACGGCAGCAGCATCCTCAGCGAGGACCTGGTGGAGGAGGACGAAGAGCAGGAGTTGCTGGGCATTGGCGGCGGCTTTGACGAAGACCGGGGCTCGAGCGCCGAACCCGAATACTCATCGACGAGTTCGCCCGAAGACGAGGTTCACAACACGCCCCGTCGCCGTATGCGTCCGCCGCCTTCCGCGCCGGTCTGGAAGACGTCGTTCAGTTTGCCCATGCCCCCGGCGACTGCGATCCGACCGTCGTTCGACCTCCCTATAAAAACAAAACGCAGGCCGACGCCCATCGGCATTCTTCCTCCTGTCCCGGCCTCTCCCATCAAGATCATCGTCAACGATGGGGAGAAGCGCTCATCTCGGAAGCCGGTTCTTTCTCAGCCGCCCCCTCGAACGCGCACCGAGTCGCGCAAGCCTCCCCCGCCTGCTCTGCATATCCGGAGCTCCGGCTCGCTATTGAAACCGAAAACACAAAATCCTCCTTCGGGCTTGGCCACGCCTTCCCAGACGCTCTTTGTATTCCCCCCGTCGCCGACGCTGACGACGCGCACGCCTTCCGCCATGACCCTGACCTCCAACATGAACGGCTCCGTGCCATTCCCCATGTCGTCTACCCCGCGAGTGTCGACGTTCCGGTCGCAAGGCCGGACGCGCTCGTTCATCGGGCTGGGCGCGCCCCCGACACCCACCACCGCCTTTTCCAAGGTGGACGCGCGTGGGTACATCGGGTTGGAGTTGTAGGAGCGGCAGCCAGCCAACCGGCGGCCTCCTCCTGCCATATGAAATCTATGTTTCTATGTCCGTCATGGGTCTATGGTGCACCGCGCTCTCCCCCATACATATGCTGCTCATCTTGACCTCATCCTCACTCAACAAGTCCGCTCGACCCCCACGCAATTAATTCATTATTCACGCACGAACCTAGATGTAGCAACGCATCCTCTTTCACGCACGCCCGAATGCATATATTTCTATTTTCTTCGCTCGGGCATGGACCTTTTGCATTCTTGCTATTGTAGTAGTATCCATGTCTTTTGCACGTCGTCACGTCGCTGCCGCCCACTGTCCTTTACACGTATTCTTTCGTCCTTCTGACACTGTACTCTGTTGCATTTTTTAGCTTTAGCTTTATGGGGGAGCGGCGGCGATGTCCGCTGCCGCTCCTCGCTGTACGCGGACAGGAATCCGTGGAATATACATACGACACTATAGTACATTCCGATTGAGCAAAGTTGGACTTGCAATTTTTCCACTGTGAATCGGACGTTTGATTTTTCGTCCGCAGGCTCGGCCCGGGTCAGGTACAGGCACGACGACGAGGGTAAGCAGATCTGACACCGCGTCAACGTGGTTCTGTCGATCCTCCGACAATCAGCAACGCGAGTGTGACGATTTGCGATTGGTCGTGCGACACTCCCGACCGTGTGACCGCGCGCCTTGGAACTGAGCGTCTCGCGTTCGAATAACTGGGGTTAAATTCAACCTGTCCTTCCTCCCTCAGCTTTTCTTATTCCTATCCCGTGCACTTTGAAGAATCGGATTTGAGCTCGACCCGGTAGCGCGCCGCCAACCTGTCCGCGGAAGCAAGTGTCAGTGCCGTCGTGTGTCTGCGCTTGGGTGACGAGCGGGAATTGACGAGCAGGAATTCGACCATCTGCACTGTTTGAAATCTCCTTCGTGACAGACACTGAGACAGACGGGCAGAGTTCAAATTTCTCCTTGTTTCATCGTTGTGGACGGAACGTCCGCTAAGCTACGCGCTAAGGACTTGTCTCGCAAAACAGCAGTGATAGTTCAGGATTCATACACGCTTGATCTGTATCTTCCATCCGAGTCCCGAGACACTCCACGCCAACTCCACGCCGAAAGCTTAACAAGGCATACGAATGTTGGTCGTAGAAGTTCTGCTCCAGCACGGTGGGACAGGAATCGAAATCGACAGAGCTTTTGAATTGACGGGAATAACGAGTCGTTGGCGAGAATCGGAAGAGAATGTTGGTCTATGGCTTCAGGCCTGGTTGTGGCAGAGAGCAACCAGTTTGTAATGCGTTATACGTCACGGTCACGGTCATGCTTCGCGAGTTTCTCAACTTTCTGCGTGTAAGCCAGCGTCAACCATGGACGGCTCAAGCCAAGTTTGTCGGTCTCACAGGTCTTCATGTAAAGCGCTCTCGATCCCCCACCAATTTTTTCGTTGACCCGCGCGTAGATCGTGAATTTTGTAGCTACCCTTCATCTCACGTTTTCTTATATCGGGACCATCTCGCTGGTATCTAAGCTTTGCTCTCTCAACCACACTCGTTCAGCTACGTGTAGATGACTGGGCCTTCTATGCTGCCAACACTTGCAAACGGGGGAGAAATTGTCGTTGAGAACCGCTTGTCCTATCGCATTAACCCAGACGGCCTTCAGCGCGGTGACCTCGTAACACTGCGCTCTCCACTGGATCGGAATCGCATCGTCTGCAAGCGCGTTATTGGCTTTCCCGGCGACGTTATTTGTGTCGATCCAACTGGTGAGATGGCACCGTCTACTGAGCATGTTGTGGTGCCTCGAGGCCACATATGGGTCATGGGCGACAACGCAGCCTATTCCCGCGACTCCCGCCACTATGGACCGGTATCAATGGGCTTGGTTCGAGGGACGCTATTAGCGAGAGTGGGTCGGATTCATCTCGAATTATTCGACGCTCGTTGACTGGACGTCTCAGATCTGGCCCCCAAGAAATTTCACGACGTTTCGGAATCCGACAACCTATCTGGACTACTCATAGCCACAACCGAGCTAGCGCTAAATCATCACGCGAATACTCACGGCGACGCCCTCCGGCCACTCTATTGAGTAAAGTTCATGGAATAACCTCCCTGCCCTTTGGGCTCGAATTTGAAGTTGTCGGTAGACAGTCCAAAGTTCCCTGTGCTGGCTGTTGTTGGGCTATTCGTGAATATCTTCGGAGACATACCCAAAATGCTATTGCCTATCCCTTTGAGTTTCCCGAGCATCTCGGCCGTTTCCGCCTTCTGTGCGGCCTCCAATCGAGGTTTCAACAAATTCTGGCTCCTCTCAATCTCTTTCGTCTGCGGTGTAAATGGTGGTAGTATCTTGAGTAGGGTGGCGTAATCTGATATTACTGTCAGATCAGTCGGTCTATGTCGCGAATGTTCTGACCTTCTTGTGCCGATGTTAATGAACTCCACGAATTTATCTTTTCGTTGGACGCGGCTCGCCGTTGTAAGGCCTTGACATAGTTTGGATCGTCGAGAAGCGCTGAAAGGTAAAATTAGTGGACGCCATGGAGCTGGCCATATGTCCTACCTTCGGAGCAAGCTTCAACGGCTTGCTTGTGATCGTCCTCGAGCGAGAGTTTTCACAATTGTCTCGGAAGCAAGACACCAAGCTCACCAGCTTTACGAAGCACGCACCGATGTTCGCATTGAGGACTGCCCGAGCTTTGGCGCACTCTATTTCTTCTGCTGTCAATGGAACCTCCTCTTCTTTGGGAGCGCTATCCTGGCCATCCGCTCGACTTGTCAGAATATCATCATCTTCGTCGTCGACAGTGGGCTTGATTTCGAGTTTGCGTCGCTTTGGTACGCGCCCCAGTCCCGTACGATATGCCACGAGGGCCTCATCCCAATTGCGCGCCCGGAAATGATCATTTCCCTCGTTCTTGAATTCCTCTGCCGCGCGGAGGCATTCCTGCACAAGACTGAGAAAGAGCTTGGTTGGAGAACTGTCGACAAACGGTGGTGCTGGTTTCCGCTTCGTCGTCGACTTTAGCCATAGCGCGATCACGTTACGAGCCGCGCCGAGATCGGGCCGAAAATCAATCGCACTCCAATTGCATCCTGCACCACAACATCTCCTCAAGTCCTTCCGGGCGTTTTCCGTCAGTAAGTAAGCCACAGTCACCTTTCTGCCGGGCGGACGCGTACTGGCACGGCAACGGGATTTTTCAGAAGCCGTATATAACCCCGGGCCCTTCCACGATTAGCTAGCATCTTTCCCTTGACCCAGGGTTACTGAGTACATTTAAAGCCATACGTCAATCCGTTCTCTCTTCCATCGAATTTCCTCGCAATGGGCGTCTCTATCGACAACGCCAAGTGTATTCTGGTCATCGGTGCTACCAGTGGCATTGGTCGCGCTCTTGCCCTCGCGTTGTCCGAACTACCTGGTCACCCTACCGTCATCGCAGCTGGAAGAAGGCAGGATAGACTGAAGGAACTGCAAGAGAAAAAGCTGGAGACGCTCCAGCTGGATGTCGCTGCAGACTCAGAAACGTTGAAGAAGAATGTTGACTCGCTCATCGCCAAGTACCCCAACGTGAGCGAGACTGGATTCCTCTGTCATTGTCTGTTTCTTACCTTTCGATTGAAGTTGGATGCGGTTATTCTCGCCTCGGGTATGTACTCGTACTGGCTTCTTCCGTGCTGTACTGTCGGAATCGAATTATTGACTCCTTTGTAGGTATCCAATACCGCCACGATTTCACGAAAGATGTCGATCTCAACCGTAAAGTAACCTGATTATCGACGAGCCCCGTCTAACGGTTTTCGAATAGAGATCGCGAAGGAGATCAACGTTAATTATATTGCTGTGGTGTCCCTCATATCGATGTTTGTGCCGCACTTCCTCAAGCTCAGTGTCAGTCTCGCGACCCGCCGTTTTCGTACGAGTATCATCCTGACAAAATATGTGCAGGCTGAAGACCGCCCTTCCTTCATCGTCCCCATCACTTCTGGACTTGCTTTCATGCCCTCGCCATTCGTCCCGAACTACTCAGCCTCCAAGGCGGCCTTGAGAAGCTTTACCACCTCTCTTCGCAACCACCTCGAAGCCACTAAAGTCAACGTCGTGGAGATAATTCCTCCGTGCGTAATTTGCTCCGAGAAATGCATTCGACACTGAGCCGGTGTATCGCATAGCCTGGTGGAATCTGAGCTTCATGACGGTAAGTTTCGCTCCCGCGCAATAAACTAAAGCCCGTCCTAAGAATATGACAGAACAGGGCACCACGGAACAACTTTCCAAATTCTGGATGCCGTTGGATCAATACACCAAGGAGACCATAGCTGGATTGAGACGAGGCGACAGCCATGTCGCTTCTGGTAGAGCGGACGAGGTTTTGAAGCAATTCCAAAAAGAAGGGCTCAACGATCCATGGAAGATGTAAATGACCCTTTTGTTCGAGGCATCCTGTTAACTGTTACCGCCTGGCAAATCTATTGTTGAAACGAGCGAAATCCTAATTATTGTATATTTCCTACAGCGGAACACGGACGAGTTTACACTAGGCGCATTTCTGCCAAACAGAGCATTTACAAGATGTTCGTGCGACATGACTAATCCAAACAAACGACGACGCGCGTTAAATATTTAGGTTAAGAGTTAATACAATGAATGAGAGTGGATGCTATGAGCTGGGGATAACAGGAGAAAAAAGCTTGCGAAACTAGATTCGCAGTGTGAACAATCTAAGAACGGATGCACCGACACGAAAGCAGGAAGATGAAGCGGAGTGGCGGCCGCGGGCCGCGTCTATGTCTTGGGGATGTGGAGGTTGATCGCTGTATACCAGTCAGCAAATACAAGGCAAGGCGGACGGGGAAACGGCTCACCCCGATACCAGTTGAGTGCGTCAGACGGCGACGGGGCGTCAAAGTAAAGGATGGCTTTGTTGTCGACGAGTCGCAGAGCTGTGCAGAGGTGAGCAACGTATCAAGGATTGATCATGGAGAATACATACCATTGCCGTGCACGATACTTGCGGGTTGCGGCAGTGTCTGCATCCTCAACACAGCCCACAGATCAACATAACATGTCGGATCCTGTCCTTCCGACGGATCCCGACATAGGACCAACAAGTCGTTGCATAGAATGCCGACGAGTGGCCGCGGCGTCAGCTCGGGGGCAAGACAGTCGACCTGAACTGTACAAGGATCGCCCTGGGCGTTGATTGCCTCGAACGAAACCATCGCCTTCCGCACGACCCGCGTTAATAGCAGCTGCCCGTCCATAATAAGACGACTGCGCAACGTCAGCTAAGAACGATTGGCACTAGAGCAAAACGCACCGATGCGGCTGCACCAGAGGGCTGGGAAACTTGCCGCGTATTCGAGCTTGCCATTGGACCAGTTTACGGCGAGACTCGGATTCGCGTTTCCCTTCGTTCATATTATTGGCCAGCAATGATATTTCCGCCAACGACCGGTCTAGCGGGTCGTCCATATATTCGTACGTCGGCGGCGTCGCCCGAAGTAGCTCTTCCAGCTACCATTCATTTGGTCAGCATGGTGGCGTGAAGCATACAAAAATAACGCACCAGCAACCGATATCGAGGTATCCGCTGCACAGGAAGTAGTAAGTAGCCCTCGAGGTTGAGCTGTGAATGTCTAGGACTGATCCGGCACCGCTTGAGATATGTCCGCAGACGCTTCCGCTGACTCGTGGTAAGTGGGGGTACACCGGACGCAGCGCCGCCGTCGGGCGTGATGACCGGACTTGAGATGGCCGACAGCGTCAGCCCCAAACCCACAAGCTGCGAGGTCGACGGGGTGACCGTTGGTGGCGTGCTGGAAGGCCCCGGTGTGGCCGACCAATTCTTGACACGCTGTACAGCGTTGTCAAAGTTGCTGAATCAGATCATTAATCCTAGTATAGCAATATATAAAATAGCGCGGAACACTTACTTGATGTAGCTTGAATACATCTTCATAAATGCGGCGTGCTTGAGGAACATGCTGCCGATGGCCTTTGCCACATTCAGCGAGAGCTGGCCATCCGCGTCCGCCTCTGCCAACTCCGCAGTCGGTTTCATCAGCGGAGCGGCGGCGATCTCGAGCGCGGGGAGGAAGCTCTCCTTGTGGAAGGAGAAGAGCGCATCGATGCCGCCAAAGACGATCTTGCGCTCGGACGCGGGCACGACGGTATCCTTGCCCGAGGCGCCGAGTACATTGACCGGCGCTGCCCCAGGTTTGATGTAAATGTCGACGAGCTCCTGCAAGCCCTTGACGTATGTCCGCTCCGTTCTAGTCACATTCGGTCAGCCGCACAGCAACCAGGAGCATACTTGACTTACACCACAATCTCGCGGACGACCATGGCTCGCTTGCCCTTGTCGTCCTTGAACTTGCGCTCGTCGCTACCGGACCCGCTGCTATCCGTCGTCGCCACACTGTTCGTTTGCGTCGAGCTCCCGCTGCGCATCCCGGTGATCGAGTCCACCGAGCGCAGCTGCCCCGTCGAGTCGACCGAGCTCCCGATGGACGACAGGCTCGCCTCGCGGTCAAGGCCCACGCCCGTCGGCCGCCGTGAGCGCGATACGAGTGCCTCGTCCCCACCTGCGCCATACACGCCCATCGCCGCCGCCTGCTGCGATAGCCCGAGGTCGTTCATGTCCTTGAGGTACGCCATGACCGAACGCAGTGCACGCTGGTACGCCTCGCGCGCGCGCTCCTCCTCGCGCCGTATATAATTCTCCCCGACCGGGCTCGGTATCTCCGCGTGCGCGCCATCCGGCCCGTCCATGTCGCTCGTCGCGGTAACGCCCGGCACGAACGTCGACGCTTCGGGAATCGGGATGTTGAGCGTCAGGTGCGTGTCGATCGGGAGGAAGCTCCGCCGTTTGGCCGTCCGGGTGGTCGGCGGCGGCGGCACGAGGAGGCTATTGAGTGATGGCGCGGACGGGCTAGTGGCGCTCGGGGGCGGGGAGCGCTCTTCCTCTTCCGCGGCCGGAGGCAGGGTGCGGTGGATTGCGGGCGGTGGGTTGAACGCGTCGAGGGAGCCCGTCGTGGAGATCCGCATGTTGATCTTTGGAGACTCCATGAAGCGATCCGGCGATCCTGCATACGCCGGGCGCATGATCTGGGGACGCGCCTGGGACTGAGCGCGCGGCGGCGGCGGCGGCGAGTCCTTCATCTTGCCCATCGACATCTTCTTCAAGAAGCCCCACCGACTGTTCTTCTCCTTACCTGGCGCCGCGCGGATGGTGCTCATACCGTCCATCGGCACCATCCGGGGCGGAGACGTGTTGGAGATGAAAGACGAGCTGCGCGACCGCGACTCGTTGGGGTCTTCGTGCTCCACCGTGCCATTGTCCCACATCGACTGAGTGAGGGGAAGGCGCGCAGGAGCGAGCGACGGGCTGCCGTTTAGCGCAGACGTGGGCCCGACGCTTGCAAAGCGCTTTTGCATACCAGGCCGCGGCGGGGTCTGGCTCAACAGATTCGTGCTCGAGTGCGAAGTAGGGTAGTGCTGCATGGGGGGCCGCGCAACCGAGTCGCCGCCGCGGTGAAGGCGCAGATCGCCTGCGCTCTTCATGCGGCGGATTTCGTGGTCGCCAAAGTAGCCAGGGTCTTCGACCGGGGCAGGGTTGGGCCGCACGATGGGGTGATGTGCGCGGTTCGGGGTGGTGCGAGTTCGGGTGAGACCACGCCCTTCCCCTGGCGAACGTGCCCGGTCGGGGGTTATGGTGTGGTCCTCCTCCTCAGGGGACAATGTCTCAAATGCCCTGCGGCTGGGGCCGGAGCTAGGGGGCTCCGATAAGTCGTCGTCCGTGTCTGCCCCTGATGACGGGGAATGCAGTGGAAACATGGGAGTGGAGAGCGGGTATATTGGTGTGGTGGGTACTTTGGCAAGCAGCGGCTCAACGAGGGCTTTCCACGGGCCCTGGAAAGGATTGCCGTCGACGTAGAGCGTCTGCAAGGCTGGCAGCAACGCGAGCCAGCTGGGGAGGGCATGCATTTTATTTCGCCTTATACTGATCGTGTGGAGCTTGTCAAGATCTACGAGGGTATCGGGAAGGGTGCTGATGCCGGTCGAGTCCGCGATAATGACGCGGAGGTGTATGAGATCGGCGAGAAAGACAGGGAGGACGCGGAGCGGGTTTGACGCGATATTGAGTTCCTCGAGGCAGACGCAGAGGGCGAGGGTCGGGGGAAGGGCATTTAAAAAGTTGGCGGAGATGTCGAGGGCGAGGAGGGACGTGCAAATCTGGGGCACGACATTGGTGAGGAATGAGGGAAGGGCGTTGGGAGAGCCCGACGAGCCAAGAAGGAGATGGGTCGTGCCTGATAGAAGGGGGGGTAAGCGGGCACACGAGGGCAAGCGGCGGACATGTGTAAACGCACCAGGCGGGACATTGAGGTCTGAGAGCAGAAGACCCTCTCCACGGACGATCATGCCGCGACCCTCCTCTGCAATAAGGGCGGCCGAGGTGCGCTCGTCGTCCTCCTGATCGTCATCATCTTCCTGCAACAAAATGTGATCCTCGTCGGTCTCCTCTTCACTGGCGGCAAATTCGTCGCGCTCGTCGACCGAATGCTGCCAGCCCATGTCGTAGCTCTTCTTTGGCTGGAGACGCGGGGAGAGATGGTTGTCGTTACTACTGGCGCCAGTGGACGATGAGCGGGAGCGGACGCTGGAATAGGACTCGGACCAGCGGGAGTGCTCTGGGGCACGAGTCTCGCCTGCCAGGAGCTGGGAGACAGAGTCGGAGGTGATGCGGCCGTCGTCGTCGTTCTCATTTGACGCGACGCGGACATGTGAGTAGTCTGCCGCAAACGCACTCCCTCCGCTGCCGCCGCTGGTGTACGCCGAGGAGCGGGCAGAACCAGACGACGAGGAGGACAGGGCCGGGGGCGTCGAGGAGAGGGAGTGCTGCTGCTGGCGATACGGATACGGGTCTGGGAAATGCGAGGGGTCGGGGAGAGAGGCGGGGATCTTTGGGGGGCGAGCAAAGGCCTTTGAGTCGTAGCCGTAGATGGCGATGTTTTTGTTCGAGTCTGCGTTCAAGGGCGAATTGAGGACGACATGGGAGCCCATGGACGCTGGAGGAGAGCAAGACGCAGTTAGGAGCAGCACAGACACCAAAACAAGGGTACACACAGTCCTCATAGACGCTCTCGTCGTCGGAAAAGGACATCCACGACGTGCGCGATGTTGCAGAGTCCATCGCCGACGTCGGCCGCAGCGAGCACGACAAGGGCAGCACCGTCAAATGCAGTCTATCAACACGCCACGCTCCCATCATTCGCTAGCAGTTCCCTGACTTCCCTACATCCAGCTATTAGTATTGTCCCTCTCAATCACCTCCTAGAGTTTCGTACTCTCGCTGTCCGCGACGGGAATCACCCACAGCGGAGACCGACGCGCTTGTAGTTACCCAGTTGTTTCCCCGATCACAGCGAACTTACGCCATTCACCACGCTCCAAGGTTTCATTCAACGCAATCCCGGGAACATGTCAGTTCCCAACAGTCTTTGCGAAACATCAGTTTATTTGTTGGCAACGGTGACGGTCAAAGTCGGGCCAGGTCTCGTCCATTGAGCGAGGTATCCGCCAAGTTATTCAACTAAGTTAAGGGATCATAGAGCCAGATTGACCAGACCCGATAGCAATGGTCGAGTGCACCTGCTCTGAATAATCGTAGTTCAATTCCTAGTAGCAGGAGAGCGCTGTTCGTCGTGTTCAATTTTTTTCAACAGAAATGATGGGATCAGATTGCATGTCGTTCAAGCGCAAAACCAGCCGACCTGCAGCGCCAACCGCGACGGTCGTATCGACGGGCGTGCCCTCGTTGGACGACATCCTCGGCGGCGGATTACCGCTCTCGTGCTCCCTCGTCCTCACTGCCCCAGACCTGCACTCTGAATACGGCGAGCTCGTGCAAAAGTACTTTGTTGCGCAGGGCCTCGCCACCCAGCAGCACGTCTGTGTCATTGGCGCCACGGCCTGGACCGCAGAATGCATGTGGCTCCCTCCAAACGCACAGGCTACCGTGGATCCCGACGAGCCAGGCCCGAGCGAAGACAAGATTACCATCGCATGGCGCTACGAGCAGATGAAGCCGTTCCAGACAACCGTCCCCGCGCCCTCGTGAGTCCGCCCCGGTCCCGCGTTGGTGTTAGTGTAACCCATCCCAGTGCCGCAGGTGCAGCGGACGCGTGTCGTATGTTTGATCTCACTGCGCTCATCCCGCCCGCGGTTATTGCAGATGCCCAAGCCGCGGGTCGTATGACCGTTTTGCCTGTCGAGACCGGGCCTCCCCATCTTCCGACGACGCGCGCGCTGGTTCATTTGGAGGAACTGCTCGTCGCGACCACCGCGTCGACCGCCCTGCGCGTCTGCGTTCCTGGGCTCGGTTCCCCGCACTGGGGCGATCTCACTGCCCAGGTACGCGTCGAGCCGCGCGAATATGCATACCACTGACAATGCGCAGGACATCTTACGTTTCCTCCACGGCCTCCGCGCGCTCCTGCGTCGATACCCGCACGCCTGCGCGTCAGTGAGCCTAGCAGCGGAATGGTCAAGCGATGCCTCAGGCACGGGATGGCATCAGAAGCTGGGGTGGTTCGCAGACGCGGCGATCACGATGGATGCGTTCACCGGTACGCGTTCTTTCCCCGAGTCTATCTTGGTTACAGCCGGCTCACAACCGCACAGCGAACCCCGCTCTGGCGGCCGCCTTCCCTGGGCACCACGGTCTCCTGCGCATCCACACCCTCCCGGCGCCAACCGCGCTCGTCCCCGCCTCTGACCGTTTCTCGACGCTGCGCGGAACGGGCGGCGCCGGCGGGGGAGAGAACAACCTCGGCTTTCGGTGCACGAGGAAGAGGCTCGTGTTTGAGACGGTGCATCTGGATGTGGAGGGTGGTGTAGGGGAGCGTAGGACGAGCGCGCCGCCCGGGGCGAGTGCAGGTGCCAGTGTGGTGCCGCCGCCGCGGGTCGGTGCGGCGGTGGAGGTCGAAGTGGAGGGTGCTGTGGCTGTAGAGGCGAGCACTGAGCCGGCGCCCGCGAAGAAGAGCAAGAAGCGGGTTGGATTCCAGAGTGACCGCCCAGAGGTGTATGATTTCTGAAATGTTGTAATAAAAATGCCTCGGTCAAAGCGAGTGATATCTAATTTGATGGCATCATACGCTTCTTTCCTCCTGCGCCCATGTCGTCGCGCAAACGGGCGCGGACTACTCGCGAACTGGGCGCACCAACAGAGGACGACGCGCCGTCTACAGGCTATATAGATCCGTCTGTGTCTGCGCTGAGCACCCGCGCGCCCCGCTATACCTCTGTTCCAACCCTCACCACTCTGTGCTCGCGGGTGTTTGCAAAGAACTTTGTTCGTCTGCACAATAATGACCGCGTATGGAAGAGGGTCTCGCTCAATCTGCAGGCAATCCCTGAGCCGCTGCTGCCGCAACTCCTCGCAGATCTCGTCCGCGTCTGCCCCACATTCCTCCAGCACGAGTTCTTCGTCACCTACTTCTTCCGCGGGCCCGTTCTCGCGCTCACCGGTGGGCTGCCCGGTGTGCAAAAACATACTGTACGCGCACTCATCCGCGTGCCTGACCTCCGGGACCTTGAGGTGTCTGGCCTAGACAAGATCCCTGACTCTGCATTTGCCTCTGTCCTCCCGCACCTGCCCGCCCTCAAGCGCCTTGTCCTGCGGTTTGCTGACTCATTCCCCCTTCCTCGCGTGGCTAACTATTGTACTTAGCGGCTGCGCGCTTGTTGGGCCCAAAACCATCGCCGCCGCCGCGTCGTGCACGCGCCTCCAGGTGCTCAATTTGAACTACACCGCCGTCACCCCAGCGTCTCTGCAGCCTGTCTTGCTCGCATGCCCGGGCCTTGAGGTCTTGAAGCTCGCGGGTATCTCCAATTGGGTGTGTTGCACCCCCCAGTTAACCCGCTCATTCCCACTGAACGAGCACAGACAGACACCACCTTCGCCAAGATGCTCTCCCCCGACCTATCGCTTCCTAACCTCCGAAATTTCAAGCTCTCCCGGCTCTCCATCTCCGAAGTCTCCCTCAACGCCCTGCTTCCGCTCTGCCCCGCCCTCCGCCGGCTCGACATCTCCTTCACCGCCGTCCGCCACCCGCTTACCGGCTCGTACCCCCTCCCCGCGCTCGAGAAGCTGTCTCTCACATCCACGAGCACCTCCAACGCGGACCTGATCGCCCTCCTCCCGCGCCTGCCGGGCCTGACGACCCTCGCGCTCGGTGCACTGGGCGCGAGCCCACGCTCCATCGCCGCGATCGACTCTGGCATGACGCTCACGGACCCGGCGCTCTTGAAGGCGGTGCCGCTCCTCCAGGCGTGCGACAAGCTCGAGAACGTCAGCCTCGTTGGGAACATCAAGCTCGGGGGCGCGCTCGCGCCGTTTATTGCTGCTATAGGACGGAACTGCAAGGTGCGCCTCTGTCTCTCCCTGGCATTCCATCTACGTGGCATCTAACCGGCGCGATAAGTGGCTCAACCTCTCCGGCCTTCCCGCGCTACGCAGCGCGCATCTCGCAGGCCTCGCCCCGTCTGAGCCCGGCGCCCCGCCCGCACGGCTCGAGACACTCATCCTCAACCACACCGGCATCGACGACGAGGCGGCGCCGTTCCTCGCTGCGTGCCCCGCGCTCGCGTGGCTTGAGGTTGCGGAGACAAAGATGACCAGTGCGTACTTAGTCTGACTCTTGCTCGCTCCGACATTTTTCCTTCCCGATGTCATGCTATGCGTTGCGCGGCCCGGCGGCCCGCTCCCCGCTTTTTCTCCTGTTTTTTTTTTCCATCCATTGCAACTCCGCCTGACTTCACCACACAGGCGACGGTCTTTTCCTGGTCCTCGACGGCTGCCCCCGCCTCGCGACGCTCGGCCTCCGGAGCTGCCGCGGCGTGCGCGTCGGGGACCGGCGGCGGTTCTTCCAGGTGCGTCTGCTGCGTCCTAGTTCTGGGCACTCAATGTATGTGTGTCTGTAGGCTTGGGAGGAGGATCGTGCCGGGACGTAGCGGTGTCGTCGTCGTTGTCGTCTGGGCTCAGCAGTGGGGACAGCGAGGCGAGCAGGGCAGCGCGCGAGGCCCCCGATATCCTCCTCGGTACATGCGGCTGAGCGGCCATCGCGTATAGTTGTACGGCGCGTCCACAAGTAAGTCCATGCCATTTATTTTTTTCTGCGCGCGCCTCCTACGTGATCACGTGGCGGTCAAAGCGATGAATCGCATCCCAAATCGGATAATCCAAAGCGGGACGAATCATTACATTCTGAACGTGTACATAAATCGAAAGAAATCTAGCGAACATACTACGAGCATACCTAGTTACATTACATCTAAAATACAAATCTACTCAGAAGCGAGCTGTCACATATTCCCAGCCCAACGCACGAGTTGTGGCTCTCGATGTTGTGGGAAGGCATAGCCGGCCCTTGCGTTCTGCGCGAGAGTGTCTGGGGACCCTACCACGACCATTGCCGCGGGACATTTGGGCGGGGACTCGGTATTGCACGATATCCGCATCCTCGGCTGGCCGCGCGTTTCGAGAGGCTCGTCATCCACACCGCGCTTGCGCTTCGTTGATGATGATCGGGGAAGCGCATCGGGTACGACTGCAGAGGCACGCGTCGGCCTGAGCTCTGGTTGTCGAGGCGGATCGAGTGGTGAGCGCGTCGGTCTGAGTTCAGGTAACCGCGGCGATGCTGACAATCGCGGCTCTGGCGCCTCATGGGCAAAGTCGCGAACCTTGACAGCAAGGAGGGGTTGGGAGACGGGGACAGGAGGCGCCTCGCGCGACGGGGGAGATCGGGGAAAGTATGGCTGCAGGCGGGCATCCACGCGAATGCGCTTGTGATCTTCCTGAGGGCGGTCGTCTTCGCTTTTCCGCTTGAGCGCTCTCGACGCTCGCGTTGTCGGAGGGGGGACTGGCTGGTTGCCCGGCGGTCTCGCAGGGGGCTTGAGGGCTGGGGTACCTTTCTGCTTCTTCGGCGTCGCTCCGCGGGAAGTCACCGCCGTCGCCCCGAGCTTCTTCCCCAGCGGCTTCGTCCTGAGCCGCTTTGCAGGCACGACCAGCGGGGGTTTAAAGTCCGGTGACCGTCCCCGATGCGTCGTTTCTGCGTCCCGGCGTACCTCCTCCTCCTCCAGCTTATCGATGACGTCGAGAAACTCCTCCACCGCGCGCTCCACATCCGCCGCACTCTGCCCTGGCATAACGAAGCGCGTGGGATTGACCTGCTCCCCGACCCACTCCAGATTCCACTCTCTCGAATCGATGGGCGGGTCCTGCACGTCTTCGGGAATCGGATCCTCGCGCATAGCACCACCCCTCGCATTTCTGCGCCTCAACCGAGCACCACGCACGAGCTTCTCGTCCTCCCGCTTCCGCGCGTTCTCGTAGTCCAGCTTGAACTTGACCTTTCGCATCTCGAGCCGCAGTTCGTCTGGCGTGTCCGCCATAAGCTGTACCGCCGCGTTGGGTTCGAGCGCACGGCTCTCCTGGAAGTCGATGATCGTCACTCGCGCGTCGCCGCCGATGAGCATGTGTCGCAGCTCGACGTCGCCGTGGAGGACACCTGCGGCGTGCAGTTTTTTGAATGCTTCGACGCAGCGCTTCTTCAGAACATAGGGCATATCCTCCGATGCCTCGATCCAGAACGAATGATGCGGGGGCTCCATGGCGACGTCGACCGCGCCGGGGCAGGAGAATACGTTTATGATGGCGGGGACCACACGCCCTTGGAGAGGCTTGAGCTGCCCTTTATAGAGCGCCAGCTGATTGGGGAGGTAAGTAAACAACAGCGGGATGCACACAAGCACGAACCTCGGAGAAAAAACCGCGCCATTTCTGTTGTGTATGCCACCTACAGGAGACATGAGCGAATCGAAGTCTTTGCCAGTCGGCCGGTGCGTACACTTTTGAGACATATTTTACTGGTCGATCGCCGATCATTGCCGTCTTTAAGAACGCCGAGCACATTGCGCCGGCTGGTGAGGGATTAGCTACGGGCGAATGGTGTAGAATATGGGCTTACACGACAAGAGAACACTGGGTTCAGATTCGTGGGATAATAAACCCGCGGTCCACGCCCATTTGCCATGAGGCTGGTATATCGTCCTCTCCAGCATCCAGGCACGAACCCTTTCAGACAATCCAAACGGCTCTTCATTCGGAAGGGGTGGTTCAACTGGTTCCTCTTTCGGGAGGAGAGGTTCTACTGGTTCTACTTTCGGTCGGCGGAGTGCCGCAGAGGTTGCTTCTGTCTTGGGCTGCTGTGATTGCTGTTTCGGCGGCGACGGTTCTTCTTCCCTCGACCAATACACAGGAAGGGGTCGATTGACCTCCTCGACCGCGGGCTGCGGAGGCGGAGACAGAAACCGCCTGCAGAGTGCGCGCAAGAACCCCGATACTGACAATAGCGATCTCGTTTCCAGTGGCGATTTATTTCCGGCAGGAGGCACTGGTGAGAGGTCGACTGCAGGTGAGAGTTGTGGGTCGACTGTAGACCGTGCAGCCGGAGGTGAATACTGCGCGCATAGAGTCTTTAAGAATTCAGAGATCCAGTCAGGGCGTGAAGAGATGCGCGTGAAAGCCATAAATGGTTCAATGGATGGTAAAATGGGAGCCAGGACGCGTTCTGAATCTGCGACCGGCGCGTCCAAGGGGTGGCTGGCGGGCATTAGGAATTCGAGACATGACGCCCCGCAAGGCGTTTAAAAGGAAGAGCATCTTGGCGACGTTGTCCCCGATGTGGTACAAAGATTCGGAAGAAAACAAGGACGGTCACGTGCTCGGTCTCGGGGCGCGCCAAAATTCGCTTCAGGGATTCTCGGGAAGGAATTCAAAAGTGGAGAAAGATGCTCGTTCTATGTTACAAGACGAAATACAAATCGACTAGAAATATAAGTAGGCGCGAAGGTCTAGTACAGGGATAGAATAGCGACTAGGGAGGATTACTGTAGTGGTTCGTTATTTGTACGATGCGGGAGAATCTCTAAGGGTGGAGTTCCAACCTCCAGGCATGCTCATTTCCCGCCCTCTGTTGGCGGAGAATCCCCGATCCTGCGGGTCAGATCGAGGCGGCGTGGGCCAGATGTCGTACATGGAGAGGTGCGGAAACAAACTGGCGTCGGTGCAAGTCGGCGACTTTGGTGAGGGGAATTGTTCCGGTTCACTGGTCTCTGATGCATGCAGGGATTGAATCTCGGATTGGTCCCGCGCATCCGCCAAATCCATCCAACTACCTCTTTCCTCGTACTCTTCAAGAGTCATGAAATGTGGCGTCGCGCGTTGCACTTTCGCTTCGCAGGCACGAAGCCACTCGGCGAGGCTGTTTGTATTGGACGAGTCGCACGAAGCGACTGGAGATGGCAGGGGAGGGGGAATTGGTGAAGGGCAGCTAATTCGCGCGGGTACCGGGACTGCTTCTGGAGACTTGCCCTTGGAGGTTTTCCTAAGAGCCTTCTTCACATGTTTTACGCCCTCCTTCATTGTCCGCCTAAGATTCTTGAAGCTCCTGGACAGTCGGAGGAGTTTATTGTGCGGGGGCGGGGAATCAGGTTCTTGTGGCTCTGGGGCACGCGCGCCACTGCGGGAATACGAACGCGAATAAAGCGAAAGTCCCGAAACCGACGGGGTTAGGGGCCGGAGTACGTCGCACGATGGCCACGGGCCATACGGATTGTTCGGGTGAAATTGGGGAATTTCGATGGAAATTGGGGGAAAGATAGGCTGTGGTGAGGGCGATTCAGATTTAAAAGAGGGAGCGGCGTGTTCGTTGTCCAATGACAGATCAAGGAAAGAGGAGATGCGCAGTGGCGAGGTGGGGAGGACAGGGGGGAGGGGTTGGAACGGTGTACATGGTCTTGAAACCATCGGCACATCGTCCTCTGGCCAGGAAGAGGTGACCGTCAGGGAAATGTCCTGAACGACGGCAGAGCCGGCTTTCGCAGGTTTGCCGCTTCTCGAAATGGGACGCCTCTGTGAGTTGGTGAGACATTTGCATGGCAAGCAAGGATCTAAAACATACCTGGATGTTGTGAGACTTTGCCGATAGAGGTCGGCGATCTGGGTTTTGCACTACGATATATCCATCGAGCGCGGCGGGTGACAAGGAGCGTGAAGAGAAGGAATCGTGGCCAAAATGGAGGATCATGGATTCGAGGCCAGCTCTCGAATCGAGGGACATGACTGACTAAAAAAGGAGCGTAAAAATGAGTGTGAAGGGAGGGAGTGATTTGGAGAGATTTACCGTTACGGCGCTATAAGAAACCCAGCACAAAAGGGAGAACAAAAAGGCCTTGTTCGGGGACAAGGAGTCGCGCCTCGAGGATTGATTTGCGGATTGATCATTGATGCGAACCGGCTCGGAATTGCAACCCAACTTGAACCACCACGACTGTCGTTGGACTCAACTATCTTTGCTGTTTACTGCTTCTCGTCTGTATCGATCGCGGCATCTGCAAAAGCAGACTCATGATTCCGCCGGTTTAGTCTCTTGAAGCGTTTTTCAACGCGGTCCGACGAGCTATTAACCGATTCTTCTCCGCGTGAACTCGTGGCCCCTTCAAGTTCGAGGCGCACCGTCAAATCAACAGGTGCTATTGGCAGCAACCTGTGCCCTGAATCATGCTGCTCCTCCAGAGCCGAGAACAGCGACGGTACCGTCGCCACCAAATCCCCGACATTGACCCCGAAATCGACAATCACCCAATGTGGACTTGACTTTCCCAATCCACGATTCTCCGTGCGCACGAGTCCTGCGTGCTTTCATCATCCCTATGTGCAGAGCCAGTGTGCCGCAGATTTTTCGGAAGATCGTGTAACGACCAGCGCACATGTATAAAACGGACGTGCTACACAGACATTTGAACTGAGTGAACAATGCCTAGTTACAGCATTCTTGCGGTATTGGCCGCCACCCTCGCTGCCCCTCTGGCTGGCGCGGTCTCATCCCAAGCCTACACATGGAAGAACGTCAAGATCGGTGGTGGAGGCGGGTGCGTGACGTTGCTGCATTGTATGCGAACACGTCCCTGAAGCCACATTGTCAGATTTGTGCCAGGTATATCATGTTGCTCCTTCGCATGTTTATAGGTCTATAACTGTGAAATAGGAATCGTATTCAACCCAAAGGAACAGGTGACTATTTATGCGCCTCAGCTTGAGCGATTCGCAGTAACAAAGAATGGCAGGGTGTCGCATATGCTCGAACTGATATCGGTGGTGCTTACAAGCTCAACGCGGCGAACGGTTTGGTCTCCCTCACTCGTTCATTCTTTCCCTCATCTATATATGTCCCAGATACGTGGACGCCTCTCTTAGACTTCGCCAACGGTAGATAAAAAGTAAACTGTATTGCCGGAATCTGACATTCCACCAGACGCGACATGGAATTACTGGGGTGTAGCTGCCCTTGCAACTGATCCTGTGCAGACCAACCGCCTTTACTTGGTAATTGCGTTTGTTTATTGGATTGTGATGGGGTGTACTTATCATCTCCCAGGCCACCGGTGGATATACAAACAGCTTCGAGTTGAGCTTACAGCCGCATTCGAATGCAGACTGGTTTTTGATCCGTTTCCAGCCCCAACAACGGCAATATCCTTATTTCCACCAACTATGGTTCAACATTTACAGCCTCACCTCTACCTTTCAAAGTTGGAGGTTAGTAGGAATTGTCAGAAGTATCGGCCTGAACTGATAATTTTACTGTATCAAGGAAACATGCCGGGACGAGGTAAGTCTATGTGGAGATTATCTTGCGTATGAGCTAACCGCAATTCTAAATAGGAATGGTGCGAGTTTTCGTGCAAATATCAGCAGTAATTTTTAACGATGCATCTGGCTGGCTTAGGGAGAAGTATGTGGTATTCTTGCTATCTGTGTCGCAGATTCTCAGCCGCGCCGTATAGCGTCTTGCGGTTGACCCAAACAGCAACGGTATATTGTACTTTGGAGCAGGAGCCGGAAAGGGCTTATGGAAGTCCACCAATTTCGGTGCTACCTGGCAAGTTCACTTTCGAGCTGAATGAACAAGTTGCTTACCGCCGTCCAGGGCTCAGGTCACGAGCTTCCCCAGCGTCGGTGCGTAGCCGCGTGCATATATTGAAATAGCATTCCCAAATCAGTTCAGGCACATACGCTCCCGACCCTACCGACAGTACTGGATACAACTCCCAGCTGATATAAGTCGATTCATATCTATACACTCTTTCCAGCTCATTGACAGTCAGTGCACAGGTATCGCATGGGTTACGTTTGATTCCACGTCGGGGACGTCCGGAAGTCCAACTCCTCGAATTTTCGTCGGTGTCGCAAATCAAGGGTCTTCCAACATATTTGTTTCTACAAACGCGGGATCTACCTGTGAGATTGTTTCTTCTGTTGTACAAAACTGCTACTTTTCGCCCTTCTGCTCCATCTGCATCCCTCCGCCTTTTTGAAGATGCTGATGTTCTGCAGGGTCGGCTGTCGCTGGACAGAACACCACATATCTCCCTCACAAAGGTGTCCTTTCACCGGCCGAAAAAGTATTGTATATCTCGTACTCTAACGGCGGTAAGGATATGCGTTCTTTCTTGATGGAACAGTGGCTTACTTCCAACAGCTGGTCCGTACGACGGGACACTTGGCAGTGTTTTTAAATACAACTTGACGTCGTCTGTTTGTAAGTTATGGTTTACTGATGCTCGTCGCTCATTGCCAACATCATTTAGGGACCGACATAACTCCAGCCACTGGAAGCGACCTCTACTTCGGTTTTGGCGGTGTTGCGGTCGACCTAAAGACCCCCGGCACGATCATGGTCGCTGCTCTCAACTCCTGGTGCGTGAACCAACCATATATATATAAGCTCAATCAACTTGAGAGCTGAACAACGCCACAGGTGGCCAGATGGCCAGATATACCGATCTACAGATAGCGGAGCTACTTGGTCGCCTCTCTGGAGCTGGCTTAGTTACCCGACCATGAATAAATTCTACACCTACTCGGACTCCCTCGCTCCATGGCTAGGCATCAACAGCGTTGATGGAACTCCTGGCGACCTCCAAATTGGCTGGATGATGGAAGGTACGTGGGTCCAGCAATATCGGGACAAGCTACTCTGTGTTCAACGTGGAAACAGCTCTGGTAATTGACCCCTTCGACTCGAACCACTGGCTGTACGGTACTGGTGCTACAATCTATGGTGGCCACAACCTCAAACTTGTTTGTGTTTTCACCGACGGGTTTACTAATTGATCTGACTCTCTACCAGTGGGATACCACCCACAATGTTTCCATCTCATCCCTCGCCGATGGCATCGAAGAAACTTCGGTGCAGGCCTTGATATCGCCCCCGACAGGCGCTAGCTTGATCTCCGCTCTCGGAGATATCCAGGGTATGCCAGGGTTTTGTTCTTGTTGATGCATAACTGAATGCGTCGAGTAGGCTTCGTTCATAACAGCCTCACAACCCCTCCTGCCGCTTCTTGGACCAATCCCAAGTGGTCCACGACGGCGGACATGGATTTCGCAGGAAATAACCCCCTCAATATCGTCCGCATTGGAACGGGTGACTCGTAAGTTCTTTCTTTTTTCCTGGCTTTATCTTTGTTCGAAAGCCGTATCCTCCCAGGACATCCGGGAAGCAAGTTGCAATCTCGAGCGATGGCGGAAATACCTGGTCTCAGGATTTTGGTGCCGCTGATAACGTTACTGGTAATCTTGGCTGTCAAGTAACCTTAGGGCTATCACTGAATATGATCCAGGTGGAAAGGTCGCATTTTCTGGTAAGTCGGTCCGCGATCATCTTTCTAAGACTACTGAGAAGTGTTGTAACAGCGAACGGAGACACTGTTCTGTGGCGGACAAATGGAAATGGTGTACTCGTTTCGCAATTTACAAACCCGTTCGCAGCAGTCCCCTCGCTCCCCTCCACAGCCGCTGTGGGTTTCTTTTTTCTTTCACGTACAAGGAAAACACTTAACTTGAAATTCTAAACCAGATTGCGTCTGACAAAGTCAACAACTCAATCTTCTTTGGAGCGGCCACTAACACGTTCTATCTGTCGACCGATGGCGGAAAAACCTTTGCCGCGAAATCTACTCTCGGTTCCTCCACCGCTCCTGCGAAGGTCATAGTCAACCCGAAGGTCTCAGGTATGCCCACAGCATATGTTTAGAAGTCTGAAGTATCTAATATCGGTTCTACAGGTGACTTGTGGGTGAGCACGGACAAAGGCTTGTTCCACTCGACCAACTTTGGCACCTCGTTTACCGCAATCCCGGGGATTACTGCGGCCTGGGCAATTGCTCTCGGAGCTCCTAAAACTGCCACAAGCTACCCGGCTATCTTCGCCGCTGCCAACATCGGGGGCGTCGGATACTTCAGGTCGGACGACATGGGGGTGAACTGGATTCAAATCAACGACGCTGCTCACGGATTTGTGAGTTGCTGTGTGCGTTGTGCGATACAGCTTCATTTATCTTCCCAATTAGGGCTCCGCTTCCTCGAACTGCATTTCCGGTGATCCCAGAATCTACGGACGGTGCGGGCTTTGTTGGAAGATGAATATCGGGCTTACTAACTTTTTGGTCAGGGTCTACGTCGGCACAAACGGACGAGGAATCTTCTTCGGGGACACTGCGGGTGCTGCTCCTCCTCCCACTTCGACTGCGAGTAGCACGGCCTCTACGAGCAGCACGGCGTCTTCGTCGACCGTCAAAACTACCTCAACCGCGTCGACAACGACGACCGTCAAATCCAGCACGACGGTCTCCTCGACCACCACGTCTTCGCCCCCTACTTCAACTGGTACACAGACTGCCTTTGGTCAATGTGGCGTATGTATCGCGCACAACATAATTCCGCATGATGTTGATCGTCCTTTCTTTTTTTTTCAGGGACAAGGCTGGACGGGACCAACTGTTTGCGTTGCAGGTCAGCTTTCATTGTGAAACAACCGGTTGACTCGACTGACTTCAAGTATCTCCAGGATATACTTGCTCGGCCCAGAATGCCTGTGAGTCCCTCCATTCTGGACTGAAAAGTGTCCTCTAATTTCGTACAGTCTACTCGCAATGCATTCCGTCTTGATTGATTGGAATGTTCGCTTTTCTACATTTAAAATGTATTCTGTTGACGAATCTTACCGATTCTTCTGGGGGGTTCAGCAGTCCGATGTAATGTGGTGCCTACTGGCCTAGAATGGCCTCTAGGCTCTGAGAGCCACAGAGGACGCCGACAATCGTTGATCTGAGTCCCTTTTCTGATCCGTGGTCTCACAGCCACTGATCGGTTAACCTCCAACCACGTTGACGAGGACTCCACGAGGTTCAACGAACGCGTTATGCTCTGTCAGTGGCACTGTCGACATTCGCGTCTACTCGAACTTGAAGAGGCTCTCGCAACATGCAACATTCCAGTGTGGGTTTCAACAGGCCCCCGGTCACTACCGTGTGACCCGGTCCGCAAGAGCATAAATCAACGGCCAAAATGACCCTTATGTCGGTCCGTAAAAGTGCATAAATCGGCCGTGAAACCAGCAAGGTCTGTCCCACGTAGCATAAATCGCGCGGTGCGCGAGAAAAAATTTTGAGCCGAGCATAGCCATGTGCCGTGAATTGCACTTGGAACGGGGTACGGCCAGCGTCAAGTGAACGAAAGGAGAGGCCCAGGAAGCGCCTGCGGGGCCCAACAGCGAAAAAAAAACGGCCTGGGGAAGAAAATCGCGATTTTTTCGAACATGTTCGTCCGAAAGTGCATAAATCAGCCCCCGGGCGGTAAAATTCATAGCATAAATCAGCCCGGATTTTTTTTGAAAAAGCGGACGGGACTATAAGGTAGTGACCGGGCTAAACCGAATATTCAATTGCCTCCGACGCCACGTCCGACGATATCCGACGAAGGGATCCGATCAATGAGTCAAGGAAAAATTTCGTGGCGCGTCACGTCCTGGACTCTTTCATCCAATCCTCCACAATGGCCAAACCCTGCCTCTGGCTTCGCTGTGAAAGGAAAGAATTCGAGCGTCGTGCTGCGCTGACGCCAACGACATCGAAACGCCTGATCGACGCGGGGTTCGAGATCTTCGTTGAACGCGATGAACAGAGGATTTTCGATGATGCCGAGTATGAAGCGTAGGTAACGATAGACGCGTTTTCGATCGCAAATCTCACTCGACATAGCGTGGGCTGTACACTGGTGGAAAACAATTCTTGGCCTACAGCACCCACCACGACCACGATCATCGGGTTGAAGGAGCTCGAGGAATCAACGGACCCACTCCGTCACACCCACATTCAGTTCGCGCACTGCTACAAAAACCAGGCTGGGTGGTCGTCTGTTCTGTCCCGATTCCACCGCGGCGGGGGCACTTTGTATGACTTGGAATTCCTCAACGATGCGAGTGGGCGGCGCGTCGCTGCGTTTGGTTTCCATGCGGGATTCGCTGGTGCTGCGGCAGGCGCTCTGGCTTTATCTGCGCAGCAAAATGGGCAACAACTGGGGCATCTCCAACCATTCGAAAATGAAGAGGCGATGGTCTCTACCGTCAAGCAGTTGCTAGGAGGAAGCGGCAAGGGTGTCAAGGCACTGGTAATTGGTGCCTTGGGAAGGTGCGGCAGGGGCGCAGTCGATCTGTTCAGGAAAATCGGGCTTGCTGAGTGGGTTATTTCTGATCCGTTGTCGGGTGTGTTCTGATTCCATGCAGAGACGATATCCTCAAGTGGGACTTGGATGAGACTGCCAAAGGTGGCCCGTTCCAGGAAATCCTGGACGTCGACATCTTTGTGAACTGCATCTACCTGAACAGCGCGATCCCATCGTTCATAACTCGGGATCAAGTCATCTCGGCGGGGTCGAAGAGGAAGCTGGCTGTTGTCGTGGATGTCAGCTGTGATACGACAAATCCATTCAACCCTATTCCGATCTACAACATCAACACCACTTTTGCAGCTCCGACGGTTGCGGTGGATGTGGGGTGAGTAATGCAGCTTGGCTCGACGGGACATGTATCTGACTGGTATCTATGTACTGCAGAGCTGCAGATCTGCCCCGGCTGTCGGTGATATCTATTGACCACTTGCCGACGCTGCTTCCGCGCGAAGCTTCTGAGCAATTCAGCATGGATCTCCTGCCCTCGTTACTGGAGTTCGGGGACAGAGCGAGCGCGCGGGTATGGACGGACGCGGAGAAGCTGTTCAGGGAAAAGGTTGCCGCTGCTGCGGTGGTTGAAGGGCTGTGATAGAATAGACTAGCCCGGCCTGGAGTGTTTTCTGATGGAAGGGAATCAATGATTTTGCGTGTGGGGGGAACGGAAGAGCCGTTGCATCGCCATGGCCAAGCGATCTGCAGAGGGCGACGGTCGCAGCCTCGGCTAATCGGGCACGCCATGTCACGGATCTCTGCGCCTATCCCAAACAGAGCCGCCATCTCATTTCTTTTCTCTTACAGCTAGTCTGCCGCTTGGGCTTTCTTTCCTTTCTGTCCTTCTGTCTCCCCTTCTCTCCGCTCGCCTGTGCAATTCCTCGCAGTTTTACACCGGTGCTGGACGCCTCATCCCTTAGTAACTAATCCCCATCTTTTCTTGCTCGTTCGCCATGGATTTCGCCCCAGTTCCCCCCCAGATCTCCGTCTCGCTCGCTCCCGAGGAGTCTCTGGCCCCGGAGCCATACTCGCCTTTTTCCTGGTCTACCACCGCCGCCGACGATGACGACGGGTTCAGACCCGTACATTTGACTCCCCCGCCGACCAGTGGCAGCACGAAATTCATGAGGCAGCTCTCCCCCCTTCGTCCCTCCGAAGCCACCGTCACCGGCCAGGGGCTCCAGCGCGAGCGCTTTGAAGCGTTACTAAAGGCTTCCAAGGAGAGAAACTCGGCAGTCGGGGTCAAGAAAGGAAACGATCTCCGCAAAGAGATTGCCCTGAAGGCCCATGGCAAAAAGCAAGGTGTGTAGCTGGCTGCTCTTCTTGTTCCCGTATTGACAGTTGCGTCCATAGTCGAGCGTCGTGCGCTTTTCCTTTCCAAGGTTCTCGCTCCCCCGTCCCCGACTGCGACTTTGATGCCAAAGACTCCCCCGGATTCTCCTGCCATTTTCAACTACGTGCGTCCATATGTGCAGTCTTTTTCACCGGCCCTTCTGATCATTTTTTTTCGTCTATCAGACACTTCCTTCTCCCGGCCTGGTTTCGCCTCTTGCATTGTTTGAATCCTTGAATGAAAACCCTGCCTACGGCCCTCTCTCTTACTGCCGAGAGCCGTGGGTCGAACAGGTCGACTTCCGCCTGCCCGCCGATCTTAGAAAGGCCAAGGCGGCGGCTGCGGCTAGCGCCCCCAAATACAGACCCACTACCGCCCACGCTAAACCAGCAAAACCCATCCCGTCTCTCGATCAGATATCTGCCCGTTTATCCTCGCAAGGTCACGTCCGTACTCCCAGCGCCGAAGCTGCGGAGAGGAAGCTGCGTTTGCCAGCCTTCCTCGCCCAGCCAAAGCAGGTCGCTCCGAGGCTCACGATCGGCGTCGGCAGGCTGCAAATGCCAGTCCGTTCCTCGACGCCAGAGAAGGCAGATAACCTGCCCCACATGCCCCCACGCTCCCCGTGCTACCCCTTGTCGCCCAACCTCCAGGTGACGACGCTTGTCGTTCCGCGCACCTCGACAACGTCGCCCACCAAGCTTTCAGAGTCCAATTTACTGGCTCTGAACTCCCGCGAGCGACGGGCAAAGGACATGCTGTCCGCTCTCAGGAAGCGCACCCGCCCGTCCGAGAATGGCCGCGAGTCCGACGGTCTCATGCACGATGACACCCCCGACCGCAAGTGGAAGCGTCGCAGCGCGCCCGCAGAGCTCAGCCCCCGTGCACGCTCCGGTTTCGAGCATCCAGTTCTCGCCATGCCTGGCGGGTTCTAGATGCAATCGCACATCAAACTCACTTGTAATTCTCGCGATGGTTTTTGGCTGCTTTCGGTCGTGTCTTTTTAAATTTTTCAGTCAAATCAAGTTCAATCAATGGGAAGGAATGTATGTACGATAGTTGGGCGCATCACTCACAACTACAGTAAAAGGCACACCACAGACTCGCATCGTAATCGCAGTTTCGGGCCTTTACCGCAGGTTGGCTGAGCCACCTCGGAGCGGATCCATAATCAACAACCCACTTTACACACTCATTGACATTCTCCACACAATCTCGTAGGCAGAGCCTTCTAGCGCGTTTAGCAGTAATACATATATTTCTGTTTGCGGGCTGCGCCCGAAGTTATACAAAGTTAGTCCCATGATTGCACCTGCTGAAACCTGCCCAATGGCGCGTCTTCGAACGGCGGCTCAGGCGTAGGTGGTCGCCCTCTCAAACGGGTTATGACGCTTAGGCGTCGGGCTGCAAGTATCACTATCAGCGTCACGGTCAAACATATGGTTTGAGCTATCTTACTATATTCCAGTCGCACACTCTCGTCCTGACTCTCGTCGTCTGAATCTATCAGGGGATCATAAGTCATGACGGTATGCCATGCCTCTGTTTCGCGTTAATGTTGCTCTTTGTGAAACCAACCAACTCACGTTCCAACATTGATCGTTCTTGTGCAGGCGAGCCGGTCCTCGACGCTTGGGTTTGAGGGGCGGCTATCGTAACATGAGACAGTTCCTTCATCCGAAATGGTAGAACACACCTCTCTGCGACTCGCGAGACGCTGCTGGATCTTGGTTAGGAACGTAATACATGAACGACGCTTCTTCCTTCGGGATTTCCGCGACGAATGATCGTGTTCGACGAGTAGATTCTGGCGGGGCTATTGGAAACTCAGCACATCGAGTAACATGAGCTTCGGCGGAGTACCTGTGACAAAATGAGGGGCAGCAGATTTAGATTTCTTATCGTCAAAAGCCAAGACCAGTCGACTAAGAAATGCGTTTCGTTGACCTGATGGAAACTGTGAGGCTACAGATAAAATGGGCAGTGCAAAGACTAACCGGACATCATTGCGCCCCATTCTTTTTCCTCCATAGTGTCGACATTCTCCTTGGCCTCCTCCTCCTTGGAGAGCTTCCGTACCAGGGGCGCCTTGCCCCGGTTTATTCGAGAATACGGGTCATCAAAAGGATTTTGTCCATCCGGGTTTTCCAAATAGTGATACATCAACCAGAGAAATACCCGCGCACGGTCTTGAGACGACAAGGGTTTGGGTAAGAAGAGATCCAGAAAGTTCAGACTGCCGTCAAAATGAACGCTTGCTAACGGCTGTGTCGAAAAAAGTTGAATACGACTACAAGGGCGAAGTGAGACAGGCTCACCGCAGCGTGGTTCGACAACACAAAGATTAAATTCACCACGCTCGTTGGAGGATGTTGACCTCCTCTCTGAGATACGCGAAGGCATTCATGTTTCGGATCACTCTGGCAAAATCAAGACTTACACATTTTTCCATAATCTCGTCCGGGGTTGACGGCGGAACGGATTTAAATTCAGAGGGAAGGAGAGCAGCCTTGAGGCAGTTTTTTATTCGGGGAGCGTCCTGTGCGTTACCATCTGTTTTTTGCAACGACGGCACAGGGTGGTAAGTTCGGAGGGCAGTCTTCACTAGATTGAGTCTCGTTTGTTAAAAGTAGATGAAGCCGTGACACAACGAGCTGACTTTCTGGAAAGACTGGATTCCGAATAAACATTTTGGGAGTGATTTAAAACTAGAAGACTCTCACACGCCATAGTAGTATTGATTCTGCCGACGTTGGTGAGCAAGGAGATTTTTGCGAGTTCAACGCCGAATGCAGGTGTGTCGACCATCTTGTCCTTGAGTACCTTGGAACATTTGTTCGAGTTGTACAACGCATGGACGTATAGATCCCGAAATGTGCACATTTTCCCTGGTATTGGAGAGTGAAATACGTTGGTTTTATCCGCAAATATATGATAGAGTAGATCTGTGAGGACCTCGAGTCAGAAAGCTGCACAAATATGGACGCGAACAAAAAGCGCGAGGACCGTATTGAACATCTTCGCGCGTTAGTGGTTCTGCATCGTTGCGTTTGATGGGCAGAGCTTTCCTGCTAAGATACCCTACACTGCAAGAGGTTATGGGTGATACGGAGGGTAGAAGTACGCCCGCCTCACGGTGGAATAGGTTCTGGAGGCCATCCTGAGGGTTGCGAGCCGGACGGGACGAGAACAGTTGTCATAACGGGAGGGGGTTATGGCTCGGGGCACAGGCTTGCCAGTGGGACAGAAGCCACACAGCGGGCCAAAGACCCAATGAGAACAACGAGGCCGAAGTCAAGAGAATTGATCGAGTGATTGTCTGCTTTGACCGGTCATCGCCATCACTCTCTTTTTACCTCCGCGCAGCAACAAACATGGCTGATAAATTCGACGAGGCCACCCAAGTTCGTCCCATGGCCCTGTCCCTTTCCTTGCTCAGTTCTTCTGCAGAAAGAGCTCTCCGTCTTCTTGGAGAAGCAGCAAGCTGAGGCGCGTCTCCACTCGTCCATCCACAATTTCACCGGCATCTGCTGGGACAAGCAAGTCCAATTTGGCTCCCGGGTTTCTCCAAATCTGAGATATCATCCTTAGATGCGTAACCGGTACACCCTCAACAAAATTCTCGCGTGCGGAGGAGAGCTGCCTGTGAGTTGACGCGACCGGCCTCAACTGAATTGACGAGGGCTGATTACCGTCGGTCGTAGTTCCAATTGCGTCGAAAGGTGCGTCCACACATCTTTTACCCTGCGCATTGACTGATTTTCCGCGCAAGATTCTTGGATACATCATTGTTCGTTTGTCGAGTCGTGATTCACTGTCAGAATCTCATATCATTGCACAGATTCATGGTTAGAAAAATCGAGGAACAACGATCCGCCCTCGAGAACGGGAAGTTTACATGATATTTACCCCAGAGATTAATGTGTCCATTGTTACAAGTATGATACTCATCCCCTTATTCTTGACCACACGTATCCAACAGCCGCGGGCAGGAAGAAACAGAACGCATCAAGTATGTCTCTGTTCCGACGCAACTTCAATGGGATTTCGAAACTCGTCTTGGCGAAGGACGCCGTTTCAAACCACCTGGTAATGGCTTCGTCCTTTTCGTGCCATAATTCTCGCAACCAGAGATCGAACGCTGCCTTCTCCGGCTCGGGAATTTCCACTTCAACAGGGGAGCTGGAGTTGGGGACGATGGTGGGGTGGGCCATGGACAGGTCGCCGATCGGAAGGTCCTGCATGCTGAACATCCTCAGGTGGAAGTGGACTGCAGGTGGCGGTACTCCCGATAAAAATATCGACCGAAGCGTGTACCAGCTCTGACCATACCTACCGACGATGGGTCAAAAGGGCAACGGAACGATAAAGGGAAAGCCAAACCCCATGGGTGGTATTCCTTTTCACTTCTCTGTTAGCTGAAGAAATCAAAGACCAGACTATACGCGTACCGGGATATACCGTTGTTATATCAATCAACTTCAGATCAGGGATGCGAGGGGCCAATGAGCGCAAGCTGTATTGCAATCCGGTGGACCGAGGGAGGAGCATATTCGTCATGTCGTCCTGGAAGGACTTGAGCCGACGAATATTAGCAGGGATTCAAAGCTCACAATTCCCATCTTGTCTGCGAACTTCTTGCTTATTGGTCTGGTGTCCTTGCTGACGACCGTCCCTTCTGGATACAGGAAGAACACCAAGGGATTGTCTTCCTCCTCTGCGGCCTTGCCAAGGGCGGATAAATGAGTCGAGAGTTGCACCCGATCGGACACCCACGAGCGAGCGAGAAATATGAAGTTGTAGAAGTTCATCCCCCACCCAAGAATGGGAACCCACTTCAGGCTTTTCTTGAGGGTTATGTATACAGAGTCGTGAACACCGTTCGGGCCAATAAAGTAGGTGAGACACCAGCCATACCACCAGTCGGCGTAAACCTGGATGGTAGATATTACATATGGGAAATGAAGAATCATGTAACCACACTGACTTGGTGGTTCGCTATGAGAATAAATTTCGTGGGGAGGTCAAGCGATACGACTTCGCCGCTCTTGTTCTTGATCACAATTCTCTCGATTTGTTCTGCGGTGAAAGCGCCTTTCCCTTCCCGCTGGAAAGAGATTACCAGCTTGGTTGGGGCGAACCACTGACACATTAAAACTATACGAGAGATTCAAGAACGGATTGACGAGCGAGGAAATTGACGTACTCAGGAGAGAGCCGAACGACCTCTTGGTATACCGAATTCCGGTCCCGTATAGGGAGCGGGACCATTCGAACGGAAGCAGCAACAATGGAAGCAGGAATACGATTTGCGTAGCATTGGTCTACGTAGAGCGTTGAGAAAGAAGACAACATATATTCGGATTAGGCTGACTGACCATCAAACAGGCCACGGTGAAGACGACGGCGGAAAGGATGGCTACTAGTTTCCTCTTCCATGGGAGGCTCTGAGTGCGCGCAGATATGGGTAGAGTGTATGGTTCTGGACTCTGGGCCACAGCCATGTTCGAGTACTTGATTCTGAAGTCGCGGTGATCACTCTATCACATGTTTACACGCGGCCGCCGCACCGTCGTGTGCCGTCTGTGTCATCATCAACTTGAACTCGAATTTATTCTCCATCTACTCGACAGGTTCAACAACTAAAAGGTTTGCCAACCAATCCGTCTCTGTACGCATCGTGAATCAACTAAATTTCCAGGTCGTCAATAAAAATGTGGTGAATCGCATTTCTCCCACTCGCCTTGATTGAGACAAAGGTGCCAGCTACACATATAAATGCACCGATTAAAATCGTGAAGACGGCAAGCGCGCATTGTCCTGGTCGTTGGCGGATACCCGCCCATCCTCCTTTGAAATGGTACGAGTCATGCAACCACAAAAATCCAGCAATGCCGTAGGTGTACCAGGAGGCAAAGAGAGACGCAGCAATTCCTGGCAAAATTCACCGTCAAGCTTTGACATCTATCTGGCTCGAGAATGACGGTCACCGATCAAGTACGAGAAAATTGGAACGGCGATGGCGAGGATGAATGCAACACCGACAGCTGCGACACATAACACAACCCACACTACCCATCCCAGGACCGTGTGGTTGTACATGTGCTTCGTGTGTCGAAAGTAGCGCACAAATATAATCTTCGCAGCCGTATGGGAGTAGAGTCCACCAGCGCTGCAGATATGTTTTCAGTGCGGAGTAAAGGTTAAAAACAGTGATTTAGCTGACATCAAAAAGTTGCCAAGGGCAATCCCGAAGCTAGCCTTTGCCCAAGACTCAGGGAGGGACAATAGCGCGGGGGAAGCCACGGTATTTCCGATATATGCATAACTGTTGGGTATTCAGATGATCGTCGCTGGAGAGAAGAGAGCAAGATACACCACAATCGCGAATATTGTGTAAAACACGGTGGAAAAGCCCTGGAGACACCAAGCGGCTTTCATAGCATCCTCCGGTTTCTTCATCTCTGAGATCAGCAAGAAAAACCTGCACAACTGCATGTCAGATTGAAGATTTCCCGAGGGGAACACTGCGTACATGAAATGACCTTGTCGAGGATAGGTCAGAATTAAAGCCACTATCTTATCCAGACTGACCAGCATAAGCGAAAACCTCGTAGAGGAGTTAGCATTACGAGTTGTGAACGAATGGCTTCCAAATACCGGGTTTGTTATCGCCAAGAATGCTTGGTAGAATGTGGTTGGAATAGTGGCATTTATGGTTCGACCAGGAACAGGATTGAGACCAGCCCCGATCATGGCAACCACGCCAGCTATTCCGATCAAGCACACACTGAACAGTCCGAGCCAACCAACCCGGTCCAACGTGCGTGGGAGAGCTACCAGCAAAGTAGCCACTGAAAAAATCAGGAGGAGATATATGGTGCAGAGACCGTTGTTGGAAAGCGTTGACAGTGCTTGCTGGCCTGATAGCAATTCCGATCCCTACAAAGAGTCAGAAGGCTGATATTGCAGCGTCAAGCGGCGACTGACCGTTCCACAAATCGCAAAAATGATCGTCCCTATGGATAAAATCTCTCGAGGGATTGGCCCACCGATGATATAGCCAGCATCTCCCCTATTGCTTCCTCTTTAGCTGAGCCATTGTGAAAACACGCTGTATTTTACATATTGTGGACGCTGGGGTGATTCAGCTGTAAATTTTAATCAGAGTCCGGGCGGCTGTCCACTTCACGAAATCGCGCATACTGACCTTGAAGTCAATCAAAAGTTTGGCCGTATACAGCGCGAAAGCACCGAAGAAAATTATCAGGACAACCGCAGGTACGATGCCTTTGGAGCAATAAGTAAAAAACGTCGGAGTCGGGTTTTTCCTAGCATCTCACCAACTACAGCCAAGGCGGATGGCAGAGACAACATTCCGTTACTGACAATTTCCGCTATCATTAGCAAGCTAACGAACTAGAGTCGGGGTTTGAGACAGATCTCATTGAGAGACTTCAAGTTGAAGTTGCAAACCGACCTGCCAACTAAGGGTTTTGTAGTGGAAATCGTGGTCCGGCTGCTCTTCAAACACGTCGGCGTCTGGCTTGACTGAGGCATCGCGGTCGAGGTCCGATGGGGAGTGTGCGGCACGTTTTTCTTCACCGGCGTAGGACGGAGCCATCCTCAGCGAAGTATGGAAGAGTGCTATCCAAGTCTTGTATCATCGCACGGGAGCTTATCGTACGCATCAACTCCGTGCTGGACAGCTTCGAAGCTCTGGCTGGGACGGAACGAGTGAAAGTTCCCGGAGCTCCGAGTCCGACTTCGCGTCGGCGATTGCCAACTCTGGCACGTGACCGTGTCAAAATCGCGTCGCCTGTACTTTCTTTCTGTTTTCTTCAACGTTGGTCGTTCCACCCAATACTCACGCTCGATTCATGGCGCTGGACTCTCCCCACCTCGTCAGCAGCCCAATCGTCTCTGAAAAACAGTCATCTCCCCACCCCCGCAGCCCCCCACCTGCCCAACCCCAAACGGTCTCGACGCGCGGCCCTTCGACCTTGGAGCTCATTGGCAGCCAGTTCCCCGCGTTTGACTGCGAGTCTGCTGTGATATTCCCGTTCCAGGTGACCTCCGAGACGATAACTTTTCTTGCAGAAGTTTGGTTAACAGGTTACGTTCTAGGATGAAGCCGCCCGCGACGATGCGTTCCAGAAAGGTACGATTTTTTGGCCTTGTACCTGGCGCCACGTATCTCCCTGGTTGATTTGTCTCGTGTATCGTCGCGTATCTGAATCTCCAAACTATTTTGGCTCGTACCGATAGACTGACTTTTTGCTCTCGTTATCTTCCTGCGACACAGAACTAAACGAAATGTTACTCGATGCTGCCCTCGAGGCTCATGCCTGGGCATCCACGCGACCGTTCCACGAAACCGAGAGGGCGACGGGAAAGTACGAACAACAAATCATGGCGGTTCAAGCGCAGGAGAATGAACAAGGCATGTTGACGACTCGACCTCCTCCTCTCCCTCCCTTTTCCCTCCTCGTTGTCTTCGGTAGGCCTATTCTGCCCCCGGACCACCCCCGGTTTCATTCCGTCCTACTGCGATGCTCTTGTATGGCATACTTACACTTCGACAGAGAAAACACGCCAAAAACTGAACGATTTTGTGACCCGCATGAGGTCGGCATTGGCTGCACTCACTGGAACGCTATGAATGGACTCTGAACGTGTAATTGTTGCTGTAATCTTGCTGTAATTGCCCTGTATTTTTGTGCTGCAATAAAGGCTGCCGATCGATTCATTGATGCGATCAGACTTTGGTGGCCGATATACTCTCCGTTCTTTCTCTTTCGTTTCCTGGCGTCGGCCCAACATAGTCCATTCTTTACCGCCCGCTGCATCCAACGTGATGCAGTCTGTTGTTTCTCGTCCCCAGCCCTTGGCTCAGGCTCCCCCCGCTCGCGCACCGCGCAAAAGCTCCTCATTCATGTCTCTCAGGCGTGAAAAGACCAAGACTTCGCCCATCTCCTCCCCGCCCGAGCCTTCAGGCTCTCGTACAAACTATTTTGACGCCTATCCACGGCTTCAGTCCACTCGTTCATCTAAACCGAGACCCCGCGATCCCCAACCCGACTCTCCGACCTTGCCACCAGTAGAGGCTCCCCCTGTTGCATTTCCCACTATCCAGTTTACACCGGACACCGCGTATTCGTTGACCTCGGCGGCGCCAACTCAACCCCAGAGGAGTAGATCGTATACGGGCCCGTCGGGCAGGTCGCACGAGAGATACGCTCGGACAGAGGACAGAGCAGCAGTCCCCGACCTCCGTTTCTCTGGTTCATCAACACAGCCAGAATCGCCGCCGGACACGCCGGTGGATAGCTTTGACGGCAGCTCGTTCCTAGATTATGCGGGCGTGGTGTCTGCGCCGATATCCGGAGTAGAGACAATGGACGCCCTTGTGGACGGGATGAACGGCGGAGACGAGATTGTCGGCCGCGGCACAACCTCTTCTAGCCGTCAGAGGTTTGGAATACCGGGCCACCATCCGCTATACCAGCCCCCTTTGCCTACCCCCCCGCCCGGTGTTGTTTTGGGTGGTCCCAAGCACCGACGTCCAAAAAAAGAATCCTTCTCCAGTAATTCTGCGAGCGAAGAAGAAGAGACAAGGCGTCAAGCGTTTGCAGCATCCCGACCTCGACGGCGACGCACTCGACCGTCCCCCACCCGTAATTCCTCGAATTCGACGATAGCTCCCGCTCCGGTGCCAGAGTCTCCCATCGAAAAGTCGTTCACTGCTTTCCCTTCCGTCGAGGCCACTCCACGCAAGGCTACTCCTCATAATCATAAGCAACGAGCTGTCGCACCTTCGATATCCGATATTATTCGGTCCCATGCACCACAGGCCCAGGCGCGATCCCGCCCTTCGATTACTACACGTATACCGTATACGCATAGCCAGGGGCATTCGACCGTTCATGAAGAATCAGAACCAGAGCCGGTAGCGCTTGACGACGAGGCGGACATTGTATCCCGGTCATCCGTCGACAGTATCGCTGAAGAAGTTCGTCGAACTTTGCGGCACCAGATTGTCTTGAAACCAACCCCCACCCTCCCGCCTCCTTCGTCCTATTTAAAACGACACTCAACCGTTTCCGACAACGCTAGCATCTACTCACCCCGATCCGACGGGGGCGGTGGTTCCTCTCTATACGCTCCTTCGATATGGTCGAACAACCAGCCCGTCTCTCCTATTGACCCCAGCTTCCTTTCGCTTACGCAGCCTTCGCCTTCTCAAGCCGTTGCTCAGTATCTCCGCTCAGCCCGGTTGACCACGCTGCTGAAACTTACTCGTTCACCTCACGCGTCCCAGGATAACCCGTTGACAGTGAGCTTTTCGGACCTAGGCAGTCCGAACGGTTTCCCGGTCCTGGTATTCCTCGGCCTGGGATGTGTGCGTCACATAATGGGATTGTACGACGACATGGCGCAATGCCTCGGTCTGAGACTCATTACTATCGATCGGTACGCTTTTGTCTCTTCACTATAGGTGCTCCGATTTTAATGTTTTTCGATAGATGGGGGCTTGGTCGGACTGCAGCGAGGTCAAAGACGTCCAAAGGCATTATGCAATGGGCTTCTGTCGTAGAGGAGGTCCTCGACTTGCTCCAAATCACTGAATGTAGTGTGATGGCCCATTCTGCCGGAACGCCGTACGCGCTTTCATTCGCGAACAAGCTGCCAGAGCGAATACGAGGAAACATCTGTTTGCTGGCACCATGGGTGGGCGGCAGTGAGAATGGTACGTTATCCTTGTTCATCTATCTACTTGTTATGAACCCGCATGCTATCAGGTGGCTACAAATGGCTCAAATATGTCCCAAATGGTATCCTCAAGACCGCGCAAGCCGCAGAATGGAAAGTGCAGGCCTGGATGATCGGGAAGCCTCCCACCATCGCATACGAGGGCATAGGTTACACTTTAACCCGTGCGCCGCAAGCACCTACCCAACGGACGACCTCCTCTCAGAGCAGCAACAACGGCATGTCCGTGGTGTCCAATGAGGCAGAGGGTCGTCCACGTCCCAGTATCGGCAGCACCTTCAGCGAGTATGACGATCTGCGAGACTTTGACGGCCGGTTCGAGAGCAGGAGCACTCTGGGCTCTTCGACTCGGGCAAGGAAAGATAGCCAGGCAGCCAAACGAAAGCCTTCTCGGGGGTTTTTGGACAGACTCAAACTATCTCAGCCCCCGTCCCCCGAGGAACCGAAGCCACCCATGCAGCCCGGGAAAAAGCTGAAGGCTCTACGTTCCATGGGTTCGCTGAAGGGAAAGTCTTCGTCTTACGCGTCAATCAAGAGATCTGAACCGTCAAGCCCGCAACTTCCCCCTGCCCCCAAGTTTGACATCGGACTGGGGTTCGACATGAAGTGGAACAAGCCTGGTGGCTCTGAGACCTCGTTACTTCAGGAGACGAGCGACGGCCCCAGGTCTGTGAGCGAGAAGTTCTACACGTCACCCAGAGCTGGAGGGCGGCGCTCCATGTCATTTACGTCTCCTTCCAGTTGGACTCCGCACTCGATGCCGTCCTCCCCAGCGGCGAGCAGCTATAACACCAGCTCCACGTCCGTGTTTGCTCCCAGCAAGCCCAGCAGCGAGTATCAGTCGGCGCTGGGCAACGCGCTGATTGCGGCATCGCACGCCGAATCTTCCTCCAAGGGGATGCACAATGATCTGCTGCAGATCCTGAACCACGACAATCATCCGTGGGGATTTTCGTACTCGCACTATCCACATGAAGTAGATGTGTGGTACGGCGACAAGGACGAGAAGATTGCGGAGAATGCTGTGAGGTGGATGGAAAAGAATATGGGCGAGGACAAATGCTTTGTCAAGGTCGTCAAAGGTGCAGACCATGCACTGATGTACAAGAGCAGCGTTGTGGTTGAGGTGTTAGAGCAGCTACTGGGTTACTGGCAGCCCGGTAAGTTATATTTCACTGGCAGCGCCCGCGTTTTCTGACCATACGCAGAGCATTGATCTCCTCTTTTTTTTCTCCTTCGCTATTATCATTTTCGGTGAACATTCTTTCTTGGAACACCCACTCCCACAAAACTCAATCTTTCGTTCTATCATTATTGTACACACAAGTCTCTCTCTCTCTGTTCATCATCATTTGGAATTCGGAATTCTTGCAAACCTGTATCTTTTACACATCCATTTCTGTCATCTTAAGTACCGTCGGATAATTACATACCTCACCCAGTTCCTTGTTGTAGATGTATTTGGATACAATTCAGTGACTGGAACTTTACAAATGAATGTGGTGCAACATATAAATACATTGGGCCTTCAAGGCTCGAGTACTACCATACCCTTGATTTCTATACCGCGAAGAACTCTGTTCGCGGGGATCGGGTAATCCAAAGGTCATTTCTCGCAAACGCAGATGTGGGGGTGTTGGAACGACCATCCATCCTGTCTTGCCCATTTAGTGGAACTTGAGGAAGCGGGATGGTCGGCGCAGCTCCAGGGCTGGCGGGTCGAGTTTCCATCCTTCGCTGCATGATGGAACTGCTCTGCGGACTATCAAGCGATCCTTCTGGGAATGGGTCGGAGAATGGGTTTTGTGAGATCGTGCGCATCTGGGGCGGTCGCATGATCGGAATGATAGATCCGTTCGGACTGAGGGGCGGCTGAGGGGCGGATTGGAAGCTCTCATGTCTGCGTCTCTCGCGCCGCTGGCGCAGGAATACGACCAGAGCGACCACGAGAGAGACAACAAGAACGACAACGAGGATGCTTACACCAAGTATCAGCGATTTGGACACACCGCCCGTCGCACTGCTAGATGATGCAGCACTTGTAGCGGGAGAAGAAGGTGTTATGACGGGAGTGGTGGGTGTGGCGGATTCAATGGCTGATGTTGATGATCCTGTAGGACCTATCCTTATAACAGCACTCGAGCGAGCAGCGCTGGCACTATCTGAGGCAGCATTGGCACTGTCCGAGGTTGACGTCGAGCTCGATGCTACAGAGACTGATACAGGACCGGCGCTGGATGTTGATGCTGGGGACGGTGACGTCGAGCTGGCACTGTCAGCGGCGGTTTGTGGTGATACACCTGCTTTATGTTAGTATTCCATCTTGTTGGCAATGATGGTTGAGTACTACTCACTAACTGTGAGAGCTCCGGGCACAGCTAAACCTGTGTCAGCCTGATTACCGTGTGAAATGAGTTTACAATCACCTTCAGCGTCGTCCTGAATATTGACATTCAGATTATTGAAATTGATCTGGCTGGAACCGTTAGGGGAGTCGCTGGGAATATTGTACACGCTCAGTGTGTGCTGGAAAGATGGGTCTAAATCTAACGAGAATATCGTGGACTTGACAACATAAGCAACCGAGAAGGGTTCGGACGAGAAAGATCGTACCTGAGCGGCTGTAGTGTCGTTGGTCACTGATGGGTCGCTCCCGTTGACCGTCTGCAATACACAATCCTCCTCGCAGTCGAGAGTGTAGCCATACATGGACCCGCCAGCCGTAAGAAACCCAACATAGTCCACAGAGGAAGCTGCGCCTGGAGACGGGGTAAGAGAGATGCACAACCAGCGCAAGAGCACACCCACGGGGCAGAGTGACAGTAAGGGCCCCGCCGAACGAATTTGTTTGCAGAAAAGAATCTTGGGTAGCCTGAGAGAATTCCTGGGTCCACCCAGGGGAAAACACGAGAGACGGGTCGGAGGCGGACAGTACGGTCGTGGAGGCATAAGTTAAGGGGAGGCCGAGCAGCGGCCAAAAGCAAAGAGCCAGCATTGGGGGCAAATAAATTCAGAGGGACCTGCGCAGCATGGTGGAACGAAAGGAAGAGAATGTCCAAATCATTGTATTCACAGACTTCGAGGGCGCCGATCAGGATGGCTACCGATTCCAATTATGGAAGCATCAGAACGGATCAAAGAGCAGAGCCCGGATCAGAGCGTCGCCCAACTCTAATGCCTCGCGGTCGAAGGTATGTAGCACTCCGTTCAAGACACCGTCCACCTCTTCTCACTTGTCCAGGTCTGCTTGCATCGAGCATGCCGATGGCGAACCTCTTAACCGCGCGGATATCCAATTCGACCTGCTCTCCCACATATTCGCCGACGAAAACCAGGTCTTCTCCGACCCCCAGAGCGGCCATGCAAAGCTTTCGTTCCGTGACCTCTATGTAAATTCTATCCTTCGCTCCCCAAAGGCGAAATCAGTCCTCAAGGATAAACTCGCATTGCCCACCTTTGCGACCGACTTTGCTATGCTGGCCCTCCTGACAAACGTCGGCCGCATAGCGCCCACGATGAGCTGTATGTTTCTAGAGAATTGTTTCGTGGAGACTTGGTTGGTCCTGATACTAACATGCGTGTCTAGTTTTTGCGGAAATGCGGACGGCACAGAGGACGTACCACCCAATACCATCTCTCCAACGCACGAATGGAAACCTCCTCGACGCCCCCAGAATAAAGTCCATTTTGAAGACAAGCGTTCTGGAAGGTGAAACGAAAAGTGGCGTGGCTACCCCAGCACAGGTCCTCGCCCGAATCGTGAGCCGGTCTAATAGTCAGGATACGAAGTGAATCTTACCAATCACCAGAAAGCTGGCCAAATGCCACCCACTACCCTCCCGAATCTCATTTTTGTGTTTGCGAATAACTCTGCTGTAGGCCTATCTCTTTCTTTCAACTGCTGGACTTTGTGATCTAAATCTACTGCAGCAAATTGGCCGCGATCATCTTTCGGACATGGAATTCATCGACCTCTTCCTCCCGAACCCTGCTTCCTCCCAGTCCCGCGCGCGCGCCTTCCTCTGGCTGTGCTACCATTACCACGAAGGCCCATCTGCAAACCCCGACGAGGATTATGACGGTGACATGGCCGTAACCGGCTTAAACCCGTTTTCCGACCCGAGCAATCCTGGCAAAGTCCCTCGGCTAGTCATGCTCACGCCGGACGAGGCCGCCTGTCGAGAACCTCGATCCCGAAGAGGAAAAGACGCTGGCCACTAAACTTGTCACGCAACGAGAGGCCATTGTGCAAGATCATTTGCTCAAGGAGAGCGTTAAAGAGAGCAAGGCAAAGGCAGAATCCGCATCTGGAGAGACTCCAAAACCCAAGGGCAAGCGCGGCAGCAAGGCAAACGCCAAGGCGGGACCCAGCACGCCTCTGAAGCGGAAGGCGCAGGAGGCCGTCAAGGAAGAGGAGCCTGACGATGTCTTTCTCAAGAAATTACAGCTCGACGACGACGAGGACATCGATAGTACGCTATCTTATTTTCCGGTTCATTCGCTCGTCATTTATGCTGCGAGTAGTCAGTGCCCCTCTGAGGGCTATCTATCGCCAAGCAGCGGCGTTTGTCACTGCTTGAACCGACTTCTCCACCACCACCATCACGCCCATTGGCAGTGGCGCCTTCGGACCCGTATTCCCACCGATACTCGCCGTACTACAAACGCAGCCACCCCAGGACGATGTTGCAACGTAAGCCCCTGGCCCGATGCCCCTCTCGCTGTCCCTTTAATTTACGTTCGCCATTGCAGATGCTTGGCACGTCATTGCGACATCTGACCCTCTTGCAGACTCCGATGATGAGGATGAACATTACCCAACGAGATATCGGTTCGTGCGGTTTTTTTGGGTGTTATCATCGCTTACTCGTGGGTGCAGCTGAGCGGCTCGCCATCATCTCCCGCGTGCGCGGTAAAGCGCCCACGCCAGGGCCAGAAGGCCGCCGCCCGATTTCACTGCATCTCGGCCACTGGCACGACGACTTTCATTTGAGAACACCCAAGGTTTTTTTTATTCCGTCAATTATTCCTGTACAGACGAGGATCCTCTCAAATAATCAGTACATTATCTCAAGGAAGTAGCAACAGTCATGATAATCCTACATTTCAATGTACGCAGCCTATGTAGCAGCCCGGCCAAAAAAGAAAGAAAAGGAAATGAAAAATATGTAATGTAATGAGGATATGCAAGAGAAGATACATAAGGTGAGTGGATAAACAGGGAACGAACGTAGATTCAGGGAAGGTGAAGAGAAGGGTTAAAAGGCAAACAGCAGCAGCAACATCGGTCTAGGTTCGCATCCTCACATTACACATACACACCAATCCATCCGCGCTCCATCCACGGCGTAGGCTCATCAACCCTCTCCGGACGCGCCGGCCATGCAAGCAAGCCAGCACGCACAAAGCCCGCAGATGCCATCCGCGCGCCAGACGCCACGCCACGGCCGCGGTGCGCACGCTGCCACCTACTGCACTCGTGGGCACGACAGACAGGCAGACTCGATACTACTCCGCGAGCCACTTTTCGCACTTCTTGGCATACTTGTCGAGCAGCTGCGACAAGTCACGGATGACGAACGTCAACACGACCGTCGCGAAAAACTGCGACGCGCGCTTGAGCTTCTTGTCTGCCGCTATGCGAATCTCGTTGGGGAGCGCAGCATACGCGGGCGCGACCGGTTGGGCTGTGATTGCCTGCGAGTGCTCGTCGAGCAGCTGCGCGTGCAGAAAGAGTCGACGGAGGCCCGACACATAAGCCGCCGGGGAGTCAAGGCTACACGCAAAGAAAAAGAAACGTAAGCACCACGCGATAGCCACGGACACAAAAGCCTAATGTATACGCACTTCTTGCCGTTGGTGAACTTGTCGAACCGGCGCGTGAGCTTATCCCCCCACGTCGTCTTCTTGAGCACAAAACCCTCACCCACTCCGAGCTTCTTGCCAAAGTTGGAGACGACCCCATCGCAAACTGTCGAAAACTCCTCCAGCCGCGCCAGCCACGCTTCACCCTCCTTGCGACCAATGCTCCCGATGCCAAGCGCGAGCCCGCTGCTGACGTTACCAGCGCCAAAGTGCTCGGCGCTGCTCGTTGACAGGTCCTCGAGGGCAGAACACAAGATTGCAACGACGCGCACCTTTTCGGAAAGGTTCGCGAGCTTGGCGCCGCCTTGTGACCACACCTCCTGCGGAACATGCAGCCGCCGTGTCACGTACCCGCCTGTCGGCGAAGTCATCGTTGTCCGCAGCAGGTTCATCATATGGTATGGCTTTCGCAGTGGGTCCGCCGGCGGCGCTGGCGGCAGTGGAGACGTCGGTGTCGTCGGCAGATGCCCAAAGATGGGCGGCCCCAGCGAGCTCGACGGCAGAATGAGGTCTGTCTGCACCATTAACTGGTTTCCCGGGTTCAGTTTTGACGGGAACGAAGACTTGCGGGGGACGCCGGGCCCGCCACTGGCGGACGACGGTAGTGGTGGTCGTTGGTCGGGCGTGGGTGATATCCGGCCGTTTACTATCGACGGTCGGCGTCCAGGCTGCGAAACCGAGCGGCTCCGACCAGAAATGGCCGCCGTAGACGAGTTGGAGCTCCCGGGTAGCGATGAGTGGTTGGACTTTGGGGCCGGATTCGAGTTGGCGGACGTAGTCGACTCTGCGGGAGACGACGAGCGGGAGCTGGGCGGAGCAGGGGTTCTTGACCGCCGCTGGAAGATGGTGCCCTGGGTAGTTGTCCCGTTGATGACGCCGATGGGCACGGGCACAGCAGGCACACCGATAGGCGCGGGCACATACGACGAGCCTCGCGGGCGCGGCGTAATGATGTTGGGGGGTCGCGGCGAGGGCGGTGCTCTGGGAGCGGGTGTTGAATGGCGGGTGCTGGTGGGTGAGGGTATTGGCGGCAGCGGTGGGGACTCGCGGAAACGTTCGGGAACTTCGCGTGCTTCTTCCTCAAGCGCGGCTAACCTGCTGCCCGAATTTACACGGTTGTGGCCGACGACCTCGCCACGCTGACGACCCACTTCCAGCATGCGCGAGGACGATGGGTCGGGCTCTGTGGGCACGGGGATCGGCGCGGGGGGCAAAGAACCTGCTGGGGGAGGCGGAGGCGGAGCCAGGGCTGCGGCAGACCCGGTGCGCGGGCGGCGACGGGGCGCGGAAGGGACAGGCGGTGGCGGTTCGTCGTATCCGGCGGCGGCATACGGATGGGAGAAGGAGGCAAGACCGGGTCGGTCCGACTCGTAGGGAAACATGGATACTTCGTCGGTGTGATCTCGGTCGTGGCCCGAGTCAACGTGGGCGTCTTCGTAGGTATATGTGGAGGCGGACGGTATATTGCCCGCGTCGGACGAGGGGGACTGGGAACCGGTGGGGGACGAGGCGGAGGGGGACGGCTCCGGCGGCATCGCGGAGTACTCGGCGGTGGTCGAGTAGGGTATTGGAGGGATACTGTAGATGAGGCTGAGGATATTCATGCGGTCTGCATATGTATCGTGCTGCAAGACGGGCGGTCAGCGATCAGTCAACCGATACAAGCGAGAAGGGGTGCGGACTATGTTTTGGAGCCTGCGGACCTCCTCCTCCTGGGCCACGGCGCTCCTGGGGCGATTGCGCCTGCGAGACTCGGTGCTGTCCTCGCCGCGACGGACCCGCTCCATGACCTCGCTAAGGAGTGCGACGCTGCGGCCGTACGCCATCACAGCAGCCTGGGGCTCCTCGTTGGTCGAGTCGAGCTGCACGGCCTCGCGCGCAAGCTCCAGGGCCCGAGTGAGAGCCCGGCGCGAGGACGGGATGCGGGGCTCATGCCTGGAGGACTCGGGGACCCTCAGATCACGGCTAGGGTCGCGGTTTGGGTCTGGGGGCTCGTCCGGCGACGGCCTCGTGTGGAGAATGGACGGTGGCGGGGGGTCCTCGAGGTCGTCGTGGTGGGTGACCCGGGAGGATTGTCTTGGGATCTCGGGAGAGTCTGGGAGTGGAGGGACAGGGACACTTGGGATGGGGAGATTTGGGGGAGGGCCGGCGGGGCGTGTAGCGGCACTGGACCGTCTACGGGACGCCATCGGGTGCCAGTCGTGCGCTACGTCTGTTGGCGGAGGGCGGACGAGCATGGCATTGTCCAAGTGCAAGTGGGAACTTGGATCAGATCAAACACAACTGCATCCTCTTGATCGTCGCTCGTACATACAAAATACTCTGCAGATCCACCATCCTCGTAGTTACCCACACAACTACTCAAAAGGAATGTCGTATTATTGTCGATATGTATCTGCAGAAACAAGGAAATCCAAAAAAACAAAGGAGCGGACGTCAAGAAAAGAAATTATCCAGCGGGTATCTGTTGCATTTGTTCGCGACGGACAAAACTCGCCCCACCCTCCTAATCGCGGAACTCGGACGACCCTTGCGCCGCGAGTCGGCTCTCCAGGTTCCTCAGCGACTCCTCCTTGGCCAACAACTCTTGCCGCTTCTCGTTGATCTCCCGCTGCACCTTGAGCTCGATCTCGCGAAGCTTCTCCTCCTCGCGCCGCAGCTGCTCCTCCTTGAGCCGCACGCTCTGGTTCGCCATCTCCTCTGGCAGGATAGACGTGTCCTGCGAGTCCGAGTGCACGTTCCGCGAGAGCTTCTCTGTACGGTACGTCTCGTACAACACATCGTGCGTCAGCGACTTGAGGTCCGCCAGATGCGAGCTGTCCTCGGACATGAGAACGCGTCAATACAAGATAAGTATTTCACGCACTTGAGCAGCGCGCTACGGAGCCGGCTAAAGTCCGAGTGCTGGTGGAGTATGAGGATCACAGTTGCAACTCTTATGCAGGAGGGGACGTACTTTTGGATTATCGACCTCGGCAATGCCCCAGGGATAGATGCGCGCGCGCACGAGCTGCCCGTCAATCTCAATCTCCTCCTCCGAGCCGATGATTGCGAACGGCAGAAGCGCCTAAAAACGAACCCACGTTTACCGGTGTGGACGTAAGAAACAAGCTCAGCCTCACCCTCAGCTCGCTGTTGTCCTGGATCATGTCCTCGTCGTCCTCCTCGATGTCGTACGGGAAGTTGTACACCGGGATGTCGTAGTGCTCGATGTCCTCCATGATCTAGTGCGGGGTGGTCTGTCAGCCTGTGTGGAAGGCGACGCGTCGCAGGACTTACCCGCTTTTTGAAACCCTTGAGCTCGCTGGGCGTCAGCGAGTCGGCCTTGCCAATGACGGGGATCACGTTCACGCGCGGTGATAGGCGGCGCATTAGCTCAATGGGAGGTCAGCAAGTCGGCCGTGCCAATGACAGGGATCATGTTCACCTCAATGTCCATTTCGCGCAACCTAGACCAGGGTTTAGATTTAATCCATCATAGCGATGAAAACGCACGAGTGGCCGGTGGGCGGGATAAAGTAGAGCAAGGCATGCACGCGGTTCTCGCGGAACCGCGGGTTGCGCTTGATACGCGACTCTTCTGCGAGGATGTCGTCGTACTGGCGCTCGAGGTGCCCAACGATTTCTTGGAACCTGCAATAGAGTTTAATATGCACGGCGCCAATGCGGCGTCCACGTACGCAAATTCGTTGTCAATGTTGTCCCCGAACCCGGGCGTATCAATTATTGAAAGAGCGATACGCACGCCTGCGACGGTTTAGTATGGACTACAGTTTTCACGAGAGTATGCGCACCGTCCTCCTCGAGCTCTGCGTGGATACAAGTTTTGGAAAGAAATAAAAGTGGACGGCGCACGCACCAACGTTCACGGGCTTGATCTTGATGCCCTCCTCGACATGCGCCATCTCGGGGGCGTCAGAGACCTTGTGCGCGAGCACCTCGCTCTCGCACAACGTGTTCACAAACGTGGTACGCCCGGTGCCCGAAGCCCCTTCAAATTCTCGCGCGTCAGGCCATCTTCAGAACAAAAAAATGCAGGTTTTACCGACGACCATGATTGTGAACTGTACGCCCTTCAAATATACACGCGTCAGACCTTCACCCAGGCCGCGATACAAGAAATAACGCACCTTTTTGACCTTGTTACCGCGCCGTCTGCCTGCGAGCGACATTTTTGGTTTTGAATGGGATGGAAGCTGGCGCCAGCTACAGGGTTCAAACTCCGCCACGAATTTATGTATTACGTAAGAAATTCACCAAATAAATCCAGTTCATCGCGTCCTGCATGCTCGCGGCGAGGCATGCAGCGTGCGCCACGGCCAGACTCGCATCCCGACGCACATTCCACGCAGCGCTGCCGGCGCTGGCGGCAACCAAGACCAAAAAATCCTACACCGACCTCCCTTCTGTGCACCTCCGCGCTGATGGCACCGCCGCCCCACCCCTCGAGGAATGGTGGGCCGGCGACACCAGTAGATGTATGCCCTTTGTACGCGCGATGCCATGACTGCGTTTATTTATTTCGTTGGCAGCGGGAGAGCTGAAGCATGGCGAGATCCCTATTTTGACGACCCTAATTGCAGAAAATGAACGTATGAAGGACGTCGCCGAGCCGTCGCCCAGGAAGCGGCGCAAAACGGCCGCCATAACGGTCGATGGTGCGGCCAGTGTGACCCCTATTTTACTTGACCCATAAATTCCACTCAGAAGACGAAGACGCGCCTGTAACACCCAAGAAGAGTAGGAAAAAGAAGGCACCTGAGCCTGTTGAAGATGGTACGTCGCATTGTGCGTTGCAAAGCCAGTGGTTTACGTCCTCAGATGACGCGCCGCCCCCGCGCAAGCGCGTTTCCAGAAGAAAAGTCACCGACGACGCGACGCGTACGTTTATCCAGGCTTCATGCGCATCTCGTTAATTCTTTGCAGTCACCAAAAAACCTCGAAGACGGGCAAAGACAGAGGCCGACGAAGGTACGTTTTCGTGTGCGCAATACAGCAACACGTCTCTCACTGCAGGCAAGCAGCGCCAAAGGGAGGTCTTCCTCGAGAGATCCTTGACAACCTCAACCGCTTCCCTCATTGTATCTTATTGACCCGCGTCGGCAAATTCTACGAGGTAACGCGCTCTGCGCGCCGTCGCGCTATATTGCTGAGCCCCGCACCAGTCGTACTTTGACCAATCGCAAGAAGTCGCGCGCCTCCTCAATATCAAGCTCGCGTATCGCAAATGGGACGGCCGCTCGATCCCCTTCTGCGGCTTCCCCCTACAGTACATCGACAAGTACCTCAAGGTGCTCGTGCAACAGCACCGCCGCTTTGTCGCCCTTTGCGAGGAGTTCCCCCGCTACGGTGCATCAGGCGCCGTTGTGTTTGACCGACGCGTCGCGCGCGTGGTAACCCCGGGCACGCTCATCGATGAGTCGTTCCTCAACCAATACGAGAACAACTACCTGCTCGCAATCAGCCAGGCGCGTGGATCCGACGCGCGCGAAGTCGGCCTAGCATGGATCGACGTGTCGACAGGCGAGTTCTACTCGAAACCGGCGACGTACGACGTGTTGCGCGATGAGCTGGCGCGTATCGGCCCCCGCGAGATCGTGCTTGATAAAGTGCTCGAAATGAACAAGCCCCCGGAACTGGAGAACATTCTAGCGGAGGAGGTCCACTGCGTGTCGTACATCACTCCTACCGATGAGGAAGAAGTACATCCTGTTGATGTGGTTGTTGCGGAGGCAGAGGAAGAAGACTCCAATGAAGCGCTCTCCGCTACTCCCGTCGACGATCTCACGGAAGACGCTGCGCGTTTCCCTCTGCTAATAGAGTTCACGGCCCACGAGAAGGCCGCAATCGACCTCCTCACCACATACCTCCACGCGAACCTCCTGGACCACATGCCGAAATTGACAATGCCCGCGCGCGAGGGTGCCGCCGCGCGCATGCAAATCGACTCGCACACAATCAAGGCACTCGAGATCCGCGAAAGCAGCCGCGAAGGCGGGGTCAAGGGCAGTCTTCTCAGCGTCGTCAAGCGCACCAGCACGAGCAGTGGGACACGTCTCCTTGCACGGTGGCTATGTACGTGTTGTCTTTTTTCAAGCAGACGATTACTTACAGATTGGCAGGCTCGCCAAGTACTTCGATACCAGAGATCAATGCGCGCCAGGCGCTGGTCGCATTCTTCCATGCCCGGGACCACTTCCGCGCCGACCTCGTGGCGGCGCTCGCGAGCGCGGAGGACGCCGGCCGCATCGTGCAGAGATTTCTGCTCGGGCGTGGAGACGCCGGCGATCTGCACGCAGTCAACTCGACGATTCACGTCTGGACCGCCCTCAAGACGCGCATCGCGCAGGAACGGGAGCAGGAGGCGACCGAGCGTGGGATAGCGTTCGAAGATGCGCAATGGATCAGCCTCGACGCGTTGATGGAGAGAATGTCCGACTTGCGGGTACTCTCAAAACGTATCGGCGGGGCCCTGAAACAACGGGATTCGGGAAAGGACGCGACGGTCGTTGAATCGGATGATATGGACGGCGAGGGATCGATTGGCGCAGATATACCCAAGGCCGCCTGGAAAGTCGGGAACAATAATTGGATCATCAAACCGGAGTACACATGAGCTCATCTTCTGGGTTTCAAGCGGCTCATTGACTTTGCAGGTTCTCGAAAAAATTGGTTGCATTGCATGAGATCCTTGAAGAGTTGATCAAAAGGCGCGAACAGCTGCAAGCCCATTTGCAGCTCCACTACGGCAAGGAGCTCTTGTCGCTGTTCTCTGGATCGGTTTAACGTGACCTGCAGATGCTCCCTCGCTGACTCTGCGCTCATCCCCTGCGCATGGCATGCATGTTCACCTTCTGAAGGCCAAGCGCGATCGAAAAAAGATAAGCCAAAACCTGGAGTTCGTCGGTATTGCCGAAAGCGGGACAACAAAGAGCTACTTCTATCAAGTGAGGTTTTGTGTGTGCTTCTTTTTCCGGTTCTCACTCCTTGCAGGAATGGGCCCAGCTCGGTGGTCAAATCGTTGAAACCACGAATGCCTTGATCATCGCTGAGAAAGAAGCGTTCGAGTCACTTCGGATGGAGGCGAGAACCGTGGCTCATGTGAAGTTCATCTTCCTGACCCTCCAGTAGGTCAACAGTCACGCTACTCAACTGCGGCGGAATGCCCGCATATTGGACGAACTGGATGTTACTCTCGCGTTCGCTAATCTTGCGAAGGAAATGAGCTTTGTCCGACCTGTCTTGACGGAGGAGTGCGTTGAAGTTCTCGGTGTCCTAGCCGTATTCTAACACCGTTTAGGCCTATCTATGAGGTTATCAACGGACGACATCCGACTGTGGAGCTTGGACTCCTGACAAATGGACGAGTATTCACCCCGAACACGGTCAAGCTGAGCCCTAGTTCGCGCCTGCACATTATCACTGGGCCTAACATGGCCGGCAAATCGACTCTACTTCGGCAAACTGCACTCATTGCTGTCTTAGCCCAAACAGGATCGTTCGTCCCTGCCGATTCGGCGACCATCGGAGTCGTAGATAAGCTATTCTCCAGGGTAGGGGCGAAAGATGACCTCTTTCACGATCGCAGTACATTCATGGTTGAGATGCTGGAGACGGCAGAGATTCTTCAGCGCGCTACACCTCAGAGTCTCGTGAGTCTGCATATTTATTTCGTCTTGCTGCGCTCAAGTTTGACCAGGTCATCATGGATGAAGTCGGAAGGGGTACGACAGTGAAAGATGGCCTTGCAATTGCGTTTGCCACGGTCCACCATCTCCTTTCTGCAAATCAAAGCCGGGCACTGTTTGCGACCCATTTCCATGAAGTGACTGATATGCTTGGGTATTCATCAAACACTGCCCCACAAGGCATCTTCAGCGACATCGGGTTCTTCTGCACCGACGTCGATGAAACAGATGTCAGTCAACCTCTCCCCCTCCTCTGGCTGACACTTAACGTCTCGGCGGCAGGACGGACACTTTGCATACTCGTATCGTATCCGGCCGGGAGTCAACCGCGACAGTCACGGATTGAAGGTCGCTCAGCTCGCCGGAATGCCCCCATCCGCCGTTGCGGTCGCTCGGGATGCTCTCACCTGGTTGAAGACCAGAAAAGAGGATCCCTCGTCAAACGCAGCAGAGCTGAATTCTCTAGGTCAATCGTTAATAGGAAAACGCCCCGTTTGAACTCGAGTAATGAATCCTCTTAATGTACTTAAATACTTACTTGTATGATAGATACTGCCAACTCGCGTGGTATTGCAAGCTCGATCTTGCTCTTGCAGGCAAAAGAAACTTTCCCAGACAGCGGTCCCAGTTGTCGACGCTCATGTACACAATCAAGAGCGTGTTTTTGATAAAAGTTAATGCTTATCAAGTAACAAGCGATCTCGAATGTGGTTGAGCGCAGAGCCGGCTTTGAGCCATGCCAGCTGATCGGCCGACATTGTGTGTTTGACCTGTATTTCAAATACTTGGCCATCCAGTTTTGTCACCTTGAGCTTGATCTGAGCATCAGGATTGCCCTCGAGGAGTTCTGAAAGCCCAATTGTTTCGACGACATCGCCGGATCCGATGCGGGAGTAATCAGCTTTGTCCGCAAACCAAAGAGGTAGCACTCCTTGTTTCTAAGTACAGAGGGTCAATATATTCAGTTTCGCGAACTAAAAAAACTTCACCTTGAGATTTGTCTCGTGTATACGAGCGAAGGACCGCGCTATGATCATGCCGCAACCTAATGCCATGTTAGTAAATTCCGAAGAAGAGGCGACCTTCCAGACCATAAAAACGCGGTTGTAAAGCCTGTGGAATTATATAAGCATATCGGGTACGAGGGAACTTGTGACAACACACTGCATGCTCTCTGGCGCTCCCTTCGCCATAGTTTTCATCCACAACTAAGCTCCAAGGCTGGTTTCTGGATTTGAACCGTTTCGCGACTCCGGGAATCGTGTCCGACGACGGCTGCCCTTGGGAAGCATCGTGGTCAAAAGCGACATTGACTTCGCCCCCTTCGTCGTTCACCGCCTGTGTTACAAGTCAAGATCTTCAATTCGAAGGTAGGGGAAACTGTACAGTAATCACTGGCAAACCGTCAACAACTTTCAAGCAATAAAAACAGTAAACGACATACGGAGGTTCTCAGAAATATTCGTGAGATGTCCTTCAAGATTATTAGTGCTGTTTCACCGGTTTTCTCTTCCACTGAACAAACCTTTATATTTCAACCACGGACCCTTCGTGCACGTTAGCTGCGGGTTCCATGCAGGGACTCGGAGCTCACCGCGGCGGAGATATGATCGGTTGTACACTTTCCTCTTACCCGCATCAAAATTTTCATTGGAGGGAGCTCCATTTTACCTCCTTGAAAGTCGGGTGCAGGGAAAGGCTCCAGCAACTCTAAACGTTGAGATTCCTTGCTTATCGCTATCTCAGTATCCGGTTGAGGAGCTGGTGTTGCGGTGGGGTAGAAAGACGTCTCTCCCAGTGTGAACCCTGCGGACGGAAGGTCTTGTCCGGAGGGAGGGGAGAATCGGAAGGTTTCTCCAGACGGCAAATGCAAAGAATCGGTGATTGGGTTGAACGATAGTTTCCCAGAGAAGGCCATCTGTTAGGGTTAATGAATTGACCGCAGGTCAGGGTAGGGGATCGCATACAGCAGTAACAATGGTGGGAGATGCAAGGAAATTCATTGTCAGACGATTTCCATCATTGCGGGACTTGAAATTGCGGTTGAAACTTGTTAGGATCGCTGTCAAGGTGTTACAGGTGAGCGAAAGAACAGAAATTTCCGCAGACCATTTTCTTCCTCCTTTTGGTCTTCCCGTTTCCACTGCGTCCATTATTGGTGTGCATGAACAAGTTGGGAATGGCGCTCACCTGACCGATGCACGGACCACATGCGTTCGCCAATACTACGGCACCGACGTCCTCAAGAGTTGAAGTAACACCATCGCGCTCCATAGTAGCTCTAATCTGTTCCGAGCCCGGTGTGCATAGGAAAGGAACCTAAAAAGTGTCAAAAAGAATTGAAGCAAAAATGCCAGCAGCCTCCGACCTTGGCCGTGAGTCCTACTGATTTAGCTTGTCTAGCTAAATCAGCAACACTTGTCTGGAGAAATGTTACTAGCGGGAAAAATCGGTCTGCTAAGCAGCTCACCATATCTTCGTAAGAGCTGTTGGTACATGACCCTATAAGCCCCGCAGAAAATTCATCTTTCCAGCCTTGTTTTTCCACAAATTGCTTGAATTTGGAGATTGGCGTAGCTAAATCAGGAGTGAAGGGCCCATTGATGTGTGGCTCCAGTTCAGACAGATTCTAGCCGACAATCTTAGAAAGACGCGGTGGGGAAAAAAGGTGACGGATGCGTACAATTTCGATGACTTGGTCGTATTCAGCCCCTTCGTCGGCACTCAAGAAACCCTGAGCGGCGGCTTCGTCCGCTGCACGCGCCACAGGCGCTCGGCCGGTTGAGATGAGATACTTCGCCATATTGGGAGTGTAAGGGAAAGTGGAGGTTGTGGCGCCGACTTCTGCGCCCATGTTGGCAACAGTGGCCAATCCTAGATGTTGTCAGGCATCGAGATAATTCACCCAGATATTCTACTACCTGTGCATGACTGATCGAACACGCCTGGCCCAAAGTACTGGCGGGTTTGTTTGTGAGAAGAAATTCAAGAGTCACATCCAGTATACACACTTCAAGGATTCGCCCAGTGCCTCCCTGGAACAAATCAAACATCGGCTAATTGACTGGCTGAAGGAACATACTCGAACGGTCAGTTTTCCAGCCAAATGGAGTATCAGGTCCTTCGGCGAGACCCATGGACTCAACTTTCCCTTGAGATGGATGCCTGCATAATAATGAAAACCAAGGCTCCGCATCCATCGTCGATCACTGACCGACGATCTCTGGGGCTTTCAATTCCCATGGCGTTCCAGTCATGCAATCCACCGCATCTGCTCCTCCGACGCCTATTGCGAGCATTCCAAGACCGCCAGCATTCGGAGTGTGAGAATCGGTTCCCAGCCTACAAGTTTAGTATTAACGCCAGTAAATGCTCTGGAAGACGACCCACATGAGCATTCCAGGAGCGGCGTAGTTTTCAAGAACAATTTGGTGGATAATGCCTGCGGCAGTCTCAGGTTCAGAGTACTACGACGATTTTATCGCATACCAGAACCCGGTCTCCAAAATTCAATGCCGTATTTGCGAGCGGCACTTTCCAGGAAATCAAACACCTCTTTGTTGGTGACGATGGACCGCTAGAGAAATGAGGGTGTAAGGTGCCCGCGGGATAAGGAAACATTATATTACCTCCAAGTCTGATTTCGCCCCATCGACGGCTTGAATGAGATGATCACAATGGATGCTGGCCGGCACAGCAGACTGGGGTAAACCCGCACTCATGAATTGAAGTAACGCCATCCTAAACGATTGGGGATTGAGATAGAGTAAGATATGGGCTTATTGCGCCGTACTGCGCTGAGGCATCTTGCATGGCCACTCGCTCCGGCCGCAATTGAAGATATGCTTGACCACGAATTTTACCTCCATCCCCAAGACTCTTACTAGGGTCACTAAGGTGACTATAGAGAATCTTCTCTGCCAGGGTGAGCCTATGCTTGACATGTTTTCTTACTTGCGACAAGTTTTCGATCAGAGTCGGATACGGAGGGGTAATTGAGGCGCAGTTTTTTTCAGGCAGTGGGGCATGCGTAGCGAGAAGCCGAACGCTCAGTTGCGACGACCCCCGCAACCTTTTGGCGCGCAGCATGAGGGAAAAGCAGAGGAGGACTTAACAACTCTTTTCTTTCGGATTTATCGGCTTTGACGCGATTGATCGGCTATTGTTGGAACCAATCCCACGGCCCACATTCCGAGTCCAAGCGAATTTATCTTATCAGTGAGGTCGTTCAAGGAACTTCAATGATCTATGCAGTCAAACGGTGGTATGTACTCGTGAGATGCGCTCGAGAAAGCAAGGGCAAAGCAGGCAAAAATGACAATGCCGTAATTACAAATCCCTTCATGTCGAACGACGTCGGACGAAAGTTTAAGCTTCATTCGCTTTGCCAGCTGATCATGAAAAAAACTTCATTTTCGTACTTACTTGTCCGCCTTCGACGCAACACAGTTTGATTGATCAGAACGATGGATAATAGGACTGAGTAAGAGGCCTTGTGATACATACGGTGGAGAGTAAGTAGTAAACAAGAGGAGAGAAATAAAGAGTCGAGGAGGGGCGAAAAGAGGTCAATGACAAGATCAGTGGATTTTGGGGAAATAGCTCAAGAACATGGAACTGGAAAATGAATGACGAGTTGAGCTACAGTGAGGTAAGAGAGGACGAACAAGAAAGGCTTCAAAAGTGAAACAGTTCCACTAATATCTATTAGTACATTCAAGGTGCGCCCTGCATCTGGGCATCAGCCCCGCCTTGGCCAGCTTGCTGGCCGTAGTAACCTAAACAAAGCCATCAGGATAAACCCTCTAACCCGAGTGACGTGAAGTATACGCACCACCCCAGTAGTTTGAGTAGTACGAGTTAGGGTCGGCTCCACCCCACTGCGCTTGACCAGCTTGACCGGCGGCAGCAAGCGCATTAGGATCAGCGCCCGACTGCCCCCCGCCTGCGCCCAATCCAAGGCCTGCCCCCCCGGCGCTGGTTGGCTGGGGCATACCTGGAGAACCGGGGGCACCGGGCGTGCCGGCCTGGTTAGCAAATCCAGGGTATGCACCGAAGCCATACTGGCCATAGGAAGGAGCCTGGGGCATTCCGTACATAGGCTAATGAGATTTTGTCTTAATAAATTGCGCGTTGAACAACCCAGGCAGGACGCACCAAGTTTCCGTAAGGAGTTGCGCCAGGGGCGGGACTCAGAGGTTGTGCGGTGGTTCCATCGGCCCTGTCCTTGCCCCAGCTGCACTTGATCGGCCTTCCGTGGACATTCTGGCCTTGCAACTGGACTATGGCCATCGCCGCGTGTTCGTGCGTGTCGAGCTTGACAAAAGCGAATCCACGATCAGCTTGCATGCGGATTTCCGAAAGATATCCAATCGACTGGAACAAGGGGATGAGGTCGGCCTGCGTGCAGTACGGCACCAAGTTTCCGACGTAGACAGTTGAATTGTATGCGGGTGTTTGCTGAACAACCGCCTCGTACGAAAGGGGACCGCCCTGGAAGTTGATCGGAGCCGGAGCGCTACCCATGCTGACGGGAGGAGCTCCACCGCCAGTGGGGCGGGGAGAGGACATGGCAGGCATACCGCCAGGCATACCGCTGGCTGGAGCACCCTGGGTCTTCTGGTTGGCCCAGTTGACACGGATAGCACGAGATCCGAGCCATTCGCCGTTCATAGTCGCAATGGCTTGTTCAGCGTCGGTCTTGTCCCTGAATGCGAGGAAACCATAACCACGGGACTTTCCCGAGTTCATGTCCCACATCACACGCGCATCGGACATGGTGCCGAAGGCGCTGAAAGCTTTGGCGAGGACTTCGTCGTTTACTTCGGGGCTGAGGTCGCCGACGAAAACGTGGTAATGTCCGGTGGTGTCCTCCTTGTTCTGTTGACCCTGGTACGCCCAGTTGACACGGATCTCAGTGTCGAAGATTTTGCGACCGTTCAAGGTCTGGAGGGCGGTCTCGGCAGCACGCATATCCATGTACTCGACAAAACCGTAGTTGAGGCCTCCGTGCTGGTAGTTGCGATCGGGGATAATTTTGACGTGCTGGACGGGGCCGGCGACAGCGAAGATCTCGGTGAGCATGTACTCCGTGACGCGAGGGCTCAAGTTTCCGACGTAGAGATGAGCCCGCCTCTGCATGTCCCCCATCCAGAAAAGACAGAAACGTCGAATAAAAAGGGAGAGCAGAGCAAGGAATAGACAGAACCAGGATCAGTTCAGATTCAGGAAGAAATGAAGCGCGGCGCATACCGGTGAATCAGCCGCACCCATCATGTTCATGATTGGAGTTGAAAAGAGGAACGAAAATGAGATCTGAAAGGTGTTCAGCTTAGGAGCCGGGATGTATTGAGTAGGCGCCCGTACGAAAGACCGGAATCGACAATGGACAGAGAGGGAGAGGAAAAGAGGAGGGAACAGAGAGAGAGAGAGAGGATAGATGAGGAAACGGAAAGGGAAATGGAGACAAGGGAGAGCCCTAAACCAGTTCTATACGTTCGTTGCTCAGAGCAAAGGTATTGCGGCCAAACACCCACTAGCAAAGAGGCTGTGTCGTTTTCGGATGATTCGAATATTTTTACTTTTTATTGTGAGTGGACGGAAGTAAACGCTGTTGATAATCCTAACCAGCTACTTTACTTGGTAGGGAGCTGTAGTAGTACATTTCCGCCACCCGGAATGTAGGTCACATTCGGGTTGCCGGCCAACGACTGCACGATGGCCTTGCTGGCCTCGATTTTTCTGAACGCCACAAACGCCTCGCCTGCCCTCTCCAGCGCTTTGGATATGGTGGCAGCGGCCTCAGCCTCGCCCTCCGCCCTAATGACCGCCGCTTGCCGTTCTTGTTCCGCCTGTTACATTTGTTAATACGACAAGCAGCGCGCGGCAATGTAGTGTTCACCTTTTCGACAATGAACTTGGCACGTTCAGCATCTGCACCACACGAGATAAGCCACAGTCCGGAGTATTTCAGATATCGACGGACCTTGCTGTGCGATCTGTTTAGCCTCTACGGCTTGGGTGAATTCCTGTTTGTTTTTTGTTCAGCAAGACAATAAGGTATCAGGCAGACTGTAACTTTACCTTTCCGAAGGTCAGATGGGTAATTGAGACATCCTCTAGCTTGATGTTGAACTCCCCAGCACGCTGGAGGAGGTCAGCTCGTATTCTGGAAGACACCTGATTATGTACTTGTTGAAATGAGGACTGGCTAAGGAGAATAAAATACGCACTACTTCACGTTGAGTGATCAACTCTGCCGCGTCAAACTGGGCCACAATGCTCTTCAGGACTTCATTTCCGATGGAGGGTAAGACACGTTCATCATAGTCCATGCCGAGGCTCTGGTAGATTTTGGAGAGATGCGAGACATCTGGGCGTGACAAGACTCGGAGTGTGATCGAGACCATTTGTAAATCTTTGGAACCCGTTGTGGTGGAGATATTCTGTGCGTGTCTAAATTGAGAGAAACGACTGGGAGACGCGTCCTTTCACGAACCCGGGGCTTGATGCGACAGTCATACAGGATAGCTCTCTGCAGCCAAGGCACTAAGAAATGAGTTCCTTCATCAGAGGCCTGGATAGAACAACATATAGCTCGCGAAACAGCGGAAAGGAGGAAGACTGGCCTTGTCTTGCACCCCAGAAAACCGGTCAAACATAACGGCTCGGTAACCTCCGGGCACATCGTATATACTGGACCTTGCAGCGAAAGCTGCTACACCCAGTGGGACTGAAGCGCACTATTCAGAGATACGCTGGAAGAGAGATAGGGTTCCACTGCACCAATAAATTTTAGCAGAGAGTTGGGTGCAGCGGCCATGATTGCGGCCGGCAAGAGAGCTGACTAAATAGGAACCTCATCACTGGCACCGCCACATTTATTCTGTTGCATTCGCCATAAATCGCCAAATATATTATCTTGGCCTACACTAGGTTATAGGAACATCTCCACGTTTTTCTCCTTGCATTCTCGCCGAGTGGGAGCCAAATTGCATAGCTCTTTTCTTCCTGGAGCTTGCTTCTTCAAGCCCTACCTTCCTCGCTGCTAATCGGAGCAACATTTTATCACCCAGTCCAGTCTCTGCGCGTGGATCCATCTTGAGATGTACCGGGAGACGGGCAAGGAATGATAAAAGCGTTAGGGAGAGGAATGGATGTCGCGTTTCTTTCCCATGAGAGGAAATTACACGGTCGTCCCGGCCGAGGTTGCGCGAGGGAATCCGATCAATCTCTAATTGCAGCTGAAACACGATAAAAACAGTGCAACAGGAATGGGGCATCGAGAGAAGAGAATACATACCTCGTCTATCACGGCTTCCCATCCACCGGTACCGTAGGCCGTGCGGTGTCTGCCGTACCCACCCAAAAGTTCGTCGGATCCGAGGCCATTTAATAGAACCCGAGCAGGGCTGGTATATGCGACCGGCTCAGCATCTGGATGATCGCGGACCGTACCTTTCCCACTGGATGCGAAATACAATGCCATGGCCAAGCTCTTCAAAATAATCAATTTACTGCAGGCAATTTTGGAAAGAGTCGCATACCAGATCCATGACAGTCTGTCCCGGAAACATCAAGGATTCAACAAGAGGGTGAGCCGCCTGTGATTCCTACTTTTCGTGAGTTTTGAATGGGAACCCGGTTAAAGCAAAACCGAGAGAACACGGACCTCGTAAGGCACATTAACCTCCACCTACATGGACGCGGTTAGGCACTGATGATATGAGGACTGCAAGTCTCACGAAATTCCAAACGCGCGGACATAATTTACGCAGTTCCTCTACTTCCTGGATCCCAGTCACTCTATCTGGAACCATGTACACCGGAGGCGGATTGGCCACCGGTTTCTGCGGCTTTTTCTGGCCCTTTGTGATATTTCCCACCGTCCGTACCTTGATTTTCCGTGGGTTTTCGAAAGCTACATTGAGTAGGTCGATTGGTTCATCGAGAGGAATATGCCTTGCGTGGAATCATTAGCATTGAAACTCGATTAATGAGGATGTTTACTTGTGCGCGAAAAACGCCAAAACAGTGGAGTCGATGCCTAGAACCTTTCAGCACTGCGAAAGCATTGCGAGTGAGGTGCTCACCACCGCTGAACAACACCGCGACTCTTGCCGCACCTATGCCAACTCTGACACATCAGTTAATGCCGATTCGCCAACGTCGAAACCACTCACGAGGACGGAGGTATATCACGTACCCGGAGCTCTACACTTCTATCTAAATGGTCGATCAAGTCTTTCACTGCTTGAGTCAGATAATCAGGAGTTTCGAGGTTGGCAATAAGAGGCCAATCATCCGGAGGTATTGCCGTGTTCACCCGGCTGAGTTGGCTCTAGGAGTGTCAATGTGAAGATAGCGACAGAACAAAAAAAGAATGCGCTCACATAGAGGCCGTTCGCAGAACTCCGTGGAAAACTGGTCATGCAAGAATCGAAATTGCTCGTCATCTACCACAAGCACGTTATTGACGCAAATTTCCCTAGTACAGTCACTTACGTCTCCGCAGTTCAGGAATTCACGAAGCTCCAGACAGTATGTGTACTCTGTGTGAAGCTCTTGAAATTCACAGGCCGGGTCTGACCCAACAGAGGCAGAGGCCAGGAGAAAATACGGGTTCTTGGCGCTGGGTTGGTGAATTAGAAGCGAACGTCGGCCGAGAGGGTCTCTCGCAAAGAATATGCGCTCAGAGGCAGCCTAAAAATCGTCCAATCAGCAGGGGTGCGATTCAGAGAGCACGGAGCCATGCATGATAATACACGAATGCATACCTAGAGGGGCAATTATTTCAAGAAAGCGCGAGGATAGAAGATGCTTACGGGCCCTCTACACTGCCGAACAGATTGGCCACTTGTTCGATAGTGTCAAGGGTGCTCAGAGTTTGGAACAGTTTCACGCCATCGTTTTCCTCTCTCGCGATCTAGGATTTTTGCTTAGAGAAGCCGGACTCTGTGGAGACATGACTGACATCCATGCCATCGAATATTTCACCGTTCCAACAGAAGATGCTTCGGTCATGCTCGTGAGGCTGCACGACAAGATCGCTGCCGCGTAGCCGTAACTCGGAGGCAAAGAGATCCAAAACAACTACGTCGTCGGAGCCAGCTGCAGTCACTCTTGCTTGCCGGGTGTCTTGCGCGTCAGGGCCTGTGGTAGCTGTATGGTGTGGACTTGGCCCGAACGAATGTACTAACCCCGAGCACCGTTGACACGTTTGAGACGTTCACAGAGATCCGAAAGAGAAGGAGAGTCATTTTGGGCGCGCCGAGCGCACAGGAAAATTCCACACATGGACGGTTAACGACACGGGCACGCAGTGAACTTTCCGTACATGAGATTTCGTGTATTCCCAAAATGGGTCGCGTGTTCGTGTTATCAGTCTCTGATCTCCAGATCGCCATTCCGAAGTACAACAGATTCTGAATTTCGTCTGCAAACTGTACAAACATACACTCGTCTCGTATTTTTCTAACAATTCCATAATACGAAGTCTAGTGAGGTGGCCAGATTGCCTTTTCCTAACACGCTCGACTTTATGTGTTGTAGCTGGATGCAGAAACATTGCCGCCGCGTCCAGTCCAGTTGACGTCTAAGAGGGATCAGACACGGACGTCGGCAAAGGAGATTACACGCACGAATGTCCTCGTTGAGCTTGAACTTGGAGTTCTCCTTGCCGGGCAGCACGCGGAAGGTGTGAGCACCGAAGTAGTCACGCTGGTGAGGGGGTTAGCAGCGAGAACGACGGTGGACAAGTGGAATGTAAGCACCTGGGCCTGGAGAAGGTTGGCGGGTACGACCTCGCTTCTGTAACCATCAAAGAAGGCCAAAGCGGTGCTGAAGGCGGGTGTCGGAATACCCCAAAGAACGGCCTGAGCAATGACACGCCTCCATCCCGGTTGGGCGGTGCGGATGGCTGAAATTTAGGTCAGATAAAAGGTGGTAGGATCTTTCCGTTAAAAACCTTTGTTGAAGAAGTCATCGAAAAGGAGCGACTCCAACTGCGGGGTCTTGACATACGCGGCAGTGATGTCGCTAAGGAAAACACTCTGGACGAAGTAGTGTTAACGCAGCGAGTAGGGGCAGACGCTATTCTACCTTGATGATGCAACCACCACGCCACATGCTCGCAATGCCGGCGTAGTTCAAGTTCCAGTTGTACTGTGCATCTGGTTAATACGACCACTTGGTGTGCCGTGCCGAGCCGGACTCACCTCCTTCGCAGTCTCCCTCATCAACATGAAACCCTGCGTGTAGGAGATGATCTTGGAGGCGTACAGCGCCTGCTCGAGATCGTCGATAAAGAGCTGCTTGTCGCCACGGAACACCTCCTTCTTGGGTCCGTCGATGGCTTTGCTGGCCCGTACACGCTCGTCTTTGATCGCTGACAAGCAACGAGCAAACACGGCTTCACCAATGAGAGTGACTGATAGGGTGCGATTAGAACGATACCAAGATGAGAGGAAAATAGACAAACCAGCAGTGCCTGCATCGAGGGCGGCAATTGCAGTCCATTTGCCGGTACCCTTCTGACCAGCCTTGTCGAGGATTTTGGTGACAACCGGTTCGCCATCATCATCCTTGAATTTGAGGATGTTTGCGGTGATGTCGATGAGGAAAGAGTCGAGGACACCCTTGTTCCACTTCAAGAAAATGTCGGCGATCTCGTCTTCCGACAGACCAAGCCCACGCTTGAGAATATCGTAGGCCTCGGCGATCAGTTGCATGTCGCCGTATTCAATTCCTAAGGCACGAAAGGAATGCCGAGTTACACAGTGAACCAGGCGGATATCGGGTTAACTTGCCGTTGTGGACCATCTTGACATAGTGGCCAGAGCCAGTCTCTCCGACCCAATCACAGCACGGCTCACCGTAGGCCTGAGCGGCGGTCTTCTGGAAGATGGGCTTGATTGCGGGCCACGCAGCCGTGGAACCACCGGGCATGAGAGACGGGCCGTGCCGGGCGCCCTCCTCGCCTCCGGATACACCAGAGCCGACAAAGAGGAAGCCCTTGGACTCGAGCTCTTTCGTGCGACGGATGGAATCGGGGAAGTGGGAGTTGCCGCCATCGATGACAATGTCGCCCGGCTCCAGCCCGCCTTCGATAAGCTGGGCGATGAAATCATCTACGGCCGAGCCAGCCTTGACCAGCAAGATGATTTTGCGGGGCTTCTTGAGCTTGGAGATAAGCTCGGGGATGGAGTGGGCGCCCTGGATCTTGGTTCCTTGGGGAATAGGTAGGGTAGTAAGCAAGGGTAGGGTTATTGGCTTGGTGATGCGCATCACTACCTTTGGCTTCATTGGCAAGGAACGCGTCGACCTTGGAGGTCGTCCGGTTGTATGCAACGACAGTGAAGCCCTTGTCGTTCATGTTCAAGATCAGGTTCTGGCCCTGGAGGACGGTGAGCGGCGATCGCGTCGGATAGGCGGATTCCTACCATGACGGCGAGACCAATGAGGCCGATATCTCCGCTACGGAAGGGTGAGTGTGCGCGATGCAGGGCGATGAGGGGACATACGTAGCCATGATTGAGGAAGAGGTAGTGAGGGTAAAGAGGAAAGAGTGGTGATTCGGGCCGAGTGAGTAGTCAGCCTTTTAAATAAGCTGACCGATGCGGTTCGACAGTCCGCGCTCGCCCGCTCGCCGAGTATTCCCGTACGTCTGCATGAATCCTATACGATCCGTATTCCTCCAAGTTGGGGACAGTTGGGGGCGGTGTGACAATACCCGATCATCAACACGCTCTGTCTGTCTCTTCCACTCACTCTGAATGCATACCTCGACCAATTCGGTGGTCGGGGCGTCTGTAGCTTTCGGACTGCCCGCATCCGTTGTACTTCGTGAGGGATGGGTCCTCAAGAAGCGCCGGAAGAAGATGCAGGGTTCGACCACCCCTCTTCCTTTCACTCACCGTCATTGAGCTGAACCACAGGCTTTGCGCGCCGCTACTTCACTCTTTATCAATCCGGCATCCTCACCTACGCCTTCGATCGTGGTCTGCCAGTGCGCGACCAAGTGTCGCTGCATCACTCCGCCATTTCGACCGCGCCGGGGCGCAAAGATATCCACATAGACTCTAATACCACCTTCCACATCAAATGCCTAAGCACAGAAGACTTTGACCAGTGGATGGCCGCCTTCAGGTCGATATATGCGAGCCAAACGTTTGCTTTCATGCGTCTGATGTGCTTTCGGAACGCAGGAGGTTCATTGGTCCTGGACCAGAGTCACGCAAATCGTTGAGTATGAGACTGACACGACATGGGAGCATAAACGTCAACAAATCCGGGGCCGTCTTGGAGGAAATGGCCTCGGTGCGTACGATTTTACAGCACTTCACCCATGCTCACTCCAGGGCTAGACACTAGTTCAGCTAGAAGAGGGAATTCAGGCTCTGTCCCATGACGCGCTGTCTCCAAAGAGGTCGCCGAAGCTGAAGAACGAGAAAGAGAAATCGAAAGGCGAGAAAGACAAGCCCGCAAGGTTTGGCTTGTTCAAAAGATGCAAGTTCCCCGATTCTATCGCGCAAAAGGTCGTCTTAACATCCTAGCCAGCTTCGCATTCGGGAATCCAAGATGTTGAACCTGAGATTCTGGAAAAATCTCCGGCGCAACGTGTACATGAGGCTTTGGAGACCCTCAAGACACAGCATGCAGCCCTCCTCAAGTCTATTCACTCATTGGCGGTCTTGGACGCAAGCCAAACTCGGCGCGGCTCTCCCCTTCCCATGACTGCCGAGGAAGAGGAGAGTCTCACACCTCAAGCTAATTCTCCGTCTCCCAGCTTTTCCACACCCCACTCCCGCAAGCGCACGTCCATCTTGACCACGACCACAAGCGAAAGCGTCAACGAATGGTTCGACGCCGACAGCGACGGTGCCGAAGAATTCGTTCTCGACATTCCGCCAGCACTCGACTCTCGGCAACCAAGCAAGATCATGGGTGACGATGATAGTAGGAGTAGTCTGGGACACTCCAGTGTTGACACAGATGTCGCGGGGGAGCCATCCTCATTTGTGACGACCGCCGATCCTGTGGTCGAGGTTAATAGACGAACTCGTCTTCCCGCTGCTCCTGTCGGTGATGAAGGTAGCCTCTTTGCCATATTGAAGAAGAACGTCGGCAAGGTGAATTGTTTTCATCCGCCTCCTGGCTGCGCCTCACCTGTCTTAGGATCTTTCAACCATCCAATTCCCCCTCACGTTCAATGAGCCGTTAACATTGCTCCAGCGAGCAGCGGAAGAAGTAGAGTATTACGATTTATTGAATCTTGCTGCAGCTGCAGAGGATCCAATCGAAAGGCTTTGCTATGTCGCAACATTCGCAGTGTCCAGTTACGCCCACACAAGGCACCGGTCAGGCCGCAAAGGCTTGTGAGTTGACCGATGTCTCTGTCGGGCCGCTTCTTGTTTTTCTGATCCCTCAATAGCAATCCCATGCTGGGGGAAACTTTCGAAGACGTTCGGATGAAATTCATCGCCGAAAAAGTCCGACATAATCCCCTTGAGATGGCGTACCACGCCGAGGGCCCAAATTGGGAGTTAACTGCGACCTCCGCGGGCAAGACAAAGTTCTGGGGTACGTTGGCACTATGTACCGTTTTCCTGTCGGTTCACATCTCATCCAGGGAAGAGCCTGGAAGTCATACCTCTCGGGACGACCTACCTCAAAATCGGAGATGATCAGTTTGAGTGGTAAGAGCTGCAGTTTCTCCGACCCATCGCAATCCTGAGACCTGAGCCAGGAAGAAACCTTCGTCCTTCATGAGGAATCTCATGGTTGGGACCAAGTACTTGGAGCATGTTGGCAAGATGTCCATTGAAAACACGCACACCCATGCCCGATGTGTCGTAGAATTCAAACCCAGTGGATACTGGGGAGCTTCCAACATGGTGTCTGGGACTCTTTACTCACCCTCTGGTGACGTCGTCACACAGCTGGAAGGGAAATGGGATGAACAGATGTCCCAAACCCTCGATGGGTCCACCTTCCGCATTTTATGGAAAATATCACCATACCCCAAGGATACGCACGAATATTACGGCTTCACGTCCTTTGGCATCACCCTGAATGAAATAACCAGCGATATCGACGGGAAACTACCGCCGACGGATTCCCGCCGCCGACCTGATGTCAGGGCGTTGGAGAACGGCAACCTCGATGTTGCTGAGGAGGAGAAGACCCGGGTTGAGGAAGCTCAGCGAGAACGACGTCGGAATGGCCAAGACGTCGAGCCAAGATGGTTCAAACAAGTCGGGGATGAGTGGCAATATACTGGGGGATATTGGGAGGCTCGGGCGCAAGGGTGGAAGGCTTCTGGTGTCCGAGCACTTTGGTGATAGGGCGTCGGGCGCACAAAGCTCAATCTGTATATCCGCATTACTGTAAAATACATACCCCGTAATATCGATAATAATTAGGAACATAATCATGCTGGCCTTGCTGGATTGCACGACCTTCGCGCGAATTTCGCATCGAAAGGCCATGGAACACGTGACCCCGAATCGGGCTCGAGTCTCGAGTCTCGACGGTCACGGCCGAAATTTGGATGGCCGTCGTTCGCGTTAAATAGATAGGTGCTCTCAAGGGACTTTCGCTTCATGGCACCCTCATTCACGTCGACCAAGAGCGCGTTGGGAAAGGCGTCGTTGTCTAAACGCCTCCTCTTCCCCGCCTGGCCGTCCAACGATCTCCCTCCGCTCTTTGCAGCCCCCACGACGCCCCCAGAGCTCACCGCAGAGGTATACGACTTTGTGGCTCTTGCTCTGCGCGCCTTTGTCAATCCCTGGTGGACCAAGATTACTCGTTACGACAAGGAGTTTCTCCCAGACATCACCCGGATTCTCACCCATGTCGTCCGCGCCCTTGAGGCACGCGTACAAGACGCAGATTTCGCCCCCCTCGTTTTCCGCGACGTCCCTCTGATTCTCACCCAGCACTACCGCGACTACCGTAACGCCGCCTCCAAGCTTTCCACCTCTTACGCCAGCGGTGGTGCACTTTCCCTTCCCGTTCTCCTCCATGGCCTCCAGCCTCACATGGCTGTCTCGTCTGATGGCACAATCGACCCAGATTACATGCGCCAGATAGTGGATCACATCCTCAAGGCATGTCTCCCCGAGGAGGACTATGCCCCTGAAACTCAGCGTTTCGTCATTCGCGAAATTGTCCTCAAAATCCTCCTCAACGACGTCTTGCCCAAGATAACACAGCCGTGGTTTATCCAGAAGACCATCCTCGATCTCCTTGGCGAGGAGGACGTCGTCCTCACAAAGGTGAGTTGTCCTGAGGGGTCCTCACTTCTCTCAACTCAAAGGCGTGTACACAGTCACGGCCTTTATCGCCACCTGCGTCGGCGTTCTCCTTCCATACACTTATCGTGGTTGTCCTCTCTGCCATCCAGGCACTATCTGGCGCATGCCTTGCCATGATCCATGCATATAAGCAGGCAGTAGGCACAATAAAACGTGTCAATCAGACCCCATTACGACCACAACAAGCACGGCGCGTCTCCTCGCCATTCCCCCGGCCCCGCTCCCCGACCTCAATCCCCATCCCCACGTCCCCTGTGTCACCCTCTGTATCCGCGTCCTCGTCGGTCTCTTCGTGGGCCGCCGATACCTCCCCGCCCCCATTTATACCTTCCGACACCATGTCTAATGATTACGCTCTGCCCTCGCTCACGCTCGTCTCCGAAATATTTACGACACCCACTCGCATGGCCTCCTCCTCAATCACTCACACCCTCTCCCTCCTCCTTGTGTTCTTCGCGCCGTTTCTCGACCGGTCAGTTCTGTGTACGATCATGATCATTATTGTAATAACCCTGCCATAGTCTGCTCCCGTACCTCCTCACGCAGGCACTCTCGCCCAAGCTGCTCCTGACAACGGCGCGCAACGCAAAGCGCACTTTATTCCCGAACGGATATCCTGCCCCGCCCCCCGTCGACCCGACTCCCGAGGAGCAGGCCCAAATGCGCGCCCGGCTCCTCTCATACCGGGGCAAGTCTCCCTGGGGTGTGTTATTCTTCTTCTCATCCTTTCATCAAGTATAACTCCTCGCAGTGGAAACACATGTCCTGCCTCTGGTTTTGGGCTCTGATCCGACAGAGACGCTGGCAGCGGCGCTCGACCCACTTACGAGCCGCGAGTGCAATGTGCACCTTGTGATGATGCTTCTCGACTGTATTATCGGAACACTATTTCCTGAGCTACTGGTAGAGTAGATGGTTATATGTTATTCTTTCTCATCGACGTTCCTTGACGATTTAGACGAGGGAATTTGTTCAGTTCTCTTGCACTTTCAGTTGCTCGCTCGCATGCGTAGCCATAGTATGAGATCTATGGCCCACTCAGACAGCAGTTTCTCGAAGGGAGGCTACAAAATAGAAACGCAAAGAGGTTACAGTCACAAATCAGAGCATGCCCATGCCATCCTCGTCTCCATCGCCCCACCCGCTTGCGACCTCCTCCTCCTGAATGAGGCCTCCAGGTGAATGAGGAGCATCCTGCGAATGCAATTCAACAGGTTGCGGGGCACTGCCAATGTCAATGTCGGTGTCCCCTTTGTGCGGGGTGGACGCGGACGTCGCAGTTGAGCCGACAACGGGCCCGGTGTGCCAGGCGACCTGTACAGGGCCGACCAGTGAGATATTTTGCCCTTTAGCCAACCCCTGGGGAAAATGAATAAATGGCTAATGCTATCGACCAATAAGACACACCTGCTCCGCTCCGCTTCGCGTCCGGAACGTTACTACGATATCCCCGTTGTCGACCGTCGTCAGCGACTCCAACTGGCCCGTCGTCTGCGATATCGTTAGAACGTACGACCGACGGAAACGGACAAAACGAGCGCACTGACCTCGTACCAGTCACGGACAGCCTGAGTACTGTCCTCCTTGGTGCCTTTAACGATGAGTTTCTTGGGGCGGTTGTCAAGCTTCATGCTGGCTCGCGGTGGTCCACCGCGTGCGGCACCCGCACCACGATAGTAACTTCGGGAGCCTCTGCCGCGGCCGCGATACGGGCGGTAAGAGCCGCCCCAAGAGGTTTCTACGCCATTCTCAGACAAGCCGAGACTTGCAGCCTATGAGACCGAGGCATAAGTAAGGAACCAGCTGGGATACACGCAAACCCATACCTCGGCCTTGAGCCGTTCAAGCTTGGCTTTCAAGTCATCTGTGCTTTCTTCTTCCTCCACTTTGACCGTAGCACTATGTAATTCGAGCTCCTTGTCCAACCGTTCGCGTTCCTTTTTCTCTGGATCCTCCTTGACTGTGACGGCCACAGGCGCTACGGGAGCCATTTCTTCTCCCAACTTCCGAAGCCGAGCCATGATCTCCTTTTTCTCCTCGGGAGACGCAGTGGACAGGGAAGCCATGAGTGCTTTCTGCTCAGCGATTTGTTTCTCAAGCAGCTGTTGCTTTGCAGCAAGTGCCGTTGAGGTTGCTGATGGAGCCTTTCGCGCGGGTGTGGAGGTAACAGGCCGCGAGGGAGCCGGTGCAACAGGTGTAGCAGGTCCGGGGTCAGGTTTCGTGACGATGTTGGCGACCACCGGCGCTGAGGCGGCAAGCATCCGCGAACCGATTTGACCATGCCCTTCCATCGGACGATGCCAAAATAGCTTGACAAAGCGGTTATTAAAGACAGCGTCTTCCGATTTCCACGCAGCATGGGCCTCCTCGTGGTTGGAGAAGCTGACCAGCGCTTTTGCGCTGGAACTGTCGATTGCGACGTTTGTTACAGTCCCAAAACGTTTGAACCAGTCATTGACGTGCTCCAGGCTGAGTTTATCTTCCGGTATCTTTTCCACCACCAACGTCTTGTCGTTTCTGCGTTCCGGATTGAATTTGTGGACTTCACCGTTGAATACACCCTTCCCTCGAGGCCCGCCACGCCCGCCTCGGAAACCACCGGGGGAAGAATGATGATGATTCATGGGTCCACCCATATCCATGGGATTCGGCATGTCGACATCCATTTGCGATGGGTGTATCGCAGGGGTGCCGTTCATGTGCTGACCGCTCATTCCATTCCTGCCAGCGCCGTAACCGTTATAGTTGTCGGGAGGCAGATTATTCATCTGTGCGTGCGGTGACTGTAGAGGAAGATGGGGTGGAGGCTGACGCTGAGGGTCTATCACCGGTGAACCTGGCGCATCGTGGACTGGGGGCGTCAGGTCCTGGATAACAGGAAGCTCGCCAGAACGAGCCATCCGACTTGGGCCTTCCTGCTGGGCCCGGGCGATGAGAGGTGCGCGGGGCTGAGGACGGACAGCGCCATTCGTCGGGGGCCGCATATCCATGCGCGCTTCATGAGGGTCGTATGCCGGGCCAGCCCCTCCATTCATTCCAAATGGGACGCCGCCTTGAGGAAACATTGGCATAAATGGCATGCCGCCAGCACCATTCATAGGGAAAAGTTGGCCCGGCACGACTGCGTCGTCCCCATGGCTGAACTTGCAGTAAGCGCCACGGGAGCAATATCCATTATCTAGAAACAAGTCAGTAGAGAACGATAGGAAGAAGACCGTTGTGCACTGTGGTAGTCTCTGCATATCCCTCGCTTCTGATCAGGCGGCAGGTATGGCTGGGGCCGTCTGCCATTCATCTGACCGCCGTTCACGCCCATGGCACCCGAACTCATGGAGTCCCGGTAGCCGCCGCCGACTGGCGGACGTTCCACACGTGCCCCCCATCCGCCGGTAGATCGGTCGGGCCCGCCTCCCCTGCCGTTTGAATAACGCGAAAATTGACCTTCGCTGCTCAAACGAGGTCCTTTTGCTGGTGGCCGGCCATCCCGCTCATCGTTGTCGAAACTTCGTTTGCGTGTCCGGTCTGGAGATACGGAACTCGAGTGGATGCCCAGCGGAATCGGGATCCCAGTGTCGGCAGAGCCGGGAGGGAAGGCGGAGGATGGGGAAGCTCCGTATGGGAGATACGACTTGGTGCGGAGAACTGTGAAAAGCGTCTCGATGAACGGCGGGCACTCTGCTTGAATACACGTTAAATTTGAGGAACAAGAGTGGGAAGGTGGCGGCAAACCTTTTTCGAGAAATTCGTCCAGCTGGAGGGTTAGTTCCTTTCGCATCTCGGCTTCTGGAACGTTATGCTTCAAAAGCGCGAGTATATAATCCGCGAGGGCTCCGGGTTCAGCGTCGCATCTGCATGCTATGGTCAGTATTTCTGTATGCGTGAACGGGGACCTATGTACATGGGTTCGAGAGTCCTGACAAGCCAGGGTTTGAGATGGATGCCAGTCGCTGGGTCAAAAATCATGAAAGTGGCCTGGACGACGAGGCAGGACGAGGCTGCAGAACAGAGTACCGCAAGAGCCAAGATGAAAAGGGATTGGGATTTGTAAGCAGAGTCACACACGCAAGCGCAGGTCCACAATAAATCATGATCACATTCAGGTATAAACGAGCGGACATGCAAGCAAGGCATTACGAATGGCATTGGATCGAGGTAAACTATAGGTGTACGCATGTAAATTCGCACCCTCCCCGCCGCTCAGCAGTTGCAGCCGTAGCTTTGCGAGCTCTCAGAGTCTAGTTGAATAGGATCTGGGTAGTCAACATACCTGTTGAGCGAGGATCGGTCAGAACGGTTATTCAAGTTGAGTACGGGAACGGAGTCTGACAGGGATTCTTCCTGCTCCTGTTGCAGCGCATTCTTGGCTACAGTTTGGAACGCCTGCTCGACGTTGATAGCCTCCTTGGCTGACGTCTCAAAGTAAGGGATGTTGCCCTTGGATTGGCACCATGTCATTGCGCGCTTCTGTGTTACCTGCGCACGCCGTCAGCGCCGCAACGGATGAATAAACTCGGGACCTCGCACCTGCCGCTTGTTCTCCTCAACATCAATCTTGTTCCCCAATACAACGAAGGGGAAGTTCTCCGGGTCGTGCGGGCTGGCCTGAATAAGGAACTCGTCCCGCCAGCTGTCTAACGTTTCGAAAGACTTTGCGCTGTTGACGTCGTATACAAGCACACAGCAATCGGCCCCTCGGTAAAAGGCCACACCCAGAGATTGGAAACGTTCCTGCCCGGCGGTGTCCCACAACTGCCCGAGATTTAGTCCAATAATGACAGGGGTGCACCAGAAGAGCGGACCTGCATGGTGACCAGGCGGTCGTCAACCATAACTTCCTTTGTCAAGCTGTGGCAAATGAGCTGAATCGCCGCATGCAAGAACGATGGACAAACAAGTCGGCGCCAATGGTTGCCTTGTACTGGTTGCTGAATCGTTTGTTTACATATTGGTTCATGAGGGAGGTCTTCCCGACGCTGTGTAGAGTTGTACTGTCAGGAGACAGGTCATAGAGCTATTGACGAACCCGCTGTCGCCGAGAATTATGACCTTGGTAGCGTAAGGAGATTCGCCGGTGCTGGAAATAGAAATCACTATACCTTGAGTAAGACGCGACCCATGGTGAAGAGGTAGAGAACAAGATGATAACAGCAATGGGTGACGCAGGACAACAGACACCAACTCCATCAGGCCATCCGAATCGGTGCTTGGACTTGGACTCGAACGAGCAATGGCCGAGCCGTCCTGGCAAGAGCTCCTGCGATTGCGTCTGGCAGAACGGAATGCTCGCGAGTCGGCCTTTTCGCCCATCATCGAGCAGTGTATGCGCCACCCCCAACACGTGTGTCGACCGCACTCATCCTCTCGCTTTCAGACCGCAAGCTGGCCCAGCAGACAAAGCTCTTGAAGGAACGCAATGCATCACTTCTGCGTGCGGTGGGCTCGGTTCGCGCAGGTCCTGGGCCGTCCGGTCCATCCGGCGGCGCCTCCGCTGGGGGTGAAGAGTAAGGCTCGTGTTGCTGATGCTCGTGCCGCGTACTCATTTTTCGCGTCGGTCGCAGCAATCCGGTTCGAGCAGCGTACATGGCCTCGCTAGAGTCCCAAATCTCATCTCTCAGGGACGAACTGGCGACTGTGTACAAAACTCAAGGGCAAAATGCTCAGCGACTGTTATCCATGAACGAGACACTCCGAGAAAAGGAGGAGTTGTCGAGGGTCGACTCGGAGAGTCTGAGAAAGACTAGAGACGAGATTGCAGTCCTTCGCCGCAAGGTTGATCAGCACAGCGAGCTCATGGCCGAGAAGGATCGGACGGTGCAGGTGAGGGCGGACATATTTCTCAAGAGCTGGCTCACACAGCCGTATAGATTCTTCATGACGAGATTAGCACGCTGCAGCTTGAGCTTGGGCAAATTGAAGAGCGGAATCAAACGCTGACGAAAGACAATGCCAAACTCCTTCAGCGCTGGCTGGACGCCAAGCAGGCCGAAGCTAACAAGATGAACGAAGCGAATGAATTCTACGAAAACATGCGCTCGCGACATCAGACGGTCTTGACCTGGCGCGATGGTTCGGATGCCAACGGGGCCGACTCGACCTCTCAGTCGTCGGTGTCGGGAAACGGGGATGCGGAGGAGGGGGAACTTCCGACGCGGACGAAGGATGGGACACCCTCTCCAGCGGCGAAGGCCGTGGATCTGACACCGAATGGCTGATAGTCGAAAGCTGATAGGTATACCCTGTTACTCTTATATATCCTGTTATATCTTTAATTTTTCGAAGGTTGGCCGGTACATACTTAGAATATATTTGACTGGAGGTCTGGGCTCGATAATAGCAATGGAACCGTGCAGCTGGTGGAGGCATACAATCTACTGGTGAATCGCGAGGACGTGGTCCACTCATGTGCAGTCAAAGAGAGACACTTGAGGCGGCAAGAGGACAGGGAGGGAGAGGGCAGCGCCGCTGGCGTAGCGCTTGAAGCGGCGTTACGTTGATCTTGTACGGGCGGCGAAGAATGGAGGGCTCGGACGCGGCACTGTACAGCGTAGTGGAACTGTAGACACGGTCACGGCGCGTAGTATTCCATCCAATTGGCCGTCTGTCACTGGTCAAGGAACGCGAATGGTGAGCGCAACTTTTTGCAGACGCGTGCAGAAGCGAGCATACAGAACCGCCCGAGGTCGAAAGGTCTTGAGCGCTTGCTTGAGCGGGAGAAGATCTTGATGATCTTTTTGTAAAGCAGTTGCCAGGCGTGTTCATCAAGCTTGGCCTGGAATGAATAGACAGACCACAGGAGGTAATGCGATGCGGTTCTGTGTCACCACGCTTACATACAACGAAACTTTGCCCGGCCCGCGACATCTCTGAGCCTCTGAAAAAAAGGGCGTTTGAACCCCTCTGAGAGTCCAATTGCAACGACTGTCGCCTCCTTCACAAGTTAACAATAAATAGACAGCTCCTTTGCGAAACGTCGATCAAATATCGATCGCATAGATGGGCGAGCATTCGTACGTGAGAAAAAAGCCCGTACCGACGTCGATCAAGACTTGGACAACGCGGTTGGCCGTCGCCGCTTCGTCGCTCGTTAATAGATGCCTCTGTCCGCCCACACCACCCTCCTTATTGCTGCTGTAGCTGGCTCCGTGGGCGGCGTCCTCCTCCTCTCCCTCCTCCTCTGCTGTCTCCTCCGTCGCCCAGAGAAGCCCGCCCCTCTCCCCCCAAAGCAGGAGCTCGCTCGTTACCGCGAGCAGCAGACAATCCATGTAGCCTCCCGCCCAGCTACATGGTATGACTCCAGCTATCTCTCGGCGCCGTCAGGGACGCCCAGGGGCAGCAATTTGTCCCTGCTGCCTCCAGACAGTCGCGGAGGCAGCCCCTTCCGGCGTCAGAGCAGCCTCAACACAACCGAGTCGCCCTCGGAGGACATCTCCCACCTTTCTGGCACCGTTCCAATGGTGCCCGCATTCCAACTCCCTCAATTCGACACCAGCCGCACCTCCCTATCCACCGCTGAAACCGACCCCGCCTCCTGGTCCCCCCATCCCGCGTCCGCCGCTGACTCGCCGTTCCCCCCTGCGCGCCAGTCTCGCTCAGCCTCGTCCTCTTCGGGGCCCAGCCGCCCGAGACCCCTCTCCATGGGCTCCAACAGCAATTCTGCCATGTCTCGACACAGTCGCCACAACATCCGGGGCACGCCTCACGGCCCCCTCAGCCAGGTCGAGATCATCATGCCGGCCCCCCTCGCCTTTAACGACCGCACGTCCATCCACGACAACTCTTCCCGTTTGAGCGTCGTGGATCAATGGGCCCCTGCAGCAGTGCGCTCAGAAGGCAACCACCCAATACCCAGACCCCAGCGCAGATCATTTAGCAGCTGTATGTCTTTGCTTTTTCGTGTATTTCACGTTACTAATGCTGCCCATAGCTGAGCTGCACAGACCCGTTTCACAGTCGAGCCTTGCGCAACCACCGCAACCGCGCGCGCGTACAGTCAGCTCATCTCCATCTGCCTCACCCCAACGCGCCGCCCACCCGCCTGTCGTGTACAAAAACCGGGACTATTCAAACTCACCATCGCCTCTCTCGACCCCGCCTGTTCCTCAGATCCCTCAGCAATGGCGCCCAGATCCATTGACTGGCATCGTGGGAGACACAGGGCGCGGGCGCTCGCGAGACCTTGCGCCTGGTGCAGTTGCCAGTCATGAACTGCCGCCCCTTCCTGGTGGGCACAGGCTGCAGAAGCGGAGTAGATCTACGGGCCAGTGACGAATTAGATAAATTTACTACTTAGTATTAATTGCATCGTGACGTGACCCGAGCGTTATGTTTCGCGTTAATTTTCGCAAATTTCGGCCGATCAACGGGCGGACCTGACTCTATTCATGTCCAGCACCATCCTCCGTTCTCTGCGCCGCCAGCCGCTGCCCGCCACGCGCTGGGCCCTGCGCCGCCTCATCTCGACGAAAGATGGTGTTGCGGACCCCATGACCGGCGAGCTCATGGCCGCCACCCCCGATATACAGGTCTGTACATTTTTGCATGCCCCCTGTGCTCCAGTTTAGCGTCCCTCAAGCCCAGCCGTCTCAAAATCACCCGGAATCCCAACCTGGCGACGCCTCCCCCGTCCGACACCCTTTTATTCGGTCACACCTTTGTCAGTTCGCGGCTGCCCTCATCCTAATGATGATCTAACCATCGCAGACGGACCATATGCTTACCATCCCGTGGAATGCTGTATCTGGCTGGGGCACGCCCGAAATAAAACCCTGTCCGTCCCTCAACCTCCGCTATCAGCGTTCTGCGCTGACCTCCCCGCCCGTCTGCAGATGGGCCGTTCCAGATGGAGCCGAGTGCGTCGGTGCTGCACTACGCACAGACCATCTTCGAGGGCATGAAGGCGTACCGCGACGAGCACGGCAACGTCACGCTCTTCCGGCCCGACATGAACATGAAGCGCATGAACAACAGCGCGCGCCGCATCGCATTGCCGGTATGTACATACGCGCGGGCGAACGCGTTCCACTTTCTCATTGCGTGCCGTAGACCTTTAACGGCAACGCGCTGCTCGACCTCATCAAGGAGCTTATCCGCACCGATAAGCACTGGGTCCCCAAGGAGCCGGGCCACAGCCTCTACGTGCGTCCGACGATGAGTGAGCAAGCGTTATTTGGGTTCGACTATTCGTCTCTGCTCATGCGCAAACACAGTTGGGACCCAAAAAGCCATCGGTGTGGGCCCACCCAACGAGGCGCTCCTGTTCGTTATCTTGAGCCCTGTAGGTCCCTATTACGCGTCCGGCTTTAAGCCGGTCGCGTTGTATGGGACGACTGAATTCGTCCGTGCTTCCCCCGGAGGTGCGATTGTAGCACGGCGTTCGAAACCTTGGTATACTCACTTCCCGTAGGAACTGGTGCATTTAAACTTGGGGTGAATTACGCCCCAGGAGTGCTTCCTCAAAAATCCGCAGCGGCTCTGGGCTACTCTCAGAATCTCTGGTTGCACGGCGAAGAGCATAATCTCACCGAGGTATCTGCTGAATCTACTCTCTGAGTCGACACTGACTTGGCATGAAAGGTTGGCACTATGAACATGTTTGTCGTGTTCAAAACGGAGGATGGATGTATGTTTTTTTTTTTTTTCTTTCCAACTCTTCTCCCATTAACCTGTTTTATGGCAGCTACTGAACTCGTTACCCCACCGCTGGATGGTATGATTCTGCCTGGTGTTACGCGCGACTCTGTTTTGGCATTGGCACGCGAGCACATCTCTGGCCAGAAACGTCTTCCCAACCTCCCTGAAAAACTCATCGTTACCGAGCGGTCGGTGACGATGAAGGAGGTAAAGGCAGCCTCGGCGGCAGGGCGACTCGTCGAGATGTTTGGAGCCGGTTCGCCTTTCTTCTTCCCTTCGTTTGTACCACCCTGACTTTCGTTTTAGGCACGGCCGCTGTTATCAGTCCGGTGGATAGAATTGGGTACATGGGCGAGGATATACCCATCCCCACAGGCGAGGACGGAATGGGTCCCGTGTCTCGACCGCTATGGACGGAGCTGGTAGGAAGGCAGTGGGGTACCATCCCCAGTGCCTGGAGTGTCCCAGTAACGGAATAGACTACAAATACATAACTTCCTAATCTGTCAAAGAAACGCCTTGGCGAGCTCGCTGTGTATGTGCTCGTTCTCCTCCCATATCTCTGATTCTGTAGGTATGCTATATGAATATCCCGGAAGTGAAGTAAGGCACGGAGACCAACCGGAGACTAATCTCAGCGCAGCCGATTTGGAAGACTCTTGGAATTCCCCGGCAATGATCAGTTCATCCAGAACCTAGTTCGGTCAATAGGCAGTCAGTTCAAGCATTGCAAGAACCTACAGCATAGGCTTTCTGGAAGTTGAATATCCTTCGCAGATCGTCAGCAGAGCCTAAACGAAAGAACCAAATTCCTACAGATCCAATTCCGTGACCTATTTTGTGGTGAATCATAGCGCGAAAGAAAGCAAACGACACTCACATTCCCAAAGTATCGGTCGAGAACTTCCACATATCGGTGGATGATTTCTAACGTGATCAGCTCATTGTCCGCGGCCTCAATTCCACAGACGAAGAAGAGCGAAGCGTAACGACGGTATATTATTCTGTCGTCTTGCCACCGTCGTCAGCCTGAAGGTCGACGTCGGAGCTCAGTCGACGCGAGGACCGACCTTTGTATCTGTCGAAGGCAAGGTGAACGATTTCAGAGCCTCCTTCGACGACGTGTGCAAACGACCACTGACTCTAGCACATTGCACGTCCGCGGCCGGCGCGCGAGGACTTGCTGTGTGAGGTCCTTGATGATACGCGCCTTGGTCTTTGAGTGAATTGTAGAGAACCACTTCGCAAGGCGGAGCTTGCCTTGATGAAGCCGTTAATTAATAGCTCAAAGATCAGCTGTGGTCTCCTCCTTGCCTTGCCTCGAGAATAAGAGGATGTACTTGATCATGGCAGGAAGGAAGCGTGGATTTCGAGTGCATACCAAAATGGTAATTCGTAGATTGTTTTGTGTGCGTTTGTTAGAAGAGATCTACGCGAGCCTGCTTATTCGGAGCCTACGGTAGCCTACAGTTTTCGGCGCGCGTCGATGGAGTATAGGAACTGATTTAAGTTACACACAGTTGTTCTACGTTGGTTCTACGGGAAGATTAGTCAACGCAAAAATCACGTCTCAGATCCGCATAATAGCAAAATACACCATACAGTAATCGTACTACTCGATAATTCTTTCTTTCTTCTCTTCGTCCTTGGTCAGTTCATAGTCTATAATTTAAACGGAGTGCGAGGAAACTGGACGGCAGCCGACGCAGCGTCGTCGACGAACCAGTACAGCTGGCCCGGGAACGCGGGCTTGACTCGCGACGCAGGCAAGCCAGTTTCGGGATGGTCCAAGACCTGGCTAAGGATCTCGACCTTCTCTTTCCCTGCAGCAACGAACACAACGCGGGTGGCGTGGTTTATAACGGGGTAGGTGAAGGTGATTCTGTTCGGAGGAGGTTTCGGGGAGTCTTCTAGATACGCGATCCAACGATCTTCTTCAGCCAGCAGCTCGTGCCCGGGAAAGAGAGACGCTGTGTGCCCGTCCGGACCCATTCCGAGGAGTATTAGGTCGAATACGGGAAAACGGGCGGCATCCTTCTGCGCGAATTCACGAATGAGTTCTTTCTCGTACGCGTCAGAAAGCTCCTCCAGGTCGGAGAGTAGAGAAATGTCGAGAACATGGATGTTATCCGTGGGGATGGGAACTTTGGAAAAGAGGAGATTGGTACACGCAAGGTGATTGGAATCGGGGTCATCCAGTGGTACGACGCGTTCGTCGGCATAGAACACTTGCCTGGAGATCCGTATGCATAAAAAAGCGAGACACAACTGAATTAGAAGACTAACCACTTGTCCCATTTGACGCCCTTGTTCCCGATGAGACCTCTGAGCATCTTGGGAAGAGAGCCTCCAGACAACGCGACAGTGAATCTGCCTTTCTTGTCGATGGATTCTTTCTGTGCCTTCACGATGAAGGCTGCGAGAGACTCGACAATTGCATCTGCGTCCGGGAACGACACAAGGATCGGAGCATTCGGTGGGTGGTGAGTTCCAGACATCGTGAGCGCTAGAGCGAACTTGCAAAGATAATGGAATTACGTCATCTCAGCTCATCCTCGGCAATTCCCGCGGTCGCCTCTAAATGTAGTCTCGGACCAAACCCTCATGACAGGGTTCCCAAATTAGGGTGTTTCAAAGTTAAAACTTCGGGCCCAACTTGAGCTCCAACTTGAGCCTCAACTTCGCAAGTTGCGGAATGAAGTTGGGACCGAAGTTGGAGCTCGAAATCAAAGTTGGATGTCAAGTCGTGCATAGGACCACGACTTGACATCGAAGTTGGCCAACTTCGACGCCAACTTGACGCCCAACTTGCGCTCCAACTTCCGCTAATATTCGGATCACCCGCCAAAAGAACGAAAAGCAAGGCTGAGGGTGTTCACAGTTGAGGCTCCAACTTAAAGTCCAACTCAGGCTCCAACTTCGCTCAAGTTGGACGTCAAGTTGGAGGTCAAGTTGGGGTCGGATTCTTAACTTTGAAACACCCTATTATGTATGTCATGAGGGTTTGGTCCGAGACTACTCTAAATTCCGTATTTTCATTCCTATGCCGAACTACTTTCGCAAGCCTGGCAAGCTGAACATTTCGAAAACGGTCTCAGACGGAACTCCCCATCCACGCACTCCTTCCACACGGTTGTCCATCCTTGTCCCCAGCATAACCCCGACGACCGCCCCGCTCTCTTCATGTACTATGGGTCCGCCGCTCGATCCGGGTGTAGGCAGCGGAGAAAACAACATATGTGAGAGGGAATCATAAGTTCCCGGCTGCATGATATCAGAAGACCAGAAAGTCGAAGGAGCAGTCCTGACCTCAGTCTCTCGACCGGCAAGGTCCCTATATCCTAGCACGGTGCCGCGGACCCACTTGCTCCATGTACCACCAACCCAGGGTGTCCATCCGTCCTCTTCGGGCCGCTCGTGGGTAACAAAGTGCGCCCGAATCGCAGTTTTACGCTGTGGAGGATAAGGTGAAATAGGCAGCGTTGGAAGAACGGGCCCAAATGCGCTCTGCATCAATAAAATATCCGACCGAGGGATGGCGGACACAATGCTGGAGACAGGATGGACAGACAATGATCCTCCCATTCCGGAGACGAGGAACGAGCCAGAAGATCCCTGAATATGACCGTCATCCAGAAGTAAACGGGACCGCCGAATCTGCGACCTCTGTCAGTGTACGGTGTTGAATTCCCGCAGAGTCCTTGCCTCTTCCAGCGTGTGAGCACAAGTCAAAACGAAAGGTCCTTCATTAGATTCTCCGGGAACCGCGAGAGCAAAGGCAGAGGCCACGGTCACTTCGTGGTCTCCCGTTCGAGGATCGTGGACGCAGTGAGCTATCATAAGCATCGAATCTCCGGTATCGAAGGCCGCACGACGGCAGTCCTTGGGGCGAGATTCGTAGGGCAGTGAAGGGTCAAGAACATGTCCAGATCTCTCGACGTATTGCTGTATGAGATCGTGGAGTCCAGCATTTGAGGCCGCCAAGGATGTTAAGAGCATTTTATCAAGCTCTGAGGGTGCAGGTCGCGAGCTGGGGCGGTTGGGAATGCGAGACGATACAGTGGCATACGCTCTGTTATTGAAAGAGCCAAGGCGACGTCTAGAACAAGCAAGTGGCGGCCGCAACATGGACCGCGAGTAGCAGCAAGTAGAATGCGGATGTTCGGTGCGTGACGTCATGAACAATGATCATACAAAAAATGTTACTACTACTCAAATTATGTCTCGCTGGAAAGAAACGAAATTTCCTCATCGTCCACTACGAAACTCCCAATGTCATACGAATCCTCTTCACCAGGATCCCGCGGAGGTGAACTCGAAACCTGTGGTCTGCGCCGCGAGCTTTCGCCTCGCCCACTCCCAAACATCCCTTTCCGTACGGGACGGTTGGCGAAGCTCGGGATCCGCCCTCCGCCTGGTGCTTGCGTCAGCAAACTTTGCCTATATGCAAAACTCTGATCGTAGCCGGGCGACATCTGGGTTTCGGGCAAGGCCTGGAGGAATTGTCGGTCCGACTCGCTCTCAACCTCGCTGCCTGAGGAGCCCTCGCTAACCTCGTCTCCGGAATGTACGGCTTCCATATCATACGCGTTTAGTGGGCGGGAGGAAGGTTTGTGCGGTTGCCGGCGACGGTGGCCCGCCTGTAACGGCGACGACTCGCGACGGTGTAGCCGCCGTTGCGAGAGCGGTGGTGATTCCATTGCGGGGGACTCGGGCTCGTCGATAAGCCTGGAAGCACGAGCCAGCCTACCCGGTGCACGCACAGGGAACGACGGCTCGGGAGGCGAGTTTGATACCAAGAACCGGGAAGGCAGGGCTGGTGGCGGCATATCGCGCCTTCGACCTCTCGGAGGACGAATGGCAGGACTCGAGTAGTGGATTGGAGAGGCATCCGTTACGAGTTCCACCGACTCGTCAGGATCTTGTGCATTTCTTGGGGCCAAAGGTTCCACCAGTTCGACGGAGTCATCTGGCTCAAAAGTAACAGGCGACATGGCTCGGCGTTTTCCCGCAGATTTGGAGGACGTGGCATCCACCACTACGCATACTGAATCGTCTGAATGTGAGGGGGACAGACTATTTCTGCTGCGCTTGTTGAAATAAGGAGAAGAATTGACGCTTTTACTTCTGCTGCGCTTGTCAAAATAAGGAGAAGAATTGACGATTTCAATGTCCATGTCATCGTCCTGGTCCAGTAGCCACGCCATATCGGCGTTCCCCGGGGATTTGCTACGTGCGGAGGAAAAGGCGCCTGTGGACAAATTAATCATGTTATAGCGGATATAATAAACTAGAATTCACGTGGTGGGCTATCAGAGTCGGAGTCAATTTCTACAATCGCAGATGGACTTTTCGAACGCGATTGCCGAGACGAGGAAGAGGGACCTCCAAGAGACGAGTCCCGCGGAGGAGGGAGAAGGCTACCGCGTTCAATCTCCATGTCGTCTTCGTCGTCCACTCCCTTCGATAGGAATTGACTAGCTGTGGGGGCCACGGCTTTGGTCTTGGTTTTCTTCTTCCTCTTGTCGCCCTCGGTAGCCGTTCTCCGCAGGTTGGACTTGACTTTGGAAGAGGTGGAAGTGGTGGAAGAGGCAGCTCGACGCGGGGGACAGATGAGTCCAGACTCGATCTCCATGTCAGTGTCATCGTCTTCCCCTGCTTGGTCGAAGTCCCTCGCAACCTTCGTCCGCTTATTGCTGCCCTTGACCAGCAGCTTTGCGACACTGATGAACCCCGAGCTGGCTCCGTCGGGTATGTTGCGAGAGACGTCGTCATTGCGTTTCCGCTTCGTGCCCTTCGGAAGATCACGCTCCTTGGAGCCAGAGCGTTTCTTCCTGCCTTCCTCTCGGACATACTCTTGGATCTCCATCTCTTTTTCCAGACACTGCGGTTTGATGTGATCTGGAAGCAAGCGCTCCACATCGCCGTACAGCTCAAGCTGGTCGCCACGAACAATGGTTTTTTGAACCGCCTTGTACGTGTCCTTGGCTGTATTCATGTTGTTTTCCTCTCGGCCCTGCGAGAGAAGGACGTGGACTATGCCGTCCCGTTTACGGCCTGTGCGGCCAAGACGCTGGAGCTGTGGAATATCAATGAACACTCTGTACAGTTGCGAGGAGGTGAAGGGTGTGTACCATACGAATTGGGGTCTTCTGGGCATCATAGCAGACGATGAGGTCAACTTCACCAATGTCCAGTCCCTCTTCGCCGATAGAAGTCGCTACCAGCACATTGAATTCACCAGCTTTGAATTTCTTGATGACCTGGAAACAAAATTAAACAGACAAATGAATTAAAAGTATAGTGCACCGACCTCCAACTGCTCTTTTTGGGCGAGTCCCTTTCTCCCTTGCTTGTCTGTGCCTTGACCGATGAACTTATTGGCGCGAATCAAGGGTTGCTCGCGATTGAGCACATCCACGATTTCGTCAACGGCCTCTCTGAAGGTCACGAAGACCATGACATTAGTTCGCTCCTTCTCCTCTCCATCATCACCGAGTTTCTCCGCAAAGTGCTGAACCACAAGGGCCTTCATGCGCTCCATCTTAGGGTGCATGGAGAACCCACGAAGCCTTTGCAGTTCAAGTTCTTTGATCACAGCCTGAAACAGCGGATCTTCTCGATATTTCTTTGCTTTGTTGGACGACTTCTTTCCCCCGTCGGCATCGTCTCCTTTGTCGCGCTCCAAATCTCGCATGAAGGTATTACACATGCCGATGGTGCCTTCAACCTGCAACATTGTCAAACAAACAAAAAAGAAGCATGAGGTCGGGGTTGCTTACAAGGTAGCTCATAGCTCTCGCAAGAGAGGAGAGTTTCGCGAGAGGAGCGTAAGCCCACTTCTCATTGGGCTTTAGTTTTTTCATCTGCGCCGTCGGAGCAAACGGGTGCAGGTAGGCCGCATTGCCCCCGTACATCACGTTTTTTTGTTGAAGAGGTTTGAGTACAGACTGCCGCGAGGTGAGTAACATAACAGCAGACGGTAACATGATCTTACTTCTATGAGTTTCAACAAAGGGGCTTTGATTCGATCCACATCCTCGCTCATCTGAATAATGTGCTGTTCGACTTTCTTGGGGACCGTGAGCTGACGGCAGCCTCGGGATATCACGCAACGCACCTTGTTGTGTATATAAGCCTTTAAATCGAGGCTATCCTCGTCACGAATCTCAATCCTACTAATATGGAGTCCGTCAATGAGGGCTTGCACAGCTTCTTGGTCGGCTCCCGGTGTCGCAGTTAGAGCCAAAATCCGAAAATGCGGATTCTTCGCCATCATAAATCGCACGACTTGGTTATACGCATAGCCTCCAGTCGCCTTGTGAGCTTCATCTGGAGGCAACATGAGTAAAGGCAGGTACTGTAGATTCAACGACGTTTATACCGATCACCAAAAGGACAATGTCTCCTACGTCGCAATTTTCCGAGACCAGATCATTCTGGAGAGTTTGTGGTGTCATGTAAAACACTCGTTTCTCTTTCCACTGTGGCAGAGTTTAAACATACACGAGGCGGATATCGAAATCGACGTACCGCCCGAGCGCGCATTGCTTTGACATTCTGCCCAGTTAGCTCGATGGCATCGCTGCCAGGGATTCCGCAGGTCTTGTGGCAAGCATCGATTTGTTGCGCCACGAGAGGTTTCGTAGGAGCGACGAAGACGACCTTTCCTTCAGGAAACCACCGGTAGACTGTTTTTATGTTTGTGAGGCGATCGAAAACATGGATGATAGAGACGAACAATTCAGCATTACTACCCCGGCGACAAACGTTTTGCCCAGTCCTGTCGGTAGTGCCACTATGGTGTTATCGAACAGGCAGTGCTTGACAATGTTATACTGATAATCGCGTTTCGGCTGATTCAGAGGGTATATCCAATGTTTAGCTTCGAGAAGGTCAGGGCGTAGTTTCATTGGCGGAGGCTACACATCGGTCAGCAGCAAATAATGGAATGTAATCCTGGACTCACTGGTCTGGATCAGGCCAACTTTGCGTCAGACTGGTAAATACTATCATTCACAAAGAGTGCACGCACCCAACTGATGAGAATATGAGCAAGAAAGAGGGTTGAACAATGCGGATCACATACGGGACACAAAAGGAGCCGGGAACTGCTCAAACTCAACAGCTTCCTCGTCCTCTTCCTCGTCGTCGTTGTAATTCTTCGCTTTACCCTTGCCTGTCGATTTAGTTCGTTTCATGCCGGACTTGGCAAATGCGGTTTGATCCCATTTCTTCGTTCTTGGTGCCTGCTGACCGAAAGGATTTCGAGGCGTGGGCTTTGGGCCCTGGTTCTGCACCCTCGGAGCCTTGTGCGGTGACGGTGGCAGGATGTCCCCGAAAAGGGTTGTCTGTAGGGTGCCACGGGAACCGGTTCGACTCAGACCCGCTACGGGCTGGGCCTTGCCCTGGTAGCTGTCCTCGATGAATGTATCGAGCCTTTCCAACTCGCTTGGGTCGATATCACCAAACGTGAAGTCATCCCCGTCGAAGGAGGGTTCCCGAGCAGGCACTGGCTGAGTGTGGGCGGCCTCTATCGCGTCCAGTTGTTGGAGAGCCGCCGCGTCAAGGTCGTCATCCTCGAAATATCCATCCGAGCTCATCGTCCTGTCTGAGTCGCGACTTGGGGGAGTTTGGAACAGGAGAACACACGTGATGGCGCAAGCTCGGAAATCTGATGGGGCCATCACTGGCATCAATCCACGCACGAGTCGAGACTCGGGGGCAGCGTGACTAAGTCAGGCCGACCTAAGTAGTGTTGGCTTTACGATTGTTTTGCTCCCCGCCCGCCAACGTGATGGTGTTGGCCGGCTGAACCTCTTTGCTGTAACTGCACCCTACCCTGGCAGTGCCTCAGAACCGCGCGCATCTACTGACTGTCCATTCCAATTTGTACCTATTGATGTAAACCAAGGGGTCATACTGGTTCAGCACCCTCTCGTGCCTATCATGGCCACGGTTGAACACAACCGCTTTCACCGTCTACGGTGCTCCTTCACCGCACTGTTCTTGTTACTGCGACGGTTGATCTGGACCGTGTTCTTTGTTGGTGGTGTTCCTCAACCGCATGCTGCTGCTTCTTGTTGGGGCAGTTAACCTTGACCGCCCTCGCCGACTGCAGTGCTTATCAACTGCGCTCATGGTCATTTTTGCCGCAGTTGAACTCAACCACTCTCACCGTCTGCGGTGCTCCTTAACCACGCTCATGCTGTTTACTGTGGCAGTTTTCCTTGACCATTGTTGCTGTCTGCGGTGCTCGTTCACCATGCTTGTGCTTTTCCTAGTGCGGTTGTCTCTGGCTGCTGTTGCTGTCTGCAGTGCTTGTTCACCGTGCTCATCCTTTTTGTACCACGGTTGTCCTTGCCTGCTGTGCGGACCGGCAGTGCTCGTTCACTGCACTCGTGTCTTTTCTACTGCAGTTGTCCTTGACTGCTATTGCTGTCTGCGGTGCCCATTCACCGCGCTCCCACTTTTGCCTACTGCAGTTGTCCTTGACTACCGCTGCCGTCTGTGGTGCTCATACACTGCGCTCGTACTTTTTCATACCACAGTTGTCCTTGACTGCTGTCGCTGTCTGCGGCGCTCATTCACTGTGCTTGTGCTTTTCCAAGCGCAGTTGTCCTGGACCACTGTTGCTGTCTGCAGTGCTCATTGACCGCATTCTGCGGTGGTCCTAAACCGCACTCATGCTTGTTGCCAGTGCAGTTGGTCTTGACTGCCGCTGCCGTCTGCGGTGCTGGTACACCGTGCTTGTGCTTTTTTGTGCCACGGTTGTCCTTGCCTGCTGACACTGTCTCCGGTGCTTGTTCACTGCGCTCGCGGTTTTCCAACTGCAGTTGTCCTTGACTGCTATTGCTGTCTGCGGTGCCCATTCACTGCGCTCGCACTTTTTCCTACTGCAGTTTTCCTTGACCGCCGCTGCCGTCTGTGGTGTTCATTCACCACACTCATACTCTAGTGGCACATCAACGTAATACATTCCAGGAGTGGCAACTGGACCAATGTGAACAGAAAAAAGCTGGATACCACGTACTGTAAGGTCCCCGCACAACATGTTTCATTCGCAAGTCCAGCGGATGATTTTTGTTGACTGCGAACATCCACCCGATAAGGAAATCAATTAACTGCACTGAAACTAGACCAGTTTTAAACAAAAGAAAGTGGGATACCACGTACTGTAAGGTCCCCGCACAACATGTTTCATCCGCAAGTCCAGCGGATGATTTTTGTTGACTGCGAACATCCACCCGATAAGGAAATTAATTCACTGCACTGAAACTAGACCAGTTTTAAACAAAAGAAAGTGGGATACCATGTACTGTAAGGTCCCCGCACAACATGTTTCATCTGCAAGTCCAGCGGATGATTTTTGTTGACTGCGAACATCCACCCGATAAGGAAATTAATTCACTGCACTGAAACTAGACCAGTTTTAAACAAAAGAAAGTGGTATACCACATACTGTAAGGTCCCCGCACAACATGTTTCATCCACAAGTCCAGCGGATGATTTTTGTTGACTGCGAACATCCACCCGATAAGGAAATCAATTAACTGCACTGAAACTAGACCGCTTTTAAACATAAGAAAGCAGGATACATTGTACTGTAAGGTCCCCACCTAACATGTCTCACCCACCAGCCCAACGAGCAAGGTTTTTGTGGTTGCAAACACATTTTATGTATTTGCATTTCATGTTTTGGAAGAGTTAGTACTGCACAATGTTCTATCAATGAGTACGGTAATGGTAAATCATCAAGAACATGCATGTTCACAACCACTAAAAATCACTGATTGGGCCTGCGGGTGAAACATGTCGTGCGGGGACCTTACAGTACATCGTATCCTGCTTTCTTACGTTTGAAAGCCATCCAGTTTCCGCTGAACGAGGTTATTACCTTATTGGGTGGATGTTCGCAGCCAACAAAAATCACCCGCTGGGCGTGCAGGTGAAACATGTTGTGCGGGGACCTTACAGTACGTGGTATCCCACTTTCTTTTGTTTAAAACTGGTCTAGTTTCAGTGCAGTGGATTGATTTCCTTATCGGGTGGATGTTCGCAGTCAACAGAAATCATCCGCTGGACTTGCAAATGAAACATGTTGTGCAGGGACCTTACAGTACGTGGTATCCCACTTTCTTTTGTTTAAAACTGGTCTAGTTTCAGTGCAGTTAATTGATTTCCTTATCGGGTGGATGTTCGCAGTCAACAAAAATCATCCGCTGGACTTGCGGATGAAACATGTTGTGCGGGGACCTTACAGTATGTGGTATACCACTTTCTTTTGTTTAAAACTGGTCTAGTTTCAGTGCAGTGAATTAATTTCCTTATCGGGTGGATGTTCGCAGTCAACAAAAATCATCCGCTGGACTTGCGGATGAAACATGTTGTGCGGGGACCTTACAGTATGTGGTATACCACTTTCTTTTGTTTAAAACTGGTCTAGTTTCAGTGCAGTGAATTAATTTCCTTATCGGGTGGATGTTCGCAGTCAACAAAAATCATCCGCTGGACTTGCAGATGAAACATGTTGTGCGGGGACCTTACAGCACGTGGTATCCAGCTTTCTTTTATTTTCAATCGATCCAGTTTCCGCTGCGGGAATTTATCACATCGATATGCCACTGAAGCACGAGCGTGGTGAATAAACGCCGCAGAAAGCGGGGACGGTCCAGGTCAACCGCGGTAACAAAAAATCACGAACACAGTTAACAAGCACTGCAGACAGAGAAGGCGGTCAAGGTCAACCGTGTCAGTGAAAGGCATGAGTGCGGTTAACAGCCACCGCAGACAGAGAATGCAGTCAAGGACAACTGCGGTACGAAAAAGTACGAACACAGTGTATGAGCACCACAGACAGCAGCGGTGGTCAAGGAAAACTGCAGTAGGAAAAAGTGCGAGCGCAGTGAACAAGCACCGCAGACAGTGTCAGCAGGCAAGGACAACCGTGGCACAAAAAAGCACAAGCACGGTGAACAAGCACCGCAGACTGCAAGGGCGGTCAAGATCAACTGCACTGGCAACAAGCACAAGCACAGTTGAGGACCACCGCAGACAGAGAATGTGGTTAAGGACAACTGCGTAGAAAAAAGCACCAAACATGGTGAACGAGCACCGCAAACAGGAATAGTGGTTGAGTTTAACCATGGTAGTAAAAAGCACCAGTGCGGCAAATGACCACCGCAGACAGGGAGGGCGGTCAATGTCAACCACGGTAGTCAAAAGCATGAACACGGTGACCGAGCACCACAAACAGCAACAGCGGTCAAGATCAACCGCACCAGCAATGAGCACAAGCATGGTGAATCAGCACTGTGGCCAGAGAATGCGGTCAAAATCAACCGCGCTAGGAGTGAGCACAAGTGCGGTTAGGAACCACCACAGCCAGCGAGCACGGTCAAGGTCAACCGCGCTAGCAAGAAGCACGAGCGCAGTTACGGAGGATTGCAGACAACAAGGGTGGTTGGGTTTAACTGCGGCAGTGATAATAGGCGCGAGGATGCTGAACTAGTATGCCAACAGTTATGTTGAATGGGAATGGAGGACAGTCTGTACTAGATGACCGACACAGTTCTGACCGACACAGTTCTGACACACTGCCAGGGTAAGGTACAGTTACGACAGCAAGGGGTTCAGCCAAGGTTCAGCCGGCCGACACCACCTAGTCGGCGGGCTGCACGTCAAACATTCGTAAAGCCAACACCGGTTGAGTCGGCGGGGCTTTACACAGCTATCCGGAGACTCGACAGCATGTCCAAGGAAACCATAGCGCGGTGGAATGCAATCCCTCTGGTGCCAGAGGCCACAACTCTCAAGGTACTCTCTCGCCACAACGCAGATTCCCATGCTTCCATGTCTTTGCGCTTCACTTCCCTAGCGTCCAAGACCAGAAGATGACGACTCGGACGATGACATCTCAATCGTTTCTCGGACTCCGTCTCCCAACCCAGACCACATGGATATCGACAAGTACGATGAATATGTTGCACGTCCTGAACAAGAAGTCATCACGATTGAGACGAAAATCAAATCAAGCAATAAAGGTTTCGCCATGCTTGCAAAACTCGGATGGGTTGAAGGGCAGCCCCTTGGAGTTTCTGGAGACGGTAATCCACTCCTTTCATCTATTGGCTTTTCTCACTTTTGCAGGTCGGGTGGACCCGGTGCCTTTCCAGATTAAACGAGACTCGACTGGGCTGGGGAAAATGACGCAGGATGTTCGCATGATTGAAACTACAGGTAAGTATCCTACTATCGAAATACTTTTATTCTCACAATCGCTCAGTATCTCAGCGACGTGGGCTGGATTCGGAAAGAATGACTAAAGAAACAGAGGACCAACGCAGGGCCCGAGAAGTGCGTACATGTCGCACGCAAAGTTCAACTGTCTTTGTGAGTTACTAAGTCGAATTCTCCAGGACTTGGTTGCCCGTCGCTCGGCCCTCGAGAGCGAAATAACTACTACCCTTAAGGCGTTCTACTGCGAGCTTTGCGATAAGCAGTTTAAAACAGTGGTGGCGTATACCGAGCACACAAACTCGTACGCGCATCATCATAAAGCTCGCTTCAAGGATATGCAGGCGAACATTCGGATTCCTCAAGACGACCTCGACAAGCGCAAGGAAAAGGAACGAAAGCGCGAAGAGAAGGAGCTCCGAAAAATCGCCGCTGCTAATGGTATCAAAATGGCCAAACCCCCTGCTGCTGTGATCTCTGCTTTAGCGCCGGCGGACCCAGTTGGTGCTGGCAGTATGGATGTCGACGGTGCCCCACTGAATGCTGGATGGGCCTCTGCTTCCGCTTCTCGCTCAACCGACTCTCAGCCTGGATTCAGAAAGTCAGGTTGGGCTACAGTTGGTTCTTCTTCTACGCATGCGCCCCCGATCCCAGAACCTGCGGTTGCTTCGGGAGGCGGGGGACCGCCGCCACCGAGCTCATCGGGTCATCCCGCGTTCCGGAACGCTGGTTGGACCTCTCTAGAGTCCGGAAGCACGCAGTCGTCGCCTCCGCCTCCACCACCACCATCCGCTGCCGCCCCTCCTCCGCCTCCTCCTGCTAATAATGCCCCTCCGCCACCTGCGGATTATGCTCCTCCTCCGCTACGCGCTGGAGGCTGGTCGAGTGTCTCATCCTCGACGGAATCGAACACCCCTCGATGGACCGCTGCGCCTCCCGCTGCCTCGTTACCATCCAGTTCTGCGGCTCCTCCGCCGCCTCCTACCCCTGTTGAACCTACATCTTCCAAAGCTCACGCGGCTCGCTCAGGCTGGCAACAGTTCCAGAAGACTGCATCCTCCAAACGAAGGTGAAAGAAAAAAGAAATTCGGTACTAAGTAGCTACATTGAGTGGGGTTTTAATCGAAATGTATTGTAGTGCTTCAGTCGCAAGAAGGCGGATGGTTCAGCACTCGGCACCATACGTGCATACAGGCCAGACCAAGAATCGGCGGTGGCGGCAAAGAATTTCACACTGATTCATTCCGAATCGCTACCGGATGAGTCTGAACCAGAACTCGAGTCCGAGGAGTGTTCGCTCCCAATGCCGGCTGCTGCGGCGCTGCCGCCTTGCTCAAAGAGTGCCATGCGTGTCTCCAGCATACGAATCTTCTCCGCCTCGACATCCTCGTCCATGCTCTTCCGCTTCAGCCCACCCGTACCCGTTCCCTTACTCGTCCGATTCCGCTTTGTCGCAGGCGCACGCAGCGGGCGCAGAACAAAGTTGTACAGCTTCGTCAGCACCGAAGTCGGAAGGAGGTCAATCTCCAGCTCGATTTCCTCCGTGCTCTGTTCGTCCAACGAAATCGGATCAGATTATTGAGATCAGAAAAGGATGGGGAAAAAAAACTTACGTCCTTGATCTCGGGAACTCCCTCGTGGATGATTTTGATGACTCTTTCAAGCTTTTGCCCATCCAATTGTGCGATAGCCTCGCTGAGATCCTTCTTCTGCTCGAAGGTGAGGATGTCGTTGTCGGAGATGGGTTTCTTCGCCTTTTTCTTGTTCGAGAGCCCCTTCATCTGCTTGCTGCTGCTCTTTGACGAAGAAGCAACAGGAGCTTTGTCGCGTCGCTCCTTTTTCTTCTTCTCCTTCGGCTTGCCTCGTAGCGCCTGAATGTTCCCCCGCATGAGCTCGATTTGACTCTCCATCAACGCTATGCCTGTAGCGCAATCGTCAGTGCGACGCGCGTGAATGAAACGTCACGAACGCTTACGTTGTGTGTCCTCATCCTCGCTCTCCTCGTCATCATCCTCGTCGTCATCCTCGCTGACTTCATGAAGAGGTGGGAGACTCTTCCATTTCTCGTCAAAGAGACGCTGGAGTTCGATGCCCGCCTGGTTGACGAGGGTTCCAGACGGATTGAAGGCAAAACAGTTCCGGATCATGAGTTTGAAGTCGTCGTAAAACTTTGTAGCATCCGAGTACTCGTGGTTCTCCAATTTCTTGCGCATGGTGGACAGATCCATAGGCTTTTTTACGATCCTAGGATAAGTGGGGAGGTCAAGCAAGACGTAGTCTGTCGTAATAAAGGTTCGCTCAGGACGGATCCAGTAGATAGAGACAAGGCGGCTTACCAACAGGCTCATAAAAAGGGCTCGCAATGGTATAATGCTGCTTGCGATGCATCAAGGATAGTAATGTTGCACAGAATTTTAGCTGTTCTGCAGTGCCATCGTCCTTTACGCGTCTGGTCTTGCGTTTCTTGGGAACATCAGCGTATGGAAGGTCTTTCGGCGGTGGAGGATGTATCTCGCGCTTTGGTCGACCAACTACCTCTGTTGCGTCTGAGCGTCGAATAACAGGCATCGACGTAGACGCACGTCGTGGCGGTTGAGCTTTCTTGGCTGGAACCGGTGGAGGAAGTGGAGGGGGTGTGGCCACTTTCTTGACGATAGCGGGCTTGGCCTGAAAGGGCTGTCAAGGACGGGAGGGAGAAGAAAGACACTGGTCGCACCTCGGCTGGTACTGGTAGATTCTTGATTTGTTTATCAAAGACCTCCTCCAGGCGCCGAGCCATGGCACTGATGGGGTGGTCTGCGCCGTTGAAGAGCAAACAGTTCTTGACGATCAAGCGGACGTCGGCGATGAATTCATCGGCGGTAAAGTAACGCGGATTCTCGGGGTTGGGGTCGGGTTTGGACGGGTTTGAGGAATTGAGCTTGCGGTCGACGGTCGACAGGTCCATGGGGGTGCGTACGATGGACGTGTAGTGTGGTATTCCGAGGGCGACGGGGTCGACGGGATACAAGAATGGAGGGGCATCCTTCTGTTTTTTTAGGCTACGGATGGTCGAGTTGCAAAAGCGCCATTGGCCCACGTCGAGGGTGGAACGACCGGGTGATTGTGGGGCCGGAGGCATAGCGCCATTGGAGGCAGCGGACGCTGGAGGAGGGGTGGCGGACTTTTGGAAAGAGAGCGTGATACACAGGGACGATCAACACGCCGACCCTGGCGCACAAAGAAAGACTAGGCTTACATGTGTAAACGAAGCTTTGTCTGCGTCGGAGAGGATCCTCGGCCGCTTGGCGGGCGGCGGCTGGTCGTCTTCCTGGTCGGCGGGGGAGGTGTGGGAGGTGGACGCGCCGTTGGACGACGCTGGAGGAACGCCGCCGGGAGACGTCGCGGGCGACTGGATGTCGACGTCGTGCATTGAGACGTCGCCGTTGGTGCCGTTGACGCCATTTGGCGCGTGGGCTGGGCAAAGACATGATGAGGGGTCTATGACAAGACCGAGGCGCGTAGGGAACATACCGGGCTCCAGCGGGTGCTGAACATGGGGTAGGGGTTCGTGTCGCGCGTCGCTCTCCTGCTCGGGAAGATCGATGTCAATCTTTGGCTCGGACGCGACTAGATTTGAGATGGGGGTTGTGGGGTCGTCGACAACGTCGACAGCGACCTCGTGGCCGTTGATGCCGTTCACGCCGTTGGCGACGACGGCGACGCCGTTGGGTTCGGGCGCCACGCCCTCGAGGGTCGGAGGAGAATGGGTGTCAACGGGCGCGTTCATGGGAAGTGAGAGAGCGGGCACGTGATCTTAGAGCTTTGCAAGAGAGGGACTTTGAGCCGAAAAGTTGGGCCTTGTCTGCTTAAATACTTATACGATCGTATCTCGTTACGTAAACGATCTAAACAAGCGGAAACACCCTCCCCACTACCCTCTGTCTCCCCGTCCCTGTCCTGCCCAGCCCGGCCCATACACAATCAACCAGAGCGGGGACTCGCCCAACAGTGGACACACCACACACGCCCTTATCGCCGAGCGGCTGCTGCAACCCCGACCCACTCACTCATCCTCCTCCTTCTCCTCTTCCTGGTCCACTTCGGCGAACACCGGGTTCGGTTGGTTCGCTTTCCACGCTATGGGGAGAGAGAGAGAGAGAGAAGAAAGAAAAAAAGAGGCCACGTCAGAAGCCATCAAAAAACAAATCCGCTCTCCCAGCACGTGTGCGGCGGAAGGAGAGGGTGCACTGAGGGACTAACCTGAAGTCCACTGGGGGTCGTCCTGGGTGTCCGCATACCTGAGGAGCGCTTCGCGGGGCTGGAAGAAGCCAGCGCATCAGTCTCAATCACCCGCATGGCAACCGCCATCAAAACAGGATAGACGCACATCTTCGTCTCTGGTGGTGTCCCTGACCAAGTTCTGCACCACATGTTGTGTGGCACTCGCTCCAACCCGCCCGCCGCGTCCGGGGCCAGTGACAGGCAGCTCCGGTCGTCGCGCCTTCCTGGGGTCCAGTCGGTCAGTTGTCCCGCTTACGTTTGTTCGTCCTGATCATCCCGTCGCCTTCTCGGAACATGGGCGACTCGCCCGGGACGTGAATGGACGGCGCAGGCCAGCGCATCCGACATGTCCTCGATGGTCGCCTTTCTCGGCGGACCTTTGTTCGCAAGCAGCTTCGCTCCATTCAGCGAGGTAAGTGGCGAATATAGCACGCAGATCTGCCCGCTCGAGAGACCCGTCACAATCTATCCCTGGAGCATGAGTAATCGTCCTCCATAGCGAATCACCAAATCTCTTACCTGATTGATCTTCGAATGCCAGTACACCTTGACAGGCGTAGCGTCCACTTCCAGGCTCTTGACGACGTCCAACCCGTTCTTATCCAGAAACATCAGCTTACCCTTCTGCCCTTTGAGCGTCGCTCCAGCGCCGGTGACAATGTATTTGTCGTCCGGACTGAATACCGCATTCGTATTGGGATATAGCGTCGCAAGGTCAGACCGTGTGGCCAGCGGCTTTTTGAAAGCCCGTAGATCCCACACTGCGAGGATTTAATGTATAGTTAAACTCGACAACGAATTAAAAAGCCTACGTTTCACAGTGTCGTCTCCCCCCCTCGTGAGCACAGTGCGGCCGTCCACAGAAAACACCAGGGAGCCAGTCTCCGTGGCTTTGACGTGTGCACCCTCGATTGACAAATTGGGCCGAACAAAATTCGAGCTTGTTTGCCATATATGCAGGGCTCCGTCCAGGCACGCTGTGGAGGTAAATCAGCAGGTTGACCCAATAAAGCGACGAGCAACGCACTTCCTCCAATCATATTCCCGTCTGGCGAGTACGCACATGCAGTAACTTTCGTTCGTGCACCTCGTTCCTTGGATTTGACGACGATCACGGATTTTTGCTTGCGCTTATTCTCAATGTCCCATATCCTGCGTGCATGTAAGACTCGACCGCATCAAGGTAGAGGTCGACGTACCGTATCGTGGAGTCGGCAGAGGACGTGATGAATATCTTGGGATCCTTGGGATGCCACATGCAGGACGACAGTTCCCCAACATGGCCCCTACAGTCGCGCCATTAGCAATGGTCGATACGCGTCAGGCAAAACTCACGAGGTATGTTTCATGTCGCGAATGTAAGGATCGCCCTTGACAAACGTCGCCCTGTCCGTCAGGTAAGGCTATCCAGTCACTGCAAAAGAAAGGCAATAAAACGCACTCTTCTTCTCCATCTCTATCGTACAACTTGGCTTGTGTGGTGCCAGACACGACGAGGAATTTTTGGCCGTCGTTGGAATACTTCAGGTCGTGTATCTGTTCGAGTGGTCAGCTCGACAAGGGCGACTGAGTAGAGGGCAATACTGTACATGATAAGTCCCGGCAGGCTCCCAGCTCTTGAATGGCTTACACCGATAATCCATTCCACCAAAGTCCCATAACTTGCAGTCATAGTCGTGCGAGCCAGATAATATGCGCGCGCCGGAGGGGTCCAATGTAAGGGCCGACACGACCTTGCTGTGATCCTTGAGGATGATTTCGTGGGTTACGGGGAACAGCGGTAGGTCCGAGGTCGTCAGACGGATCGAACTCTGGCTCCTCCGGTTCTTCTTCATCTCGTGGCGAATTAGAGGCGTCTTTTGGGACTGATTTTTGGGGCGCGGTGGACGAGCTGGCGACTGGCGCCGATGGCCCGGGCTGTAAGAGTAAGTTGGTGAAATGAGGAGAAAGTAATGGACGCCACCTTTGCCGTGTCACCGCGCTTGCTCTTGTCGAACCTGGCAGGGTCGAGCTGCTTTGAAGGGGCGGCTTTTCCAAAGCCAGAGATGCCCATTGCAGCGAATACATCCATGTCTGCCATTGTCCAGAGCTGGGGTGAGCCGTGTGGCGGTGCACTCTCGATGTGACGTTGAGCCGTCAACAACAACAACTCTCCTCGATCCACAACCACTACATACGTGAATCCTGACCTGCCTCTACTTTAACAAACGAACCAATGCTGCCAGCATCTCTACGCCAGCCTTGTTCCCATCCACGACAACTACATGCCCGAGTCCCGCGTCTTTGACCCCGCTATGCACCAGTCCTTCCATCCCCGCCATCCCTGCGCACCCCAAAATGATTACATCGCTTCCCATACCTGCAAGTTCCTCGCTCGCCTTCTTCATCATCCTCTCGACATGGTCTTTGTCGCCCTCTCGCAGTTCAACCACCCCGAGGCCGGTCGGAACCATCCCAGCAAACTTGTCCGAACTTCCTCCCAGAACCTTTCGCACCTCAACATATCGGTCGTACCTGTATCCTTTTCCCGTCGCAACTATCCCAAACCGCTTCCCACAAAGTAGCGACTGCACGACGGCGGCTTCGAGTATGCCCATCACAGGCTTGGTTGTGTGCTCCCGCAGCATGTGGATCAATGGGTGATCAGAGACTGCGTTCAGCTCGTCGTCTTCGTTGCATGCATCCCAGAGCGGTTGTACTCACAGCAGCTCACCAGAATGCCGTCGTACTTGTCGATCAATCCTTTCTCGACAATGTCCGCAAAGCACGCCGTCGCGCTGAGCGTCCCCGTCGTCGCGTCATTAATCGATGGCGGGGCGTTTGCTGGTGCGGTGTAAAACGCCAGAGTGGTGTCGGGCGGGGCTCGGAGTGCCTCCTCCAGTCCCTGGGTGACCGAGCGCGAGGAGTTTGGGTTGAGAACGAGGATCGAGGTGGACATTGGGAGTTGCAATCGATTGGCCTTGGCTCGGCTATCCACTTCTCAGAATTACACTCCCAATCTTATCTTCGCGATACGTTTACGATCGATATAGTATCTCGCACTAGCAGCTACTTTGCACATACAAAAGTCAAGCAGAGACACAGTTCCATCATTTTGTCGGCGGCGTCAATGAGTTGGATGCCAACAGCCCCGTTTGACGATTTCCTCTTATTAAAATTTCCGCACATTTCCTCCATGTTTGACGGTATTGCTTTCGGGGGCTCCTGAGCATCGGCCGGACAGTGCCCTCTGCTCCGCCAACCGACATGACTGACTCGAACTGCGTTTCCCACTTACCCCACTCTTAGCTCGTTGTAGCACTCATGTCCGAACTCGAAATATTAGAGGTGTGTGTGTTCTTTCTCATACCCCGACCGCGCTCATTGATCACCTTCAGTCCATCTTCCCGGACTTTATCTCCACTGACCAGACTAACGACTCGTATATCAAGTTGGAAATCCCAGTACAACTAGGCGAACCCTCCCGAACTGTCGTTGTCCGCCCCGAGGACGTGGAGTCCGATGCGCTCACCCTGTCTCTGACTGCTCTGCCGCCTCTACTATTGAACATCGTCCTCTCCGCAACATACCCGTCTCAGGAGCCGCCGGACGTGTCTATCCGCTGCTCCTGGCTCCCCTCGCACCTTATCCGCCGGCTCCATGACCTTCTCAGAGACATGTGGCACCCTGGTGATGAAGTTCTATACGACTGGGTTGAATTTATACGCGGTGGGGAATTTCTCCAGTCGCTCGAAATTTCCCTGCCCTCCGGTGTACTCGAGATTCGACATCCTACCCCTCAACGCCTCGGCCCGTTATTCACATCCTATGACGACTCCGCTAAATCGGCTGCCTTCTCACAAACGTCGTACAGCTGTGCGGTGTGTTTAACATCGGTAAAAGGCGCGAAATGCCTTCAGCTCGCGTGCGGCCACGTGTTTTGTGGTTCCTGCTTGTCCGAGTACTGGTCGTATTCCATTGCGGAGGGGAGCGTCGAGAAGCTTGGTTGCCCCGACCCGGAATGTGTGAAGATTGGCCGAGAATCCGGCGAAGAGGAGCTTGCGAGAGTGGTGTCTGAGCAGGAGATACAGCGGTGGAGGTGGCTGAAGGAGAAGATTATGTTCGAGAAGGATCCGTCTCTGGTCCATTGCCCGATGAAATATTGTCAAACCCCTGTACCGAGACCTTTAGAGTCTCAAACGGATGGTGGAGGAGATAGACTCCGCATATGTCCCGCCTGTACTTTTTCGTTCTGTGGGTTCTGTAAACGCACATGTAAGCCTTCTATCCGTCTTTCGATCGGTCATTCTCTGATCCTCTTCCAGGGCATGGTGCGGTACAGGACTGTCCCATTTCCCAAGCCGAGTCCGTCGTGCTGGAGTACCTGGCATTTGAGGAGAACTCCAAAGAGCGTAAGCTCATGGAGCTGCGTTTTGGTAAAACCATTCTTCGGAAGCTGGTCGCTAAATACCAGGAGGAGCAGCTGAACAAGAAGTGGCTCACTGAATCAACCATGGCTTGCCCTGGTTGCTCTCTTAACATCGAGAAGAGTCTTGGGTGCAATCACGTATGCTTCACCTTGCTGCATCTTTTGTCACGACTGAACCCACTTGCAGATGACTTGTAGCCGATGCAGTGCGTGGTCGAATATGCGTATCACGACGTTCGCTAATTTGGTTTCTATACAGAAATTCACTTCTGCTACCGTTGCGGCGTTAAACTGACCCCAAGCGACCCCTACGGTCATTTCTCAGACCGGCACAGTGGCTGCTATCAGAAACTGTTCGATTTCGAGAGTGAAGACCGCGAGTGGCAACCAATGTAGATGCAGGTTGTTTTAATATTAGAATTGCAGGGAGCGTGAAGCAGAACTCGTGCGAGGACCGCGTTCAACCCCAAATAGATGTTTGTCTAAGTTGATTTCGTGAATTGATTCCTTCCTCCCTGGCCTAAGACATTTTCTTCCTATAAGTATCCTTCGACTCCCGTGCTCGTTTCCGCGTCTTGCCTTGCTTCATCTTTGAAGTGACAAAAAGACGGCTGGGGAGAGCACATTGATACCATTTTGTGTCAATACCCTCCTATCAAATACCCGCCGTCCTCCACATCCCTTGTACAGTAACCTATCCTAATCTCGTACAGTTCCAAGGGGCGAGCCAGGGTTCTACGCTTCGACCGCCTTCCCCGACCTAGTCATGGACGTTTACACCACATCTTTCACTTATCCACGCCGGTCGCGACACGCTCATTCCGCCCCTTCTTCTCTCGAATTCCCAGGCGCGGAAATCCGGCTCACTTCAGATTCTTATTCCCCCGCACACCATCTCCAGCATGTAAACAACAATATTCCCGACTCGTCCACTCAGCCAGACGGCGAGGCCATCCAAAAGCTCGCCATGATGGCCATGTCCCTCCATGGCTGCCACATCTCCTACTTCATGGTCGACCCCGGTCGGTGGAACTTTTACATTACTGGTGCCTACCAGCAGGTCATGGTCGCTCGTGGTATGATTTTGAAGGAGTGTCCCATACAGGTGCGTGTTCAAGTGGCTCGTCTTATGCAATGGCTGACGTACTGCTCTTCATCCCAGCACCGTGCAGCAATCAAGGTTGCTCGTTCCGAGATCCTCGACTCCCCTTCTTCGAACCCCGCGCTCAAGTCCGAAGTCCGCCGCCGACTCGATGAAATCGCGTCCCAGACACTCGCCCACATCGCTGTTGTCAATAGTCCGCTTTCCCTCTCGAACCGCACGCCGCCCGACGGCATTAGCAGTAATGCAGGCTGGTCCGGCCTCGAGACTGAGCGCGTGTGCGAGCTTGTCGTCACAGGACAAGGCGACGCGGTTGATCTTGCTAGGGTCCGCCTCTTGGTGATGCTAGATGAATTGGTTCGACGACCTACTCTTCCTATCACTTCATATACTAACACTTTGTCCAGAGCGGTCTCCATGCTGAAATGTGCGAGATTGACCATAAGCTGCACGCGATCATCGCGGGGAGAAAACGCGCAATGTTGCAGACCATCCAAGAAGAAACGGCTACCAACATCTACTTCCCTTCTCCATTGCAGGGTCTCATCGGGCCTGAGCACCCCGGCTCCGACTCTGCCTCCAACTCCAGGAACGGCAATGTAATCTGGATCACTGGTGAATTTTTCGGAGTGCAGCGTGCCAGAGATATGCTCTTCCAGGTGTCTGTCAATAAGGTTTCTACCCTTTTAGGCTTTTTGATAGCCTGTTTTTGACTCGGGTCCCACAGAGCAAATCCGTTATATCCCGAGACACTGCAATCTTGCCGCGGAAGTTAGATTGGATGGTGACCGACCGGGCGGATGATCTCAAGTCAATCGTCAGCGACAACGCGACTTTCATCCAATTTCCTCCCCTCGGGAGCTCGACGAGTTTGATCACGGTGTACGGCGACCATCGCGTGAACATTCAGCGCACGATCCGTTCTATCATGCAGCTTGTAAGTGTATAAAAGCACCCGTACATGGTCGTTCTCACACTAGATCCAGGCTTGCCACTACTACGTTGGATCCTTCTGGCTCTTGCCAATTCAGTTCAACGCTCTGTTGCCCCCTGCAACATTGAACGCCTCACAAGTGACGACTCTTCTGAAACAGATATCTATCGCTTCGGGGGCAGAGGTCGTTTTCAAAAGCATGTGCTTCGAAATGCACGGTCTGGAGCAAGAAGTCCGCTCCGCAGTCAATCTGGTAATGGAGCTGGAGATGATTCAGGTAATTATGACCCGCACCTGCCCCCCTTTCTATCCATCTTAAGCCATTTGCAGGCTTTCCATCACGAGATCCGGTTCCAGATCGAGCTCGCAAACGAACACCGTGAATTCATCAGCGGCAAGAAGAATGGCAAAATCAACAAGATCATGCAAACCACGAACGTCAAAATCAAGTTTGAGACCTTCAATGACCATAATTTCTTGATTGACATCGCGGGTCCCGATGGTTCTGTACTACAAGGCCTCTCGCTTTTGCAGGAGGAACTGCCGGCAGAGATTTCTTTCCACGTCCCGGAGGCGTACCACAAACGAATAATCGGTGTTGGAGGCAGGAGCATCCAACGGATCATGAAAAAGTATGGTGTCTACGTCAAATTCTCAAACGCCGAAGAATTCGCTGCCCTTGGTGGGTACAATGACAATGACGACAATGTTGTGGCAAGGACACCGGCCAAAAATGCTATCAATTTGGACAACCTTAAGCAGTCCGTCATGGAGTTGGTTAATCCGAAGGTGTGTCCCGCTCTTCTCCCGGCTTCTTCATCCTGTTTTAACTTTGTGCAGGATAAGGACTACATCAACGAGACTGTTTCCATCCCCCGGCGGTACCACCGCACTTTACTGGGAGAAAAAAGCATTTTCATCCACGACATCGAAACCAAGACGAACTCGCATGTTCGTTTCCCTCACAAAGAGACAGCTTCGGACATTGTCACCATATTTGGGCCAGAAAGCCAGGTCCAGATTGCGGCCGCAATGTTACTGGTATGGAAGCACAGGTCAAGAGAAAGAATCGTACTGAACTTTTGGCTTCAGGATCATGTCCCCTTCGAAGCCGACATGAACGTTCCTCCGAGCGCAGAATTAGCCCGCCTCTGTGTCTCAGGCGGATTTCAACAACCTCGTCGAGCGTATCAAGCGGGAATTGCAGGTGTCGGTCGTACCCGAACATAAAAATGCCCATCGTCAACGAAGACTCCGGGACCGAAACCCCGTCCGAATACACCTTCAAGTTCCGATGCCAGCGAAGTAACAGTGACTTCCTCATCACGGCTAGAGAAATGCTCGAGCAATTCCTGGGGAATCACAACATCCATCTCTTCCCAGCTCCTGCTTCTCATGTCCATAAACGAGGAGATTCGTTCGCGGAGGCGTTCCCCCATTTCGACAGCAAGCTCTTGTCAACTGCGAGGACGCATCATGGTATGTCCCATTACCGTCTCAATCTGTCCGCCCGACTCATGGGACCTTCACCAGAATCCGATGACCTGGGGCGTCCAGATATCATAGGAGACCGAAGGACTGAGGATGGCGAATTCATCCCCGGATGTGAAAGCTCTGTTCAACTCCCCTGCGTACATCTACAATCTCGAGGAGCGCGGTGAACACCAGCACCACGCCAGCTATCTTTCGGGAGGGTCGCTTGACTACTGGACGCCACTGCCCCCGATTGTTCGTCCCTTCCCTTTTCGTTGCCCATCATCTGCTGACATGACCCAGGGTTCCGGGATTCCGCACCGCACAAGGCATACAGAGGACGCGCTCAAACGCGGATCCGATTCCTTGCTAGAGGCCAAGTTGAAAGAGCAAATATCGAAGCCTCGCTCCTTGCAAAATCGCGCCCAGTCGCTCGATCTGACCTATTCGCTTTCTCGCATCACGGAGTCATCGTCTCGACTCCCACCCCCCGAATCACCCACGACCTCCACCGGTGAAACTGGAGGAAACTCGAGCCCCACATCGGTCACAGCACCTTCATTCCCGAGCGTTTACGGTACCTCGATTTCTCGCTCCGCCGTGATCGGTGCAGCAATTCAAAGACCCGACGGACTCGATGTTGAAGAAGTGTCGCGTGTCATCTCCAATCTTGGTTTATAACTGCGTTGAACGAAAGCAATTGCCACAGACATTTGCATCCAAAAAATTGTACATTGAGAAAATCTCGGCACCCTTACACCTACTTTCCTTTCGCTGCCCCCGTCGGTTTGTATTTCTCGATTCATATGTATACTACGCCCGTGTTCAGTTCTAATAGATATGTGATACAAGGAAATGTCCGATTGCGGATTAAGTTGTGTGAAAGCCATACAATATACTAATAAACGATCCACGGCAACTCGAACATGACAAAATCGAAGAACTCCTGTTCCATCAGCGTCTGATATTCTCCGACAAACTCTTCATTTTCAGCCCGCCCGCTTTTCGCGCGATTTGAGTTCGAGCGCGGTCTGAGATACGAGAATTGTGTTTGAAGAAGACCAAAGGTCTTTTTCGCCGATTTAGAGTCGGGCTGTATGAGATTTAGAAAGGATCGGCGGAAGACAAGAGAAAACGGAGGACTAGGACCTTGACAGCAATTCCAGTGTAGTTTGCAGGCAGACCATATCGTAAAACGCTTTCGACAAACAGGCGAACAACCTTCAGGTGGACGAGAATCTGTAGTGATTCCGAGAAATTTGTCCTCGAGAGGCGGAGAAGTTCAGTCTTAACTGACCGTCAGTACGACTGGTTTCATACAATTGGTCAACCTCACCCATAGCTCCTTTTCGGTCGTATCAGCCGTTGCGAGGTCTTCATGCTGTTTAGCGAACTCTTCTTCTGAATATACAAAGTCCCGAACGATAAACCTAAGCGCGGTGAGAAGCCAGGTGCGGTGAGGTATGGAGAAAGCACCGACTTGTTCTCTCGGCACTTCTGTAAAAAGTCATCGTGAACCTTTCGGAACACCACGACACTGAAGAGGGTGTATTCGTCGTCGGATGCAACTGATCTGATACGAACTGTCAGCCGAGGATATAGTACAGTGGACGATATCATACGCTGATGAGCGAGGGACAACCATCGAGGACAAGCGCTCGTATTTCGAGTTCCAATCCTTCACATTGGCTCTTACATGTGGGGTCATTGGAGAAGCGCAAGGATGACATGTTGCAACTCACCTAGGTACTGCGACCAATAGTGTTTCGAGGTACTCGGAATCCTGAACGAAATCTTCCTTGGAAACAACATCTACGAGGGAGCGTATAGAAAGATTCCCCCTTATGAAAGTGTCAGCGATTTGAATGAGACTCTGGAAAGTTACACACGTCTTCTTGCGTTGCATTTGCACAAGAGAACCCTTGACCAGATTGTAATTCGTAAGTTTGGCCTTCATGGCTGTTGTCGATGGAATTCATTTCCTTCGCAACCTATGAGCAACCGAACAGTGAAATTACTCTCCAACGTACTTTATTCAAGGCATCCACAATCTCCCGCAGCCCTTTCTGCACACCGTAACGACCCTCATTCCACTTCCAATCCTTCAGGATGTAGTCGTCCACGGTCTGTTCATCAACGAGAATATGCTGGTTAAGCTTAGAGGGGTCGTTGTTCAGCAAGTTCCGCAACGTGTCGACAGTTTTTGCGACAGTGGCCGTGAAGAAGGACTCCTGCTTCGGAAGGTCCTCCGATAGGGATATCAGACCGTCCAGGGTCCCTGTCTGTGGTGCGGTCGGTGTAAGTCGGACATCCACCGGAGGCCACAGACCTTGAAGGACGGAATTGCGAACGGAGCAACAACATTCGACTTGGATTGCTGCGATAGCTTGGGTGAAATTTCTTGCAGCAGCCCTTCCGAGTCGCCGTCTTGGGGTACGGCTATTAACCAAGTGCTTTGATCTGAAGGCATTGGATGGCGGTCAAGGTCCAATTCGGAATATTGATGGTGTATTTGTTTGCACCGGACGGCGTCGGTCCGAACCGCCTGCAACCGCTCAACTTGGATTCTTACGTCGAGGGTACATGCTGTTAACACCAAAAATCCTGAGTGGATTCCTCAAGTCCGAGGCTGCCAAGACGGTTCTACTGGACTGTACTTGGTTTATGCCCAACTCTTCCCGGGTAGCAGCGACTGAATTCAAAGCAAGACGAATTCCTGGCTCGCATTTTTTGGATCTGGATCAAGTCGCCAGCCCCCATGACTTGGGCTTGAAGTTGGTGTACGCTGTAACACGACGAAGATGTTCCTGATTCCGTTGCGATAGACATATGGCGCCCAGTGGAGAAGTCTTCGCGCGAGCTTGCGGTACGGTGCTTCTTCTCTCCGCCTCTGAGCCAGTTCGAACGGTTGCTAGAACAATTTGGCATCGAACCCTCGTCCCGTGTCGTGATGTACGACTCCCATGGGGTGTGTATCAGTTTGCTCAAGTCGGTTTTCAAGTGAATTACGACTATCAGGTATTTTCCTCGCCCCGCGCACTGTGGATGTTCAAATCTTTTGGTCATCAAAACGCCGCAATACTGGATGGCGGCTTGCCCCGCTGGGAGTCAGAAGGCTTTCCTCTGGCTAATGGTGATCCTTCGCAGAACACCACAAGCAAAGTCCGGTACCCTGCCCCCACTCTCGATTCCAAGGCCGTCAGAAGTAAGTGTGCTGCCTTGCTCTTTTCCGGCGTGGATTTAGTCGGCCTTGAACTTCAGGTTACGAGGAAATAGTCGCTAATTCTCAGAAGATCCCCTTTCGAATCGCCAAAAGTGGAGCTTGTGGTCGACGCCCGCGCACGCGGACGGTGAGTTTTTCTCGACAATATTAGCTTGTATGAATCGCTTCACGCTGGCCTCAAGGTATCTAGGAACTGATCCTGAGCCACGACCTGGACTCTCTTCTGGTCATATCCCTAATTCGCTTTCTTTGCCCTTCAACCTGTTTCTTCAAAACAATGTCGCCAGAGATGGGTCCTCGTACACGACGTTCCTCAACAAGACTCAGTTAAACACTGTCATTCACGACACTTTGGGCACCGAGAAGGCACAGGCACTACTCAATGGCGATGTTTCCGTCATCGCAAGCTGCGGAAGTGGCATGACTGCGGGTGTGCTGTGGCTGGGGCTGCGATTGCTTGGTGTCCCTCAAGTGAGCATTTACGATGAGGTGAGTATCGAGCACTCCTCTGTTCCGCTTTCTTATCTGATGAATCGGTACAGTCTTGGACTGGATATGCTCTCCGGCCCTCTAGCAAAATAGAAAAATCTGGATAAAGCGTGCAGCACCCAATTCCTTTTGCAGTGAGAGATGGTGTTAATGTACACATTACTACGGTGACTATACTAAACTTCAAATTCCTCTAATCCCTGAACAAAACGAAACCGAGACCCAATTTCTCAAAGAGAATCCTGCAGGACTTGCATGAACGGCGGCGGTCGTAAAGGTGGTAGGTCGCCCTCTATGCGCGCAGGACGTCCTGCGTATTCCACTTGAACCCGATGGCGCTTCCCGCGACGAAAAATGGTCAAATTCCATGACTCTGAGAGCAGGGCGTTGAATCCCTTTTTGGCCACCTCCTTGAGGAGTTGCTGCTGCGCAAACACGACGGCATTTCGGAGCTCAGCGACGTTCTTCAACTGCTCGACGTGGAAGACATATGTTCCACACGTGTCGACGTCGCCCACAGACACTATGTCGAGCTCTGCGCATCTCGTTGGCCGGCTGAATAAGGATTCAGGGAAAGAGTTGCTTACCTTTGTCTTCGTCATAGTACGTGGGTACAGGCTCTATGGCCTTGCTATCGACAACCTCCCATGGGATCTCTTTCCTCCGGAAGTTGAACAACATCTTCTGCGATATTGGCGGAAGTGGGTATGCGTTTGTGTCAACTCGTTCGAGCGAAGAGCACTGGTGAGTGTGCTGTTACGACGTAGTAAGGGGAAGGTTAATCGGATAGCACTGCGCTCTCCCTTTATAAGATCGTATCTGAAACGCTTGTGATATTGAGGGTCTCGTAATGATCGGCGATTGACAAACCAGCACTGACTGCGAGTGATAATTTGGGCTGATAACAGCGACAAGAATCAAGGAAGTTTACTGCGCGCAGCGAAACAACAGCTTTCCAACAGCGCTGCGCAGTGGGCCCAAGTTGACTGAGAACCGAGACTGCTTTGTTTGTTTTTTTGGGGGTTTTGCTGTAGGGTCTGGTTTCAAAGCCCCTAAGTATCGCGGGCCGATCTCGCGTAAGTCGTATCTGACTCGTAAGCGAAAATGACGACGATCGCCGGTGACATTGACAGTGATTTGGATTTCGGCCGTCGCAGCCGGCGGCAGCAGAAACTGAAAGTCCTTTCTTGGTCCTTTCACAATGACTCCTACATTCTGCCTCCGACAGAGCAAGCCAATTTTTAAGAGTACTTGGACCTGACACAGCCTGATGCATAAGCGGAACGTGAAGCTTCCAAAAGCACGGATTAGCGGTGTGCTATATAGGCTCGGGAGGCTCGGGTTTTTGTCGATAGATTCATCTCCGAGTAAATTTTGATTGTTGAACTCAATCCGCAGCGGAAGGGGAGTTAGAGGACGATGTGGATCAAGGTGCAAACGTCTGAATCACCGTCCAATGATTTTACTCGAAGGAATGTTTACTTGGTTTTCTCCGGGGCGTTCAATTGTTCCAGCTCTCAACCGTGGGAGAACGCATCAATCGGTCACGCGATTGCGTCAAAATCGCGACTCTTCGCCGCATTCCCAGCTGTTCCACCTGAGCTCGACCTGCACAATGTTTCGAATTACTGCCTTTCGTGCTGCGAGAATGGGCTTCAGACCCCAAGTTTTTACCTCTCGATCTTTTGCCCAAACAATCCCGCGGTACGAGTCGGAACCCGACAAACACCAACTTGCGTTCAAGGCCGCGCAGAAACTTTCGGACGAGTTACAAAGGGATTGGGACGCGAAGGTGGTGACATACGAGGAGCTGCTTCCGAAAACACGGAGTCCTAGTACGGTACGTCGCACCATGCCGGCCGGAGCAGACGGCCCATTCTCATTCGCGTCCAGGAGTCCTATCTGATAGACGTTCGCGAGCCGGACGAGGTTATCCAGGGGATGATTCCTTCCGCTGTCAACCTCCCACTTTCCGTCCTTTCGAATTCGCTTCACCTCCAACCGGACGCATTCAAAGCGCTGCATGGGTTTGAGAAACCGAAGAAATCACAAGAGCTCATCTTCTACTGCCGCAGCGGCAAGAGAAGTACAAGTGCCAGTGATGTTGCAAAGCGAAATGGGTACACAAAGTGCGTGTTGAAGTTGAAATCCATCCATGATTCGTTGATTATATTGCAAAAAAGCATTTTAAATTATACAGGGTCCTGGCTGGAATGGGTGGAGAAGGGTGGAGAAAAGGCAAAGTAATGGAAATTGTCAGCATGAGCGGCGACGAGGTCGAGCTCGAGGTCGGCGGCATTGCGCCATTGGAACGAGAAATTGTATCTATTTATGTACCGTAGGACAACGATGCTTCCGTCTCTTACGCGACTTGGCGCCGTCGCGTCTGCCCGATTTCTTGCGCGTCCCCGACCGCTGAAATGTCTTGCTCTGAAAGGCGCTCAATGGAGTCGTCCACTAAGCACTCCGCCTCCGCAAATGAACATCAGGTTACTACACGATGTCTTGGGTTCTACGTGCAGCATAACTCAATGGGCTGAACAGCGAACTACCCACGGAGCGCTACAATGCGCTCTCCGACTCGGCGATGGACAACCTCCTCCATGGCCTCGAAACTCTGGTGGACACTCTAGGCAATCCTGCGTACGAGGTTGAATACCATGTACGTCGCGTTTCCATTCCCTTGGCCTTTCTCTTACGCTCCTCCTGCAGAGTGGTGTTTTGACACTCATACTCGGCGACAAGGGCACCTATGTAATAAATAAGCAGCCCCCGAATAAGCAGATATGGCTATCAGTCGCCGTTCAGGTGCTGTCTTTTCCTCCTCGACTCACTCGAATATACTCATTCGTAACGAAAGCGGTCCGAAGCGTTATGACTATCACGAAGGGGACAATGCCTGGGTATATTCCAGAGACGGGCAGTCCTTAACAGACTTGCTCAACCGAGAACTGAGTGATGTGCTGCAAAGGCCGGTGGATGTTACGGACGTAGCCGAATGAATGTCAATGAGCACTTTAATTGGTGGGATCGGGTCCAAAAGTTCTAATACAGACTGATATAATCAACGCGCGTCCCTGCTGTGGAAGGAGAGACGTAACGCGCTGTGCAGAGGCGATGAAGCCTCGAGATTCGCAGCGCGAAATCAGGCTGTCGTGTTCCAAAAACGAACACTCATTTATTCACCGCGTTTTCCGCCCTTTGCAGCGTCAGCTAATATCAACCGCCTTGGTTCTCGTTTCGGAGAAGGCTGCCCGGTTTTTGTAGAGGAGGCTTGCTTTTGCATCTACAGATAGTAGGTGTTGGGATTTAGAGCAGGTGTTGCGCTGTTTTGTGGTGCCTTACCGCCATTGTCAAGATTCTGCGCTTGCGTGGCAGATCTCGACTTAATATCGTCTCCTGCATAGGAAGATTAATATTGCGGACCGAAGTTGGAGTCGACTAACGTACGCCACGCCTTGAATACCTCGGGGTCATTGCCTGAAGCCTTGAGAACGCCCTCTGGCGTCCATCAGCAGTCTAAACGCGATGTTTCACAAATCACGCACTCCATATGTCGTCTGCAGCCTTATTTACAAAGGCTGCGGGATCCCCGACGATAGAGGGGCCAAACTGGCGTTCGCTTTCTCGTCTCAGGAACTTTTGCAGTTCTGCTGGTGTGGGCTCAGGTGCTCGTAACAGAGCTTTTCGTGACTCGCGGAGTTCCTGCATGGATATACGGGCTTGCGCAGTCGCCTGAGTACGAGAACTCTCTGACTGGGTGGGAGGGTGTTGCCTACAGTCAGGTACATTGTGGGCCTGCGCACGTAGCAGACGACATTGAGGGCGCATCGCAAGCGAGAACTCGGTCACGTGAAGCAAATTATCGAAACGACGCGCGAAGCATTTTGCACCATTGAAAATCCGGCAGGTCAAGTCGCTATACAGTACTCGCGGTACACAAATAGGCTCAAAGCCAATCTCCGCTCATGTACGTCATTACTAGGTGTGGCCAGCTGTCGGCATTTGAATTACATGGTACGAGTTCCTACTCCAGATTATAGCGTGCAGTACTCATAGAACCTGTGTCATTGGAGGAAGCGAGCGGTATTGCTGGTAATGCGATGCGATGTTATGCAATGATCAGAAGGACTAGGAAAGGGACGAGAAAGGGTATGCGAGCAGCGTCAGGGAGGAGCGGGACTATGCAAGATGGCCAGAGAGGTCATTCATAAGGATTAGAGTTGAGCGACGCGTTGAAAACATACATGATGCTAGGTGTTGTATGGTTGCGGCCCCGGATCAAGCTGCTTTCTACGAGTAAGAAACAAGGACCCCAGCAATCTGTAGAACATGAAATCGAGAGCCCAAATGTAGGGAAGAATTGACGCAACCTGTTTGTATCTTCATATCGCTCTTTCACACTCTGAACCTCCTCGAACGGCAATCCACGTCCAAAATCCTGTATGCCACTCGCGTCTTGCTTATCAGGCACTCTCGGATAGTCCGGCATTGATGATGGGAGATACGGCTTGTGCTGAAAGCGAAGAGGAGAGGAAATCTCTGGTTGAAAGGGAGGCGAGGGTGATGCGAAAATGAGACGGTGCCGATGTAGCGCGTGCAGATCGTGGAGAAAGGTGTTGGCTGATTCATACTCTGCGTTGTGGACATTGGATCCCGAAGCTCTTAGCGCTGGAGGGAGTGCGCCCATCCATTTCGTCGTCGTCTTCTTCCTCGCCGTCATCCTCGTCTATACCAAACGATGAACTCCTCGCTTGGCCATCTAAAGACGGGGGAAGAATTCTGCGGCGCTTCGACTCGCGGCGATGGGAATCTGGTGGGGTGTCTGATACGAGCGGGATGGATGGGCCAGGCGGCGGCGGCGACACGGGGCGGTGGCGCTTCAGCATTTGCGTTCGGAGTCTGTGGAAGGTGCGTGAAAGCGACGGTAGTCACATGTGTCACGGGTGTCACTCCTCACCCAAACTGTCCGCCGCGGCGCATTAGCCTCTTAGGAGCTTCGGCCCGCTTTACTGTCGCGCTCTCAATGTCGAGGAATCCTTCCCAACCTCCTTCCGACTCTGGCTCTCCTCAGGTACGCTCACAGCGCCTACAGGCGCCACAACCCGCTGCAGCGTACTATCTAGGTCCAATTGTCTCGCCCGTTTCGATCTCGCAAGAACCGCCCTTGTGACGGATGTGTGCGTGGTCCTGTCGCTGCAACAATAAAATCTCATCTTTCCTACGTTCCAAAGCGTCGTGCCAAGAGCCGCTGTGCAATTCCACAATCTGGCCCACCGTGTGTTGAATGCCAGTGAGTCAAATCAAACCAGAGACCAATCGTGGACCCACCATCCTCAAGGCAAATGAACAAGCAATGTACATTCGACGAGCTTCCCCCCGAGCGTAAAAAGCCGAAGGCCCCATCTTCTCCCATCGCCTCGACGTCTTCCCACCTGGCGACGGAACCTCAGAATCTGAGCCTGAGTTTGGGCAAGGTGAAGCGTCCAAGAAGTCCCGACGAGGGTTCCGCCGCCCTCCAGGCGTTGAGCTACGCTGCAGCCCAAGAAAAACGTCTCAGGATTGGAGAGTCCGAACACATGTCCCTCGACCTCTCAATTGGCGGTTCTCTCGATCCGCATGTTCTGACCACCCTACTCACAGGCATGTACTCTGGCGCGCAGTGGGAGTGCCCCCGTTTGACATACCGTAGACGATCTTCTCCCTATAGGAACTAAACAAGCCGGGCCAGACGATAGTCCGCTGACTGAAACAGCCCATATCCGCCAAATTTCATGCGACCGTTCGAAACCGCAGGTGAAGCACCGCGTATATGCGTTAGTGCATGTCGGCTGACACCATTCCAGTATATTATATTCACCAAGAAACGGAACGGTGTGTATTCCAAATGACTTAGTTCACAGTACCCCGCAATTTAGACTTCGCAGAGCTAAATGTGAATCCGCCGGGCACGAAACAACTGGCTATTCTCAAAGATTGCCTATCTCTCTTGGATCCGCCACCGTCGGCAGGTTCACTAGGTCGAAATCTACCTTGGGGTCTTCAATCCTGCATTTCCTCTCGTTTACCTGCCTCCGGATGACCGGCCGCTTGATTCTCTCTTGCACTCAAAACTCTGGCTCACCGCACTGAGTCACTGTCGGTGCTATCGCTCGCCAGGCTCTATTGCCTCCATCCGCAGTATTCTACGTGCCAGCGAGGACGGGAGAGTAGGACAAGAGCCTTCCAGACTGTCCACTATCTCCGCCGCTCTGCTTGACTTGTCGGCGAGACCGGTACTGGACGCAGAAGCAAACTATATCCTACTGGCTCGTGTAGGCCGAACACTTGCTTGCTCTGTGTTCCGCAACTGACGGCGCGTTAGACCATTGCTCAAGCGCAACTGCTGGGTCTCCACGTTGATCCAGCCAGTTGGGCTATTCCATCGTGGGAGAAGGATTTACGACGTACGTTGTGGTGGGGACTCCGCATCCATGATGCATGGTCTGTCGGGATTCGGCTTTATCCTGATTGCTTCAATGCCTCATTCATTTTCTGCCAGGATGTCATTTCTGAACTCCCGGCCGTCACACATTCAAGCCGACAATGACTCAACTCCCTTGCCAGATCTATCCTGGTGTCGCCTCCCCGTCCAACTCTGATTCCGTCCGGTCTTTGCAAAGTTTTATTTTGCTTTGCCGCCTCTCTGTTCTTTGCTCTCGCTTGCAGTCTCAAGTGTGCACTCTGGCTTCTAGCATATTAATGCCGGCAGAACGGCTGGAGAAAGTGAAATCCATCGAGGAAGAAACCCAGATGCTGGTCGAGGGGGTGCGGAGGGATGAAACGGGACGCGCCTCGTCGTCCGGGGTTGGTAAGTCTCTTCCAATGTCATTTTGTCTAAATAGACCTAACCAAGGTCCAACACTACAAAGCTTCCTTTATAACTTGTCTTCTTTGTTTCCGGTGTATGCTGCGGCGTATATCGATTGAGCTGAGCATAGGTCTTGGTAGTCCGTGAGCAATATTATGTACCTGACCCTGCCAAGTTGCTGACGAGTAATAGCTTTACGCCAGACCCAGCCACACTGGAAATGTATGCCGAGGCCGTGGACTATGTTTGTGGCTTGGATGCCCGCTCATTTGATGGGTTTTGGTTAAACTGTTGGTATCACCCATCTACTGTACCGTCGCTGACTCAAGTTCTGTAGACGTTGGGCATATACTCTCTTCCCTGACATCCTCCCTCATCCGGCTCAGTCTGGCCACGTCGGCATTCTCTACCTCTTTATCTCCTCAACGAGCCTCCTTTACGATCCAAGCGAGCTCCCGAACAATGCCGCTCACCATGTTATCCCGCCTCCAGCGAGCTTTACAGGCAGCCAAGCGTGACTACTATTGGGATCTCGCCGAACCTGCTCTCAATCGGGCCGAATCTGTTGCTGCCTGTTTAAGGTCGTCGTCCGAGTACACCAGTGTCGTGGCTGCTCTCAGGGGTGCATATGAGCCCGAGCTTCCTCAGGCCAACGGGAACTTGCCGCCGCAAAAATCAAACGGCGTCCAGGATACTTCCAACCACGTAGACCAGTATGGTTGGAATATCGACCTGAACGCTTTTGGTCTAGACTTGGAGCGGCGCAGACAGCGGATTGACGGGTATGTGGGCTCCAGCCCCCGCTGGAGAGGGGCATGTATTGCAGACAGGTATACTACCCATGTACACCGATTGATATTGTGTAGAAGAGAATTATTTCTCCGGATCTCCGTCAGTTGTTGTACTAGGTGTTTCACTCCGCTCAGGTAGCTGGCGAACAGGCCACACAATATTGAACGCAATGTAACAAACCGCTGCGACAACCACTCCGACTGGCCAAACGCAGGAGCTGAAATGTTATTAGCATGGGAAATAATGATCAAGTTCAAGCTCACAAGACGTATCTAGCACCTACGGGCACATGGACCTTACTGTTAACCGTAACCGCGAAACCAGGCAGGTTAGGAATTAGGGCGAGGATGAAAGCCCCAATGGCTCGCAGATTGAAGCCATGAGAATACCTGACGTCCGTGAGTGTTTAGGCGAAGTGTGTGACGACAATTTACCAGTATGGGGAAGATTCCTTCTCGTACAGCGCAGCAACGTCGAGCTTCCGGTTCGTGAGCACATACTGCCTCTCTGTCAAAAAATTAACCGACGGGGAACCAAATTTCTCACGCACGTAGTCCGTGAGGAGAATGCCGGCGATGGGGCCCAAGAAAATCGAATATCCACCCCTGCCAACCAAACGTTAGGGTGCTAGGATACGCGAGGCGTATAGGTGGCATACAGGAACGAACTGCCGGGCTGCCCGTGAGTGATGCACCGCGCGTGAAGTCAAAAACCATACGTGAAGGATACTGCGCTATTTTGGATGATCCACTAAACAGGAAGTCTCATGAGCGTGGACCAGTGAGGGGTGATATGTTGCGCTCACTGGACAAGTGGCCAAACCCACGAGGGCACAAAGGTATTGTCCGCGCCGGATATTGATGTACCGTGGAAAGAGGATGGTAAGGTCGTTACCGACGGCCGTCGAGCTGCGGGACGTGGTCAGTAGTAGTACGGATGGCTAATCCAAGCCAGGCAAGTCACTTGGCAGATATGTTAGTCGCGAGTACGGCTAGCCCCCAGCAAAAGGCGGCAAAAAACTGTGCAGCACGGCTACCCCATAGCTCGCAGACCTGCAAGGGATTCCACGTCGAGACGCCGTAAATAACTTGAGTGGCAGATGTGACGACAACCCCGAGTATCCTGACATGATTGAGAGAACGGCCGAATGCGTTTGGCCGGAACTCACGCGCAGAGCGTCACTGGGATAGACAAAGAGAGGATGTTGGCCCAGACGGCGGCGCGGGGTGATTTAGCAAACCGGGTAAAGTCCTGGAACAGTGTTACCATTGGTCGGATGGATATTACTAAAAGGCGGGCATACTCACACAAATGTTCAATGCCAACGTCGCTTTCGGAGCAATGGCCGAGGACATGGCAGAAAAAAACATGACGGCGACAGGAGAACTACTTGAGACCTGGGTCTTTTGCGTGAAGATGGGGCCAAAACCGTGAGCCTTCCCAACGGCCCATCCAACTAATGCCACAGATGAGCAAGTATGAGGATTATATATATAAACGTACAGAGCGCAAAGCCAAATATCGGCTAGGAAGAGTATCAGGCTCAGGGATATACAGATGCGGATGGAACAAACGTGCCATTATGAAAACCTGTGGCAAAGTTAGAACAGCAGCATCGACTTGGGATTCATCACGCACCTTCAACATGAATAGGTGGCGTAGCTGCATGATAACTGTCAGGTCGATACTTGCTGTATGGGGGATGGCACTACCTTGGATATGTGGATGAAGAGCAACGGCAGCTGAATGATATAAAATATGCTATTGCAAGAAATCAGTACAAATCTTACGGTGGAAGCTCGCTGCTTACAAAAAACACAGTAATTCCGACGAAGTGACATGAGCCGAAGATGGCAAGTGGTTTTTGAAAGACTTGAAGGACGGCCAAATGGCTCCAAGCATCACTTGAACGCACTGGCCGCCTGCTCTGATTTTATTCCCGGGTTCAAGTGCGGAGTGTAAGCTGCCAACCTTGGTAAGATTGCGTGCCGAACCACACAATAGCGGCGACAGCACGACATATGACAGCGACTGTGCGGCCGTGGTAACCCCAGGAAGCGGTTGCCAATACCTGGAAAGTTCTGCAAGTACGGGAAATTCCTTGATCACACGGAGTTGCGGGGGACTTACGATTCCATATGTAGCGCCGACCCATGCGTTGCCTGCGCACGCGATGGCTGGGGAGGGTCAGTCACCGAACGGGTGATTTGGAGGAACAGCTGACAGACGAGTACATGCCCCAAGAAGACTATAAGAATGTTGCAGCGAGCCTTGGAGAAGCGAAGATTTGGAACTACGAACCGGCACCAATTGCAGTGCCTGGAGAAAGGCCGGCTGCGACTGCGGTGGATGCTACCTGGTATTGACTACTACGGCTTTAACACAAGACGCAAGATAATGAGCCATCGAGTGACCTTATGCCTGTAGGATGGTCAACTACGGGATACCGATGCAGGAATCGAGATGCACGCGCCGAAAGCCTCTGCGATCCAGTAACCTTTTGATTCACGAGTCAGAATTGAAACTAGTAGCGACTAGCACGCGACTTGACGACAGCACCTGCTAAGTGAAGTGCGGTCCATGTACGGGCATTTTGAGGAACAGGAAGGAGATCGGGCTGGCTGGAAACGGTGGAGTTTGCGACGTGTGCCTCCTCGGGGGAGATGAGTGCAGCAGAGAAAGGCATGTGTGCAGGCCGACGGTCCACATTGCGTGCAGGGTCGATTTATATTGTGCAGGTCAGGGCGAAAAAAGGCGCATATAGTCACACCGAGACGCGTACATGATCGGAGACTTAGACAGACTTAGACTAATTGACGCCCAAAAACCTTCACCCGAAATAGTGAGCCCGATGCCATACGTAACAACTTTTTTTATCTTGCCCGGTCAAAGCGGGTTGTATATGGCGTCCCAAGCCGTGTACCACGCCTTGAAGGCTCCCTCCGACCCTCCACGCGTCGGCGGTCCTTCCAAAATCCAGATTGCAGCCACAGCATGGGACGACAAGTCGCTGTACATGCCCAACAAGGGCGAGGTCATTGCAGAATGGATCCTCACAAAACTTCTCAAGGACAAGGCGAATCCACCGTGCGTGACTACGCGGCCTTCAGGCATCCCTAACCCAGACTAGGGCACTCAATCCTGTCCTTGATCTTCGATTTTGGACGTTGCTGTCCGAAATTGTTTCAGACCAAACCAAGGGCACCAAACATTGGCTCTTGCCTGTTCTCAACAGGGTGCCTCTCGCACCGGTGCTTGCGTCGTTCCTAGAGAACTTGGGTGCCGTTGAGCCTCCAGTACGTCTGCCCCTCGCAACTGCCGTCAGCAAGAGCCTTCGCAGCATTTGGCCGCTCGCTGTTCACAAAATAAGTGCAGAGACTCTGCTCGACTCTTTTGGGGCTTTCTTGCGAGTCTTTGAACAAATCTCCGAGGCAAACAATGCTCTTGAGCAGATTGGCGACTCCATAATATCTTCCCTCCGCGTCTCTGTTGGCAACTCTTCAAATAAGAAAAAAGTGAGAGCGTCGACCCAATGCTCGTATCTGAGTTAAATCTATGTCTAGCTCTCTTCTCTCTTTATTCAAAACCATCTGCGCGCGTGGATTGCGTCAACGTCCAACCAGCCAGCCATCGAGTCTTCGAGAGAATGTCTATATCGTCGGGACCGATATTCTTTTCAATGTAGATACATTGCGACAAATGCACGACGAGGAGCATCCCTTTTTCTTGGGTCTCCGGGATATCCCTGACGAGCTGGTTCATCCTGGTCTCCCTCGCCTCTTCGCGTCGTTCGCTCAATGCACGAGGAAACACCGCAGTGCATTATTTGGCCAAACTTCCGGACACAGTTCAGCCGCCGTGACTGAGCAGGTTCGCGCCGCCAGTTTCTCCTTCTTCGACTCTTGCCACTCCCTGCTTAATGTGGCCATCCCGACCGCTGCGACGTGGGGAGCCAGAGTTGGGCTGTTGACTGTGGTTGGTGACGAGAATCTGTTTAGCACTGGCCAGCTTGGTGGTCAAATGAGCCTACAAAGCACTGTACCGTTAGTTCTCTCTGTGCTGGGTTCCGACTGTAGCGGTAAGGTTTTTTATGTCTGTTGTGAATTTTCGTCTTAGTCGGCCAATAGGGTACAACGCCGAGACGGCCTCATTGGCAACTACATGTCTTTCGAAATTGATGCAAATCGACCACGATTTGATCCTGAAAGATGTTCCTCGCATTCTTTCGCGGTTGCTGCATGTACGTTTATTATATGACAATGTCTGCACCATTCTCAAATCGTGCCCAGATCCCGGATGTACTCCCGTCCATCTTTGATTTCTTGGAATTGCTCCTCGAGTATCACGTTAAAACGCGCACAATGCACACCCACGTAGAGACCCTCTTTGCAGCCATGGTAGCGCCCCAAACACTGCCTGCTGGTGTCCAGAGTCACTACCGGTGTGCTTCCTCGTGTGCACTACTCCATCCCATACATCTGGAACGGCTCGCCAATTGCACGCGCAAGTTCCTTACGTCCACTCAAACTGGTCAAGCAGTGTCATTTATTTTCGAAACCCTTCAGGCACTCTGGAACCAGATCTCTGCCACCACAGATACGGAAAGCAGCGACAGACTAGCTGCGACATTTTGTTTCAGCGCACGGCTGGCTTCCATTGTCCTTACGTCACTTCCTTTGCAAGCCCTTCCAGACACGACGCTCCAGGAGGTTAACAATTCTATAAATGAAATAAGAAGTGCCTTTCTACCCCGTGCACTTTCAAAGGCGCTGAAAATCATCCGGAAGAACGTGTCCAACTCGTGGGCCTCACAAGTCGTAGCTGCCGCAATCCTGCGTCTCCAGTACGCGCTGGACACACCTCACACCGAGAAACTATGGGCAAAACTAGGATCGGAATCAGAAGATGAGCAGATACTGCCGGAACTGAGTCTTGAAATCGTGTGTCATTTTTCCCTTGATTTCGCAAGCCCTCACAGCTCAACGATCACAGTTCCGTATGCTGCTGAAATGGTCTTCGGTGGACGAACCAGTGAGAACCCAAGATGTGATGGATAGAGTTTTGAGTTATCTCGAGAGTGCCTGGAGTTCTTCGGAAACCTCGTGGTCTGGAGCTTCTTCTTCTTTGACCTTCGGGCAACAAGGCAAAGAAGAGAGTATGTTGGCCATCCTTTATACGCTGGTTGACAGATGGCTACCTATGGTCGAGTGAGTTGGGTGGCGCGAACGAAATCCTACTTGTTTAACTGGGTCCTTTTAGTGCTGTCGCATCTCCAGCACAATTGCAAAGGCTCGTCAAGATCCTCTTCACGCCCGGCGTCGGCACATATGTTTATGCGGAAGAGCGCGTCAATGCGACATCATTGCTCGTGACGGCATTATCTTCTGCCCAATTCTGGGAACTTCCGAACTTGCGCAGTACGTTTATATGCTTGCACGCTCCTCTATATGTCTGATCATCCTTCAGCCGCCATTCTCACATACGCCGATGAGGCTACATCGATACTTGCCGATCCTCATATGGTCCCCACAGCTGATAACCGCGCTACGTGTCTTGTCCACTTACCAACTCCTCCTCACGTTTCCTATCGAGTTTATGTCCCGAACCATCAGGACCGAATTAGTCCGAAGAGCAGTCCATGCGGACATAGTTTATAGCGCCGTCGCCGGCGCGGAGGGTTTACTTTCAGCCGTCACGGTCGTTCGAGTTTTCATCCACGATGTATTCCTATATCTTGGCTCTGTAGACCAACCGGTAAGTTCGTACTCCTCGCATCCGAGCCCGGCTGACAACGTGTCTCAGATTTCGAACCTGGCTCGATATTTGAGCCATTTAATACACCACAATTCTTCTTCCCAGCTGTCGCAAAACTACGCAGCCGTCACTTTGAGCTTAGTGGGACTACATTTTGCGTACGTCAAGTCCCTTGTCTTAACGAAAGGACTCATCTCGCTACAGTGCTCTGTTAAAGTCGTCTGAGGAGGGAAGCATTGAGGCGACCGTGGACGTACTGCGGTCCTGCCTCCCGTCTGACATCCTCAATTCTGTGAACGCGTCAAGAGTCTTGGTGCGCCTCGTGGACACTTTAACAAAAGGATTCTCTCCCGACAAGTGCGAATCTTTCTTTGAATGCAACTGCTCATCACTCACACCAGTCAGCTTTTCAAAAGAAGTTCGAGATGAGATAAATGATCTTCAAGGGAGGCTATCAGTAGCTCTCGCCTCCCACTCTGAAGATATGGGTAGTCTCTTTGCGAGCGAAGAATTTATGAATCTCTGGGTCCATGCGCTGTTACTCAGACGATGGATCAAAGTTGACGGTCAGTGGCCCTTTCGTGTGATCCACAGGTAGCAGATTCAAATCGTTTCAGGCGTCGAGCTCCCTTTCGTGGGTCGGAAGCTATGCTCTCGAGTAAGGAACGTCTCCGGGCACTCCATCGATGAGCTGGATGGTAATCGCGCGGCCGCGTTCGCCATACTGACTGAAGAACTCCATTCGACGCCCGAACGCGACCGTCTCGCACAACTTGGTCTCATCCTAGCGACCTATGTCTCGTTTGTTGAAATCAGTGGTAAAAGTAAGTATCGACTCTGTTTTCACGATGTTCCACTCTTCTGATGACTCATCACTTTTAGGTCAAACTGTCCTCGATCAGCTCTTTTCGCAGACATGCAATACTCTATCCTCCGCAGAGTTCGGTCACGTTCTGGGCCTTACGCGCGAGTGTCTGTCCGATACCGCGCATGCATCACATCATATGCCTCAGCTTGTTCATTCGGCTGCATTGCTTTTATTAGAGCATCCAACCGGTAGGCACCATGCCAGTCATTCCCCAGCTATCCCTGACGTCCATCAGGCACTCTCAAGCACACGCAGAACTTCCTGACCGGCTGTTTAAATTTGTTCACGGGTCATCCTGAGTTTACAAATGGGCCCTTACCTCTGCGGCTCGAGGTTCTTCGTCTTTTACGCCAACAATGTTCAGATAGTGTGCGTATAACATATATTGAAGACCAAGTGTATCGGCTGACCGCCATTTATCCAGCCCGCGGTGTTACGGACGCAGGATATCGGTTGCGTATGGTCCCTACTTTCCAAGTTCCTGACTAGATCCAAGCTGCACGACGAAAAGACGTCGAACACTGTGTTTCATGGGATTACCGTGATCGTTGGAGCCTTGATTAGGCTCCGCCGCGACCTTGTCTCCCTGACTCTGCCAAATGTTGCTATGGTTCTCCAGCAATTGGTAGCCACCATTCGACGGCCACGTCCACAGCTCGGAGCTAAACAAACCGCCTTGGTGACCGATACCCTTCCCCGTTGGATCAACGCGGCATTCCCCGTTGGCCCGGAAGAGGGCAAAGCCTTGGCCCGTTTGCTGGAGACCCTTACCACCAAGACCACCGTCAGGTCTCATTCATCCAGCACAGACGCTCAACGAGCTGAATCGCTGGCGCGCCCGTTCTCAAAGCACGCCGCATACATCATTCAGGCGTACATCGATGCGATGAATGATCCACTGTGTATTTTACCTGCTGAGCTTCGAAAGGAGCTGCGACCTGGGCTGTTTGCGCTGTGCAACATGCTCAACGATCACAATCGGGACGCCATGATGGTGTCGGCGCTCGATGCTGGTGGGAAGGACGATCATGAAAAATCTATGGACAGAGTATGAGAAACAAAAATATATTGGGAAAGGATAGGCCGCGGAATATATAAACGGCGAATTCTATCTAGGATGTTTCTATTTAGGCTGCGTTTTTCGGTGCCCGGCGCACGTAGATGTTCTTGTACCCGGATCCGTTGGGAGTGGCCTCGGGTTTCACGAAACCTGCTGCCTTCTTTTCTTGAGCCAGCTGGCGTACCACGGACAAGAAGTCTTCTATGGCTGACTCAGACGTTTGTATGTGGACGACGAGTCTGGAGGCTCCAAGAATCAATGGTTCGGGCAGGTCGCTTGCTCGATCGGCGATCTCGTCATAGCTAACACCCTGATAGTTGAAAAACGAAGCCGATTAGGGTGTGCAAACAACAAATGCGAGAAACGACTTACAACTGTAGACGGATCGTAGAAAACCATGCAAGTCTCAGCTCTGCTGGTGATCTCAACACCTATTTCCTCGAGCCCGGCTTCCAACCTCTTTGTGAGGGTGTGGACCGCCGGTAGCAAAGGAAAGTTGAATGTGAGTGCGTAGGCAGCGGAGGCGGCCAAGATTCCCGTTTGCCGCATACCGCCCCCAAAAAGTTTGCGCATCCAGCGGGCCTTTGATATAAAGGCCGTAGACCCAACCAAGCAGGAGCCGATGGGAGCGCCTTGTCAATCTCTTCAGACTAGACTCGCGAAGAGATCGAACCACAAACCTAAACCTTTGCTGAAGCACAGACTGACCGAGTCGAACGGGTCGCACAATTCTTTTATCGGGGTTTCGGTTTCAGCAGCTACATGCCAAAGTCGTGCTCCATCCAGATGCATTTTTTTTCCAAGAGAGTGGACATATTCAGAGATTGCGATGATTTCTTCTGGCGGAAAAATCGTGCCGTTGAGGGTGTTTTCCAAAGCTACGACTTCTGTGGGAGCACTTCAAGATTTCAATGGACGGCTTGAGTTGCAAAACGCGGACACGTACAGATGAGTGTCAAGTCCCACTGGCACTATCATATTTTGGCGAACATCATTCAAGGTAAGGTGATGGCCTAAACCAACGTGAGCATAGGTTACCTCCGGTCCAGCAGGAGGAAATTTACCATTCGAGGGAATAACTGGTGTTACAGCTGCTCCGGAGTGAAAAGCCACTCCACCGGCTTCATGTCTGTTTGGTTAGAGATCAAAATCTTAGTGATTCAAGTCAAGTAAGTCCCTACTGGTGTATGTGAGAGCGCTGATCGCATAGAACAGTGTATGGGGGCTGTAGGAGATGAGTTCGTAGAGCGATCTGGTTGGAAGCTGTCCCGGATGGCACGAATAAAGCCGCCTCTTTACCCGTGAGTTGGGCCATGTGGGTTTCCAGAGCCTTTGTTGACGGTTCTGAGACAAGTCAGATGGATTGGAAGAATGAGAGAATAATCCTACCAAAATACACATCATCGCCGATGGTCGAGAGTGCTGCATATTCGTACATTTCCTTTGTGGGAACTATAGATCGACAGCCAATTAGACCTGTTAGGGAAGTGGAAGAAACCTCTGAAAACCTGTTATTGTGTCCGCTACACGCATTGCATGTCAGGAAAATATCGTTATCTTGGGGAATCTTGACCTACAGATAAAAGTACGGGAAATCTCTTTTCGCTTGGCGACATTGTCTTCGACGTGTGTCTTGGAGAGGATATCGAACTTGATCTGCTGTGCGATGGTGGCGAAGGCCATTTTGGGGTGGGGGGGAAAACGGAAAGGTTTCGAAACGAAGAGTCTCTGCAGCATATGAGGTCGCTCCTATTTAGGGCGTCAGGGCTCGGGCCGTAGAAGCTCCGTTCCGGCGTAGATGATCGCCAGATGGCAAAAAGCTGTACCGTGTACACATCGGTTGTCATCTCCCTTACCTCTCTCACCTGCCTCTCACTGAACTCGATGGGAAACGTATGTCCCTTGCCTCTCCCAGGGCCGACGGCGTAGTAATCCAGACTGTAGGGTGCGAAAGCAGCTCAGAAACGCGAGCGCAATGCTGAGAAGGGTGCTGCGAAGGGTTCAAAAAGCCAGGCCAAGGTTCCGTGCCTTGCTCGATCGTCAATCGTGTCGGTGTTTTGATGGGCCTCCCAGGTTAACGAAGCCGCCAAATCAATAGTATGTGCGACTTGTAAACAGCCCTTTGTACGCGCATCGATCCACTTTTTTTTTTGCCGTCCAATCACTCATCTCCGTATGCAGTTGATGACGACCCGTGCCCCTGCGTCAGTTCTCATCTATCCCGCATCCTTTTTTGTCACTCTGAATTCGATGCAGGCTCGAAGAACACGCTGCAAACAAGCACTCCAAAACCCTCGCAGAGTGCTTCCCAGGTGCCGCGTAATTCAACCACGACCCTCTAGACGTTACGGTTCTCTCTCTTTTTTTTTTTGGCGGCATCAGTATCCACATTTTGTATTATGAGTAGAAGATTGCGGTGAATGCTAATCCTCCTTGCGCAATGTGTTATGTTTGCACGTCGTCGTCTCGAGTCCGGCGATATTAGGCACTACTAAGTAATCGGGAAAGTGTGGTTTTTTGCAACCTAGGTCTGTCCTCTGACTTTTAATTTGTCGCCTACTTTTCCGTACACTTCGTGGTATTTCGCGACGCATCTGTCTATGCAGACGGTCTCGCCTTTGCTGAGGTCGGCCTCCGCGTATCGGGCAATGCACTTGTTCTGGCAAGAACTGACACGGAAAATGAGTGAATTTCGGGCAGTCAAGGTACAACTCCGACTGACGAAACCATCCGGTTAAACAGGTCTGTGACGGTGTCCATTCTGGAACCAATTAGACCGGGGCACAGAATTGAATGAATAGAGCTGACTCGGTGAGTGCCATTTCCAGTCTCTCCTGGTTAAGGCCGCCCGAATTGCTGCTCCCGCTGCCTCCGAATAAGCTGGACATTTTTGGATGAAGATGGTCCGCGACGAAAAGGGTGGTAGAGTCGGAGAGCGAGAGAGCAATGGCAAAAGTGGAGGGCGACAAACGCAGTTTACGCGAAACAGGAAATCTGTCACAGTGTTACCTGTCACAAAATTTTTGGCGAGCGACCTGCAACTGCTATGTCGGAGGCGACCACCCTCGCGTTGCACCGTTGCAGATTTGTCGACTTCAACCCTTCGCCAATAACCGCGCTCGCGTTCCCTCCACTTCCTCTTCCTTCTCCGAATAAAAAACCTTCCTCCTTTGGCAAGCAGCCTCTGCGCTTTGGAACTCTTGCCGTGGGCCATGCCAACGGAAACATTGATCTATGTGAATGGACTGGGGCTGAAGGCGATCTGCAATCTTCTCAAGCTTGGGCCATAAGAACGGTACCTACCTCTTTTTTATGGCGTTCACGGTGCTCAAATCAGAAACAAGACTCTTGCTGGACCGTATCCTTCAAAAGTAGACTCCATCGCCTTTGCCGTACGACATCCTGACGACTTGTCGGCGGAAAACGTTCCGTTGTGCTCGGAGCTTCGTCTGTTTTCTTCGGGCGGTGGCAGCGAATTGCTGGAATGGGACATGGATCGTGGTTGCGTTCGAGTAAGTTTCTTGTCTCCCATTTCTGTGCTGTGTTATATTGTTTTAGAGGACCATTAGCTCCCAAGGCGGCTCAATTTGGTCGATGTCGGTCAACCCTGCCTCAAATTTACTTGCACTTGGTTGCGAGGATGGGACTGTGCGGCTTCTGTCGTTAGCCAACTACACTTTAACGCATCACCGCCGCTTTGACCGCGTCAAATGCAGAGTCCTAAGCATTGCTTGGGGCCCTCCGAGTCCGCGGCTCAGCTCAGCCAGGAAAACAACGGATGATTCCAGCGACGAGGAGGAAGATGACTGGACAGATACGTGGCTGGTAACTGGTGGCTCTGATAGCAGTCTCCGAAAATGGGATGTTGCAACTGGCCGGACGATTGATCGCATGGGAACAGACAAGATTCGAGGGGAGCGGACGTTGGTCTGGTCAGTCGGGGTTTTAGGGTTGGTTTTATTCTTTCATCCTGCTTTGTTGGCCTGAAGAGAGTTTGTTTAAGGGATGGTACAATCGTGTCTGGCGATTCACTGGGCATGGTCAAATTCTGGGACTCCCGTACTTGTACCCAGTTACAAACCTTTCAAGCTCACGGCGCAGACGTCCTTTGCCTAACGGTTGACCCCGTAAGTCGACTGCGATTGCTGAAAATCGGTATTGACCACAAAAACACAACAGACAGGGACTGGCAGTGTACACTTCTGGGGTCGACCAAAAAATATCACAATTCTGTTTGGTGAAGACTTCAAGTGCGGAAAAATCTAGCACTCGACGGTGGATCCAGACTTCTTCCCGCCGCATGCACTCTCACGACGTGCGGGCGCTCGCTATCTGGCCTCCGTACACTACCCTGCCCCCATCTCACAAACGACAATTCCCTATGGACATTGCGCCGATTTTAGCTTCCGGGGGACTCGACATGTCGGTTGTAGTTACCCCTGCTGCACTTCCGACGAATACAATCGTAAAAATTGTGAACCCAATCTCTACCAGCATACATTCTACGTTCGAAGATTCGTACCACCGTCGGCTAGCTTACTCCTCTGGCCCGTCGTCCACGTCTGCTATACAAGTCGCGCGCGAGGCCCGGCTGGTATGCTGCACCCGGGACGCGGGACTGGGTATCTGGAGAATCACCAAGAAACCCGCACCATCCTCCGAGGACGAACCACTTGCAGTGGACGATCCGGACGCAGCAGGATGGGAGAAAGTTCTCGACATGGAATTAAATGTCCATACCAATCTGCTAGCGACTGCCGTTTCTGACAATGGGCGGTGGCTTGTCGTGTCTGATTTGTACGAGTCGAAGCTGTTCTCGTTATCTTCGAGCGTAAGTGGCACTAAGACCCGATTTCGCAAAGCTGATATTTTGACTGCAGTCCGATGGTGCTATCAAGCCGAAGCGCATAAAAGAATTCTCAATTATACTGCGCGCTCATCTGCCAGCAAAAAGCACGTCAACCGGTGGCCTCGCCTTTCACTTCACCCCGGACTCGTCCAAACTCGTCATTTCGACCGCCGTCGGCTCTTATATATTAATCGTCGATCTCAGCACTGAAGACGAAAAGCCTCGGGTACTGCGGAGATTCGACCACCATCGCCACGGAAGTACCATTCTCAACGACCGAGTAGTCAAAGGTCGGCCCCTCGAGGCAGAGAACGAATCTGCGATGAACGACGCCGAAGAATCTGAGAGCGAGATACCCGCAGCCCCCATCACAACCTCCATTTTACGGTTAGCCACAAGCTTCGACGGCCAGTGGTTGGCGTCGTCGGACAGTCATGCCCGTACCCATGTATATAACTTGGATTCGATCCAGGTAAATTGCATGCTCTCGCCCCAAAAATGTCCGCTGATAGGTTTCTTCAGCACCATTGTGTCCTCCCTTCGTTCCCGCTCGCTGCCCAAACGATCTGCTTCGACCCCAGTCGGCCCAATATCCTGATATTGGCGTTCCCCGATAACAGCATCCAGCTATTCGACGTGGAATCGAGGCAATTCCCATCCTGGGCAAAGGACATCTGCAGCAACCTCCCCAAAAGGTTCACCCGCGCGCACGACCACATCCTCGGCGTCGCGTTCGATCCAGCCACGGCCGGGCCGTCGTTAAAAGCGTCGAACGGCGCCTCTATCCCGCGATACGCGCTGTTCTGGGGATCGACGTGGTTGTGCAAAATCAAGCTGGATGACTCTGGCAGGACTGGGCAGAAAAAACGGCGCCGCGAGGGCGATAAAAGCCCCAAAATCGACCCGATGTCGGAGGATCATCCCAACTTCAAGATGGTCACTCATTATCGCCCCATCCTGCACGTCGATTTCTTGGCACCAGGGGAACTCGTCGTCGTTGAACGGCCCTTGGTTGACGTTCTCGCAGCTTTACCACCAGCTTACTTTGTACACAAGTATGGCGCTTCATAGATGTATGCATTATGGACAAATCTATATTGGTTGCTGGTGCTAAAGCTACATGATTTACAAGACAGACGTAGGGGGGTTGTTGGTATACTTTTCTTCTTCTTTGTCGTGTATCTTACCCCAATGTACGTAGCATGGCAGTATCCCTGTCCTGCTTGCGGTCCTCCCTTGAGAGAATTGAGAATGAGGCGAGCGATGACTAGGAAGCGGGACGTACCTGGCATTCACTGTAGACAGATATAGTGTCCAGAAAACGCCGCACGCCGATTGGAAGGGCACACGATAGGGAAGGGGCATAAATCTAAAATTCACGAATTGCACAAAGGGCCACACAGTCCAATTTGTGGCCAGGGTTGGCATAAAAAGATCGCTGTATTTCTGTTGGATGATTTAGAAGCGCGGATCTGGCACAAGTAAGGAGGAAGCGTACCTGAGCTATCTGCTTTGCGAGAGCGGTCCTCAAGGACTCCCATAGCTGCCTATGAAGGCAACGAGCTGGGGGACTTATGTCAATGAGAGAAGGGTTGTCAGATAATGCACACGCACTCCAATAGGGGCCCTGCTCGACGGTTAGTATTATCTTTGGACCCGTGTTCAAAACCACGTACATGACAATCTGGTCGGCGGCTACTCGCTTAGGCCAGCGCCTTTACGCTGACCTTGCCAGTTCCGCTGAGTGCGCGTAGGGGAAACTGTTTCTCTAGGAATGTATTCCATCGACCGAGGAAAGGGCCTGAAGGATGGTTAAAACAAAATCTCCCAAGTCAAGGGCCAGACAAACTGATAGTTGCTCCAAAAACGAAGAAGCGTAGGGTACGAGTCGGGTCGAAGGGCGCCCGCTCGTCGTGTTCTTTTCGCAGCTAAGAGGACATAAGCGGCAGCACCGCAAAAGGCGACTGGGACTTGCGATATTGTGGGAAGTTTGAGCGACGATGTCTCCGAGGGCGTTCAGACAGCCACCGGTAACGGCGAGGGTTGCGTTGGGTCTTGCATCGAAGGAGGATTGGTATGCGCGAGCTAATGTGAGAGCGGCCATGATGGTTGCAAAGACTGACCCTACACCACCCTTTAAACCGAGTACTCGCTACATGTCATCGGAGCGTCGGTGCTCCACCGTCATTCAAAAAAGTTGGAGGCGGGCGGGAACGTGACATCAAAACAACCGTCAACAAAGACGCGCTTAACCGCGATTTTCTGTATGGAGCGACAAGCCCTTTTGCAGATGCCAGGCTAACACCGTCGTGAGAACATGCTCAAAGGTAGGCTTTTATATCAACAGAATTCTACCCAGAGTCTAAGCACAGGCAACCCATTCGTAATTTACAGCAGGCGCAGCTTGCCAGTGACTTGGTTGACAAGTTCGACAGGAGCAGGGCCAATAGCAAGGACTGTACGAGTGCCCGGCTCGACTTGTGTTAGCCCCCTGTTGCTGTATGAGATGAGGAGGGACAGGGAATAGATACAGCGACGAACTGGTCTTGTACAGAGCGAGCACACAGGTTGAGGCTCTTTGCTAGCACTTCGAGCTCCAGCAGTTGCTTTTCGGACGTCGCTTTCAGCGCAATTTTCGCTTGACTGGGGACAAATGAGCTCAATATACGACGGAAAGAACGAGACCTATACCCAGTACGTTCCCAATGCTTAACCAACTGGGAGAACTGAGATCAGAACACATCGAGAGGTTGCTGTCGTACCTGTGGGTTTCGTTTGACTAGTGCTCTGTAGCAGGCCAGGGTTGCAGTGTCTGTAGTCAACACTGTCAAAAAGGTTAGACACGAAGCAACCGATTCACGCACCCACATCTAGTAAAGAAAAGGAACCAGTGAGGGTTAGTAGACACCGTTTTTTGGGCACGTACTGTGCGGATGTTTTCCCTGTTCAGAAATGAGTATTGTGTGGTCCGTATGGGGACCGGAACGTGCCTGGGGTCATTTTAAGATCGGTACGGACAATGAGAACCTTCGCGTCGTTAGAACATCCAGTCGCCGCGGAATGAGATGTCCCACAAGCTTGCAAGGTTCAAGTAGGCCCGCATTTATTAAACTGAGGTCTCCGTCGCTTGGTTCGTCGTCATCTTCCACAAACTGGTCGTTTGCGGGAGGTTTAATTGAAGGGGGATGTAGAGCGTCTTCCGGCATAGTAGCCGAGGGCTATAGAGGTCGCTGAGAGGAGGAGGAGCGCAGCGCCTGTTCAAGGTCAGAAACGGACATGCAGGAGGGGATGAGGCCCACCATGGGGAGCGAACGAAGCTGAGCTTTGGCCGAACATCGGTGAGGCCGGACCGGGATTGGATAGACAAACAAGGACAAACTGGATTGCACGTTGTCGTCACCGCCGCTCAACGTGGAGTCCAAGGACTTGTAAAAAGCGTTAATAGCCTTAGCCTCTCTCCTCCACTAGCATCCAACAAATGGCTACTACTCAGGTTACTATTTCCCCTGCCGCGCTGTCCGTCTTCTCTTCCCGTTTGCTCATGTGCCCCGACAGCATTATCTCTGGGCCTCGGGCCATTTCCTCTTGTTGCTCTCCTCACTCCGATATTTCCTCGCTTGGGTCATGTTCAAAAGTGTCTCCTCCTGGTGGTACAAAGGTTCGTTCATCGTCGTTGTGCCCCAGCATGTCCTCTTATTACGTCGTAGCGAGTTTCACTGGCGCACTTGTTAGTTACGCGATTGTTTGCCAGTAAGTGTTGGCAGGCCCTCCTCTTGTAACCACGCTCTTATTCCATGTCACGCTTTGTAGAAAATCGTTGGGGGTGCGTCTGCGGGGAATTTTGCATGGGTCTCGGTTGCTGATATCGATCTATCTATAGACCCCTCAACCCAATGCCGCCTTCGTGAGGAGGGCCATGCTAGACGAGGTTGGAACCTACTCTGTGTTTTTTGTTGACCCAAATTCACTCCTTTATAGAATGTACAATACTTCCTCCTCGCCTTTTTCTGGTGGTCATCCAAGCCCATTGCCAGTGAGTACCTTTTCTTTCCCTGAACAAGTGTCGACGTGCTCAACCGGACCATCCAGTTACTTTGCTGCCATACGCCATATTCTCTCTGTTCCATGCCCTGACATTTACGCGCACCACGTTGATGCCTCAATTCCTTGCACCCGGCCCTCCTGCCTCTGCCGGTGGCCCTCCGACCCCTCACCCGCTCGCAAAGAGGTTGCAAGCTTGGGTGAAAGGTTTGTGCCAGCATTTATTATTCGGTCCCTCCTGACGTGACATCTGCCATCAGCCAACTATGATACTGCGATGAAGGTCGTCGCGTATACGGAGCTCGTCATTTTCATCCGCGTCCTCCTTGGTGCAATCACCTTCCAGAACTCTCTCCTCTCTCCTATTATCTTCGTGCATTTCCTCCGCCAGCGCTACTACCAGTCGGCCTTTACTCGCGAAGCTGTGGGCGCCACGACCAACCGCATTGACGGATTTTTGCGCAAGCCGGGGAACCCTCCGATCTTGGTGCAGGTGTGGGACAAGATTCAGATGCTTGTCGGGCGCTGGGTCGGGACGACTTTGACTGCGAACGCGGCGCCTGCAGCTGGGGCTGGGGCTGCGCCGCGAAGATGACGAATTTGCTGTTGTGACCGAATGGACAATTCGCTGAAAGCGCTGTTTTAGACCGACCACTTGTCATCCAATACGCGCGTTAATCCCATTTTCCAGATGATGATGTACGTATGACGTCTGAAGTATCTGTGGAGTTCGGTTTGAGTATAAAGGTGCGATGCATGAACGAGTCCACAATCAAAACACCATGGCCACCACTATTGCCTCTACTCTATCCTGATTTCCTGAACGCGATATCCGCGCTCTTTTTCAACCTGATTAACTCAGTGCTGGCCGTATTCCAGGCCATCTTCCTGCTCGGAAAAGACATCATCACCAGCGTTATCCAGCTTGCACAAAGCTTCGTCTTCCTAGTGCTTGGACTGCTCCAAGGGGCGTATGGCTTCATTGCTGGTATGCCTTTTATTTCGCAGTCGTCTGTGCTCGATTTTTAACGTGTCTTAGCCAACCTCTTGGCCATCGTTGTACTCGGCGGAGGATATTACTTTTACACGACGAGGAACGCGAAGCAGGGGAAGCGGAAAGCATAAATCTACAGATGTTCTTGTTTTTGTTTCGTAGGGTACTTGACTGAATAATTGTACGAGTAAAGTTGCAGCCTCAGTAAACGTGCGCCGGATCACAAATGATGACAACATTGTAAACAAACAAGTGCCGGGTCGTTTCTTTAGCTTCCACTGGTTGATGTCTCGCATCCCCGTTCCGACCCATTCATCTCCTCAGGCAGCCCGCGCTTTTTCACCCATTCCCTTCCCCCCTGAGCTACGTGACCCGCCCCGCACTGGTTCAATGTCAACCCTATCTGGCCAGCAGGCTTTCCCGACGTCCGTGTCGGAGACCCGAAAGAAGCAGTCGAAGAGAGATGAGGTATGCGCACATTTCATTTCCATCCCGTAGTCTATCCAACCCGAATGTTAGGCCATCCGGAAAAAAATCGAATCCGAGCTTTCTCGCAAACGCACTATTTCTACGACAAACAGTATGCGCGGCAACAACAAGCGCGGCAGCAGAACGGCGGCGGCAAAGGGAACGGTCGCTGCGTTGCGGCCCAGCCCCGCGCTCACTGTCCCGGAGAGCATCACCGTCGCCGAAGCGAGTCAGCTGTGCGCGGCCAAACGAACTGATTGCGTTCTCGTTGTAGACGATGAGGAGGGCTTGAGTGGGATATTCACCGCGAAAGACATGGCTTATCGTGTACGTTGTCGAACTGCATTACATTTCTTTCCAATGTCCATACTTTGCCAGGTCACTGCCGATGGCCTCGACCCTCACACCACTCCGGTGCACCAAATTATGACCAGAAACCCTATGGTCACTCGAGACACAACCAGTGCGACCGAGGCCCTCCAGTTAATGGTGTCGAAACATTTCAGACATTTGGTACGGCATTTATTTATTTATTCAATCACTTCTAAAGACTGTTCGTCAGCCTGTCTGCAATGAGGAGGGCAACGTCGTTGGTCTGCTGGACATCACCAAAGTATTCCACGAAGCACTCGGCAAAGTCGAGCGCAGCTCTGCCGCGTCGGAGCAATTATTCGCGGCAATGGCAGGGGTGCAGTCGGAACTTGGTTCTGCTGGGTCGAACCCGCAGGCTGCCGCTATGCTCGCGTGGGCAGAAAAACTTCGCGAAAAAACGGCCCTCCCTGATCTGACTACGGTTATGGATGTGCGCTCGCACCCGGCTACTGTTGGTCCAAAGACAACAGTAAGGGAAGCTGCGCGACTCATGAAAGAGAGGAGAACGACTGCGGTCTGTGTCATGGAGAGTGTTCCAACAAGTCCTGGCATGGGCTCGTCGGAGAAGATTGCAGGGAATCTTCACCAGCAAGGACGTCGTACTGCGAGTCATCGCAGCTGGACTGGATGCCGGGAGGTGCAGCGTCGTGCGAGTGATGACTCCGCATCCTGACACAGGCTCCTCCCACCATGAGTGTTCACGACGCCCTCAAAAAGATGCACAGTAAGTCGGCCGTTTTTTTTCTTTCTGCCAGTAAAGTCAATTTTTGTTTACAGATGGGCACTATCTCAATCTGCCTGTCGTTGAAGAGGACGGCCATCTGTCCGCCATTATCGACGTTCTCACATTGACTTACGCGACCCTTGAGCAAGTACGTCGCGTGGTACCAGTCTGCCTTTGTTTGCCTAAACCCGCCCCCAGATGAATGCGATGACCGCTGGGGATAATACTGCCTCCGAGGGCGAAGGAGGCCCCATGTGGGGGCGCTTTCTTCGATTCTATCGGCAACGACGACAATGATTCGTACCTGTCTGGATCCCGCGCGACCCCCGATATGCATTCGATGGCATCGATGCACAACAGCCTTCACCCACCACAGTCTCCTCAATCTGAGGTGCACCCTAACGATTCTGCCTCTGTCATGGATGACGAACCGTCCGCCATGGGATACGGGCATCCTCAAGGCGCCAATTCCACCACTGGAATGCCCCCTGTTGACGATGGCACATATGTCTTCAAATTCCGCACCCCCAGCGGCCGAACTCACAGGTTCCAAGCTCGGCACGACAGTGTTGAGCATTTGCGCGAGGTTGTCGCGGGGAAATTGGCCACAGATCCTTTCTTCACCGATTTCAAGTCGACTTCTGACCCCGCCGTCATTCCGGATCCCATCGACTTCCATTTATCGTACACGGACGCGGACGGCGACAGCGTCTTTGTGACCTCTGACCAGGACGTTATGGACGCGGTCAAGGTTGCGAGGATCTCAGGCGCTGACCGTGTTGTGCTCGTTATACAGGGCGGGAAGGGGTGGAGCCACGGGGATGCCAAAAAGGCCGAGCCGGAGAGCAAGCCGGAGCCTGTTCCAGAGGTTCCGTCGCCTGCGGCAACAGAGGCTGAAAAAGTGAGATCTGTCTTGCTGGACGGGAACACCATTCCTCCGCACCACATACCTGCAGAAATCATGGGTATTCCAAAGGACGTGCTGCTGCCCGCCAGCATCGTGACTCTCGCTGTGGCGATTATCGGTGTTTTCGCCGCATCCCGTTTCTCTTCGAGGTACTAATGAACAGCCATGATTTTTTTACGAGCCATAGTATGTTTAGACGATAATATGGATATTGGATGCTCCTGTTTGAACCGCGGGCCAATGGAGTGCGCTATTTTTGATTCGGTCGATCATGTTCCTATCCGGGTTAAGTCCGATCAACTGCTCTACCCGAAGTTGAATACTTCCGTTCATTCCTTTACTTCGAATATCGATCGCATATGTAATAAACGCGTCGCGTCCTGTCGCGTCCTTACCACGGCGCACGCGTCTTGACGGGCCTTTCTTCCAAACCTTAAGTGTTGGAGTAGAAATGCCCATAGGGCCATAACGTGTCCTTTGCCCAAATGAAGGACAAGCACGAGCACTTTTGGAGTGCGAGTCAGTTACTGTACACAGTTAGTCCTTGTATTGCATTGATTTTGACGGTCCTCATTGCAGTGTTCCCGCGAATCTGGCTGCGCAGGTTGGTCCCAAATTATCTACGGGTGCCCAGGCACTTGTCCGCTGAATTCCAGGAGGTTGACCATAATTGTCACATTATGACCATTCTCTGTAAATTCATGGTCTGGCCGCCGCGGCAATGATTCAGTGCTGAGATGTACCGGCTGGCTGCAGTGGGAGAAATTGATATCAACACAGATTGCGACGTTCATAAGGATGTTGCACTTCGGCCGAGTTTGATGCCCATGGTCTGCCGATCTCGCCATGCCCAAATCCCAGAAGGAAGAGACTCTATCGGCTTTGGTAACTCCTCGCCTGTGGTTCTGAACGTCCTCTCACATCTTCCTCGAATTTTTTAGGGCTCGAGGATTTTCTCTGCAATGCTGGAAGACCTTGTCATGGGTAGGCCGCCACACTTGTCGCCTCATCTCGCGTTGCGGATTTCGGTCCCAATATTTCAGATGTGACCTTGCAATCTCATCATGAAACTGCGCGAAGCCGGTCCATATGTCCAGTCTGCAAAACCCGGTAAACCGGCCGCTTACTACAGCGGGAGTTAAGACCGTTCTAATCATCCCTGGTCCGGCATGCAGCTGCAGCTCAGGTACTTCCCGCATTTGGCTTTACTGTTCCTTTTAACTCGAAATAGCCCATGCACCGGCCCAGTCCCAAGTGGCGTCTGGGTCCCTACCGTCACGGCCATCCACGCCAGCAGCGAATGGCTCTTCGGGTACAGGCACAAGTACTCCTACCAAGACGGATGGGAATACATATCTCGAATGTGTAATCTGTTCGCGCCAGGTCTGTTCACTAATATTTTCCGATTATTACGGCTCCTTGAATCGGACACAGATTGCCTCCAATCGTTACGCTCCCCATCTGAGCTCATGCATGGGATTATCCACAACTCGCCGGGGTGCAGCGCGTGGAAGTGCGGCCAAGTCCAAGTACGCAATATTCAATCCATCGTTCTTCGGTTAAACATTTCATAGGCAACCTTCTGAGGCTCGCTCAAGTTCTCCTGAAGGCTCAGATGACGGCGGAAATGCCAAAGGCAAAGGCAAATCCAAGGCCAAAAGTAAGAGCAAGGGATGCACTCTTGTCAATCTTCTCTGACACGCGATAGATGACGAATTCAATTTGAAACGGAAAAGGGCGAGTCGTGCTCGGGTTCGTTTTCCGTCGAACTAATTTTGCACAGCCGCAGTCTCCTCAACTCACGCCGAACAAGAAGCAAAAGAAACAAAGTACTCCCGGTTTGTGTAACCGTGCCCTTCTGAGACCAAAATTGAGAGGCGCCTCATGGCAGGTTCCCCTGTATCTCGTATCAAGGCTGGCAACGACGTCTCTGGTGTCCCCAGAAGTGTATGGCCCCTTGCTTCTTGTTTGTGCCATGATAGTAATATTCTAACCAGGCGCTCCACTCCCCGTCAACGAGTTCGCAATCCAAAGTGCCGTCCAAACTCAGAGACTCGTCTACCGCCTCGCTTGTCGAGAGATCCCAGACCCCTTCTTCCCGGTTCTCTTCCCCTGCGCTGGACAGCCCGGGATCCTCTTCGTATTCAATACAAAGCCCGAGTATATCCGGGAGCCCCACCAAGATTTCTCGCGCAGCTCCAAATATCCTCCTACCCAAACCATCACCGCCGCGACAGGTTGTGGACGATTATCTTCTCGGTGGGTGTTGGTCCTATCACACGACCTTTTCCGCTTATATCGCGCACAGACGATGGAGGTGATGAGACTGGCTCATCGACGGACACGGACAGCTCTTAACGAACCATATAACTATATTTATTCATCTACCAAAGCGTAAGCACCTCATCTATCCACAATGTGTTTCATGTCATCGTTGTATCCCTATTTGACCCCCAAATCTGTGAATTGGAGCGTACCACGCATATTTTCAGAGCGCGACGGTGCGGCGCGGGGGCTGACGCGTCGGGAACAGGAACCAAATGCCGAATATAATCGCCCCCTGCGCGATCATGGTATATGACCAGCATCGCATACCATACTTGGTGGTGACGACGCTTGTGATAAAGGGAAAGATTCCTGTGTGCGTGTGTCAGTCGATGGCGGATGCTTTGGTGAAACCCAAGCACGAACCGCTCCCCAAGCTCCCCGTGGCATTTCTAAGGAGATACTGTGTCAACAGAGTTGTATTGCAAACATTCAAGATGCATACATAATAGCCATGGAGATCATGTGTACTTCGGCCGGCAATAGATCGGTTGCAAGCTCCAGACATGCCGGAAAGGTGGGACCAAAGAAGAGCCCAATCAGACTCGCGGACACCGCGTTCTCGAGATTGGAATTGATGAACCAGATGAGAACATGCATGCCGAGGGCAAGACCTGGTGCAAGTCAGGTAAGAAGCCACAGCATTGTGGAAGAGCGTACCCCTGGAGTAAAAAGTCGGCATGTTTCTGATAGGATGTGTATTGATCAAACTCACAGACAGCCTTGTACTATCCATTTTCGGCGGGTGAATGAAATGCTGTGCGTCAAACATCAATGTAACAGAAAGAAAAGTTCAGTTGTGATGACCTACCTGGGCGAGAAAAAGCTCCAAGCACAACGCGAAATTGTTATTCCAGCCCAGAAACCTGAGGAAACATATCCAACAGTCTTCGGATTTGCAGAGCGCTCGGCAAGGAGATATTGTATAACCTGGGGACGATACTTGAATGGACCGTAGAGCATCTAAAATCGAGAAACTCGCCAGGCCCTGTGTCGTGGTTTCACTGGCGGAGAGTCGGGATTCAATCAAATAGCATAAAATCGAGGACGAACCTGCCGTAATAGAGCAGGGAGAATACAGCGACGGCCCAGTGGTATGGCATGGATGAAACCAGCCGAAGTGCTGATATAATGAGATCAAGGTCGGCAACAATACGAGGCTTTACTACGACTCACCATTCGGAGGGGATGGAGTTTGGCTCAAGGTTCCACTTGAATAATCGTCTGGCGCTTCCTTGGTATCAAAGAGGGGGGAACGTCTGGCACGAGAATCTGCGTCGGCCATTGCCTTTTTGTGATCTGTTGCAAACTCGTGCGTAGTTGGGAAGAAAGTTATTGCAAGAAACACGATGTTGGCCGCTGCGGGGACCTAGAAAATTGGAAGAGCATCAGCGCGTGTCGACCAGCATGTTATATTTTTTTACCAGAGATCCAAAATAAAAATGTGTCCAGGGGACGCCCGCGGCGACGACCACCTGGAATATAAACGGCGAAACAACGGAACCGAGACCTGCGAAAAATTAGCAGAGCAAACAAATCTAGAAGACCAGCATACTCCAAACGCCAAAGCCGTATCCCAAGTACCTAATTTATCATCAACATTAGAAGAAATAAGAGCTGGGTTCTCACTTGGAACGTCCCTCAGATAGGAACACATTTCTACAACACACAGGTTAGTTGATGAAGACGATGAATGTTGAGGAGCGCACAATGAAGCTAAAGGGATACAGTCAGAGTGGAACTAAAATCAACACCTTGAAATGTACCTGTGGTAATAGCTCTCCCAAACGAGACCATAAAGTACGCCATGAACATGGTTGGCAAACCCTGCTTCGACCCCATCATGATGAACGTCGCCGGAAGACAAAAGTCGAATATTATCAACACTAGATAGCGTGCTTTCGAGGGCGAGTGACCGAGTGTATCAGAGGGTCCGGAAAAAAAGACGCGCCACGGGGACATGGGTGCCCAAGTCACTCTGGTCTCGGTGAGGGGAAAGAGACCTAGGAAATTTACGACGCTCGGTACCAACAACGTACCAACTACGAAGCTAGGGTACGAAGGTTGGAGATCGAATGCTGAGGTTGAATGCAAGCCACCCACCCACATAGGTTCCCGACGAACAGAAGGGACGATATCATGTAGCTCAAATGGAAGTCGGTTCGGAAGTCTAGAGAACGTATTACGTATCCGTCGTTGAAGTGGGAGACATTCTGCGCACATGGTAAAGCAGTCCCGGTCACTGCAAACATTCATATTCAGCTGGGGAAACGCCGAGAGCGGAGTTGTCACCTCCATCTGCCCAGCCATTCAGAAAGTATAGCACGAGTGTGCTGGCAAGGCGCCATCTAAGGCGCAGATTTTTCTTCTGTGTGATCTCAGGTTCAAAATAAGAGTCGCTGTTAAGCGCCGATCCAGAAGGGGAAATTGCCAGATCTGATTTGTGGATGGAGAGAGCGTCGTGGTGCCGAGATGTGCTGAAGCTAGACGACTGAGCGGATACATGAGCATTAGATATGGGTGAGATGAGGTGGGTTGCAGCGGGCGAGACAGCTGTGCAGGGATATTCCGGGGGAGAGTCTTCGTCTGCGACAGGACTCTCAGTTTGGTTGGGAGGAGGGTCGCTAGACGTGAGGAGAAGTGGGGGAACAGTCTGGGGGCTGACCGAGCTTCGACGACGGTCTTGTAGAGAAGAAGCTTGACAAAGGTCGACCGCATTTGGCTGGAGACTCATCGAAGGCGATGGAGAAGAACTGAGCTCTACACGTCACCTTTAAAGCAATTTTTTTTTCGTCGCCAAAGTTGGTATCAAGGCTATCTTTTGCGGGGTCTGTAGGTAGCATGTCCTCTGCTTGGTTTACCCGTTTGATCGGGTAACTTTGGATTATTTCCCAGAATCCCAACCCTGCAAACGGCGAGCCTCGACAGGGAAAAGGCGAGCCCCGTGAGAGGATTTCGGTTGACTCGAGAACCACCAATGTATGACAGTAGTCTCCTGGATTCCGTACCCTGTGAGGTCATAAATCGTTCTCGAGAACGGCGCGATCCATTCTGGAGAACGGCGCTCGGCTGGCCAAAATTCGAAACCGTTGACGTTGGTGTTGAATGTAAAAATCAGTGGCTCGAGAGAAAGGTGCATGTGGTCCAAGATATACCCATGGAAGAAGATATGCAGAGTTCAGCGTCCCTATATGGGAGAGCAAGCGCGAGATCTAATTTCATGTGGTGATCGAGTTCCGGTGAAAGGTCAAGTCCGGAAGAACCCGGACCGGCCAAATTTGCTGGCCGATTCTCAAACCGCCGAGAGTAGTTTGTGGGCGAACACCACGCATCCCCCATGATGCGTCCCGCTACCGGTCGCATATTTCATCGTAATTGCAACTTCGTTTTCCTTCGACTACTACACGGGGACCGCCAATAGATGCCTCCTCAACCCCAGTCGAAGGTCGCTGCCTGCAAGACGATTGGGATTCGGAGTCTGAGGACAGTGCTGTTTCGGCGTTGACGACGTTGGACCACTGCAAGCTGGTGAGTAACCGTGGCAGGAAGCGGTATCAATTCAAGATAGCAGGTGCTCGCTGTGCGCACAGAGCTCAGAATAACCACCGCCGTGCATCAACTTGACCCTCTGGGCACGCGACCCGCGCCTGCTACAACAGTTTAAACCCTGCAGTAAGCAGGCATTTTGGGGTGGAATTTACGCGTCGCGTAGACTGGGGACTGGGGTTACTGGGCAGCTTCCTGCAGCTTCTTCGGAGATGGGCCCGTGCATGAGTGTTCGAAATTCGTTGATCGCTGGAAGACGAACTGCTGGCGCGAATTCTCGATTTGTGTGCTCGTTCCGTTCAGGACGCGTGCGTTAGCCACCTTGTTCTGACTAAGAGTTGACAGATCAGGACACTAGGCGGACACAAATCGTCGACGTTGCTGGGAATCGCAGGTCTGTGATCCGATGTAAGTATGCACCAGAGAGTCTACAAGCCAAGTGTGCTGGTCGACCAAGTGAGGAGATGTCGACGTTCGAATCTAAGTAAAGGGTCGCGGCAGTTCGCGGCCGCGGTGGAATGCGACAACGGTGACGGTTGCCGTTGGGCTATGCATGACATGATGTAGATAGATATTTCGTTGAACAAAGGCTTTGAACGCGACCCCAACGCAGTCTCGACACAAGCAAGCGGTATACAGAAAGTGGAAAGGAAAGGAAAAGGAGCAGAAATCGAAGCCCGGCCAAGGAAAGCCGCAAATAGCCTGATCGGGCTCCAGGCTTCTCTCGTACCTGTAGGCTCTGTTCATCCCTCTACGACGACGCTCCTTCCGTCCAACCTCCACCCATTATTCGCAGGACGATACTACCGGACCACACTCGTTAACCCATGGCGTCGCAGCCGTTCGAATTCAAGGCCTCCTACGACGACGACCTCGCCTTCGCATCCTATCATGGCTCCACCGCTCAGCCCCAGACATTCGCAGTCGGCGCACCACAATCACACCCCATAGAGCATCGCCGTGGCCCCTCCTATCCTCTCCAGAAACAGTTCTCCTCAAAGAACTCGGACGACACTTCCCACGACTTCACACCCGTCGCCTATCCACCTCCACCGCCAGAGAAAGCGGTCGATGGGCTCGGTTTCTGGGAAAAGGCATGGGCCGTGGCTGATATCTTACTGGTCCCTGACATCCCGCACAGATGCTGCCCGAGTCCATGGCATGCCGGTTATATGTATTGGTTGTTCTTATTGAGACAACAGTGGACCTCGTCATCGAGGGCGAGCTGCTTATTCAAATAAACAAAAACGCCACCGACTCTGGGAACGTTGCAACACAAGAAATGCCGGTGTATCTGAGCATTTTCGCCCTTGCGCAGTGCGTATCCAGTGTCTTGTGCCAGACACTTTCTTACCTCCGGTCCAAAGCGTATTCCAGTTCGTCATGGCTGTGGATGCCGTGTACGCACGAAATACACTGCAGTTTATTTGCCTCACGTACGTCGCCCCTCGGCTTCAGTGCTTTGAGTCCTAAGTCCGCTGCAGCATATTCAACGCTCTATTCCTCGTCTACGCCGTCATTCAGATTTCCGAAATCCGAGATTTGAATCCGAGCTCAACCGCAGCCATCCCAATCAACGTTCTTACGACCATCATTCCTATCGTAATCGCCGTACGTCCCTTTCGTTCCGTCCGTCTTGCATCAAACAGATTAATTCGGGGTTCCAGGTCGCAGAGTTAGCTTATATAGCGCTGGGATGGAAGATCTACAACGAATTCGGGTGGGACGTATACAAGTTCTTGGGTGCCGACCGGCGAATCAAGAAACTGTACGCCAACTACCAGATTTATGAATGTCTCGTCAAGTTCGATGTCTTTTTCTGGGTTGGCTTTTCCGTCCAGTTCATTTGGCTGGTGCTCCTCGACCACGATTGGGAGTACTATGTCACTTGCGCGGCTTTACCACTATCTCTCGTCCTGCTGATCGAAGGCCATCTTGCTGCCCGGCACGAGAACAAGTGGATGATGTATACTTTCATCTCTGGATGTGGTGGAGCCATGCTCTACTTTGTGTACAAGGTTTGTCCCACGTCTCGCTCCCGACTTTGGCTCATTCCGTCCAGCTTGTCAAGGTCTTGAGGTTCCGAGAAACGAAAGACTTCATCCTCGTATGGAAAACCCTCACCATTTTCTGTACGCATCATTGCTCCGGCTGTATCTTATCCATCTGAATCCTCCACAGCCGTCATTGCTATCATCCTTCTCACTGTAACAATCGTATTCTCCTTCCTGGTTTTACGAAACTTTGGGCGAGGTTTGAAGGACCTATGTACGTGCTCACCTACCCATACTACAAGCGGGCAGCTAACCAAGGGTCTCAAGTGATGAAGAAGAGTGTGGGCCACGTAGATGGATCGCAGCCCCACCGGCGAGCCGCCAGCCAGAATCTCAACCGCATGAGCATCAATTAGTTCCCTTCGGCTTTCGCCCTGTAGACAATCCGATACGGAACTGTACTTACTTGGCCTGGAACGCCGGCGGACGTTGTCACCATCATTTGTGATTCTACTTCACGCCGTTTTTACATTACAGACTTATAGTATATTTACTCCTCCTCGCTGGAGATACGTCGAGGCACCATTTGTAACATTATGTTCATTTTCGCAACTGAAACTATTCGTTCACAAATCACACGGGCGATATGCCTTATAACTGGTCGCATAAGTACAAAAAATAATACCAAGGAACGGTGGTGGCGCATCGTCAAGTCCACCAAGCTGAGTTTGTAAATAGGGCTCTCGACCTCGCGAGGATAAATTATTCGACATCCAACAGTCCAAGAAACCAGTCAAGTTAGCGTTAATCAGGCGACCGTCACCCGGATTGCGAGTCTAGCGGCAAAGTTTCGGGGACCGAGCTCATCGGGGCCCGACGGCGGTCCTCGGGGCTGCCTCATCGGCTGGCTCGCCAACCTGTGGCTTGCAACCTTTGAGGCAGCCACAGAAGTGGGGTGTCCCATGCCAAGCCCGGCAGGCATGGCCTTGACACCCTCCTTGGGCGGGGAGACGCTGATTTCAACAGAGGATGAAGAACGGGGGGTGGTGGGGGGAGAGTTGGACGCTGCGGACTCGGAGGAGCTCGTAGAGTACCCGTCCTCATTCTCGCCCTCTGAAGTATCGATTGCGACGGCGGGCATGGGCTGAGAAGCCGCACCGTTGAAGAGGAGCGGCTGGGGACGGGATTTACCGACGGCGGCGGCCGCCGCGGGGGCTGGAGCCGGGGGAGGGGACAGACGCCGTTCCGTGGGCGGTGGGGAGGTCTTGATGACAACCGGGCGGTTGGCTCCTCGAAGCACGGAGTTGTTGTTCCCGCCACGTCGCCAGTTGGAGGCTGTTTCGGACTTGGAAACGCCTCCGCTGGCATTGAGCGTGGGAGTAGCCCCACCGAGCGAGGTGCCTCCGCTGATGACAGTGGTAGAGTTGGGGGTGGGGGGAACGACGAGTGCGTCGTCGTGGTCCTCCGTAGAGAACCTCCCCATAGGACCGGAGCTTAGCGCGGTGGGGCGACCACCAAACTTTCCGCCCAAGGCAGCGGTCATTGGAACTTGGTCGTCGTCCCCACGGCTAGTGCGACGCATCTGCGCACTGAGAGTGGCCGAGCGCAAATCGAAGGACCCGGTAGGCCCAGCGGTTGCAGGCGGATTGAAGTTGGGGCGTCTCGCGCTCTGCGGCTGATTCTGGGCAGCGAGAAGCTGCGCTTGGTATTGCTGAGCCTGGATGGTCTACAAAAAAGACATGTGTGAGCGCGGGTTGGAAAGCAAAGAGGTTAAAACCCACCTGCATCCTGATAATCTCAAGCTGCATCATCTGCATCTGCAGCGCTTGTGCCTGAACGTGATTGGGCTGAGCCGCGAAGGCGGAGCTGAAGGAGCCAAGGTTGGGGTTAACGTCCCGCTGCTGCTGCATGAAGCGGTTGTTGGGGCCATCGACAGCTGCGGTCATGGGCATGGCCCTGTTGCCTCCATGGTTTGCGAAGACATTCTGAGCGTACTGGCCATGTTCGTCGTCTTCCTCTGGGAAAATGGAGGGCTGGAGGTGGGAGGAGACACGGGGGATGTTGAAGGTTGCGCCGGGGGCGGCAGTGTGAGGGATGTTTGTAGCTGAGCGGACACCGCCCGTGCGGAGACCGGAGAGCAGAGAAGCGCGGGTGGGAGCTGATGTATTAGCGGACATTTGTGGCGGTTAAAGTAGGATATATATGGACGGAGAAAAGGGAAAGAAAGAGAGGAACTGAAGGGGAGAGGAAGAGGCAGGAACTGAGGCAAGAAGGGGAGAGAGAGAAAAGATCACGGCCACCAGTCACCACCACATCAAAAGCGTGTGCACCAAGATACATTTGATCCTTAGATCGATATGCTACTTATACAGGTTGTGCGAGGTTCTGTGCAGTTATAGACAGCCATCCGTGAGGGATATAAACCGCGTTTGCGTCGATATCCTCGCCTTCGAATCGGCTTTGCAATCAACCATCAACTTCCAGCGCGCATCCGACTCGGAGCAGTGACTGTCGTGGCGTTGAGGCTAGATCTGGGGCAGTGTAGCGCTGGACCATCCTGCTCGGAAATCTACAGATGCTTTTTCGCGCTAGCCCGCACCCGCGTATCGAAGACCGAGCTGCGTATCGGAGTGTGTGCGGTATGGAAGGGATTCAGCATCGTCTGCGAAGAAAATGTTATCCTAATGATTGCTGTCTGGTCGAGAAGACATACCTTGACATACAACTCCCACACGTCGGTGAAAAAAGCCTTTATCCCATCGTCGTTTTTGCCTTCGTGCAGCAACACAAATTTCATGTCTGAACGAACTCATCAACGACGCAACCCAGGCGGTTTCCGGATATCACCTACTTCCGGGCGTAATGAAGGCCGACACCGTCCATTCGTTGAACTTGTCCACCGACTTTAGGAACCTAACAAGGATATAAACGCAGTCCATACACGCGACTTGGCGCGCGCGCATACATCGTGCTCTGAGTTTTCATTATATCTTCAATTACATCCAGGCTCGCGTTGGCTATCATCTGAATGACGTGACGGTCCTGGCCTAGGAATTGTCAGCGGTGCAATCGACGCGCGCCGAACGAGATGCACACCGCCTCCCATGCGCACTCCTCCGCCCGCTGTCTGGTGCGCCGCGCTCGAGGCCCCGGAGAGTGCAGTCAACGTCCCTGCGAACGCCGAAGTCGACCAGTTTGGCAAATTGGACGACAGTGGGGAAGCAACGATTGAAACAGGCTTTGCGGAATGGTGGGTCAGACTGTAGAGCGGCGTATCGGACGGAGACAAAAGAAAGAGATGGTGGGACATGGCAGAGACACCGAATTGGGAAGACGTTGAAGCCACACGAGACCAAACAGCTCTTGGCATCATCAATTTCCAGTCCGATCGTCCATGTCGCCAAGAATCCAAATGTGCAAAACAACGTTCAAACGTACCGATTTCGCAAACATGCCTTGGCCTTTGACCGTGCAATTTACTTCACCCAAAATTTGGAGAACACGAACAGCATTTTCTCTCGATACCTGTCTCTGTCCCCATTTACAAGTCCAGTCGCAAGGAAGATGGCTATCATGAAAAAGATTAATTGTTTATCCTCCGCCCTATTTAATGCGTCGGGGTTGTGCAAGTTCCATCCAAACCATGGCTCGCCTCGTTGTCCTCGGGTTGCTCGCATTCGTCTCCTCCGCGCTCTGTGAACACGATGTGCTCATGCCGCGCCATAATCAATTGAAGCCCCGGCCTCTGCATCCTTCCCTGATTCCTGGTCTCCTCCACCGTGCTTCCTCTGAGTGTACGACTTGCGGGATTGGAGGCGTTTGTTGTTCCGGTGGCGGTACGTAGGAATATTTTCCATAACACCTCTCCCACACTGACATAATTTTACAGACTGTTGTGGTGCCGCACAAAGATGTTGTTCAGGTTCAGAGCTCCATCGGTCACTATCTATCTTCCTTCTGACCGTTTCTCTTAGACGGTGGCTGTTGTCAGATCAGGTACATTGATTTCTTTTGATTTGATACCAGAAATATAACCCCTCCGTAGTGAATCTTGTGTCACTGTGAGTCTAACCTCATGCAGGAGGCTCCATTGTACTGACTGAAACTTAGGTATCTGGGGTCAAGGGCTGCTGTCCTGTCGGTGCTACCTGCACACCACCAGGTCAGCCTCTTTCTTCCGTCTTCCCTCTAGCTAAAATTACAGTACAGGCAAAACATCAAAGACAGCATCTAGCAGCGCCACCTCAACGCAAAGTGCACTAAGCAGTCTTCCAACTCCGACAACAGGCTCACAGGACGTTGTGGTTGACCTGTCTACCGCTGCACTGGGGTTCTCTGGCCAGTGGAAATCGACGACATCGTCGTGCAACTCAAGCGCAACGGCAAAAACAGTGTCCTCGGATGGGGTCACTGCGGCTGAATTCAGCGAGGTTTCTTACACCTTCAAGGGTGAGCTATTCTCGCAAATTCCTCTGGATAAGACTGGAACCCCTTGTGCACCAGGCTCCGCCATTTTCCTCAAATTGGCCTCCGTCAACGCACGCTACACTATTGATCTGGACTTTGACACGACGGAATACGGCTCTGGCGTCGGACTATCCGCGGCCCCTCCCAATTGCACCTATGGGTGGTGGCGAGATGATCTCGATACTGGAGTGCATTTCCTCACAATATCCGTGTACGGTGTTGGCGCAAATTCGACGCCCATAAGTGCGCGCGCGGCCCAGCCCTTCACGTTTGAATTGCAAAATTTCATGTAGGGCTGTCGTATATACCGCGTGCTTTCGTTACTAACTTTTGGCAGTATCACGCAACCAAGTACTGCATCATCGAGCTCTTCAAGCCCCTCGTCGACTTTGCCCAGTAGCGGTTCGGGGTCGGGTTCTGGTTCTGGTTCTGGTTCGTCTGGTAACGCAGTATCGACGACTGCTAGCCTGAGTTCTCTAGCATTGTGCCTGATGTTAGGCCTGTGGATTGCATCTCTTCGTTAACTGTCGTGTTTTCGTCTCAATTTCTTACCCCGACGTGATGCGTATTAGTCATCCACAATGTACACGTTACCGCGTAAATAAAGGACTTGCTGTTGACCGTCATGGCGCAGAGGTACGGATGAGCGGCTCCCTCAACACCCTTCTCATTTCGTTGCCAGAAGGGGGCCACCGTCCCTGCATAACCGCGGCTCACTTTTAGGCGTGACACCACCTGCCTCCGGCCGCTCTTCTCCGCTGCAACACTACGAGCCCAGCGGGCACCGCTTCGCCGACGACCTTGAGGGTCAAAATGACGAGCAGCTCGATGGTTTGAGCGCCAAAGTAAAACTACTCAAGGATGTGCGTGAGTTGCAGAACGTGCCCGCCATCCTTCACATTACCAATGAACCTGTGTGCCCAGATCACAATTGGGATTGGGAACGAGGTCCGCGAGTCGACGAAACAGCTCAGCGAGATGGTGCGTCGTTGTTGCGTTGTGCAGCATTGAACAGTCTCTGATACAAAGCCTGTCAGAACGACGCTTTTGCGGAGACGTCTGGCATTTTGGGAGGGACTTTCAGAAGAATGAACAATATGGCGTCACGGCAAGGCTGTCGGTGGCTATGGTACATCGTATTCCTAGTCATTGTCTTTTGGTTCTTCATCGTTGTATGGTGGTTCCGACGGTGACATTTACATATACAGTCTCCAGCACTCCGCCCCCGTCCCAGATCGAATTAAGCAAGAGTAACGATAATATACAGAAGAGGAAGCAGCTAGTGTTCCGTCCGAAGAGTGGTGTTGCCAATTTCCCATATCATCCGCCGGCGCAGATACAGAATATCCTTTTGGCCAAAATTGAATGATTGTTCGCCTCGGGAAAGCGACTCCAAGAATTGGCATGTGAAAACTCCGCAGTCGAATCCGTTCTCCTGTAACGGGGTATCCTGTTGCCGAATGTGAGCTCAAATTGAGGAAAGAAAACGTTGGATACTTGCATCCGACGTGTAGTCCTCCCAACCAGTGAAATCGAAAGGTGTCTTCTTTTTGTTTCGATGTTCCATGTCCACGTATTGGCGTAAAAGCTTAGCAGATTTATGAGTTTAACATACGAAGTACAGAGTGAAAAACTCACTTTGAAAACCCGGCCTCTATCGTCATGCATGCTGTCAAACGACTCGATTCTTTTTTGCCGAAAGTTGATGGCTGCTGCGGTCCAATGAACATTGTTGTGGTTCACGGGAATGAGGATCGTGTCTTTGCTGAATATGTCAATCTGAAGAACGTATCGGATTAGCAAGAGACATTCGGTTTGAAAGAATGCTCACCTTTTTGGTCCACTTTGCTAAACGCCCCTTCTCGTAGCCTTCTTTTTCTAACTTTGTCCAGAAGAAAGTACTGAAGTAGTGGACATCCAGGGGTTTCTTTTGTTTGCCGAATTTCCCGTTGGGAGTGGGATTCTCCTTGCAAGCATCGGAGCGGCCTAAGAGCAGCGCGCCATAGAAGTTGATCACTTCGTCGTTGAGCCATTTGAGGGGCCGCAACCGGGCAATATCCTGGTCGGTCACCTGCTCCTTGGCATATTTGGAGATGATTCCGCGTTTGTTCATGAACTCGGTGACTTTGGCGTCATCTTCGGGTGGAAGACTCGACGGTAGGGGCGGGGGCCGCATGCGCCGTTCCAGCTCATTATCTTTAGCACGATAGCGGAATTGTAACTGGTTGATGGATGGTGTGAGAGGCCGCAGAGGTTTAGGCCTGTCGACAGGCGTCAGAGCGTTTAAGACGAAGCAGTGACAAAAACTACCCGTTGAGCGTGGCCTGAGCCTTCTCAATAGCACGCCGCAAGAAATCTGTATCATCCTGCGCACGTCGTCAGAGGCACGCAAAACGATGTATGTGGGGACCTGACCTCTGAACTTGGCTTTGAATGCCGACCGAGGTCGGTGAATGAAGAGGAGCCTGCTTAACAGTCAAAACAGATTCAAGACTTCGAAGGCGGCAAACATACGCGAGCGCATGTATCGTTTGATGAGCGCTTGCTTTTGCATAAAACCTAATCCTCGCGTCAGCAACATTTATTTACCGAGCTGAGCATTCAGTTTACCTTTGAAAGTCGCGAAATCCGAACTGTAGCCTGCAATTCACAAGTTGGGTGAGGCTTGCGCCCAGCGAAATGAAATACCAAACGAACCATTTCTTTGGTTGAGAATATATAGCTCTTTCATGAGTTCCTCACGCGCGCCAGCCACAGCAGCTTGTACGTGCATTTTATGCTACAGAGGGTTGTTGGAAACACGAGGTATAGCGCAATGAGGGGGCGACGGACCTGTTTGGCAAATATGTGGTTTCTAGTGGCTCGTTTATGCTGTCTACGGACGGAATGTCGACGAAGTTCGCTATCGATCTCCGGATACGGTGTTTGGGTATTGGCGGTGGACGGCCAGGGCACGGCGACAATCTCTACTGGTGGACGAAGTAGAGACACAGCTTCGGCGGGGGCCACGGAAGTGGGCCCTGTAGGTATAACCGCAGAACTCTTCCTGTCGAAAGTAAGCTCTTTGGGTGATTCGCTCGGTGAGGTCGGTGGTGTTGGTAGTGGAGGCACCGGGGGTGGAACATCGCTGGGGCGCTGGCGATTGCTGTACATAGGCAGCGCCGCTAAACAGTATTGTAAGCGACGATTGCAAGAGGAAGCAGGACGCGTACGAGGAGGGAATAGGGTATCGACAACCAGTTCAACCGTTTCTTGGGCGAAAGACCAGCCATTTTTGAGGCCAGATGTAAAGTGAGCGACCCAGCGAGCACGAAGGCGTTCATTGGCGTGAGCGGGGTTGCCACCGGGGCTCGGGTTGCCTCCGTTGGGGGCCCGCATAGCAAGACGGGGTTGTTTCGCAGGAGGACGGTGAAGGGCAGAACCAGGGCGTTTTCTGGCGTTCATATATTCCTCTTTTTTCGATTTCGGGGGCTCGGAACGCGTCTTAGATTCAAAGCGCTGTCGACGAAGCCGTGCGATCCAAGCAGCCCAAGTCAATGCCAAACAGGCGCAACTTGACCCCTATCTTCCCTCTTATCCCGCTCGCTCACTTGAGAGCCAAATCTAACCGCCAGGTGGCCCACATTCATCGCCGCCATACAAGTTGGAACTTGGTCACGACCGTATCGTGGTGCTGTCTTCTGCCCTAATGACTCGTAGCGGCCTACTAGCCGTCCCAATTGGGAGGAAGGATATCTATCCATTTCGTAACTGGCCAGACTCTATTCCATTGGGAGCACGCCACGAATTCAAGTGGCTCGTTTACGCCTGAGAATGTAAAGGTACAAGTACTGTATGTTTTACAATGTGTAAGATCTAGCTACGATACAGTTCGTTCCTCGCAATCAATTTGACCAAGAAAAAAAAACCCCTGTTTAGCTAGTGCCACATCTCCCCAACCTGGCAGTTGTCGGGCGAAAATGTATGGAGGGATCGCAGCGCTTCATAATCGTCCAACCCGCCGGCACCGTTTGCCATTGCAAGAGTCAGCGCGGCAATTGCCTTTTCAGACCGCGACGACGCCAAAATCGGCTGGGGTGCAAAAGGGGGAGGCAATGTGAGGGAGACGAGCGACGAGTTGGCCGAGTCTGAGAGCGAATCAGACAACGCGGGAGGCGCTTGGGCTGGGACCTGGAAACCCTCATCGTCCGATGGATAAATGGATGAATGAGAGTCGCAGGTAGCACCGGGTGATGAGCATCGGTCGCTCCGAGTGAAAATCGACGGATGGTGGGGCTCCACTCCAACAGAGAAGGCTCTCTGTTTCCCTCGATTCGCGAAACTGGTGTTCGCGGGTTCACCAGCAAAAATTTGCACATCGTCGTCCGAATCGTCGGCGGCGTCGGTGATGGGAACGCGTGCTGGAGATCGTCTTCGGCCCCGTCGCTGAGCCTCCTTCACCTTGAGTGCAATAACACTGGTGCGTGATCTCCGCGTCTCATACACCCGCATGCTCTTCACGAATCCCTCCCCATTTTCCTCGACGCTTCTCTGAAGCTGCCAAAATGCATCCGACCGTAGCCGTGTCAGATCCTCTGTCCGTGTTTTTGCGTTACGGTCCGAATCATGGGTGGATTTAGCATGATGAGTGGCGCGACGTTTTCGGTCCGTTGTGCGTTTATTGTTGGGGAAGAGGTGAAAATCCGAGGATGTAGCAGCAAAGGCAGGGGTTGGAGGTGTGGAAGCTGAAGCACTAGGCAGAGAAATAGGACTAGAATGAAAAGACGGCCGCCCAAAATCCACATCCATCGAGTCCGAATCACTCTGTTTCGATGATGAGAGACGGGAAAAAAAGGACGGCAGCCCAAAATAACGTACCGAAGCAGTGCGTCTCCGTTTCCCTCTTCTCCACAGATCAACGTCCCACTTCTGGGGAGAAGAAAGATCACTGGCGGACCCAAGTGGCTGAGGATGTGCTCTTTTCGTCGCCGCTCGCCATGAGTCCCCGGGAGATCGACGAGGAATCGGAGAACACGAGGCTGAATGAGACCTGCGGTGATGTTTGAGACGAACAGAGGCCATCCCGGTCAGTGCTGTGGTGTACGGGAGAAGAAGGTTCTCTCCACGTGCGCAGAGTCCATTGTCGGAATCCCATTTAGGTAACTGCTAGTACCAACGCCGCAACCCCGTTACCTCCCTCGGGTGCGGAGTGCAGCGGCGACCGCATCTTTCTTGGCTGAGTGCCTGTGGCGTTGGACAAATATAATTCAATGCATCGCACCAAACGTCTACATATCGGGAACAAACACTAGGTGGGACAAGCCGTACATACGGTAAAACATGAGCCGCATGGGAATCTAGACCGAGTGAGACCGGGGCACCATTAGCCGTAAGAACAAGGCAACTGACCGGTGGCGGCGTTTCTGGAGCTGTTTGTGCCAAGCGGCACCGAATCTCGGGACGGTTCCAACATATGACTATGTTGCACGGAAAAAGAGACCACACTCACTTGGTCTAGCAATCGAAGCCCAATCGTTTTCAACCTCTCCTTCATGAAAGCGAAGTACTCCCCACTTCCATCGCCTTCGCACACACTCTTCAAGTCCGCACAGAGATTCAGCGTGAATGGTGTAGAAAGCATGAACCGAGCTAAAGATTCAGCGCCATAAATTTGGACCCACGGGTGGTTTTTCTGTGGATCTTACTAGAGGAGGCATCAGCTTGAAGCAGTCGGATCATGGCGCCGCATATTGTAGGGCATGCGAGCAACGCGAGAGGTTCCTGCTCTTCAGTGTAATGGTGTTTGATCATAAGTAACAGGACATCCCCGAGGCAGCTCCAGGCCTCAGCGCAATCCAGTGGATCACACAGGCATTCGGATGTGACGATGTAGTCCGCAAAACTGGCTGTTCAAAAGTAGTTTTTTTTCTCAGGAAATGCCAAGGATAAACAAGGATAGGCTTACATGCAATGCTCAGATCAGATGTTACAGAAGTGGTTGCGAACTGCCAGGTAGATTTTCGATTTTCGTCGGTCAACGAAAGATCTTTCCTCGCTGCTGAAGAGGCAGTGAGAAGGGCACTGCCCAAAACTTTGGATGCTGAGCTCGAGGGATTCTGTTGCAGCAAGAGTTCGAGAACACTGGACAGCAGGGGGGAGACCGATTGTTGTAAAAGACACCCGGGAGTCTTGCTGAACCAAACAATGATGGCAAAACTGAGGGCAGACCTTACAAGGTCGAATTTCGACATCTGCATTTGTGTAAGACTTCTGAAACGCGCATCAAACAAGGAGAACATGTAAGATAAACCAGTCTCACACAGAGGCACGGACGAAACCTTGAGATAAAGAGTCAATAACAATAAATTGCGTTACGTGGTAAGACTTGCGTTCGTGCAGTCGTGCAACAAAGCGGAGCGTAGGGTCTTCCTGAACATGCACCAAGCAGATATGCAATGTGTCCGAGTCCACCAGACTTAATGCTTCGATAATGTAGTTGTTGACTACAAAGGACGAGTTAGAAAGGAGGCTATAGATAAGAAGTTGTACCAACCGAGCTCTTCGTCATCCTCTGCGACCTGCCACAGTACGAAAAGGCTTAGGAGACATTTGCAAAAACCCGAGACTATCCAACGTTCGTCTTCTTTCTGGCGGCATACCAAGAATTGTATCGACTTCACAGCATACATGCATGCGCCGGAAGTTACGGAGATCGATACCAACGGCGGAGCTGCTGATGGTGAGACAATAGAGAGTGAGAGTACAATTTGGTGTAACACCCGCTACAAACGTCAGTAAGTGGTCAACACAGCGTAAAGATTTGCGTTGATTATGGGAGACTCACCAGAATTGCCACACTTGAAGCAGTGGAAGCAGCATGCGGTTCGCGTGGCAGAAAATCCACGTCGGAGTGATAAAGCCACATCGAGGTCTGTTGAAGCGTTCGTCGATTATCGGGAATTCCAAAGTGGCAACAAAGGAACAACGCACGAGGAAAACGATACTCTCCGCGTTGGCATCGCGATGATCGTCCCAGATATCCCAGCACCATGATACCGTGTTGCCCCAGCGTAAAAGCACCGCTTGTGCAGGGTCTAGGGCTTCAGGGGGAGTAGAATATTGCAACGAAGAGATCGGGTCGTTGGGGTGTAGTACATTTTGTATTATGCTGAGAAGGCATCCGAGACTATGAGGTCGTACTCGTGATTGATTCCGACGCTCGCGGCTGCTAGTCTAGTAATTTGTTAACCGTCCGAGCGGCGAAGAGAAAGCCGGAATTCACTGAGTATAAGGAGACGATCATGGCAAAATTCAAACGTTCTTGAATGGCAAGCTGATCGCCGACGGGACTAGCAGAAAATCCTGTTGCGCGAGTTTGATCAAGACAGCGATCCAGCACCTCGAGAAAATCGTCCGGGGCATTGTTCAGACTCTTTGAGCACATACACGGCCCGATCACGAACGCAGCGAATGTCAGACGCAGCGCAAGACGTTTGGCGGCCTGAGATGCCTGGTTGGAAGCGATCACACCTGGAACTGAGTGCCAATTTGCTGCAGGGCGGTGAGTGTGCCACTAGAAGGCGGAAGGTATATGGACCAACAAGGAAGTTGAGAAGCCGCTCGGAGACCTTCCTCTGCTCTGAATTCGGCGGATCCGGGGAAAAACGGGGTTGCAAGGTGCAACGATACCCCGCTTGCCACCGCGATACTAGTGTCACCTAACTTGGACAGTAGGTTATCTACCCAGCATATAATCGTCACAGATGATCCGGGCTCAGACGCCAGTGATAGCGCAGCAATCCGGTGGAATATTTTTCTGTGCTCAAAGAGAACTGTGAGAAATGAGACATCGACTGCGACGCATGATGCATGAGCGTTCAGTTCGATGAAATGCGAGGCGAGCGCACAAAGAACCCCGAGAATGGCCAGTCTTCGAGGCGAATCATCCTTCGAAACGGATTCTTGGAGTATACAATCTAAAAAGCCAAAAATTGTGCTCAACGCCACGGAGATAGTCTCGTGAATCGTGGTATCCTGGTGTTTCGACGTGAGTCAAGGAATGTTGATCCTCGCATTTACCTTGACTATCGTCTCGAGATCTGGTAGTTCAACCAGACGAATTTGTCGGATAGCGGCGGAAACCGTCTCAAGCACTCTTTCCTCTCGAGGTTCGATGCATGGTACAGATGCAGCTGGGTCAGGCTCAGTCATTCGAGCCAGACCTTCGAAGTCAAGTATTGGGAACTTGAAGGTGGAAGAAACTTTCAAGCCTTGAACGTGATGCTGACGTCAAGTTGGCCAGTCATCTACCGCCATTGATCTCGTCTACTATCTACATACACCCATCCTGGCACGGTCTTTACTCTGCTTCAATCGCGGTCATCGGCGTCCCATTTCCCATACTCGATACCTACAATGGACTTGCAAACCTACGAACAAACATCAGCGCATGCTGCGACTCAAGGCGCCGGGCCCCGCTCACGCTCTTGTGCCGATTCCAATCGGCTGTCTGGCACCCGACACTGAAGGGAATGTCAAAAAAAGTCCGGACAGTCCTCTCCGTGTTCAAAATTTACCTGCAATACCTGAGCATTGTCAGTCCAAAGTGAGATGACTGGCACGACGATAATTTTGACCCACCTCGTCAATTTGCACCTACCGCAACGCTTAAGCTTGACTTTCGGTGCTTCGAATGGGTCACGGTGGCAATGAACGCAGCCTCTGGAGAGCGGCTGATCAACAGGGTTGATATTGCGGGTGGAGTTGGGAGGATTGGGCGGATGCCCCCCCTCCCTACGCCACAAATCGCTTTCGGCTTTGGCTGATCTGTCGCACGGACCATCCTTGGTCTCGCAAAGCTGGTGAACCTAATGATGAGATTTCAACGTGAGAGACGGTGATTCGGAAGTAGCCTACTCACATAGATAACTAATTTCGGTTCTGGAAGATGCAACCACGACATTATATCGTACTGAGCATCCCGGCGGCTTCTGTATGCTTCACTCAGCGATGTGTTACAGATTCGCATCAGTTCCGGTCTCCGCTTCTGGAAGCCGACGAGGGGATTCATTGTCTGACATGCCGTCCTCGTGCAGCGCAATATTGGGCATGAATGCCAGGATGTACATGGAAGCACAGCCTCGCCGTTTTCCACGCGAATGCATGTTGTAAAGGAAAGGGGTAATCATCTAACAACCCCCTTGTTAAAACAACGGGTGCAGAAATACATCTTATTAAAACCCTTCATGTAAAACCCCAGTTGCTAGCTTTCAAGGTGGTGAACGGTGATTTAACGGTTCAAATGTTCGCGCCAGTGTGCGCAGATCTCCATTTTAAACTGTCTGTAAGTTGCGCGGGCTGCACTGCGGCCGCTAAGTCGAGTTGCGCGTGTTGTGACGACGCCGTATCTTGAAACGCGGACGGGAGGGATAAGGCATTGGGGCGTGCCCCACTTGTTGCTTGTTGAGTGTGACTGCAGCTTGAAGCAGGCGTTGGCTGTCACCGTTGTACATGTTTATTCTCGCCCGGCTGTGTCGTGCAGCGGATGGGCACGAGTCCGAGGCAAAGATTGGAGGATGCATTCAGGCTGTACTCGGTCGTTTTTCTCCATTCCAGTTAGGATATAGTACAGATCGATTAGAAAGAGGAAACCACGGCGCAAAAGATCAAAATACCGGCTGCATTCCCACTGCTGAGAAGTGCGATCACTGCGATTTGACGGGGTCACAGAGAAATCAGAGAACAGAGATGAAGTGCCCAATCGACAGTCAGTGGTTTGGTCGGCTCGTTTTCGGGGTTTAATAGAACATTTATTTTGGAAACTTGGGGGGTTGTTAGGAAAATATGTTTTAACAACCGGTGTTCTTAAAAGGGGGGTTGTTGAAGATTCTCCAGAGAAAGAGAATTTCGTGACAGAGGTTGTCTTCGTTGAACTTTACGATCTCAAAAACGCAAGTCTCGAAGAGGAACCGGTCTAAGTTCTCGATTCAGCTTAGCTTTTAAAACAAAATCGGTGTTACAGGACGATGGCGGACGGTTGGGCTGGAAGCTATAATCCGGATATATCCTTGAGAAATGCGGTTACATCCGTTTTCGTCTCCAAAACATCGTCACTTTGCGAAAAGATGCCTTCGAAAGTGATCTCCGATTCGCCGGTCTAAGAAAGGGTGAGGCAGGGACCAAGTAGGTTAGAATATGCGCACAGTCACGTCACAAAATTCAAGGTCTTCCCATCCTTCATCTTCCTCAGCACGAATAGCGATGAGCATATCTCTCCTGGCCGTCGAGAGACCACCGACAGCCTGGATACCGCCCTTATCTTCCGTTTTACGCGCGGTGACCTGGACCTCGCGGGCTTCTCCGGACGCCTTTTTCTCCTTCTTGGGCGGGGGCGGAGCCTGAGGTGTAGGCTCATCCGGATCCGGGGGTGGCCCGTCGTCAGAGTCGGAATCGGAGCCCCCGCCCCCGCGTCGTTTGCTTTTTCGCGAAAGGATATCCAGGTAGGTCAGGGTGGGTCGCAGCTGGTGCGTCTCGCTAATGGGGTGGAGATGTAACTGGCCTATACGCACTTCGTCCACGGAAACAGAATAGCAGGTGCTCGGAGCTTACCATCGCGCACTATCCCCAGCATATGAGCACCTTTTTGTTGAATTTGTTCACTCCGCATCCGCACTTCGTTTTTATTAAATCGCGGCTCTTGGCCTTCTTTACCCTTGCCTTTGATCTCCTGGTTTTTTTCACGATCATCGTCGACTCGGGCTGCTCCCAAGTCTCGACCGCGGTCGTTGTTCCACACCTCAGCTCGGGTGTCTGATGGGACGTGGATCTCGAGTCGGTGAACGTTGGGTTTGATTCGTGCAGTAATGCGCTTGCCACTTGCAGCAGCGGACGGTGGCGCTTGAAGTGTACGCGTCAAGAGAGGAAACTGGTGAATGTGGATTTTCGGGGAGAGGGCATTGGAGAAACGAATGGGAATCCTGCTAACAATTTCGTCGTCGATGTCCATAGGAAGATTAGACGCACCGCCACTACCGGGCCGTGACTGTGACTGCTCGCGGGATACAGAAAACTTAAATCGTGGTAGTCTCCCGCAGTCAGAGTCAGAGACTGTCAGACTCCACAAATTTTATGACAGTCGATAAAACTTATATGTGGAGTCTGATTTTATTGGCGTAGCCCGAGCCGCAACTCGAATTTTCGTGATTGCCGAGGGTTTCCCACGTTCCCAATTGGGACACCGGCGTCGTTTCTGGCTGCAGAGTGCCCATCCAAGTGGGAAAAGAGACAGGTTTGGCGTAAAATGGTATAGCAAAGGGTAATATCACAGCCTGAATTTATTAAAGTACATTTGAGTGCATAATGAGAGCTTTACCTACCAAGCCTATAAGACGATGTGAATCTTCTCTTTTTGAGGTACAAATATAAAGCCATCGTGTAATGATCTTCAAGCATGCAAGTTTCAGTGATCTCGGCGCATTTGCGAGTTAGTTGTGGGTTGAATAAGTCACAAAACATGAAGAACAGTCGAGCCGACCGGATTGGGAACGTGGGAATCATGCTCGGCTATCATCAAAAATCGAGTTGCGGCTTCGGCTGTTGTTCGGCTGTGCCAATAAAATCAGACTAAAATCGTGGGGAAGTAAGTACTCAGCGGACGCGCACTCAGCAGCACTCAGCGCAATGAAATATGAATTGCAAGGTACCTACGAACTAGTAATACAGAGAATGAATCCTTGTTTTGTTACATTAGACGGAAACAAATCATGCATCGTGCGATACAGCCTTTTCGTCCAGACCGGTGCGAGACAACTGACTTAGAGTTCCACCATTCTGCCAACTATTAACGGAAGAGCGCACAGTGGGAGAGGTGCCATCGGGAGGACCGGATTCCAAAAGCGAGGTCCGATTGCTTGGAAGTTCAGGATAAGGTGAGGGTAGACTGAGCCTTCGATCTCTTGTCGATGCAACTGGCAAAGGTGAAGAAGGGGAACCAGAGAAGTCAGAATTCCAAGAATTCATGGAGTCCCTGATTCCCCTGGCATCGCTGAACGGGTCTTCGGGGACCTGAGCCCTTAACGGGGATCGAGAAAACGCCGGTCTTAAGTAGGGGCTTCGGTGATTGACATCACGCTCTGGCCACCAGGTCGAGGGATGGTGAAGGAGGGCATCCTTTTCGTGACGATGGATCACTCTACCAGCCGAATGAATGACGAGAATCGAAATTATAGCCCCTGCAGAAGGATCGTAAAAACCCGTTGGTGTGAAAGGGAAAAACCTCACAATTGGCGGCGACCCAGCCGATCATGTCAAGACCGTTCTCAAAGCTCACACCTAAGACGAGCAAAAGGGCAAGGATGACGGTAGTAACGGTGATCGTCGCGGTGTAGCAAAGCTGCCGGTTAATGAGTGCATTGCCAGGACAGCTATTGAGCAAAAGCCAACCTCATCCTTCATAACTCTGTGGAATAGCTCCATTCGAGGTATAAGCCGCGACAGCGAAGTTGGTGTGTGGTAAGGAGCGCCGGGCTCCTTTGCTTCCACCACAGGATTTAAGGGTTGTTCGAGGATGGGATCCGAGACACGACGGCGTGTAAAATTAAACATGTCGGGTCTTCGCAATCGCGCGCGCCCCGGGCTTTCTTTACTGTTAAAGGACTGGGGTCCGTCGATCAAAGCGTCTGGGTGGGCAGCACCATCGGATACATCGAGAGCCGGAAGAGCTGCAGGATTACGGAGCCCCAGCAACTGTTTCCACCACACGTGTCGAGTGGGCTTGTCGAATTCTACGTCGGGGAAGTCGACGAGCGTCACGCGGATCGATAAACGTCCACGAGCAGCAGGGGAAGCACGTGAATGCCAGACAGCATACAAGACTGTGAACAAATGAGAGCTTTGCGATGGAAAGAAAGTATAGTATACGTACAACAGCAACATATGAAAGCAGAGTGGGCCAACTGGATGAGAACGTAAATGCGGACGAACCGCGGATTGAGACAAAGGCTAGAACAACTACCTAAACAAAGTTAGACAGAATCGCTGGGGAAAACTAGTTGACCTACCGGAAAGCCTGCGCTGTCCACGTATGCTACCCAGCTGCAGGACTAGGAATGTGGAGGAAGCGCAAAAGAAAGCGACCAGAACGAGCAAAACGACGCGGGAACTATCCAAGCAACGGTATGCCTTCAAACCCAGAACGCCTGACATCTGTTTAAAGCAGGTCAACAACGTTGCGCAGCGCAGGATAAAAGTCGAACCAATAATGCCAGCGATATCCCGGTAGTTGTGGATGCTACGGTCATTATCCTGGACAGACTCAGCAAGGGTTTTACAGTTGGATGGAGTAGTACACACGCCGTGCAGTTGAGCCGCAAGCTGAAGTAAGAAACGAGTAGCGGCGCAAGACCCATCTGAAATAAATTGAACAATTAGGCAGAGATATACCGGAGCTGAATAACTCACGGAGAGAAGTTGGCTGCATAACAGAAGATAGAATAACACTCTCCGCTTCATTTTGGCCCGGCGAAGGTAGTCGAAAGAAACAAAGATGTTCCGTAAGAATACGGTTGCCAGGATCGCGGTGACCAGCAAACTCAGGTAGGATCTCGCTAGATCGTCTGCGAAAGCGGAGGTAGTAAGAGAACCATCGGGTAGGGCCAGGTAGGCGGGTTGGAATTCTGAAATGGGGGTGTCATAAAAACGAGCGTAGTCTGGTACGAGAACAGTGGTCGAGATTTCGATGGCAACCTCGATTGGTTCGCAGCAAGTGGGCGAAGGGGTAATGCGAGGGGCAAGCAGAGGACCAGAAAGGAATGTGGTGGGGTGGGCGGTCAAAGTTCGGGATGGGCTTTGCTGCCGCGTCGAGGAAGTGGCCATCCGAGTTGCACGGCCACAAACCAAAAAGAAGAGTGAAAGAAACAGAGAAATCAGAGAGCACCGCGGTACGAGATGCTCATAGTGTCCGGGCGCTGGGCCAGCTGGATGGAGCGAAAGGAGAACTGGAGACTGTTGTTGACGACGGCCAAATTGCTTCCTTTCACACACCTCCTTGTCCTGACAGATCGATTTACAATTTGAGCTCTAAAGAGAGTCTCGCGACCTCTCGCAGGATCAGAACCGGATCTGATCACAGGCACTTACATACTTCCCCGGATTTTGGCAAGCGGAGAATTTCCCAAAGCGGCGGCTAGCGGCGGTCGCTAGTTGAGTCACCAGTTGAGTCACGTGCGCGTTTCTGAATTTGAACTTTTTTTTTGTTTCTCTTCTGAGTCTTCAGCTACAAGTCCAATCTAGTCTGCTATGTCTCCAGGGCCAATCATAGTCATCACCGGCACACCGGGGACCGGAAAGTCCACCCATGCCCAACTTCTCGTCGATGAGTCTCCCGTCCCGCTGATGCACATCAACGTCGGCGAATGGGTCAAGGAAAAGGGATGGTATGAAGAGTTCGACGAGGAATGGCAAAGTTATACGGTGGACGAGGACAAGGTAGAGACCATCTCGGGGCCCGACGCGATATCCGACTTACCCGGAATAGCTGCTGGATGAGTTGGAGCCGTTGGTTGCCAATGGAGGCGTTATCCTGGACTGGCACACCTGCGAAGTGTTTCCTGAACGCTGGGCGGATCTGGTGGTCGTGCTGCGGTGCGATCATTCGCGCTTATGGGAACGACTGGAAAAGCGGTTGGCCGTCGCTCTCCGTTGTTTCTCACAATCGTTGATACAGTCGCAGAAACTATGCACTGAAAAAGATTCAGGAAAACAACGAAGCGGAAATAATGCAAGTGGTGCTAGACGAGGCCAAGTCGTCGTACCCGCCAGAAATTGTTGTAGAGCTCAAAAGCGAATCCACGGAAGACTTGGAAGCGAACGTTGCAAGAATAGTGGACTGGATTGCGGTATGGAAAAACGAACGAGCCTCAGAGGCGTCATAGTACAGTCGGTTTATAGAAGCGCCGTTTATGCTGGAGCAAAGACCCACCCCTTGCGCCTATCTTCCAAAACATGTCCTCCCGAACTTTCTCTCTCTGCCTTTTTGCGTCCGGCGCTCTTCGGTTTGTTTTCTGCGATTCTCACTTTTTCGAAGTAGCAATAGCTGTTAGAGAAGATTTGAGCGCTCAAGAGTGGTCTACGCCAAAAAAAAAAAAAAAAAAAAAACATACGCGGCGTAATAGGTCCCATTCGCGGCTCCGTCGTGCTTATTCTTCTCTTTCACTGGAAATAAATGATTGGAAGCCCGCGAGCAGAACTGAACTTCGACCTACTGAAGCGACCGTAAGAGTTGGAGTTGATTCCCCCAATTTCTTGAAGCCAGTGGGTGACCTGAGAACGATAAGTATTGAGGGTTTGAGAAACGAGAGTCAAAAGTACTTTGAAGCCTGGAGTGCTCAGGAGTGCTCTGATCTTTCTACGTACATCCCCAGGTGTGTCGCTATAGCGCGAATAGTAAGCATCGGAGCAAGAACGGGGGGTGGACGCGTCGTACTATACGGGGATCTCGCCCTGCGCGAAAGGTTAGCAGGTGTTGGGACATGGTAACATAGGACGCGTCATACATCGGGATCGGTCTCGAGCTCCACATCCTGCCATCTGACAGCCTCCTTGGGCTTTGAGCTGGAAGACGCGGCGGCGACGCGCGCCTTTTTCGTGGCGACAGGCGTGACTTCGTTCTCCTTGGACGATGCTTCGAGGTCACTGGTGGAGACGTCGGATTTGCGCTTGGGGGGCATATTCGGTTGAAAAAGTGGTGCTTGAGGATGTAGACGAAAGAAGAGAGCGATTCAAGCTCGGTCACGAATCACGGTCGGATTTATAGGTCACGGACGCGAGATGTCACAAGTGTCACTGAAGGACCGCGGCTTGATCGCGGCATACTTATATCGCTTCGGCAGGGCCACTACACCAGAGCTCGCGATGGTCTGGAACGTCGATAGCTATACAGTCATCTAAAACATACGCGAGTACAAGAGTACAGAAGACAGCCAGGCACCAAATAAAAGACACAGCGGAGGCAGGCTCGTTACATGGGAGCCTGCGTTGACCGGGATGAAGCCGGAGGAGTTACTGTCCGCTTGAGTTGGAGTGACTACCGTGGTGAAAGTCGATGTTTGTGTGTAACTGAAGGCGGAGTTGATTTTTTCTGCGAGGCAATTAATAGGGAATACTCACGTAGTAATTGTCCCTTGGTCGGTTTCAGTGACCGTGGCGATGGAAAGCATGACGACTACTCCGAGAATAAGTGGAAAATGTGTATGAGATTGAGGAGACTAACCTGTGGTAGGCGTAGGGTTGGCGGTCACTGTAGGATTATTGGGTTACACCTATTACTTATGCCGCTAGAATGATGAGAACTGACCTGTAACTGTAGGTAGATTGAGTATACCATCCGACAGCGTCAGCGTAATGGTCACGGAGGCAGGGCTGACTACTGTAACCATCCTTGAAGCTGAAGCCGACGCTGACGCAGAAGCCGACGCCCCAGGAGGTGACGATGCTCCTGGGGCTGAGGCCGCCCCCGGAGCTGACCCTGGAAGGAAAGGTGATTGAAGTAGAGAGTGTGAACTCTGAGGTTGCGCTTGAAGGGGGTTCAAGTCCGCGCACTGTCCGGAAGGGCTTGGATTCGATACTGGGATGGGAATCGGGGTGATGGTAAAGATCCCTTGGTTGTTGAAATAGGAACTTTCGTAGAATGTTAGCTAAACCAGCATTAGCCTCTGTTTCAAGCGCGTTAGCTATACTCTCACATTATAATCGCCATCGGGCACACAGGTGGGGATTGGCCAATCGAGATGTTTGACAGTGCTGCCGGTTTCGTTGGTGAGGAGGCCTCCAGACGAAACCGTCATATTCATTTGTGCCGAAACAAGGTATATCTCCAGCGACCGGTAGCTTGTAGAGAGACTTGAACCAGAGCTAATGGCGCCACTGCCCGACACATCTACTGCGATAGAGACTGGACAGTTGTTCAATATTTGGAAACGGGGTGTATATGTTCGAAATGGCTAACTGGGTGAGCCGGCATGACCAGGACTAGGTCATCGCAGTCGTTAGTATGGGTCACAGAGACTCGACTGGACGTAGAATGTACTTCTGCGGACTGGGACTATCGATTATGGCGAGCCCGTTGGTGAAAGTTCGTCCGTTCGTATAGGTTTGACCAGCAACGAGATGAGAGAAAAGAACGAAAGAAAGAAAGTAGAAGAAGAGAGGAAAGGGCCGTCGATGAAAAGAGCGGGGTACCAGCACCTCCGCCATTGCTCGAATATCGGTGGTCACCGAGCAGAGGGAAAAGCCGACACTGTCACGGTAGCATTGGCCCAAAGTGGCCAAGTGATCGTATCTCTCTCACCGACACAGCCGATCAGGAACGCCGACAGCCCACCACCAGACCGCTCATCCCCGGTGCATAGCTCCTCGACTAATCCAACTTAAAACACGATCTTCAAACGCGCAGCTCAATCAAAGGCAACATGTAAAACTAAAAGGCAACTGGGTGGGCGACCGTCAACGCCGAACAGTGGCATTGCACGGTCAACCGTTTTCTGGTTGGCTGAGGGGACCATGCCGAAAGGTAGTGAAGGTTGCTGAAGCCTGAGGTTGCGACGTCTCTGGGAACGTCAAGTGCATGCTATCGGCGCAACTGGTCTACATCGACGGGATCCGATTCTGTCGATGATTGCCTCGGGTAGATTCACATATAACTGGGTGCCGTTGTCCAACATGAGGTCGAACCGCATCTGTGAGGCGGGTCGGGTACGAATGGCTTCCTATGGCTTCCAACCCCCTCACGACAGCTATCCCGTTTGCCTGTATGTTCTGGCGCGCTGCAATCCATCTGAGGGAGCTCCGACAATGGCGCTTACACGCAGACACTCCGACGTCAAGACATATCACAACATCCGCGAGACAGGTTCATCATTGTTCTGCCCGATGTCAATCCACGAAAACTGGAAACCAGGATCCTCCAACATCAAATCAGGACAAGATTCTAATCTTCAATGTGCCGCGTAGTCTTATTCATGCACTTTCTCAGTGTTCTCACTCTTCACGGAGTCCAGTCTTAACATGTCGAATTGTACATAGCTCCCAAACCCAGAAGATGTAAAACGAGCATTCAAATGGAACAGAAGAATGCCACTAGTATGAATGCCAGGGAAGGACCTGCTACGGCTGTCCCCGACGAACTCGAAGGGGACGCCGTCGAGTTGAGGAACGGGGACTGGACAAGCGCATTTGAACTCTGAGGTTGTGCTTGAAGAGAGTTCAGGTTCGTACACTGTCCGGAGGGACTAGTGTTCGATATCGGGATAGGAATTGGTGTGATTGTGAAAATTCCCTTGCTGTTGGAGACGGAGCTTTCGTAGAATGTCAGCTAAACAAGTATTAGCCTCCGTTTTAAACGCGTGTTAGCTGTACTCTCACGTTATAATTTCCAGTCGGTATACAGGCGGGTATTGGCCAATTGAGATGTTTGACAGTGCTGCCGGTTTCGTTGGTGAGTAGGCCTGGCCCTGACGAAACCGTCATGTTGACGTTGGTCTCTGAGGAAACAAGGTATATTTCGAGCAACTGGTAGCTTGTGGAAAGACCGGAGCCAGGGGTGCTGGCTCCACTCGGTAGCTTCCCGTCGCCCGAGACGTCTATGGCGATGGGGACTGGATTATGATTAAAGTCAGCATTGTGGAGAAGCGGTATGTCGGAAAGCATGGCTGACTGGGGGATCCCGCATGACCCGGGCTATTTGGACGGTTAGTATTGGTAGGCAAGCTTGTACGGGATTAGGCACTTGAGCGGAGGTGGACTATCAATTATCGCGAGCCCATTGGTGAAAAATTGCCCGTTCACAAGTTGTCCAGTACCATTCAGGGCTTGTCCGGCAACAAGACGGGAGAAAAGAGCGACGAGAGTGAGAGAGAAGGAGAGAGAATACCCTAGCATCGCATACATACAGATGTTGGTGGTCTGAGACGGAATTTTGCAAGATTGAATTTACATAGTCCGGACAAAACTCGGTGATGATCGCAAGTTGAACGGAAGCTGAGGAACCGGCCCGGGATTGCTTGGACTGCGACTTTCTGCAATGGCGGCGTCTGGCAAAACGCCTCTCTACGAAGCAAGTACTCAGTTCAAGAACTGGAGATATTCCTCTCAGAGCCTCGCAAAAGTCCGTGCCTCTCTCAATGCCGCCGCCGTTGCCGTCATCCGCAATACATTTGAGGCCGATGAGGTAGCGTTCAGCCGCGAAAAGCTGAATGTGTGTTTGCTCAGTCGACTAGCCAGGATCTTCCTCAGCTGTGTCATTCTTAGCACCGGATGAAGAGCTCCTCCTCGTACGGCTGTACGCGTCCAAAATCCCCCAGCTCTGTGGGTTCTTCCGCTTTCCAGACGAGGTCGAAGCGACCGCCATTAGCTATCTGAAGCGTTTCTATCTGAAAAACACCGTCATGGACTGGCATCCCAAAAACGTGATGTATGGGCTTTCGATGGACTCATGAAAGCTCACACCAATTCTTTTGTAATCCAGGCTAACCACCCTTTTCCTTGCGACTAAGACGACGAACAACCCGATTTCACTAGAAGCTTATACAAATAATATCCCAAAGACCAATCCTTCGGACGTCCTCGATCTGGAGTTCCTTGTAGCCCAGAGTCTTGGCTTCGAATTTGCGGTCTGGCATGCTCATCGAGCCCTGTGGGGGATATGGCTGGACCTCCAAGTACATATGTGGCTCCCTGTCAAAGCTTAGGCTCACGTTTGTTATCCAGAACCTCCCCGACGCTCCGCCACATCGAGCAACCTCACAAAGCGAAGTTTATGAGGCAGCACTTCGACATGTCCGAGTTTCGCGCCTGTCCGACGCAGAACTCATATACACACCCTCGCAAATAGCCCTCGCCTCTTTATTCATGGCTTCTCCTGAACTCGCTGCTGAGTGGGCTGAGTCCAAATTCCCCTCTGGTTCCCCGAGTCTGTCAATGCTACACAGTACATTGGCGTCGATCAGGACTCTTATCGAAGCCGCGGCGCGACCCGTCGATGTCGAATCCGTGCGGGGAGTGGACCTGCGGCTCAAGCTATGCAAGAATCCAGAAAAGGTCGTCGGAAGCAAGGCGTATTTGGCCAAGAAGGCGGAGGAGGAGAGGAAGACGGAGGAGAGGAGAAGTAGAAAAGCTGTTGACGTGCAAAATGCCATGACTGACGGAGACCCGTTCGGAGACGAGCTCGCTGGTCGTCTAGTGGACTACGACGATGATGATGACGACGATTGATTATATTATGCAAGTAATATGTGACCATCCAAGCGCTACAGCGCGACATTGTCCCCGAAAGAGTGAATACTCGAAAGAAGAAAAAGGAATGGAACATTAATGTTGGCTACAGATTGACCTCGACAATCCATTGCGTGAAAGCGGTTTGCGAGGCTTCGAAAGAGCCGTTCACACAAGACTCACAGTCACAACAGAAGACTAAAAAAGTTTGCTCAAGTTCAAAAACCTGTCGAATGATCAGCACCAAAAAAAAAAATCACAAGTGCGCAAATCTCACAGCATTCACAATCGAACGGACAAAGGGGAGTTTCTTGAGAATATGAGTCGCAGAAAATGGGAGCACATGGAGCACACCTCCACTATCATTACTGATACCAAGCTCATCCTCTTTATAGATGGACCAGCCTTCCTCTGTCTTCCGTCCTGGAGAAAGGTTAATGACGCAACTTGCGGCTAGAATGTCTGAACGTACGGGGGCCAGAGCCTCTCGAATCCTTGAACCTCTCCGCATCCTCCTTATCAGCAGCAACGATGGATGGCTTATCTACTTTCGGTTTTTTCTGAGGAGGGGCACGAGTAGATGAGGGATCGATGATGGTCTCAGGAGCAGGTCGCTTTTTGGACGACGACGACGCGACAGGTGCACTTTTTTCTGGTGCCTTTTCTTTCGCTTTCTGCTTCTTCTTCGGGGGAACGGAGGCAGAGGTGGAGGCGACGGGCCGCTTGGCAAAGATATCGTCGATTTCGGACATGGATGTTGGCAGGAAGAAGGTGGCGAAAAAAGGAAGTCACGCAGTAACTTATAGTGACAATGGCTGACTAAGCAGCCTTCAACAGAGTTACGAGCCGCAGAAAAAATATTCGAGCCAGAGCAAGTCAATGGAGGCAAAGACGGACTCGAAAGGAGTCTGCAGTACTTTTTTTCTAGCAGGAGGGATGGAATGCGAGAAGAACAACAAGTTGGATTTGGTCGTGTTGACGAGAACAGTTCTCGCTGATTTTTTCCCGCCGCTGTGGCCGCGAGTCGTTGGACGGATTAAATATGTTGTAAGCGGATGTGTATATCGCGTTTGTAGCATCCTTTGAACAAGTCCTCGATAGACCACAAGATGGGCAGATCAGGCAGCAGCCGAGCCAACATCAACTCGAATCGCTTCAAACCTTCATGTCAAATTCCGGGTTCGATTCACCTGCGTACTTCAACCTGGACCCCTCCCAAGCAAAGCAGATGGCTGCAATCAATGCAGCGAACCAGGTCAGGTCGCGGGCGTCAATAGGTGGCGGAACAAGTTCGGGGCCATATCTCGGCGGAATTAATCCTCCCCATGATTCTGCAGCTGGACATCCCAGTTTCTCCATGCCGAACACCCAAGGTCTGCCGCAGGGCGCCAATCCGGGAATGAACTCTTTCCTCGATCCTGCAATGGCCCACCCAAACGCCGCAGCGCGCAATCCCGCTGTGCCGCCAGTGAAGCAGCGACAAGTTGGTTTCCTCAATGGCCTCGCTCGCATCATGGCTTCGCGGAATACCCCGTTGCCTCCTGCGCTCACTGGGATCGACACACCAACGTTCGACCCAAATACGTCGCAGTGGAAGATATTGGAGCCAGCCGATGTTGGGGCGTTCCGGTTAGCTGGTCGGGAGATCGAGCTGTTTAAGCTATGGGGTCTGGTGTTTCAAAACGGAGGAGGGGCAGTTGTATGCTCTATTTGTCATGCCTTGTAGACGCACACTCAATCCGAGGCACTCTAGCTTTCCAGGGACAACAGCTGGCACACCATCCTACCTCATTTCGACCTTCCAGAAGAGTATCCCCTACCGAATGGGTCGACCTCTGTTGCCCAGATGCTAGCGCAATATTATATGGCCATACTGCTTCCTTTCGAGGAAGTGTACAGAAGTAACGTGCACAATCAACGACAGAAGGCTCAGGCGTCGAGGCAGGCCTCTCTGCAAGGGTTACCTCCGACAACGCCTACTCGGCCCGATGGGTCCGCACCCCAGCGTGTCAGTCAGACCAATGTAGGAGCAGCATGCTTTTCGGTCGTGGCCTTTGAGTGCTAACCCAGGATGTCCCAGGTGCCTCAAACTCCCGCGCGACGTCTTTCGTCTGCAAGTCAAGGCAGCGCTCCAAATCTGACCGGGGAGAACGGTCAAGCCAACGGGCTGCCATCGGACAGCCCTCTCGATCAAGAGCAGGGGATGAAGCGAAAGCTAGAGTCGGAGGAAGCAGATAACAAGCGAGCGAGGCAAAAAACTGGTGCGCCTTTATCGACTGTCTGTTCCTGGCCGCCGTTAAGTCCTTCTTACAGAACCTTTAGCCGCAGATTCTGTAAGCAATTAACCGTTGTGGGGATGACCTTTATACTCACCGACCATTACGTGATAGGCTGCCGCTACGAACGGGATAGATCAATCTGGTGCCCCCAACAACTCAGCACCTGCACCCATGTCGACACCCGCACGTCCTCGACAACGTCCCTCGAGACGCAAGATTGAATATGTTCCGCTTGCCCGCGAGGTTGATACCGTGGGCGGCCGGGACATGAAAATCATTGAGACCGAAACAATCGCTACACATCTGCGACGTCCATTGCGCGATATCAACGATTGGGGCACCGTCGCCGTCGATGCACTCACCATGTCTATCCGGTCACAACTTTCAACCGAGTTGTCATACGCACTTACAACATTTACATTGTTGTCGACAATGCGTGGCGACTCGCCTACCTCGGGTTTCCCCATAGTTCAATGTGGGGACCTTCTTGAAGAAGTTCTCGACCTGTTAGAAGAACGGGCTTTTGACGGGGTTGAAGCCTTCGCGGACTTGGATCCCTCAGAGATTCAACATGTGACGACGCACAGAGAGCTAGTCAATACCCTGGTTGAGCTCGAGAGCGAGCCATTCGCGAGCTTGCAGCCACTTCAAGGTGCCAAAGACCCAGACCTTGGTCCCCGCCAACGGCCTGGGAACATAATCATTAGTATCATCAACATCGTCCGAAATCTCTCATTCATCCCTGATAATTGCGGTTTCTTGGCCCAGCAAGAGCGAATGTTTGACCTCATGCTTCGTGCGTGCTGTATCACAACGAAGGACGGCAAACCCGCTGCTGCTTCAGCTGCTCTTTCCTTGGGCGACCTTATCGCTATTCGAAAGGATACCATGCACACACTGATGCACCTTGCCGGCGCCATCCATTTTTCGGATCCCCCCTCGAGAACCACTCTCAGGATCGTCAGCCGAACCTTTCAGCTCCTTGCTTCGTATCTCGTGGATCCGACGGAAGCCGTTTCACCGCTGGGATGCATGCAGCTCGGTAGTATGAAACCGCCTTTTCTGGCAGATGTCGCCCTAGAGACTTTCACGCGACTAGTACAGTCGGACGTGAACCGCAAAGTGTTTTCCAGAGCGATCCCGGAAGCTTCCATCCGACTCCTTTTCTTCTCCTCGGTGCACCGACTCCCCGTCCTAGATCACGACTTCCAAATCGTGGTGCGGGAACGTTGGCTAAGCTATATGGAGAAAGTCATCATGACTATCTACTCGTTGGCCTTTATTGCCTCCCCGGAGCTGAAAAAGCAGATTAAAGCGGACCGGAGTTTGGGGTTCAAAGGAATCATGCTGAGGATGATTCAGAAATTCCTCGTGAACCCTAGTCACGATCTCAAGGTCCAATTTTCCATCTCTGCTCGGCGGGCAGTAGAAGCCATGAAACTGGTGGATGACTGCGAGGACTCGTTTGACACCTCCGAGGCCACGCCCGCAACGCTGTCCTTTGGTATGGGTTACGGAGAGGTCGGGGAGAACGGCACTGAGAAAGGCACCGGCTTGCTCGGAGGTAATCGGGACGTGGCTTGGGAGCTACTAATGTTACGAGAGGTATGCCAGGGCGACGGCGTGATTTTTGGCGAGTTGGACAGCCTCTCGAGGGTAGAATGAAGGTCCAGAAATAATATGTATTTTTTTTGTATATTTTTTATTCACGTGTTTGATTACGGAAGCTTCTGAGTCTCCAGTCTCCCTCCCAGTTAGTGTCGCCAAATGGATTCCGTTCCCCCGCCCATCTATTCTCAACAACTGCCGACGGCGGACACGAGTTCCACCTCGGATCTAATGCTGGATCCCCAAATCTTAATTATCCCAAGTTCCGACGCCATTAATTTTCAAAAGGGTTATCTGGGTGCGGATGCAGAGAGGGCAGCGGTTGAGGGCGAAATCCAGGTTAAAGGCACCGAGCCAGGGCGCTGGGCTAGAGTGCAAGTCTCTTCTGTCTCTCTCACACCTCTCGCCTGATTTTGGCTGCAGCACAGTCTCCCTACGGTCCATTGAAACAGCCTTTCATCGAGAAATTGAACTCGGATTCTCCGAAATCGAATTGTTCTCCTCGCTTGATGGAAGCGAAGCCCTGCCGTCGTCTTTCCTCTTTGCCATTCCCTTGATGGAGGACACGCCTCAATCGTTAAGAACGCCACATTCCTCAATCTCACACACTTTGACTGCGACCCTGCATCCGCCGGACGCATCTCTGTCTCCGGTATCAAAAAGCCTGGTCGTGCACACCAGGAGATACACTGCCCATTCGCATTCGATCACCGTTTCCCCAGAGACCCGCACTTTGGATGAACCTACTCGCGTGGAGGTTCAGGTCCCTCGAACAACGTTTATAGCCGGCGAGGTCGTACCTCTGTATGTGACCGTGCCTCCTCCACCGAGAGAGCTGGTGGTCGATCAGGGTCTACGACTCCGGAACGTGAGGGTCGAGCTTTTGCGAATTGTCGAGGTGAATGATGATGAAGAGAAGACTCCGTACGAGGAGCGCTCCTTGAGTAGTGGAACTTCGACTGGCGGAAGCGGTCCTTCCACGGCAGCCACACCGCCTTCCGCGGACAAACCTCATTCATCTTCATCGAAGGCTCCCGTATCGCCGTTATTTCCAGGTTCCTCCTACAAGACCATCATCGCCCGTTCGGGGGCTTCCTGTCGGTTTCACTCTTCGCGGCCCGTCCAGTTGCGATTTATCCTCCACCAACCCTCTCCTTCTGGGTCCCCGTCGGATTTCCAAATCAATCTACCCACTACAGAATACGGGCATCTGGAAAGCGACGCTGAATGCGCATCCATAACACAATTAACATTGCTTCATTCAGTAACATTCCAAATCAACGTTTACATTTCCTTCGTTGACATGTCCAGTCGCACGGAGCGTATTTCAACAATCTCCATTCCCGTTGTCATCCTTGCGCCTCCCGCACCTCTTCCGGAAATAGCCCCTTCCATGGAAGCGTTGTATAGCAAGAAGCACGATCGGCCTCCAGCCAGAACTGTTCGGCACGAAGATGTAGATTTTTCTGTGCCTCGTTACTCTGAAGGAGAGGCGGGTCCGAGTGCCCACCCTGGTGGCGCACCGCCGCCCTTTGAAGAAAGAGATGCCCCGCCGCCCTTCTTTTCATCTGCTGCAGAAGCGTCCACTTCGTCGAGGCTGCCCACCTTCCTAGAATCAGAAACGGAGATCATTATCCCTCCAGATGATCACGACTCTACCCTGCACCCTCCCGATGCACCGCCTGCAATCGTTGGCGAAGGGATTGAATTTGGCTTTTCTGCGGCTCATCAATTCGATGGGCACTCGGAGGACATGCAACGCACATCCACACCACCTCCCACCCTCGAAATGGCAAGCAGAGATGCAAATCTAACGCCATTGGCCGATATACATGAACCGGACAGGGCTATAGAGGTGCTGGGCTTGGTCCTCGACCAACACGAGGAGAATTCTCGAGGAGGCGGAGCAGAGCTCCCACCTCCTCCGCCAGCTCTGGACGATCCTTCGGATCCACCGCCTTCAATTGACTCTGATTTCAGGTCGCCGGAAGATTCTCCCCATCCTCCTTCTCCGCCCTCTCTCGCGACTTACATCCCTGCGGAGCCTGTCGGGCTGAACCCTCCATCCCCTTCCCCGCCTACCGGGCAAAACCAAACTGCTGATGGACATGCACCTCCGCCTTACCTAGTTCCTGGAGATCACACACATCAGCAAGAGCATGTAACCCGCCCACCACCTTATGTGGATTAAAATTTCCATGCTCACTCACGCAGCAAGATCCATCTGACCGTCCGGTGAAGTAGATTACAGTAGCGCACAGAAAAATTGTATGAATATTGGATCCAAGAACCATGGAGTCGTAAGCTGTATAAGAAAAAGAGAAAGGCATATATATAATCCGAGTCAATGCTGTCCTCAATCAGCAGTTACACGCTTCCTTAGGTTTAGTGGTACTGTCAAGGTTCACCCCACCCTCTGCTTGTGAGCCGGCGCGTCCGCCAGCAGCACCTGGGCGGCCCGCAGCACCACGCGTGGCTGCTAGTATGTGTTCGATGGGGATCTTCTTGGCTATAAAAAGAAGGCTGAGCAAACCGTCTCGACGGGAAAGAGTCCGACGAACCTATTTCAGTGAAGATGTCGACGATGCCCTCGCCGGTCTTGGCACTAGTCTCGAAGAATAGTAATCCTGCCTCCGTAGCATACGCTTGGGCCTCCTCCCGGGGCACCTGTCGCAGGCTCTCAGGCTCAGAAGACCCGGGATTCTCTCCAGGTGTGGCGGTGGCATCATCAGCCTCGTCCTCTGATTCAGACGCAGAGGGTGCGCCAGGGGACGACGCAGAAGCCTGGACGAGATCCACCTTGTTTCCGGCGAGGGCAATGACAATGTTGGGGTTGGCCTGCCGCTGCAGCTCCTTCACCCAGGACTTTGCTTTCTCCAGACTCGTCGCCTTTGTGACATCGTAGACGACCACCGCGGCCTGAGCATTGCGATAGTACATGGGCTGCGTTGTAGAGACCATGAGATTATAGACAGGGACCAGAGGCATCGATTGCACACACCGCCAATGAATGGAATCGCTCCTGTCCAGCAGTATCCCAAATTTCATACCGCAGCACCCGGTCCTCCAGACGACATTTCTGCGTTAGAAAGGCGGCGCCGATGGTGGGCTCCTTGTTGGCTTGGAATTCGTTGGAAACCTAGAAAGATGGCGTCAAATGCCACGACGATACGGGGAGCGGAAAAGAACAGACAAAACGGAGGACGACTGATGATTTGCCGACTGCAGCTTCCCCTAAGAGTCAATGTCAGCCCGGAAACTTGAAGCGAGCTATGCTGGGCGAGTGTGTACGCAGCAAGGCCCGCAGTGGGTGGACGCCGGACGGACGACGTACCAAGCAGGACGAGCTTTACTTGCACAGACTTGTCAGCAGAACCGGATGCTGCTGGGTCGGCCATTAATGTGAGGAGAGAGGGCTACTGGTACAAGTCGAGGAAGAGAAGGTGAGTGTAAGGTCGTCACTGTTTGTTGTGGCTTATCAGCACAGCCTCACAAAAGTCTGCAACATGCTCTTCTTCTATGCCCCAGTTACAACAAGTCTATACACTATCCGCCGGGTCGTACAACCTCTCCAGATCCGCGCAAGACGCAAATATGCCATCGTCCAACTCGACAACTTTTTCGCCGCTTGGCAGCACATAGTCGGACGGACAGACGAACGGGATCGTGGTGTTCCCAACCGCGTCCTCCCTCTTCTGCCGCTGCGCCTCGGGAGCTTCCGTGAAGGCGTCGGGCTGGTTATAATACCAAAAAGGCTGCGTCTGGTAATTGTGCATCGTCTGGCTCATGAAATTAGCGTATGTTCCGTCTGGGTCCCCATAGACTGCGGCGACAGCTGCGACGTGCGGCATGACCTGTAGCGACAGTCAAATATTTCCTCGAGGAGATTGTCGAGAAATTCACCTCCGTTTGGTCTTCGGTCTTTGGGTCCTTCCCCATGACGAAATCCAAGGCGTCCTGGATGGTGGTTCCATATTTCGACTTGACCTTCCAGCAATCTAGTCCCAGCTGATCCCCCATCTTGGCAAGAGTCTGTGGACTTGGTCAGGAGGTGCATTCCGAACTTGGGAACTACTTGCAATCATTGCTTCCAGATTGAAACAGCGGTAGTGATATGGTCTTGTTCGCACTGCTTCGAGTGGTTGTTCACCGCTGCCTGCTATCTGCTGAAGAAACGGCCCTTTGAAGTAAGATTGGATCGTCTGGACGGCTCCGGCATCGTCGCCCAGAAGCATCTTGCCTGCAGCGACTTGGGCGGTATAGAAAGTGACGTGATTGCTGTATTGCGCTCTCAGTTAAATGGAATGGTCAACTTCTCAAAGGGGACTTACTTGGCTTTGGATGCTGCGGATAGTCCGAGATCGCTGGACGTCAACCAGTTCAAGTACTGCACCGTCCAGGTGTTCATGGTTTTGTTCCGATGATCCGTCCACTGTGGGCTGCCTACCGCCTCCAGGATGCCGATGGCATTGCAAATCTTCACGAACCCTCGCAAATCCAATATACCAGTAAAGGTGCCGCTTTTATAGGTATCGGGTCCCCGCACTACCTGTCCAAATTTCATGTTCGGGGTCATTGCTGTCGATGCGGTGAGGAAGAAGGTGTCGATGAAGCTTGCGACGTTCTTGAAGCAAGTGGCCGACGCGGAGGCTGACGCGGAGGTTGCTTGCAGAGCACCGGCTATGGCGTTATACAAGATGCCCTGTGACACGTCATTGATAGCTGAGGTTTTACTGAGCGTGCGGACGTCGGGGTTGACTTTGCCATCTCGGGCAACGTATGGACATGTGGTCCAAGCTATTCCACAGGTTAAGAAGATTCAATCGCTTCAGAAGCATGCATGAACTTACTTGCACTAGCAGGCATGGACTTGGTCGGAGACGGTGTGCACTTGGCGGCTGCCTGAGGAGCGGCAGACGTGCGGGCGACTGCGGTCGTTGTGGTAGGTGATGTGGACAAATGCGGGGTCGAGTCAGGGACAGCGGAAGGAAGCGAGCCAAGCGGCGCCTGGGGACCGGGAGCGTCTACTTCAGCGACGGAAACCAATGGGACGTCAGTCCTACTACGGCGTTTGCGGGTCATTCTGCGGCGGGTAGCAGAGGTCTTGTCAAGACTTCTGACGGCCTCGTCCTGGAAGTTGGAGTCCTGGTCGTCGCCTGGGGTGGAACCACCGTCGTTGGTTCGGTTTCCGTCGTGCACAAGATGAACTCGCCCGCTGTTGCTGCACCAATTGCAATCGGGCCAATGACTGTTGTGGTGAGTGAGCCATAGTTGAAACAATGAACGTGAGTGAACTTACTATGGAGCGTAACTCAGGTAATCAGCGGAAGACGCGCCTGAAGCAGCCATGCTCTTTGTACTTGTGACCGCTGCGCAGAAAGAATTAGCCATGGGCGAGGACGTGAAAATGAAGAACGCGTACTCCATGGACCCTTCGCAGCGATGGAACGAGCACCTTGAATAAGCGCGTTTTGGGCGTCTTCCGTTGAGGGTGACTGTATGTTGCAGACGTATTCGATGTTGACCCAGCTAATCGGGTCAGCCGCTGAACGAAGGGTAAGTGGATGAATTTAGGACCTCGCCAAACGCGGCCTACCGATGGTGTAGCTGGCGAGGGCCAGAGCGGTCAAGACGTGTGAAGAGAACGGCATTGAGGAATAGTAGAAGTGTAGGGTGAAAGGACCAAGCCTGCTTGGTGGTGGAGGAAGAAAAGAGAGATATGACTTTGTTTGGCCCGCATCCTGCCTTTTACGCGTCAACAATCCTGGGTTCCTAATTGGGAAACGAAATGTAAATTCTATTCCCGAATTTTATTCCAAGTGAAAACGCGGTCACGGCCCTGTTTGTAAATTATTGGGTGGTGAGATATAGTGAGATACGGTGTGAATCGGCAGGGAATGGAATATCTTGGAAGCGGGTGAGGGATATCTTGGAAGCGGTGAGGGAGGCATCACCCATCATCAATTTCTATCACCCAAACGGAGTGCCGTCCCTTGGCCTGGACTTCGCTTAAAACCCGCTTATAACGCGGGGTACTGTGGGGTGACCCCGCACTCGGCTACCAAACCCCCGCACCACAATGTCTTCTTCCTTTACACCTACAGCGGCCTCCCTCCCTCCTCGGAATGCTCGTCTTATGCTTCGCCAGCCAAAGGGCCTCCCAGTTCATTTTCAACCGTTGAACCCTCTGCAGTTTATCGTTCGCGCAGCCGAGATATATCCCGACAAGCTGGCTCTCGCCCACCCAGACGTAAAACACCCTGTCTTTTATTCGTTCGCCGTCTGGTACTACATACAGTCTTATCGTATGCGCCGAGCCATGCTCATTGTGTCTAGGTGCCAGCGTATACAGAATCTTGCGTACGCTTTGATACAGGCAGGAATCAAGCCTGGCGATAGAGTAGCTGTCTTGGCTCCCAACTCGTGTGTCATCCACCATTGATTGCGTTCGACTATTCTGAAGATAATTTCCTAGGCCTTTGATCGCAGGCGCGACTTTTTCTATCGTTATCTACGCGTTGGAGAGCTCATAATTTGTTTTCAGACGCGCATCACGGTGTACTGGCCGCACAGGCCGTCCCTTGTATGTATCCAACGCTGTCTTGCCCCCTCTGTTAAACTGACGACTGCGTGCAGGCTTAATTAATATCAGGCTGAAGCCCTCAGAAGTTGCTTATATCCTAGAACACAGCGGCTCCAGCTTAATTCTTGTCGATCATGAATACCGGCATCTGCTCCCTCCCAATTTGAATGTCCGCGTCGTTGTATCTAATGATACTGGCCGGCTTGGTGACCCCTATGAAGAATTTCTGACCAGCGGTCGAGCATACAGCCAAGAAAGAGGCTGGGCTGGTCTCGAATATCAAGCCGACGAATCTTGGCCTGCTCTGCTTTGTTACACGTATGCCCTCTTTCCTGAATGATTTCCCTGATCCCAAACTCACCGGACGGACAGCTCTGGAACTACTGGGAAGGTATAAAGTGCTATGTGCAAAATCGAGAGTATCCTCATCTTCTTCATTAGCCCAAGGGAGTCGTAACTACTCTTCGCGGATCGTATCTTGCTGCTATCGCGAATGCGTATGAGTCAAGAATCCATCGAGAATCTACGTATCTCTGGTATGGTTCAAGCAACAGTCTTGCTCAACTGGTACGACTCGTGTTGCCAGGATCCTCCCCATGTTTCATGCAGGAGGATGGACGTTTCCTTGGGCCAACGTCTTCGCGTTCGCCACCCAGGTGAGAGCAACTTCTTAATAGCGTGCTTTCGCGAAACTGAATCCATTTCGAAGATTACTCTCCGAACAGTCGATAATGCGCTCATCTGGAATCATTTCCTCCATTCTGGGGTCACACATTACTGCGGAGCACCCACAGTTCAGGTAAAATTGTTCCCAGGTACATTAAGCTAAACTGAGCTTTCTCGCTAGATTGGCATTGTGAACCATCCTGCTGCCAAACCGTTGTCTCGGCCCATATCGGCTATCATAGCTGGTAGGTGTACATCTATTATTTCCTTTTTCTGTCTCACTTCCTCTTGTTACAGGTGCCGCTCCGACCGCGAGTTTGGTCAGTGAATTGGAGAAGAAGGGAATCCAACCGATCCACGTCTATGGGCTGACGCAAGTGGAAACTATCTGGTGAACAGCTGGCGCTAACACAACCTTTTTCCAGGGAGGTGTGTTGATTCGGTCAATATTTTCTTGACCTTACATCTCTGTAGACGGTCAGTCGCCAACAAGCTGTTATTGTATTGCTCACTCACCGGCGCTTTACAGTACGGCCCTTTCACTCGCAATTACTCGCAGCCATCCTGGGCTGCACTTTCTCCGCAAGAACGATCCAAACTCATGGCACGTCAAGGCCACGCCTTCGCTACTGCTCAAGATGCTCGTGTTGTGTTTCCTCCAAAAAATGGCAGTGATACATTGGTAGATGTCCCTCGGGACGGTCAAACAGTGGGCGAAATCGTCACAAGGGGCAACATGTAACATTTTCCCTCCATACACTCGACTTGGACCGCTCATATTTTAATGCAGAGTCATGAAAGAGGTTCGAATTCCTCAAAGTCATCGATATCTTGATATGTATTTCGCAGTATTTCCGGGATCCGGAAGCCACCGCGAAGGCATTCCGTGGAGGTACGCCCGCTCTTGTCCTATTCAATATCTCTCGAGTTTACGGCTTAACAGGAAGCTTTAATACCGGGGATCTGGCTGTTATGCACCCCGATGGTGCTGTCGCCGTGGTCGATAGGTAGCCTTACGAGTTTCCAGACTTTGCGATTTTCGAGCTGATCAAATCGACAGGAGCAAAGACATTATCATCTCCGGCGGCGAGGTTTTTCTTCCCACATCCTTGCTCGACGATATTCCTGACTGTTGCCATAGAATGCTTCGAGTCTAGCAATAGAACAAGGTGAGAGCGTTGCTCTACAAAGCTGACATATATTGAAAGCGGTTTCTACCAGAGCTTTCCAGCCACCCAGATGTCCTCGAAGCTTCCGTGGTCGCTCGGAACCATGTTAAATGGGGCGAACGTCCCCACGCATTCATTATATTAAAATCCGATTCTGTTCCCCAATGGAAGGGTCGACATGATGTGTTCGGGGAGGAATTGAAAGTCTACGCCAAAGGGCGACTTCCTGGGTTTGCCTGTCCAGAATGGGTTCAGGTTGTCGTCGAACTTCCGGTAAGGCCCTTACCAGCCACTCGGATGTCTCCGCTAATGCCTTTTCCGGTCCGTTAGAAGACTTCGACGGGAAAGATCCTCAAGACGGATCTTCGAAAGATCGTCGCCAAGCTCTAGATTGTCATTTGTAGGTCTAAAGGAAAGACGCTCTGTAAACTTTAAGAATAGCAATGCATATTGTGAATTGTACACAGGGGTGAGTAAATAAACGAGCTTGTAATAATATATGATTCGTGTACGCCTCTTAAAATTAACTAAACCGAGTATCTCATGACGGATTAGGACCGACCGATAATCGCAGTATGCGGAACGACCCAGCATTTCTCTCGCATATGTAAATCTCGTCGTCTTTTCTCCCCAGGAACAGCACCTCATCCACCACCTCCGACTCCGCGTTATCACCAATCGAAAACTCAGTGCGTCCGACGGGCGATTTCGTAGATCCCGAGCTGGCCTTCTTGCCCGGAATGTGACTAAACCCGCCGCCCTTGGTTTTCGACGATAGAATCGTGGAGGACGTCGCCGATGCTGCCACCGGGGTTCCAATCTTCCACACGAACGGCCCGCGGCGGTTGATATTGGACGGCGGTGGGCTAAACTGCGGCAGCACCGTCCGCGACTCGTCCGCGGGCTTGAGCAGCGCATCGCTTAGATCGACGGCCTCCAGCCCGCCCTGGCGCATTGCAACAAGCACGGAGCGATCCTTGACGTCGAACGCCTCGAGCCGCTTCACGTCACCCATGCGGCCCAGCGACACTGCCTTGGCGTCCTCGCCCTCACCGTCATCGCTCCACATGAACCGCCCCTTGAGCACCGAGCGCCCGCGCGCGTCGACGATCGCGGTACTATGCCCACCCCGTGTCGAAAAGAACAGCGCGGGTGGTCCAAAGTGGCGCGGCTGCGCAAGGAGGGAGATCGGCGACAGCAGGGGCTTCTCCGGCTGCGAGAAGGCGGAGTCGGTTGCGGAGGGTTGCGCCGGAGGTGGTGGAACACGGAACGGGTGAGCGGGGTCGACGCTCTGCAATCGGAGGTCCTTGAGAAGCATATAATCGACGTCCTCTTCTTTCCGCACCGGGAGGTCCGGCGGAAGCAGCCCGTCCTTGTACCACGCTTGCATTAAAGATGCCTTCCAAGGCCCTGCACATTTGTTAGAGGGTGCTTCGCCAAGGAAACGAAATGGAAACTGACCATGAATATTATTTTTCGGATCGCGGTAGTACCATTTGCAGGGCGCCGTCGGTGCAGGGACGGGCAGCCCGGGCGGGGAAAACTGAATCTGTGTGAGGTCGGTGCTATTACTGCCGCTCGCCTCCGGCTCGTGTTCCGTGCGATAGTCTAAAAAGTCGGGGTAAGTAGGTGGGATAATGTATTCATCGGCGATCGACGCGAGCGGGAACTTTGGCGCAAAGGAAAGCTGCTGGAAGGTCGTGTACGGACCCATGCGCGCGGTCGCCAGCGCCACGAGTTCCTCGGCGTGCGACACGGTCGTCGTGGGCTCGTTGGCGGTCTCGCCATTCTGGTCCGAACCCTGGTCGCCCTGGTCCGGGTGTTCGTTGGCGATAAGCGGCGGCGTCGGCGGCACCTCTGTGCCGGTGCCCGTGGCGACGACAGTGGACCCAACAGCGACTGACACGCCGATGCTAACGTTGACGTTCGTGTCGTCGTCCGCGGGATTCTCCGCGTCGCCCGTCTCGCCCTGACGGACCTCGCGAGCACGCCGGCGCGCCGCCCTCCGCTCCGCACGTCCGATACGCACTTCCCGCACGCGCACCGTCGCCGGCTCCAGCCCAAACACATTCTGACCAAACACGAGAAACACCTCAACGAGGTCGTCGCCCTGCAGCTGCAGCTCGAGCAGGCGTGGTGAGTCGGGCAGGATGAACGTGCGCGACAGACCCAGCGCGGTGCGGTACGTCCCCGCAAACAACTCCACCTTTTCGCCGTTTTCTCCGCACAGAATCGCGAGGAAGCTAATCAGTGCGGATGCAAGTCAGCACTCGGTCTTGAGTAAGCGAGCTTATAAGAGACACACACCTCTTCTTGGCCGTCTCGACGGACTTTATGGTCAGCGAACCCTTGGTGCCGGGCAGCTTGACATACTCGAGCTTGGGCGGCGGCATGTGCGAGGACGTCGGTGTCGCGCCCGTTCTGCGCACTTCGTGCTCGGTCTTGAGCGCAGGCAGCGGCGGCCGGTCGTCCCGTCGCGCGTGGAACGCGTTGCTGATGATCCGGGGGATGAACCGCGAGCGAGAAGATGTCACGGAGAGGTTCGACGTGCTGTCCGGGAGGGACGCCGAGATAAGCGTAGATGGGAGGGTGGACGCGGTGCTTGGGCGCACAGGCTGCGCCGGCGAGCGCTCGGTGGACTGAGTGGAGCGGTACGAGCGCGAACGCGTCATGGGCACAGCGGTCGGATAAGGGGCAGGCGCCTCGGGGGCGTTCGGCACGAGCGCCTGGCCGATGAGCACAGACCACCGGCGCCGCCGACTCGACGGGCGGTCAGAGTGGCTCGTCTGCGTGGGAACCGAGTGTTCCGAGGTGCGCGGACTCGAGGGTTCCTCCTCGGCTGTTCCGAGAAGGATGGGCTGCTGCGGCTGGCGGGTTCCGGCAGGAGGAAGTTCGGGCAGTCGGCTCTCCATGAGCGCCTCGGCCAAACTGATCTGCCCGTCCACCTCGTCGTCCTCCTCATCCAAGTCGCCAAAGAACGGCGTATCCGGGTCGTTATCCAGCTGCCGCCCCGCGCCGCCAGACGGCGAGTGCGACAGTGCCTGACGGAGCGTCAAGAGGGTCGGCGTGGGGGACGGTTCGGACGGGGCGATCTGCGAATTGGACGCCGGCATCGACAACGTGAGGTCCAAGTTGGCTGGACGACTGCGCCGCGAGTTGGCGGGGGACAGCGCACTCGACAGGTCCGTTGGAGAGGTGGGGGTTGGCTGGGCGGGCAGGGCACTAAGATTGGCGGAAAGACGGACGCTCGTGCGCTCGTCGAGGGCCTGGCTCCCGCTTGCGCCGGCAGCGACAACATTGATTGCCTCATCGTCACTGGACTCGACCCAGTCGACTTTTGAGTCGGGATCGTTGCTTGCTCGTGGAGTAGCCGTGGGTCGGCGAGACATTGGGGCGGCTGCAAGCACATTTGATACAGAGCCCGCGCGTGACCGGGACTGGCGTGCTGCTGCGATGAAAGGAGGTGCGGGTTGGGGAGGGGACTCGTTCGGCTGGCTGTACGGTGGCGGCCGGCCGACTGGCTCGGGAGGCGGAGGCGGAGTCGCGCGTGGGGGTTTGAAGCGCTTGACGGTCGGTGTGCGCGGGATCAAAGGGGCAGGGGGCGTTGGGGAGGGCGGGGGCGGAGGGAGGTTGGGAATGGTGGGATGAGAGGATTTTCGGGGGAGCTTGCCGCGGGTGATGGACTCGCCTGGGGGCGGGGTAGACAGACTCGCTTTCCTCTGTTTCTCTGCCGAGTCGCGGATGTCATGCTCGAGGGGAGCGATGCCGATCTTCTTGACAGCCTCCCTGCGCTGTCGGTCGCGCTCACGTCTTATCTCGACGTCCATGCGCCATTCTACAGCCTTTTTGATCTCTTCGAGGGCATAGACGCGGACGCCGTCTCTGCGGCCGGCGATGGCGACGAGAACGCCGCGCTGCTCCATGACGACGACAGACTTGAAGCTGACGCGGCGGACGAGGGCGTACGGCTGGGAGACGGGGGGAGAGACGAGGGGGAGAACATCGAGGCCTTGGGCGTGACAAAGGAGCAGATAATGGGGGGCGAGAAAGGCGCCGCTATGAGGAGGGGTGCTGAAATGGGATGGGGAGAGGTCGGCGGTGACGACGGAAAGAGAGAGGCCGAGCTCAGTGAGGGTCGGCGGGGGCAGCCGGGGCGGAGGGGTGACTGGACGGGCTGGAGTGGGGGACGGAGAGCGGGACGCCGAGGCTTGTGCCGCAAGAGGAGACGGCGGGGCACGGTCCTCGCGTGTGGAACCCGGAGCTCTTTGCGCGTTAGCTGGCTGGCCGTCGCGGCGATGGATGAGGTTTGTGAAGAAGCCGGAGAGCCTGTTTGACGAGCGGACCTGGTGGAGAGTGAGCGGGACAGAGTGACTGCAGCTGGATACGGACCTCTGCGGTGGAGCGGTGGCGGTTTCTGCGCTCACTGGGGGCGAGTGCGGAGTCGGGGGCGGCGCTGGTTGTGGTGGGCGAGACGGGCGGTGCGGGGACGGCATTCGTCGTCTGCAGCGTGGATGCTCGTCGAGCTTGCTCCGAGTCGGGCTCTGTAACGAGGACCTCGGGCATCGAGTGGACGCTTGCGGCCTCTGCAGTGGACAAGGAGGGCCCACGACTGGAGTCGTTCGGGCTTGGGCCGTTATGGTCCTCCTCCTGGGCGACTATTTTGTCGAGGCCGGCGGGGGCGGGGTCGTCGTGTACCTGCTGTATGCCGAGGGGAGCCTCGTAGACGACGAGGCCGTCGACTTGCTCTGCCCATTCGGATGTCATCGAACACCGCACAGTGGATCCAACAATTTCGAGTCCGGCCCGTACAAGGCACAACACAGAACCACACAAGCCTTTATTCAAAACTCTCACAACGAATATCCAATCTGTCTGTTACTGTTACTGTCCGCGTCGCAAACGTCCTTGCTGGCAACGGGGGGCTTTTTTTTTTTTTTTTTTTTCGTTCACAACATGGTTTCAAACAAAAAAGTCCGACCGTCCTTCGATTCTGACCGCTGGCTGGCAGCTTGCACGAATCAACCTCTTCCCTCTCAAGTGACTTGGTTCTTCCTGACCAAATCTGCCAGTCTGAGTCTCTCACCGCCATCCGAGCTCTTGTCCCCGTCGCCGACCTCGCTGACTAATCTCCATGACGTCGACGTCGCCGTGCGGGTTTCAACAGCCCCGGAAGTGCCTTGATACGAGGAACGCAACAAGTGCACTTGTGGAGCGTCCGCGGTCGTCCGGATCACAGTGATATTCGTCTTGTTTCCCAGCTTGACCAAAAAATAGTGATAAAGGTCTGGGATAATTCTATTTGGCACCCCCAGGTTCCGTCGGCACCCGGGTGGTGCTATATGGCACCCGTGATTTGTAATGTGATCTTTGATAGCATGGGCTGATGGCGCGCGGCGGGATTGAGCGGGATGGCCCGCATTTCACCACTTTGAGCGTAAATCCATCTCTAGGTAGTGTTTAATCAAGATTAACTTACATGTATGCACTGCAGAGGTGCTCCCTTCATTTCGGGGGCAAAATTCACACTTTTTTGGCTAAAATGCAACAAAGGCAGCATTTTTGATGGTGTTAAGCTCTAAAACGGGTGGAGACTTGGCTTGGAAGGGCAAAAGTCACTCGCACAGAACATAATTTCTGCTCTGGGGGTGCATTTGGCGGCCCACCGCCACAACTCACCCCCAAAATGCGGCCGGATATGTGGTTCAAGCTTTCGGCGCGCCTTCGGCAACCGTTCTCGTATCAAAGTTTGCCGGGCTTGCCGTGGTGCCAAATAGAAAAATGTTCTATGGCACCCGGGTGGTGACGGCACCTGGGGGTGCCAAATAGAATTATCCAAAGGTCTGTGCTCTCGAACAATTCAACGACATCCCGTTGACATGCCCGCCGTCGGTATCAAGTCGTTGCCGCACGTGTGTAATGCCCCGGGATGCACCATATTCGTCCAGTATCGCCTCACAGTATCGCCTCTCAGTTCTCCTGTTTTTGAACCCTGTGAAATGGCGCGCTTACTTTGACCGACTTCTGCTCTAGTGTCCGACGAGACGAAGCACCTGGGTTTTATTTATTCTCGTCAACGAACCGGTGACCATTTGTCTGGGCTACGTACGAACGGGTCTTGAGTGTCCGAGCCAAACGGCGTTTACCACTTTCTGATTGCCATTCCCCGCGAGTCCGTTCATCAACCGTTATCGTGGATCTGGAATGAGATTTTCCTTCATCGCAGAGAGGTTCGAGTATAGGTAACAATGCACGCATTCTACACAAGTATTTGTAAATCTTGGACGACGTGCGCTCGAATACCATTTTTTTTTTTTAGCAAAGACAAAACGGGCTACTGAACGAATGGGTAGACCGGTACGTTTGTTGAGAAGTAAGTCAAGGAGGTAATAGCGTATAGTAGTTCGAAAAACCTCAACTCAAAACTGGGTAACGACGAATGGGTAGAGGAGCGATGTTCCCGATTCAGAAGCAAGTGTTGGACGAGGTAGCATAGCGCAGTTCGAAAACCTCGAGACAGAACTTGGTAACGAACGAATGAAGAGTACGTTTCCGCAAGTGAAGGAGGAAACGGTGGATGTAGTTCGAAAAACCTTGAGGCGAAACTGGGTAACGAACGAACGAATGGGTAGGGAAGTTGGTTCCCGAGAGCCAAGGAGGGCATAGCGTAACGTAGAACTCCAGACGATGGGCACGATGGTGTTGGTTAGCATTGACAGACTGAAACATATGTTCATTAGCGGCCGCGGCGCATCCACAGTTAACTTTACGCACCGCAGGTCGCTCGAATCCCTCATGTAATGTGATTTCTCCCTTTATCAAACCAACGCACGGCGGACTCTGGCGCGGAGGACGCCGGCGGCGCGCTGTGGATAGCGAGGTCAGTAAAGCAAGGCCAGAGTAAGGCGGAAGCCAGTCGGGCGGACGTACACGAATCGCGACGGCGAGGCGGACGATGCCCGTGGTGCCGCCTGGAGCAGTTGTTGGGGCAGGGTGCTACATTCGAATCAGAATTCAATGGCAATTCAGAAATTGAGAAGACCAACGGTGATGGAGGCAGCGACAGGAACGTTCTCCACTAGTATCAATGGAGCCACGTCTGAATGGTAGGTGGATTGGTCCAGCGCGAAGAAAAAGCACATTGTAGAGGCAGGAAAGAAGGCGGAGAAGAAATATTGAGAGTCAGGCACTATATGTACCCCCGCGCCCGGCAGATCGCCGCGAATACGAGGACATAAAAGCAAGGCAAAAAGAAAGGCAAAACTCTGCTTAAATTAGGTGCACCGCGAGCCTGAATTTCAATAGCGCAGCTAGATCGAAGAGGGCAAAGTGTGAGGTTCCCAGAAGTGACGGAGGACGCATAATATTTAAGCTCGAGGACGACCCTGAGCGTCGGCGTGGCGGGGCGATTGACCCTGATGGCGGGGGATCGTCGTGTCGAGCGCGCTGCGTCGGGGTTTTGAGGCCTCGTGTTGCGGCGGCGAGTACTTTTCGAGCACATCGAGGTCTTGGCCATCCTGCTGTTGCGAGGAGGATGCCTGCTGTTGTGATAAGATGCCTTGTTGGATTTGCGGCGTTAGCGGGGAAAGAAGGACCTGGATAAGGTGCGTGTTTAATTTACCGATTTGGCCAATTGATTGATCGTCTTTCCTTCGTTCTTACTCTCATGGACTCGAGTCAAATATCGGAGCCCGATCGCAGTGCACAAATATTCTGGAAAACGGAGCCCTGGCCCTACAGCCGCCGATTCGCCTCCGAGCCGAGCAGAAAATGGAATTCAAACCTGATGATTACGCGCTTGTTGCGGAACGCGTCTGGAAGCCGAGCGCAACACTGCGTGATCTGACCAGTCCCGGATTCGCCGACGAGCTCCTAGGCTATGCGTCTGTCTCAGGATAGAAAAGATGCGGCCACTGCGTTAACGGAGGCCCAGAAGACTTCAACTCCAGTCACTGACAAGTGCCACTTGAGTTTCACGTCAGCTGCTCCGCGTCGGTGTTGCCCCAGCATCATTCCCGACAACCTCTTCAGCAGCTTGCCATTTTCTGGACGCGTCTGTGGCCTACTTGACCTTGTTCCACGCGTTCTTCCTCTAGCGTGACCGCCCGTGACATCTTCACAAACGTTCGGGCACGTTGCCGCCTCTACGTTCCAGTTATCGCATAAATATGCTCTCCGGCAGAATGAAACCATGTTCAGCTTGGTGGTAGCCCGAGTCCGGGCACAATAGGCTCCTGGTTTGCCCTCGACCGGAGAATCAAGATTGTTCAAGAATTACCAAAAGTGGATCGGGTACAGCATCAGAAAGAGGAGCGCTCGACAGTGCCAGGTATCATGGGCCGTGCTGTACAGATGGCCAGCCTGTTGGTCGAAAATCGCCTTCTGGAGAGCGCTGAACTTGCTGCCGGGCGAGGTTCGCCACCTAGTTTGGACGTGTTCTTGTCCTTGCGCTTGTCACTGCGGCGGGAATGGTTGTATGGCGCAGATCTCGGAGCGGATGCTGAATGCGCCGCAATAAAAATTCCAACTTGCGTCAAGGCGTGGCTAGAAACAGCGTACAGTATTTCGCCGACACAGAGGACACAGAAAGCGTGTAGCAGAAATTTCTGGACAAGGCTTGAGGTCGCAACTGATTTACTCCCGCAGCTCGCGACCCTTTCGCTTCTGCCATGTTCAACATATGCAAAGATTTACTGGTTGTCTCCCAGATTTTCCACATTTCCAAGATTGTAGATGAGCACGAGCGCAGGTGGCTTTTCTCGAGGTCTGCATGGGTTCGGTTGTGCATGCTGCAATGTCCACCAGCGCGGGGGAATCGTACTGCTACTCCTCTTGAACGCCGGACGGACTTCCCGACCCGAACTCGGTGCAATGGTTGTGCTCCCCGTAATCTTGACGGGTGGTCGGCGCTGGAAGGACGAGGGGTTCTTGTTTACATGAACAGATGATGAAGTTGAACAAACATCAAACTCTAATGCTAACGGGTTGGGCTATCTCACTCAGGACCTATCCCACTCACTAAATTCCCTTCTTCCTTCAATATTTCTCATCCATACGAGGACATAGAGCCTGAGCCAGCAAATCCACTCCGCGTGCGAATGGGATTCTTCCACCTCTCAGGGCCCCTGCAAAGGTTGGTCCCGAAAAGTGGCTTTTCTAGGGTGAAACTTCACGATTTTCTCGTCCGAAAAGTGGCTTTTTCACGCCCTAAAATCCGGCGACCCTTGTCCAAAAAGTGGCTTTTCGAGTCGGGATTTCCGGATTTCGCTTCGACCCAGCTCGTTCTCCCGTATGTTCGACAATGTCGGCGAAGCTTGATGAACAGCGACCGCAGAGTTGTTTCAGGTGGTCGGGGAGCTCCAAAAAGCCCCTCCGATAACCGCGCTGCGCAGAAAAAAAGAATTGTCGACACCGGCTACCCCCGTCCGAAAGTGGCTTTTTGAGGCTCAAATCGGCGAAAACGAGTGGCTTTTTGAGGCTGAATCTGGGGGTTTTTTGGGACCAACCTTTGCAGGAGCTTCCCGGGCCCTCACCTCTCTCAAAACGCAGGCACTGTGTGAACCTTACCAGCAAGGTACCCGAGGGCCCCATCGCTGAACGAACTGTTTTTTTTTGCGCAAGGACTCTCTTCTCGTCAAGAGAATTCTCCAGCGGAGTGGCCGCCGACTGATTTCACTTGATTCCACTCGCGGTTTGGTCAACACACTCTCATTGGTCCAGTCATTCTCCGCATCCCGGCCATTTCGAAACACACGTTTTGTCCCTACCGCGACCTGGGCACGCACGCCTACATTGATCTCTCCGTTGCGTACTTGCTTCCTCGGTGTTTACTGCCCCTCTTACCGACCAGGCTCGGTGTCCAGAGAAAGGAACCCCGCCCTTCCCCGCCACTCCTTCAAGTTTTCAAACTTCTTCGCTCAGTATGTAGCCTTCATCTGCTCTGTCTGATTCCGAGATTCAGAATCTTCATCATGCAAAGGGCTTTATTTAATCTTTATTGTACCCATGTCCTCGTATGCTCCGTAGCAAACACTTCAGACCGCCTCTTTTTGCGACATGGTTGATTTTTTTTCTCATGGAATTTAAGGGCCATATAAACGCGACGCTTACGGCAAACAGGGGTCAACCATGTCACGACTCGTTCGACGCGGTCTGCGGTGGAGACGCCCATACAGCAGCGTTGCCGCGTCTGATATCGACCACTTCAAGACTATTCTGCCTCCGCACGCCATCCTATCCACTCTTTCTCCCTCTACCCTTCCCGCCGCAGAGCTCGAGCCGTACAACAATGACTGGATGGGCAAATATCACGGCCGCGCGACCACCGTTCTCAAGCCAAAGACCACCCAGCAGGTCAGCGATATCGTCCGGTGGTGCGCCGGTCGCGACATCCCGATCGTGCCTCAGGGCGGCAATACCGGTCTCGTTGGCGGTAGCGTTCCACTCAAGGACGAGCTCGTCGTCTCGCTCGCCAACATGAATTCGGTTCGCTCGTTCGACCCGGTCTCTGGTACGTATTGTGTTGCTATTGTCCCACAGAAGCGTGAACAGACTCCAGGAATTTTGGTCGCCGATGCCGGGATGCATCCTGCAGTCGCTCACTGACTATGTCGCGCCCCACAACCACATCATGCCCGTGGACCTGGGTGCCAAAGGCAGGTTCGTATGTTCTCCGCCCCGCGCCAGGTCTATTCACACAACGCAGCTGCCACATCGGCGGCAACGTCGCAACTAACGCCGGAGGTCTCCGGCTTTTGCGATACGGATCTCTGCATGGCTCCGTCCTCGGCCTCGAGGTTGTGCTCCCAGATGGCACCATTCTCGACCAGCTGACGACGCTTGCGGAAAGACAACACCGGTGCGCGTTGCTTATTTTTCTCGACTTTTTTTCTTGACGGCTGACTCAATTCAGGCTACGACCTCAAGCAGCTTTTCATCGGTGCAGAGGGCACCCTCGGCATCATCACAGGCGTCTCGATCCTCACCCCGCCATCGCCGCAGGCCTCGAACAACGTTATACTTGCTTTACCTCACTTTGACAACGTCCAGCCGTTGTACCGCACTGTCAAGCGCCAGCTCTCTGAGATACTTTCCGCGTTCGAGTTTATCGACCGCACCGCGTACGACCTCGCGGTCAAGCACGGCCAAGGCCGCGCCCTCTCCGATGAGGACGTAGAAGGTGCCGCCTGCTTCGTCCTCGTGGAGACAAGTGGCGGTCGGCGCGAGCACGACGAGGAGGTGGGTTACCTGCCTTCGTACCGGCTTCGTGCATGCGCTGACTTCGTGCGCAGAAGCTGACAGACCTCCTCACGTCACTGCTCGAGGCGGACGCGCCGCTTATCAAGACGGGCGTGCTCTCACAGAACCCCGCGCAGTTCTCATCGCTGTGGGCACTGCGCGAGGGCGTTACCGAGGCAGTGTCGAAGGAGGGCAAGGCGTACAAGTACGACATCTCAATCCCGCTCGCGTCGTTCCAACACGTCGTCGACACCACGCGAGAGCACCTGCGGTCCAAGGGCCTTCTCGGCGAGCACGCTGTCAAGCATGTTCTTGGCTATGGCCATGTTGGCGATGGCAACCTGCACCTGAACATCGTCGCTACAGCGTACACGCAAGAAATTCAGGATGCGCTTGAGCCATTCGTGTACGAAGCTCGTTGGTAAGTTGCTGAGTTTAGCCTTTGGCAAATATTCTTACGCGCCGCAGCTTCGTACCGTGGCTCGGTATCTGCGGAACATGGTATCGGGGCGATGAAAACACACGCGCTGCACTACTCTAAAAACGACATGAGCATCGAGTGGATGAAAAAAATCAAGGCGCTGTTCGACCCGCGAGGGATCATGAATCCTGGGAAGGTGCTCGAATAACTAGCATTTATATCATTTCGAAGAGTACACGTTTTATTCCCGGTTCTATTTGCGCCCGACGCGGCGCGCGCCGATAGAAGCGAGCGCGGTCTTGCCTGTGAAGAGTGTGGCGACGCCGAGGATACCACCGTACAGCAGGACTTGTCCCAGTTTGAGGTCGACCCAATACCAGACGAGCAGGCCCTCGAAGGCGCCGAGCGTCGTGATGAAGGGAAGGATGCTCGGTGAGAAGAGTCTCGGAGCAGCCAGGGAAAACTTGGCTCCACTGCTTGCGCGATTAGCTGTGAGAAGATGGAGTTCTAGTGGGTGCGTACCAGCCCGAGAGGATGGCCCACTGGCGCGACGGCGAGGCCGGTGAAGAGCGCGGAGACGGGAATCGGGGGCACTTTCTGCGGGGTGCGGAAGGTGTGCACGATTGTCGGGAGCAGGGTGGAACGACGCCTCGTCGGGATGTTGCGGGGCGGGATGCGATTCAGGTAGAGTAAGATCGAAGAGGTCAATTTTGAGAGGCGAGTGCTTCGGAGAGCCGATAATGAGTGTAACTTGCAGTGGGGACGAGGTGGTGGGCGGGATAGACAGCGGAGGCTTGGCCATGTTCTGCAACGCGTTCGAATCAAGACTACATGCAGCAAAGTAGGAAGACGCACGAGCTCGAACTTAGGATTTGCCTGCGGGGGTGACTCGCAGCGGCTGGATGCCTTCCTCGCCCGTCTCGGGGTCGTAGAAACGCAGGAAGGTCTGCAACGGCTGGACGCCCTTGCCGCCTTCCTTGCCGCCATTTCTCCTCCACCACCTGGAAGGTCAGTTTTAGGCTGTCCGTGGGCCCAACCGCCATCGGGTGGAGGGGCTTTTCGACCAACTTGAGACTGCAATAGTTGTATTATTTGCGCGGTTGCAAGTCAAGTATACATACACCTCTGTGCGGATCCCGGCGCCTGTGGAGTCGTAGGTGGTTACACGGGGGGCATGTAGAGTGAGGACCGACGCCCGCGCCGTTGCTGCAAGGAGCAGCAGGCTAGAGAACAAGTGCATTTTGAAAGATAAAGTCGACGTGGAATGTGTGACACGGGCAAGTCACACCTTGCCGAGTGCCATCATTCACGGTTTGGCTTCAACCATTTCGTTGGCGTCTCCTCCCTTCCATTCCCCGCCCGATCCTGCCGCCCTTCCACCTCTCTCTTGCTCTAATCAATACTCCGATCCATTTCCCTGCCTTCTTCTTGTCCTATCTGCATCGCGCCACCATAATTTGGAAAGTAACCCTGACCTCAATCTATGGTTTGTTTTCCGGAAAAAAAAACTCTCAAAGCGCCGCTCACCCCGCTGCAGCTCGTATTTCAGGACGTCAATGGTTTCCCTATCAAGTTTTTTATCCAAAAGGACCTCGCTGAAGATATCCAAGCCGAGCTGTGCGAGACCATCACAGTATGCCACTCGTTGACTCGGAGCGATGATTTACTGACCAGCGTCCTGCAGTCCCTCGGGGGCCGTGTGGAGAGCAAGGTTCCACGCCAGGGCTTCATCCTCGTCGATTATGGCAGCACCGAGGAGGGCCGTCTTCGTTCATGCTGGACCAGCGCAGAACGGCCCGAACGCTACTTTGTGCCGTACACCTTTGTCGAGGCCTGCAAGATCGCGGGCACGCTACTGAAACAGATATTTCTTGAGAATGGTTTGCCCATCCCCATGCACATCCACTCCAGCATCGCGAACCCCAATGCCCGCAGCGCGTTGAGTCAACGCATAATGGTAGCGTTTAAAATCTATTTTGAAATTGTTCCCGGCTAACGCCGATGTCCTTTCTCTAGCACTCTGGCGGCAACCCGGATTCTCCGGCCCATGAAGCGCGTGTCATATTGGCGGACCCCAACACCGAAGTTTTCCAGCATCTGGTCAAAACATACCAGGGCGAGCCAGACAAATATATTGAATCATATCTATGGGTCAAAAAGTGCGTCGAACGGGGCGCGATCCTATACACGCCAGTGGTATACAAGAATCCCGGCGGACGCCGTCCGGGTGAAGAGTACGCATCTGCTTGTCGCGCTGCACTGCTAGTTGACTGACTTGCATTTATGATAGACGAACACTTGTTTACTGAAGAGGACGAGCAGAACCTCGCAGATTGGATTGCGATCAAGATCCCGTTCAAGGAGACGGGCGGGCGAACGGGAAACCGACTTTATCAGCAGCTTTGCGACCTGAGCGGTGAACCTGAATACGCGTGGGTCGCGCGTCACACATGGCAATCTTGGCGTGAGCGATACAAGAAAAACGCTACGAGACTGGATGCCCTCATCTCGGCGATCGTGGCGCAGAAGAAGCCGACGCTGGGGGACAAGGGCCAGTACGGGTACGTTCGCCAAGCGGAAGAAAAGCAGAAGAAACAGCGCAAGTCGAAGAAGAAGAAGAACGCGTCCACGGTCGAGGAGGAGTTTCTCGCTGGCAGCAGCAAGTTGGAAGGCATGGGCGTGTTTTCTGTTCCAGGGCTGGAAGAGCTGCCGGACCCTGACGACATGGGCGAGCTACCACTCGGCATGGTGTTAGCGGGCACGCCGGGCGTGGTGGCGCCGGCACGCGCAATGCCCAGCAGCACGGCCGGTGCAGGACCGTCCCGGTCAAGTCCCGCCGAAGAGGAGATGGACGAGGACGAGAGCGAGTGGGCGGTCGGGTTGGTACTTCGCCTCCTCCGTTGTGGGGAAAACGGAGGGCAACTGAAGAGCCGGATGATGCCACTGGTGCTAAGCGGTCGAAACCAAAGTGCGTCGCGTTGGTGTTACATTGGTTTCCGGGCTGATGCGTATTTTACAGCGAACCGGCACCTCCGCAGAAGACGGAAAGCAGACCAAAAACCGCTAGGGAACTGGGCGTGCTCCATGAGGCGGTCCGCCAGATTGCGGCGACAACGCGGTTTACTGTGGAAGAGGTGCAGGAGTTCTACGATCGATGCGGGGAAATGGAGCGGACGCGGACGCGATTTGAGGCGATGCGGGCGCTGTTGACGGAGAGGTTTGCAGACAAGGTGTGGGAGGAGAACAACGTGTAAAGGCAGGCAAAGAGGATTCCGCTACAAGTACAAATTTCATTAGTCGCTTGCAATGAGGCAGCAATAAAAGTCCAAGCGGGGGTAGTGGCAGACGGCTCTCTTTCGCAACCACGCATGACCGCCGATGGTCCCTGGGGTGCTCGCCGCTCTTCGCAGGTCGTCCTCGACGGCGCCGGCGCCTCCAGACGAGCCAGTCGCGGCTTCTTCTCACTGTTTTCCTCAAAAGGGAAGCAACAGCCTTCAATCCCCGTCTCTTCTCCTCCGCCCATGAAACTTCAACGCCCAAGATCCTCCTTCCCGGCCAGCCCTCCTTTGCCTCAGCGATTCGATGCTATTTCTTTGACTTCAGCTCACCGCGACGACCCGGCTTTCTCACGAGATCCTAATGCGCACCCTTTCATGGTCGCTCCACCAAGGGATGCTATACGCACCTTTGCACCCGTCGTCCCAGCGACCGATTTTTCTCGATCGCCCGCTCCCGCTACCTATTGAGCCTGCCCTAAGCCAACGGCCGTTTGTTCCTCCCAACCAGCCACCGCCGAATATCCCCGGCGTGCGGTATGAGGACTATTATAGCTCTCCTCAGGCATCGCACTCCTCATTGACATTGCCGTCCAATGATTCCTCCGCGTCTAGTCATATGTCGCCGCCCCCGTCATCCGTGTTCCTTTCTCGTATTTCGACTCCTACCGGTATGCCCCCCGAACCGCGACAAGACCAGTCTGCGACAGTCGCGTCGCCGGTCGCAGAGCAACCTGAAGCGCCTCATGGAAGGGATGAATCCGAGGATTCCTTCACGTCCGACTCGGACTCTATCGCAGAGCTCAAGCGCCGGCAGCGCGAGGTTGTGAACGCATATGAGCAGGGGCTCAGCCGCGGCACCCCCGCAAATGTTCACCCATCTGACGAGGCCAGTTCGAGCCACCGGCCCATGTCTCCGCCCCCAGAGTATGAACCCGTTGCACGTCCAATGCCGTTCCGCAACGACTCTGCTCCGGAACTGCGTCATGTAGATCCTCCAGGGCTGCCTCATCGGTCTGCAACCGCGCCCATTCCAGCAGCTCCATCCCAAACCGTATCGAGACGCCCCACTGACCGCCGTGCGCAGGCCTATGACCTTGATCGCATCGACGAGCTGGACGAAAGTAATCCACTTGGCGTGGCACTTCATCACGAGGGGCCTTTTCAGGCCATTGCGTCAATGTTAAAAAGCAATTCGCCGCATGAGAATCAATCAGTGCCCCACATGCGTCCTTTGAAAGTTCGTTTATTCTACCAAGTATCTGCATCGTCTCATGTTTCTAGGCTCCGAAACCTGGCTATAATGGTGGTTCGTTAGGAATCTCACCGGGCCAAATTCTCCCCCGCAATTTCCCGTATTATCAGGCTCCCGTCCAGCCTGCGCTCAAACAGGATTACCCCACTCCACAGGCTTCGACGTCGTACCTTGCACCGCAACCACAATTTGACCAGTCACCGTACACGCAAAGTCATATGCGAGCACCTCCCATCGCACGAGAGCCTGTCAATCAAGACCCTCGGTGGTCGCAACCGCCTGTACAAACATCTTACGACGCGCGAGCCTCTTACATGTCTCAAACGCAGTATGATCCCGTGGATCAGCCTTCACTGCTGCAGAGACCAGCGCACACAGGGAACTCTATGTATTCCCCACCACCTTCAGCGGATCGTCGCCCACCGCCGCAGAACCCCACCCACACAGGGAACTCTTATCATTCCCAGTCAAATTCATCACATTCGTCGGTCGCTTTTTCGTCCGAGGACGCGTATGGAGGCATCGAGGAGGACGTTGCACCTAGGCGAGATCGATACAGCGCGCCTCCTGTCCCTACCACATCGCAGGAGCTGCACTATGGCCAGAATGGGTCTGACCCACGGAGGCACACCGCACAGCCGGGATTTAATCCTGCGGACCCCCGTCTTTTCCAAGATCCGGCTCGGGGCAATGTCGGGTCCAACGCCCGCCACAGTTCGGGCCAGCCTGTTGCCGGATTTCTCGACCCTCGAATTTTCCAGCAGCGTGACCAGCTCAATGCTGGGCAGAATTCATCAGCAATGCGCCACAGCCCCAACGGACCACCTAATCCACCTACGCAGGCTTATCCTGCGCCGCAATTTGCGGGTTACAACCAGCCGCAAGCTGCTCAGACGCCGCCGAATGAACACGATCGCAGAAGACCCGCGTCGTATCAGCCACAACCTGCACCATACGTAAATCGTGCCCCGATGCAGCATCCTCCCATGGGTGAACACGATCCTCGGAGGCGGGCATCTTATCAGCCCGTTCAAGGACCCCCACCAGGAGCTGCGCCTGCCGATCCTGGACGACACCAGTTTGAACGGAGCCAAGAGATAGCCGCGCTGGCCCAAGATCGAGAGCAGAGTGTTACAGTTGCGCCCTCGATTGCTCCTACCAACGCAAGTAGCACCATGCCTCGGTGGTTACCTCAACACACTCCGAAGAACCTGGTCATGCCCACGCCTTTGCAGCAGAGTTCTCCGCTGCCGGGCCACTCCGGGCCTCGGTCGCACCAGGCTCGGCCTTCGCCGAACTCGTCGCAAGTTAGATTGCCACTACAGCAATCGCAACCGACGAGAGCTCAAACAATTCAGATGGTACAGGACAAGGACGGCGGGCGCCACTTTTTACGCAAGCGGGCCAGCGTCGTTGCACCACCTTCCGCTCCCTCGCGGCCCGTACCTCCGAAACCTCCTGTACCCCGACAGCGGTCGTATATGGAGCCCCCGCCCACGGTGCCTGAGCCCCCAGTTTCTCGACGACCAGTCCAACAGGAAAAGAAACGACCAAAGAGACTCTTGAGCAAGCGACGCTCGGACCTCTAGACATTCCTTACTCACCGCATATTCACTCATTACCTAGATAATCAAAGTCGTCGTGTTTTCTTGCTTTGGACGACAGCTGCATAATATACCTCTATACCACATCTTGTATCACTTAACACTGTATGCCTCCACATCAACGAAGGGTCCACTTTGCATGCAAAGCCTCTACCCGGAATGCGTATCAGATTGAGAAGGCGACGAGAAAAAATACAACACCTAGAGTGTGAATACAAGGCGCGTCTGCCCGCTAGTAAGTTAAGCGGAACATGAACTGGAAACTATACTGTTTTGTGTCCGGGTCCCAATGAGACCAGTTCCAGTACCCCGCGTCGTCGGTCTCGTCCTCAATCTCACGAGCCGGAATGCGGAAGGCGATAGTTTCGTACGGCTCGGCAGCGACCTGGAATAAGAAATGTGAGGTCGGAAAATGGGTAACGTGGTGCAGGACGCACGATGAGGTACTGGTACGCCTTGTTGGGCGGCTCCCGTTTCTGCTCCCAAGCACTCATGAACCGCCTGCGGGGCATCACGTCCGGCTTTATCTGCGGAAGATGCACCTGCACCATCATGCCCTCCTTTCCAGTATCCCGGTCGCGGACTTTCGTGACTCGGTAGCCAGGTCGCCCAATTTTGAGGAAGACTTTGCGCTGCACCGCGCTTTGGGTGGGCGCAATCATCAGCTGCGAGTCCTTCGCATCGCGGGCGGCGCGGCGGGCAAGGTTGGTCTGATGCTTTTTGCCCTGCGTGTGCGCGAGGTATGAACCTTCATTGGTGTGAAGGGTAAGGCACAGACGACACTCGAGCGAACCGAGATGATTTCGAAGAATATAGGGATCCTGGACATGTTCGGTTAGAGATGAACAGACGGCCATAGGAAATGGTGGTACCTTTGCAAGATCTATAGTCTCCAACGCAAGTTTGCGAAGACGTTCGCGTCTATCCACATTCGTTTCGCTCGCACCGGCGACACCACCACCCCCGAATTTGGACCCAACACGATTTTGGAAATCTGGTCCCTCAAGTTAGCAGCAGTCCACTCGTAGATGCAGACACACTCACCCATGCCGGCGGAAGAAAGCTGGAGGAAGGCTCCTGCCAAACAAGTCCCGCATCGACGCCGATCAGAGATCACTCGATCACAGAAATTATTTTGCCTTCGCTAAATTCGGTCTTGACTATGGCCGCACTCAAGCGCCCTCTGGACGACCCTTCAACAGTCCGCAAGTCTAAAAAGACCAAGACGAACGATGTCGCGAGCGAAAATGCGCCCCAGACCGCTTCTAAATTGGTCTCAGACGACGTTGACTTTCCTCGAGGTGGTGGAACCAGCTTTACTCCCCTTGAGGTCAAAGCCATTCGCGCGGAAGCTGTGAAGGAGGCAAACGCGGAGTTATTTGAAGTGCGTAACACGTTCAACTTTGCATGCGATTCGCTCACATCGAATGAACAGGACGCTCAAGAGGAAGCTAAGCAGTCGAAAAAGCGCAAACGAAAGTCGGATGTGCAGGCGGCGCCTTCCACCGCTGCGGACAAGGGCGAAAGAATCCGAATTGAGCACTTGAACTACAAGGTACATTCAGGTCGTTGCGTACTCGAGGCATAATTAACAGGCGTTTAGCGGCTGAATATCGGTATGAAAATACTAGGCCAGATAGTTTCAATTGAGCCTTTGGCCCTCATCATTTCCCTACCGAACCAACTCTTCGCGCATTGTACCGATCACAAATATATCCTCTCAATTCACTACCCGACTGGAGAGCAGTATGGATGAGGACAACGACGAGGAAGAGGTTGACGAAGACGACGACTCATCTCCAGCTCATATCCCCGACCTCTCCGACATATTCCGTCCGGGCCAATATATTCGGGCTGCCGTTACGACAGTCCACGCGCCTGGTTCCACCGATATGTCTGGGATCGGCAAGTCGAGAGACGAAGTCGTGAGGGCTAGTCGACGCGTGGAACTGAGTCTGGTACCGGAACGAGTCAATGCTGGCGTCCACAAATCCGACCTCAAGACTGGTTTTGTATGTCCAGCTTGTTGCTCGGAAGAATGTCATATTCATTTTTTTTGGCGCTATAGACCCTTTCCGCGGCTGTTCAGAGTGTGGAAGACCACGGCTACATTCTCGACCTAGGAATTTCCGGGATTTCGGGATTTTTATCGTTCAAAGATGCCAAACGCGGACCCTTTGAGGCCAAAACCAAGCTTCCCGTCGGACGCCTGATCGACGTGACTGTCGCCAGTGTCTCTAGCAATGGACGTACATGCAATGTTGACGCCGACGTAACAACCTTCCGTGGATCCTGTGTGCGTGGGCCAATACATCATTTTAAATTCTCGTCTGATATATTCATCAGTTATCCGAAGTCACTAACGCGACTTCAATTCTTCCTGGTACCCTCGTTCAAGCCCTCATTACTGCCGTTCATCCCACCGGACTCAACCTCCAGGTTCTCGGCTTTTTCGATGGCACGGTTGACCAGCTTCATCTTCGGCCAGATGCGACCGAGAAGATGTATAAAATCGGGAAGAAGGTCAAGGCGCGGGTTCTCTACGATTTTTCCACAACACCACCGCGATTTGCGTTGGCCCTCACAGAGCATGTACTGGGGCTTGGCGTTCAAATGATCAAGGCAGGAAAGACGACCGACGCACGATCAATGCAGGAGGTCTATCCGATTGGTACCGTGTTGGAGACAGTGAAAGTAGCTCGACTGGAGGCGGAACGTGGTGTTATGGTTGACGTTGGTTCCGGCGCGTTGCAAGGCTTCATCCATGTAAGCTGATCCTTCTCTGACCGATAAATTTCTCACCACTCCGCAGATATCTCATGTTTCCGACGATCACGTTCCTTCACTTTCTGCCTCGGGACCCTGGAAGCCTGGCTCGGTCCACCGAGCTCGGGTGACCGGTTATTTCCCCTTCGATGGTCTTCTTCAGCTCTCCATGAAGTCCTCGGTCCTCGATCAAAAGTTTTTGCAAGTAGCTGATGTTCAAGTCGGCGAAGTGATTAAGGGCACTATAAAAAAACTGACAGACTCGGGCCTTTTTGTTTCAATGTCGGGCAATATCGATGGCGTCGTATGGCCAAACCATTATGCGGATATAACCCTCAAACATCCTGGCAAACGATTCAAGGCTGGTGCCAGCATCAAATGTCGGGTGCGGCATATCCCGTTTGTCAATAGAATTGAGTTGACTTTGGTGAAATAGGTGCTCGTTGTTGACCCGGAGCGGAAACGGATCTCCCTCACAGCTAAAAAGACGTTGGTCGAATCTGCCCTCCCCGTTATATCGACGCTGGAGGATGCCAAAGTCGGGACCGTTGTGCATGCAGTGGTCTTCAAGGTCTTCGAGAAGCATTTGATGGTAGAATTCTTCAACAATTTGAAGGCTGTGGTCCCTGCCAAGGAAGTCAGGTAGGCTGCTATATTCTCAGTTCACTATTCCTCATCTAACCATAGAGTTGAAGTGAAACCTCTGTTTCTAAACTATCCGAATCATTCCCGATGGGGAAAGTGGTTAAAGTGCGCATCATCAGCTTCGAACCCGAGCAAGGGCGGATTGTCGCCAGTGTTCGGCAAGCGTCCGCCAATTTCGATGTAACAACTGATATCAGCGCGGTCGAGATCGGGAACATCGTAGAAGGCACCGTCTCCGAGATTCATGCAGATAACGCCATCCTCACGCTTCACCCGAGTCAAGTTCGGGCGTTGGTTTCGTTGAACAATCTGGCCAACCACAGAAAACTTGCAGTTGCGCAACTTCGCGTCCTGTTGAAGGTTGGGGAACGCCTCGATGACCTGGTTGTTGTAACCAGGAACGTCGAGAAGTCATTTGTGATCGTCGCTTGCAAGCCAAAGGCGAAGGCGCCAGCGCCGGCCAAAGGTTCCCTTTCGATGGACTCGGTCGCCATTGGAAACATTGTGGGCGGACGCGTTACGCGTCATACTCGCTATGGGGCTCTCGTCAAGCTTCCCTCTCATATTGGAGGGACCTTGCATCCAACTGACACGTCAGACGATTACGACGCTGTGACGGCTTTCCCTCTGGTTGACTCTGTCCTGAAAGCCAGTGTTATCGCCATCGACAAGGAGAAGAAGCAGCTCGCGTTGTCTACAAGGCATTCGCGGATGTATCCTGACCAAGCGAAACCCATTGTGGATCGAGAAATAAAAGGTCTTGCCGACCTTCAGGTTGGGGAAACCGTTCGTGGTTTTATCAAGAGCATAACGGAGCATGGCTTGTTCGTCACTATCGGTCGCGAGATCGATGCTCGGGTACAGATCAAGGAACTTTTCGACGACGTACGTGCAGTTCCCTTGTGTTTGCGCTGTTCCTTAGTCTTCTTTTAGTTCGTGAAAGATTGGAAAGTGCGATTTACCGCAAATCAGCTTGTGAAAGGTCGGATATTAAGGTCAGTTATCGCCCCTTCCTTTACATTCTCATACTCAAATGCGTCGCTAGTGTGGATGTCGAGGCTAAAAAAGTCGAAATGACTTTCAAATCCGGAGACTTCTCCAAAGCCTCAGCTTCGTCCCTTGCGATAGCAGACTTCAAGGAAGGGCAAAAAATTGAGGGCGTCGTAACAAGGATAGAGGACTACGGGCTATTCATCCAAATCGAGGGCTCCAAACTCAGCGGCCTTTGTCATAAGTCGGAGGTACGGGGATCTCCTAGGCTATCTAAATGTTCATAGACCTGATACCATTCCAAAGCTCTCGGATAACCCTTCTGCCGACGTTTCTGCGGCTGTCCGTGGCTTCCGTGAAGGCGATCGCGTCAAGGCAGCAATTATAAAAATTGAGAAGCGCAAAATTTCGTTCAGTCTGAAGCCATCCTATTTCGACGAGGAGGATTTTCAAGAAGCACCCCGCGCGGACAGCCATGATGACAAGGACAACACGCCTGAAGAGGACATGCCTGATGCTGCGTCCAACGATGATGGAGACAGTTCAGACGAAGATGTCGATGCAATGCATGTTGACATTGATCCCCAGTCGCACCTTTACCAATCCTCCTCTAAACCGTCAAAACCTACCGCCCCATCGCATGCGCCTTCACTTCAGTTGTCCGGGGGCTTCCAGTGGTCGACCAAACTTGGATCGGAGGGTGGCGAAGATGACTCGGAGCCCTCCGACTCGGACGATGATGGCGACGAAGAGCAAACCGGCAAGAAGAAGAAGAAACGGAGAAGAAAGGAGATTGAACAGGATCTCACCGCAGACATGCACACCAAAACACCAGAGTCCAACGCCGACTTTGAGCGACTGCTTTTGGGTTCTCCAAATTCATCATATCTTTGGGTGCAGTATATGTCGTTCCAACTGCAGCTGTCCGAAGTGGAGAAAGCCCGGGAGATCGCCCGTCGTGCTCTGCAAACTATCAACTTCCGGGAAGAGCAGGAGAAGCTGAATGTTTGGATCGCCCTGCTCAACCTTGAAAATGCGTACGGCACGGACGAGACTGTCGAGACGACGTTCAAAGAAGCTGCCCGAGCCAACGACTCCAAGACAATACACCTGCGGCTTGCTCTCATTTTCGATCAGTCAGACAAATCAGAAGTGCGTTCCCTTTTTTCGTCCTCTGCCACTTTGTTGATGGTTTCATTTTTAGAAAGCGGAGGAACAGTATCAGCGTACATGCAAGAAATTTGGACAGAGCTCCAAGGTCTGGACACTGTTCAGCGAATACTACCTTCGGCAAGGAAACGTGGAAGACTCGCGAAAACTTTTACCACGCTGTCTTCAAAGTCTTGACAAGCGGAAACGTAAGCAGTCGTTGCCTCTTCGGAACTTTTCGTGATCCGTGGATGCAGATCTCAAGACAATATCCCGCTTCGCCCAGCTCGAGTACAAACTAGGAGACCCTGAAAGAGGCAAGACACTTTTCGAGGGTATCGTAGACTCGCACCCCAAGCGTCTCGACTTGTGGTCGGTATACATGGACATGGAGGCAGGGCAAGGGCAAATCCAGAGCTTACGGTTAGTAAATTTTCATCTCAATCTCGGTCATCCAGGCTGAGCCTTCCGCAGAAATTTATTCGAGCGAGTCTTGACCCAAAAGATGACCAGCCACAAGGCCAAGTTCGTTGCCCTTTGCATCAAATTGATCACGGATTAACAACGTCTTGCAGAGCTTTCTTCAAGAAATGGTTGGAGTTGGAGAAGCGCATTGGCGACGAGGATGGTGTTGCTCTTGTCAAAGCCAAAGCAATAGAGTGGACGCAAAGGGCATCGACATCGTGATTGTCATGATTCGGCGCCCATGGCCGAAAATATAATTATATACTAGGGACAAATGAAAGCACGATAAAACTAAGTTAAGATGTGAGTAGCAGGATCCAAGCGAGCGTAGATGCGGGTATACATAGATATGAACAGCATGGATGAAGATTATGAACGAGGAGACCTCGCTCGGTCGGGTTCCGAATCAAAGTCGCTCAATGGTCGTCGGTCGCTCATGGAGCTGGCAAGTTGTCTTTGCCACGAGTCCAGCTCGCTATTAAAGAGATGATACTTTAGCCACCGGAAGCTGTACTTGAAACAGTTGCTTACCTGGACAGATTCTCAAAGGCTAAAGCATTTTCAGAGCTCGAATTGCTAACTCGACGGGCAGATACGCCGGATATAGGCCGCCCTTGGCCGAACGACGGCTGATCCACTTCTAATAGAAGCCCGATTTTATGAGAGAGCTGCTCGTTCTCTCGCCGCAGAGTAGTGTTTTCATTGCTGAGCTTCTCCAGGAGTGTCTCCTCAGGCCCGCCGCGCGCGATGACCAGGGAAGACTGAAGACGTTCAACATCGTGCTGCAGGTCCTCGACTTGGATAAGACGGTCGTCGGATTCCCGTTGGGACGCGAGCAGGTTGTCTCTCATCAGCTCAAGGTCCTTTTCTAGATTATCCAGACGCAGGTGGAGCTCCTTGTTCTCGTTGTTCAGACGCTGTACTTGTCGCTGCGCGTCTACGAGCTGGCCGCGCAGAACCGCATCGTTGCCGTCATCGGAAGGCGTGGAGCGGCCGTTCAACAGTTTCCTGTCTTGTGGCGATTTAACTCCCCGGGCAGCATCGAGGTCGGCCTGGAGCGAAACGTTAGAGTTCTTCTGTTTCGTCAGCTCATCCCTCATCCGCCGCATCATCTTCTCCGTTCCCCTGTAAATCTGGGTCAGAAAAAGAGAACGTAGGCATTCTGCAAATCCCGTACTTTACGTAGTGAACAGCAAGCTGATAGTCCTCCTCCATCTGCTGCATCCGCGCCTTGTAGCCCTGTTCTGTCTCTTCAAGCTTGCGCTCTGCCTCTGCGGCACGAGCTTCAGCTTCAGGATTGGGCGCGGCGGCCGGACTTTGGGTCGTCCGAACTCGGTCAAGCTGCGACGAAAGCTGACTGAGCTGCGACTCCACGTCACGTTTCCTGCGCAGCGCCTGTTCAAGCTCGCGTTGGGCATTCTCGTGGAGGCGGGTGCGCTCCGCCAGCTTGTTCTCCAGCTCCGTAACTGACGGGGAAGTCGATCCTTGTGCCCGTGATCGCGAACGCTCAGCTTCATCATCGAGGCCAATGCCATTTTCGGCCAGGTAGTTCCGCAACATCCCCAGTCGAACGGTGGCATCAGAAGATTCTTTCGACTTGTCATTCAGCTGTGCATCGCGTTCTGCGATATCCTTCTTCGCGCGCCCGTTGTCCGCAAGCGAATTCGAAAGCTGGGTGCGGAGAGCGACCAATTGGGAACGTAGTAACGAATGTTCCGTCTCATGTTCCCGTACCCGCCGCCGCTCCTCTGCCAACTGCGCCTGATTCTGGTCGGCTTGTTGAGTAGCCTCCTTCAGCATCCTACGCAACGACGCCGCCTCCGCCTCCATGGCCAACGTCTTCTCAGCATGCCCCCGTGCCATTCGGTCCTCGTCGGTTTTCAAATCCCGGTGCGAGTCGAGCAGCTCCCCGAGGCTCCCTGTCGTGAGCGCTCGGAAAGCATCCGCCTCTTCGCGCGATTTGGCCCATGAGTTTTCGACGTCGGTTAGTCTCGCGCGGATGGACTCGACCTCAGCAGTACGCGACTCCAGTTCGCCGCGCAGCTCGACGACGTCGACCTCGAGCGTACTGATCTGCTCACGCGCACGGTCGTACTGCACGTCAACCTCCTCTGCGCGGGAAGATGACGCCTGAAGGGCGATTCGTGCTTGCTCGAGGGCGCGAAGGTGTTGATCGCGCGACTGGATTAGTTCCTCCACTTGAGCCCGCAACCCCATCTCATCGGCCTCCTTCTGCTCGAGCGCAGTGGTCTGTGACAGCAGGCGATCGGCGTGCTCGCGGACTTGCGCCTCCAGGGTGTTATGCCGCTCCTGGATGTTGTTGTGCCGCTGTAGCGTCCGCTCATGCGACTCTTCGACCAGTTCTGCGCGTTTGGAGGCATCAGCAGCCCGCGCCTCTGCCTGCTCGCACAGCGTGGTTTGCAAAGCCAGCGAATCGGACAGCTCTCTCAGCGTCCGGTTCTGCTCCCACCGCTCGTTCACGAGGTCGTACATGCGGCGCTCCAAGGCGCTCACACGCTCCTGCTCGATGCGGACCACCTCGGCCTCGTTGGCATTCTCAAAGGCAGACAATTTGGCGCGGTAGTAAGCAGCCTCTTGTGTAGCGCTGGTCTTCATCCGCTCCGCATCGGCAAGATGCTCCGAAGACAGCCGTGCTTGGTCCGCCATCAGGGTCTTCATGGATGATGAATTTACTGGCAGGTGAAAGGGGACGGTGACTCACCTGCATCTGCGCCTTGAATTGTTTGAATTTGAGAGCCAGGTCAGCATTCCTGCCGTCGCTGCTCTCCTCCATCCCATCGTTGGCGCTCGCCTGTCCATCCCGCTCGACGTAGATGAAGCCCGACTTAGAAGCCTTGCCAAGCGCCTCCTTCATCCACGCCATCTGCCGCTTGACCCCCTCCAGCTCCATCTCCTTCGCCTTGAGATCCTTGAGCAGATCCGAGGTGACATTGACCGAACCCTGCCGCGAGCCGTGGCCGAAATGCGAGCCCCCAGTTGGCGACCCGGATGTCGGGTTATAGAACGCGTCCGTTGGGGGCTTGCTGCGATCCCGGTCAACAGCGGGCGATCCACGGCCGCTCAGATTATTGAGGCCCATGGAGACACCGACCATATTCGGAGGCTGCGTGTCCGCGCCCCCAATGATGCCGTTCGTTGGCGAAACCGCGCGGCTGGCAACGCTGAAGGCGGGGCTCTTGGCGCGTATCGCCGCGGCGGCAGCCGGCGGTTGTTGCGGCGGTTGTTGCGGCTGCTCGGGGGACATGGTCCGTTGAGGGGCGGTGTCGTCCATACTGTCATCTGCGCCGTCCGAGTCGTCTCGCCGGGGCCGCGTAGGTGCCTTGCCCTTACCGTTGACCATCCCGTTCTGCGGTCTGATATTTCGCGCGTTGGGGGGCGAAATGGCGCGCCGAGGATCTTCCGAATCGGAGGCCGGCAGGATGCTCGGAGACATGGAGCGGACGCCATTGGGAGAATTTGCAAGCTGCGACGGGGCCGGGTTGAGCGATGCCTTGCGCGCTACGCCGCCCTGGGGGGCGGGTTGCGGGTTCACAGGATATTTGATGTGTTCTGGAGTGGTATTTGTTGAGTTTTTAGGGAGAGGAGCGTTGTAACGAAACACACTAGTGTCCAAAACGTGGACCAAGCCGGAATCATCAGTCTTGGACGGGGTGAAAGACTCGCCACCCAGGACATAAACCTTGTTCCCGACGGACGCCATAGCGTGACCGGACCGACCACTTGGTGATGGCCCCATGTTCTGGAACATGTACCATCTTTGATCTATAATGGTTTAGCGGAAGAAAAGTGGGCAACCATCACATACTGGATATTTTGAAAGCCGCCAAATCGCTCAGATCTTTTCCGTCGACGCCCCGTCCACCAAACACGTAGATGACATCGTCGACAAGTGCAGCGGCGTGTCCCTCCCGCGGAGAAGGGATGAAGCCAATGCACTGCAGTTCCGACCACTTGCGCGTCGTGAGGTCGTATGCCCATGTATCGTTATAGTGGTACTGGCCATCAGTGCCACCAAAACTAGTTTTGTTTAGTGCGTGGGGGCTACTGCGGGAGCGAGCTGGACGCACACAATGATCCGATTCTCAAATGTTATGCACGCATGGCCGGTTCGTTGCGCTGGTCGCTCCGGGGATAGCGGTTCGCATAATTCCCATGTCGCTCTCGTCCGAACTGCAAAAGGATTAATACTGCACGGAAAGTTGGGGCCGGGACGGACGTACGTGAGTTGAGGTCGAACGCCCAGAGGTCGTTTAAGAATTCGCCGTCCACCTGGCCTCCAAAAACCATGAATTTCGAGCCGGCTGCCATTGTGACTGCATGACCATATCGGCCGGCTGGCGAAGGGCCGTAGACGGTGACTTTGGTCCATTCGCGCGAAACTGGGAGCAGGGAGTTGAGAAAACACACACGCCAGAACGGAAATCATACCGAGGTTGAGCAGGTAGAGAGAGTCGTCCTGCTTGTCCGTAGGCTTTGATTTGGGGTCCGTCTTGGTGTCGCCGCCCCAAACAATGAGGACGTTGCTGACGAGCGCACTGGCGTGGCCGACGCGTGGAGACGGGCCCTCGCCCGCTGTCTGAAGCAGGGTCGCGGACTGGTCACGGGTGGAGAAGAGGTAGAGATCGTTGCGGGCAGACTCGCGGACAAGGCCTCCAAAGATATAGAGGTCGCCGTTGGCAGTTGGGGCTGCGGGGAGGGCGTGGCCATACCGCGGGAACGGGGAGGGCGAGGGGGAGGTTGGAGGGACGACGCCGGGCTTGTTGAGCACGACTGGCGGGGGCAGCACGAGACGATGTGCGGCCCAGGGATACGCCGAGCGCGGTGGTTGCTGGCCCGGCTGGGGGGACGCAGGTGCCCTGGGAGCCGTTGGCAGTCCCGTTGTTTTTTGGACGCTGGGGCTGCACACCGCCGGGGGGCCCGCTGCTCATACCATTCATGCCGTTGAGACCGCCGTTGGCGCTGTTGGCGCTGCCAGGTTGGCTGGAAACGAATACGGATAAGTTGATGTCTCGGGGACCAAAAATGAGACACTACTGACAAGTCCTGGGGCTCATTCCGCTGCTGCTGCTGCTGCTGCTGTTGCTGCTGTTGCTGCTGCTGCTGGGGCTGGTCCTTTGCAGCAGCAGCAGAGAGCTGGGCAAGGGCCTGGCTGGGAGTCTGTGCGACCGTTACGTTGGGCTGCTGCTGCTGGGGCTGCTGCTTCTTCCTTGAGAAGAAGGACATTCTTCTCGTTCTCGATCCTAGTAGCGACGGTATCGTTGAGGAATCAGCGGGGGGTATCAGCACGCAGACTGCACATCCAGGTTGGCAGTTGACAACACCGTATAGCGACCATATCCCCAAACACACGCAAACTCCCTCCCCTCCTCCTCCTCCGACCCCCATGCCTCATGCCCCTCGTCCTGCACGAGTCCTCTAGCTGCGATGTCTGTCTGGACGGCTACTCGTTCCTCTCCCTCGATGAAGCCCCCCATGCAATTCCATGCGGCCATATATTCTGCAGAGCGTACGGTCTCGCCTCGTGTGCTGCCGCGGGCGCTAAATTTCTCTCCAGCTGTCTCCTCAGCGTCGAGCCCACGAACTGCCCCCTCTGTCGCAAGGCATTCAACCGCGAGCGCATAAAGAAGCTGCACGTCGACCGCCCGGAGGCCGATCCAGAGCGCGACCTGCTGGGCCGTCTCGCCCTCGCCTTCGACGCCGCGGAAGCAGATCAGGCCCGTATCTCGGAAGAGCTCACCGCATGGCTCGAGGGCCGCCCCGAGGATGATGTACCATCGCGTTCCTCGTCCGCCTACCGCATCTAACGCGTCCTCGCTCAGCACGTCGCCCTCCGCAAGGCATGGGCCGCACTCAAGGCTTTCCACCATCTCACCGAGCGGAGACGGCACGACAAGGCGACGTAAGTCTGTCCGTTTCGTGCCCACAGGCATGTTCCTCATCATCCACGCAGGATCAAGCACTATGAGCGTCAAATCCGGCAGCTTAACGAGGAGGGCGACCTCAACCGCGACACACAGAGGGCCGTCGAGTCCAGTCTGCTTACCCAAGTCGCGACCCTCACCGCGTGTGTATTTTTTATTGTTATTCTTTTAGTGCGGCGCTGACTTGGCCGCGTTTCTTTACAAATAGACAGGTGAGTGCTGTGCCGTTGTTCTCTATCCGGAAGTCATCTAAACTTTCCAACAGATCGCAGATTTGGAGGCCCAAGTGAACCCCCTCCGCAATGAGCTCTCCAGGTACCAGCACGCAAACCCAGTCCATTCGCGCGCAAATCCCCTACCGGCGCCTCCTGAACCCATTCCTCTCGAGCGCTTCCCTCCTTTTGCCCGCGCTACTGCAGAGTCCAAGGAAGGATACGCCGCGTATTTCACCCCCGGCGCCGTCGACCCGCCCGCTGCTACGGGTGCGGACAGGAAAGGCAAGGGCAAGCAGCCCCCTTACTCCATGTACAACCCTACGGGTAACGTGATCATCCCCGGCGCGACGCCCAGCCAGCGCGTCATCCCTGGAGAAGATACCACTGCGCACGCGTACCACACTCACGCACCCGCGTCCGCGTACGTCGATGGGTATGCCAGCGGATACGGCGAGGGCTACGGCGCGGCGAACGCGGGAATGGCTCCGGACGGCAACCACGCGTCGACCTCTGCGTACCGGCTTCCGCCGCGCGAGCCCGAAGACTCGCTGGAGGATGCCATCGGGAGCCTGCGGCTGTATGGTGTGCCTGAGTGCCTCCGAGGCCGCCATTGCGCCGGTCGTTTCGCGTCCGCCAGAGTCTGCGCCGCCGACTATGCCTCGCCGGCAGTCCGCGTACCCTGCAGCCCCCAGCCACGCCAGCACTGCCGATGACACGTCCATTTCGTCTCAAGCCGACACCTACTATACACGACCATCCGCCTTTAGACGCAGCACCGTTCAAATCGACGGCCACCTCCCCAACGGGCAGTGGAACCAGCCATCGATCTATGCTCCCCCCGCACCGCCCATGCACACCGAGCCGACGGTGCACTTCGACACGCAGGCACAGGACGAGAACCCGCCCCCGACGCACCAAACCACTGCGTGGCGTGCCATTGAGCGCAATCGCATCAACCGGCAGAGCTACTCGTCCTGGGGGACCGTGTACTCGAATGCGAATGCCTCGCCCACAGGCACACGCGGCAGCATGGGGGAGATCACCGGCCTTGCCACTTTTCCCCTGGTTCCGTCGCGGCGAAACTCGACGTCTTCGACGGACCCGGTTCTCGACCGCGGGCTGGTGACGACGCCGCGACCGGACGACGGGCGGGTGCCCCTGGGCTTTGTCGACGCGGCCCCGATGCGCCCTGCACACGTGCACAGCTACTCCCTTCCCAGCGACAGCCTCCCGACTCTGAACAACGCTGAGACGCAGGCTGCGTACGATGCGAGCTCGCTGCAGCGGTCGACCCGCGTCAACAACCGACAGCGCACAGTGCCGCGGCGCTTCTCGCAGCTCCCCACCGGCGCTTCCGAGTTTGGGGTTGCGGAGGGGCATATGCTGCCCGTAGAGCCGCCTCCAATTGAAAACGCGCTGGGCCTCGAGCTGGGGCGGGAAGCCGCGCCAACACCGAGGATAACCGCGCCGACGCCTCGTGTGCAAATGCAGCACTTCATCCACACATGGAGTTGAAGGATGGCGCCCTGAATGACTGAATGACCGTGCTCTGCTCTGCTCTCGCTCTGCTATTACATACTGTATTTTATTTTTGCTGTGGATGGATGGTTCCGGATGGATGGATAGAAGGGACTGTAGCTATTTCATGTTGTAGATTATTCATTCCAGGTAATGACGAGGTCTGTGTCTTCGGAGTTGTGGTCCCGCTTGCGGTGGGTCATGAGGCGGTCTCGCGAGGGAAAGAGGCGAAAGCAGTCTGTCAAGTTGAGAAAGGGTGCGGGCGCGGGGCGCAGGCTGTACCTGGGAACGCGCAGATGAAGAGGGGCGTTCTGGGCCGGTGAGCGGGCGAGCAGAAGCAGGGATTCGACCTACTCTTTCGGGGAAGTGACCTTTGCGCGGCCTTGTGCGGCGATGAGGTCCTCGGGGGTGGTGTCCACTGCGGGAGATGAGCAACGACACGCAAAGACGCGACGAGCATACCGTCGGCGAGCGCTGGACGCGACGGCAAGACCGAGGGGAGGAGCTGCGACATGTCCAAAAGCAAGCAGTCACGGTGTCACTGGCCCATGTCTCCTGCTCATGGCCACCGACACTCTGTCCAATAATTCCACGAATAATTCACGGCCACGCACACCCCTCGCGCAGCGATTAGAGACGCTCGTGGACAGCGAGGCGCCCCGCATGCATGCCGCACGCAAGTCCGCAGTCCAACTCCAGCAAATGACCCCATCAACCTCCCAGCCGATTTTGCGCTGGCTCGGGACCTGGAGTCCATACAAGTCCCCCGACCCGTCTCCGCCCTCCACGCCCCCATCTCCCAGTCTCGCGTCGCTCAACGAGGCTCTCACCGAACCACTCGCTTTCCCCGCAAGTGCACACCTGCCCCAGTCATTTTCTGCCTCGCGCGCCCTCTCGCGTCCACCGCCGTTCCTCGACAACCTCACCCGATCCACCCTCCCCACCGCCTCCCTTTCCCCGCAAACCACGTCGCCCGACGAAAATCCGTTCCATGACGTATCTGGCGTCAACTCTTCGCCCCCAACGGGCTCGTCGATCGAGACCCTGCGCTCCTTGTCCCTCCGTGACCACCGCCGCACGCGATCGCTCCACACTGCCGCCGTCCCCGCCGAGCCGCCCACCACGTCCGAGTCCATAGCTCGTTGGTGGTTCCAGTCGGAGAACAAGGACAACGTCGATGCCCTCCTTGACTCGGACGACCGCGCGGACAGTGTACAGCAGGAGCAGCGAATACTCCACAGCAAATGTGTGTTTCCCTTGACTCAAAATTTACACTTTCTAATTTCTCGGCCAGACCGCTCGCCAAAAAACCCCGTCGTGTTCTGCCACGGGCTCCTTGGATTCGACTCTGTCACGATTGGGCCTTCTATTGCGCCGATGCAGGTAACCCACTGGCGCGGCATCAAGGAGGTCCTCGAGGCAAACGGTACCGAGGTCCTCATCACTCGTGTGCCCGCCACCAGCAGCCCCGTCGACCGCGCAAAAGTCCTCGAGAAGACGATTTCCGAGGCGTACCCTGGCCGGAGCGTACATCTTATTGGTATGTGTCGGTCTCGTACCCCGTCGCCCCCGTGCTTAATTTTATCAAGGCCACAGCATGGTGTGCCGTCCCATTAACCTCGGTCTCGAGACTAATATCTTACAGGGCGGGTTGGACTGCCGCTATCTCACGACCCACCTCACTCAGCGCAAATTCCGTGTGCTGAGCGTTACGACCATCGCGACGCCGCACCGAGGCTCCTCTTTCGCTGACCACTTCCTCGCGACCGTCGGCCGTACACGCATGCCGTCTGTGCTCTCGCTGCTCGACCTCCTCCCCAACGGTGGCGGCGATGGCAAGGCGTTCGAGTGCCTCACGATCGAGAGTATGCGCAAATTCAATGCCGAGACACCGGACAACCCCGACGTACGGTACTTTAGCTGGGGCGCGACGTATGACCCCGGCCTCATCGACACGTGGAAGTGGCCGCACTCGGTCGTCCTCGAGAACGAGGGCGAGAACGACGGGCTCGTGTCCGTCGCGTCCTCCAAGTGGGTGCGTGCGCCTCACATTCTTCTGCGCAGTGCTTAATCCTAGACAGGGAACATACCTCGGGACGTTGACGGGTGTGTCGCATCTCAATCTGGTCGGCTGGATCAACCCCGCACAGTACAAGTGGGCGGAGATGATGGGCCGCGAGATCACGTTCCGCCCCGCGACGTTCTACCTCGGCGTCGCGGACATGCTGGCAGGGGAAGTCGAGGGACAGCCTCCGGTCGATAAGCAGGGGACGGAAGAGGCGCCTGGCAACGAGGCGGGCAGAGGGGTAGACGTGGCTGAGGATACGCGGGGAGTGGACGAGCCGGCGAGTAGCGCACAACCGAAACAACATACGAGCGGGGCAGCAGAGTCTTCCCAACGGACTAACGACGAAACCACGAAACGCCGCGAGACCTGATGACGATTTACACGATTTTAGACAAGGTATTCGAGATCTAGTGCTATGATAATATTAATTAGTGTATTTTTGAGGTCTACACACGCATCATTGTACGATATCCAATATTCACCGGTCGAGCTTGTCGAGCGGGGACCTGTCATTGCGAAAACTATTATCCGCCTGTCTAGATAAGATTGCAGTAATGATCGATCTCGTGCTCCACCTTTGCGTTCTTTCCTCCCACCACGATGAGTTCAGAGATCCTTGACTTGCAGTCGACTAACAAAGTATGTCCCTTCCGTTGCGAGTCTTTCTCGGCAAACAAAACGCGTCCAGGTCTTCGGCGGTGAATTGCGCAAGTACAAGTTCAAGGCATGTCTCCACAAGTACACCACAACGCACACCCGCTGATCGCTGCAGTCTGCCGCCCTGGGAGGCCTCAGTTCCAACTTCAATCTCTTCCTCCCTCCCCAGGCCGCATCGGGAAACGTCCCCCTGCTCGTCTACCTCGCCGGGCTGACCTGCACTGAGGACAATGGGTACTGCTCGTCCTGCCGCGCCGTGCTCAACTCTGACCTTGTCTAGAGCGCAAAAGGGCGCGTTCTTTGGCCCCGCCTCCGCAAAGGGCATTGCGCTGCTCTTCCCGGACACATCTCCCCGCGGCGCAGGCATCGAAGGCGAGGACGCCGACTGGGACTTTGGGACTGGCGCCGGCTTCTACCTCAATGCGACGCACCCCAAGTTTTCCAAGCACTACAACATGCTGACCCATGTTACGCTCGAGCTGCCGCAGGTTATCGGCGCGGCCGGGCTGCCCATCGTAGGTCCTTCTGCGATACCTTCCCTCTTCAAGCACCAACAGTTTTCGTGCTCCAGGATCTCGCACGCCAGTCTATTTTTGGGCACAGCATGTAAGGCTTTCTGTGCGCAGGTGACGATTTTTTCTCTGATCTTGTTTGCAGGGGTTCGATACCTGACCAATCCACTACTTCCCCCGCTGACACCCTCGTATTTATTTAGGCGGACACGGCGCGCTCACACTGTACCTTGCCTCGAAGACCAACCATTACCGATCCGCCTCCGGCTTCTCGCCCATCTGCAACCCAGTCAATTGTCCGTGGGGTCAAAAGGCGTTCAACGGCTACCTCCAGGGCGGCGTCACCGAGGCTGCAGAGCAGTATGATGCGACCGAGCTCATCAAGAAGCGCACGGACCCCGTCCACATCTTGATAGATTATGGAACAGGGGATAATTTCTATAAGCAGAAGCAGCTATTGCCCGAGAATTTCCTCGAGGCCGCCCGGGGTGCAGGCCATGATGAAGGCCAGGTGCAAGTCAGAAGCCAGGACGGATACGATCATAGCTACTACTTTGTGAGTTACTACTGCAGGATGTCTGCGGTTCGTCCTTGGGCTGACATATGTTCAGATCTCCACCTTTGCCGCTGACCATATAAACTGTGAGTTTCACTCGAGCAAAAAAAAACACGGCTCCGGTACTGAGCATACACAGTTCACGCGGAATTCCTTTGAGACAGGGGATGAAATACAATTGCATGCTGTACTTTTACAAATGGGTTGATAAGAGCAGAGCAGCGAAACACGTAGTCTATGCAGGTTGTACTTTTACAAATGAGCAAAGAGCAATGCAGTCCTTCCGAGCAAAATTGAGAGACGCCTGAACCGAGGAAGCAGCAGCATGAAATCGAGAGCACCAATAGTGAGCCGACGCGAGGTATTCAGTGGTGGCGGGTTGTCAGCATTCGGTTTTGGTATGCGATGATCAAATCCTCTCGCTCGCTGTCGATCCACCGGCTTTGAAGCGCGTTACGGACGGTCGCTCGATGGCGGAAGTCGTGAACGAGTAGGCTGCCGACAAGAGCCTTGGCTTCGAGAATAAATACCACGCATTAGTCTCGTGTGCGGCCGTCTCTTGCTACATAGGCTGTGGTGGAAGGGTTAGGGTACTAACCGTCAGGCAGGCGATTCCAAGGATGGGGATGAAACTCCATGGCGCCCTCGATGATCTTGGCTTTGAGGCGGCCTTCGTTTCGCTCGTAGTTGTGCGAGACCTGGGAACAGTGAGAAGCTTGTATGTGGCTAACCCAATCCGATGATGAGCCAAAAGTCGAATCGTTATCAAAAGGATGAGAGCCGCTGGGGCGGATATCAACCAAAGGATAATTGGTTAATTTGAAAACATACGAAAGCATGATGTAGAGGATTACGCCTGCGCTCCAGCAATCCGACGGCATACTTTGGGATCCGGTGAGCGCACACACAGAGAATTACAATTGGATTCACCCCATGTACTTGAGATGCTCTTGGTCTAGGGCGAGAATACCTTCTGGCGGCAAGTATGAGACCGTACCGCAAACATTGAGCGTTTCCTGGTACGCTCTCGGTCGGGCCAGACCGAAATCAGCTATCACTATTCGTGGGTAGGGACCTGGCGCATAGAGGAGGATGTTTTCGGGCTACGTATATAGTTGAGCAAAGTGTCAAGGCAGACCGGAACACATAACAACCTTGAGGTCGCGATGGGATATCATTTTGGAGTGTAGATGGTCGAGACCAATCAAGAGCTGATACATGATGAATTTCGCCTCGGCTTCGCAGAGGTGGCTCTCTTTTTCGGCGTAGGCTGTGATGTATGTGAAGAGGTCTCCGCCTGTGCAGAGCTGCAGAAACAGGAACATGAACTGCGACAAGGAAAATCAGGCTAGCGACAGTTGAGCGACAAAAACCATACCTGATCATCTTCCTCGGTATCATATATGCGGTTAATATTTGGCTAGAAGCAGGGGTCAATTTTTGGAGGTTTCGACCAAGACGGAGAACAGACGTGTACGAGCCCATTCAGAATGCTGATCTCCTTGAACACCTGTCTCATATCACAGCCCTTTTTCTTTCGTATCGTCTTGCAAGCAACTTGACGCCGAGCCGTACCTGAAGCAGGATCAGCCGAGTATGTCTCCCAGAAAATGTATATGTACGCGAGGTGTCCAGGGCCAAATGTACTGTGGCAAACGACCCGCTGCCAAGCTTTTGGCTCGTTACAAGATACTTGCCGATATTCTCGAACAGATCACTCAGTAAGGGAGAAAAAGGTTCCAAAGCAGTAACTACCATCGTCTTCGCTTTCTGCACTAGCTGCGGCGGCGTGGGGTCAAACAAATCGATCTTGTCGACCCGGTCTTTCCATATGTGCTGGCACGTAAACGCTGCAAGACGAAGTTTGAGGTGAGATTCCGCGATGAACGGCTGAACCCGAGGAGACTTACTGGCAGAGTTCGGAAGCTGCATCTTATCGCCATGCATCAAGATGACAACGCTCTTGCTGATGCGATGACCATTGAGAAGAATCCCGTTCCTCGAGAGATCCTGAGGCTGCAGTGAGGCTAGGGATAGCACGTCTGAAAGCACACTGACCTGGCACGAGACGATAACCCCGCCGTTCTGACTTCGTACAGCAGAAAGGATACAGTGGACTACAATTCAATCAGTAACGCCTGAGGAGCAAGTCGGAGATTAACGCGCCATTGGACACAAGAGTGTCTGAGATAACATAATCGCTGAGCGCCTCATCAGCTAAATCGACGGCCAAGTTGGAGCGTGAAGCACCAGTGGGGATTTCTTCCGATGAAGGCTGGTCTGTTCAGCTTAAGTATGACAGCTTCAGAGTCCTTCGTCAGGGCTGGAACGAATATAAGAGAGTCAATGTTGATACCTTCTCTCCGCCCTCTATTCACGGTGACCAGTTTTGCGCATATGGAAGAATGGTCGTCGTTGCACATTGGGGGCGGCGGAAGAGCGGGTTGTCACGCTTTCGCGTCTGTCACAAGGTCGTGATGTGATTTGTGGCGATTCATTCGAAAACTGTCCGGACTTCAAGCTCCAAGGCTCGACAGCGTGTACAAGAATTACATACTACAACCAAATGGGAGTTCCTGGTGAGCCTCTGGTGCGGCGTAGTACGGTTTAGAGTTATAACCGGTGGAAATGAGAATAAAAACGGCATCTAAATGTCATAACCTTTCCCGCTCCTCTGCTTCACGCGCTTTATTTTTTTATGATGTTTTTTCCCTTCGCCAAGGACACCTCCTTGGTTCACCAGGACAGAGGCCAGACGAGCCCTGCGTCCGCTGATCGCTACACCATTGTCCGCTACAGCATTCTGGTGGGGATATGCCCGCGATCGAGAGAAGGTTGTTCCATCGAGGTTGCCCGAACCCTGAACAAAAGGCCGCGGGGAAATGGTCGAGTTGTTCTCGAAGAAACTCTGATCAAGAGTTCGAGATTTCAGACCCTGGGGTTGAGCAGCCGTCTCGCTCTTTGAAAGAACGTCAGACGGCACAAAGGTGTCTGCTCCCTTTCCCACTCGAGTCACTGGCGCTCGTTTTTTGTCTGCAAACCGAACCAGGGCGAGGTCGTGCGTCCGCTGATTGAAAGACGCTTCAGAGGTTTCGGGCGGCGGATGACAGTACAGGATTTTGGCATTGACGTAATCTTTCATGACGTTTCTTGCAGACCGAGCCTCGTCAGGATTTCCTTGCCCTGATCGCATATACCCTCTCGCAACTGTGATAAGAACACGCGTGTTAAAAGCTAATGTCCGATTGAAAACTCCCAGGACTCACTGGCATATGCGATTAGGAAATTTTCGGCGGTGACCTGCCCATCTCCTCCCTCATCGACGCCTTTGACTTTTATAGCCAAACCGTAGGTAGCCTCTAGAACCTCTTTGGGGATTCTTTTAACCACCAACGCCGCTGGCCCAGTATGCTCCTTCATTTGGTCGATGGGAAGCACACCATCGCAGATCAGATCCGCCTTGGTGGTTGCGAACTGAGGGAAGACGAGACCAGGACAGTCACAGAGGGTAATGGAGTCCGACAAGTTTATTGTCTGGAAGTGCTTGGTCTTCCCCGGGGTTGAAGATACGCTGACTTTCTTTTCCCCCAGAAGAGAGTTGATTGTACTAGACTTCCCAACATTGGGGTATCCGACAAGACCCACGACAAGTTTGGTCGGTGGATTTCCGGCAGCGGTCGAAAAGGCTATCCAGATTGATCTTCAAACATGCCCAGCGCGAACGTGTAGAAAGCTTACCTGAAAGATCGGGAGCCATTCTTTCGAACAGACTTTCCAACTCCAGCACGGATAGAACCTTTGCTCTGGGATCTTGTCCTTCGGGCGAATCCTCTTCTGCGGAAAAGTAAAAATGGTCCGGCTCTGAGCTAGAATCGTCTTGGTCTTCGTCGCCGGACTCGTCTTCCTCTTCGGCGGATTCTTCGTCGCTGTCATGGCTTTCATCGTCGTCTACCTCCTGGCCGTCATTTGCGCTGTTTTGTGCTTCCAAGGCGTCTCGGCGGGCCTGCTGTAAGGCGGCCGCATTGGCGGCCGAGAAGAAGGCGTATTGAATCCCTTGCTTATCAAAGTAGTCGGCCCATAAACACCTGTGTGGGATGAGGTCAACGATACCACAATTCCGACAGATATAATGCCTTGCCTTTGTTGTGCAGTCAGAAGATCGGCCTTGTTAATCAACAGCAAGCACCGTCTCTTACCTTTGCCGGTGCCACTCTCTCCCTCTGCTCCTTCGACGTCATGGACATAGGCTTCCAGATCTTCGCACCGAAAACGCAGGGGGTTACGAGCATCCACAATTTGCACAACAAGATGGGAACGCTCCAAGACACGCCATAACTGGCGCCAAACTTCGAGGTTGCGTTCAAATGGCGTCAATAAAAGTTTGTCTTCCTCTTGAAGGCTTGGAAATATTGAGTCGATTGAATCGTTCACCGCAAAAAAAGGACAATACCCAGCAAGGCCCCTTCGCCAGTCAAGGAATGCGGTCTTTTCCAGCTGCTCAAGTTCGGCTGGAGTCGTATTCTTCGTCCACGCCGGTCTCCGAGGTACCCTGAGTCTTGTTTTATTCTCCTGATGCTTTTTGAGAGTGGTGATCTCTTCTTGTTCACTGAGAAGGTAAGGGTTTTCACTGGAGCCAGCCGTCTGTTGGATGATTTTGACATTGCGCCGCTCTGCAAAAGGAGAAGGATGAGACGGTGTAGTATGTGTCAATCAGATCACGGACCCGCTGTGAAGTCGGTACCCGCTAGTTGTGCGGTATTGAGAAATTCGTCCAAATCGGCTTCTTGGGTGACTGATTTGAGGCGGGATGTTGAGTCAGCGTCGGTAACATACTGCAGTGACCAACTGTGAGCAAAATCGCAAGGAGTCCACTAGAGAGCTGACCAAGCCGGATTCCTGCATTCTTTTCGCATCTTTTGCTTTCCGGTTGATGATGGCGCGTCCCAGGCCACTGGGATTGAGATCTCTTTTCGGGGCCTGAACTGGTGAGCGGGAGAAGAGATCGCAGACAGCGAGCTCACCATGGTGTTTTGGATGAGTAGCGCTCGAGGCGAAGTCAAAGTTGTAAGCGACCGAAAACGGCAATGACAGTCCGGCCCGGCCGCCGAGTGCTGGAATGGCACCCGCCGCTCAAAATCAAGTTGTGTTCTCTCTATACAAGGCTTTCCTCCGCCAAACGAGAAAGCTACCGAACCTCTATCTTCGGTGTGCCCAGACACCCCTTGTGCATCACGCCTCGCTCAAAATCACACCACAGGCAATTTTGGCGAATCAAAGGTTTCGACGATGTTCGCGCCATCTTGCAAACGGACAACGGAATCCGTGACCAGAAAATCAAGCGCATGGCAAAGGTCGCGATCCACCCATTCTCTCCCCTCCGCCATTAATGATACCTCCTCAGGATTTGCGCAAACTAGAGGCTGCCAATAAACGGAGTATTCAGGCCTTCAATCACATCCTCGATGTGGCGTATGGCCGCAAAGGCAAGCTCAAACGAGAACTTATGGAGGTCTGCATTTCCCCGATTTGTATTGGGATCTTTCTTACCGTCAGGTGCATAGCCTATTTTAACTGACCCAACTGCCTCACTCCCTTCTCGGATTATTCCTGCGGTGGAATCATCTCGACCCCCGGTTTATTCCAAGGAGCTGCGGGTCTTGCTGACCACTCCAGCGTCCCGCATTGGAAAAGCCTTGACGCCTAAAGCTCTAGATTCCCCTCCAACTCTTCCTCCCCGTGCCGATCCCGATTCTAACGAGGCGCGACTATTGGGTCCATTTAGCAAACGCCGCGAAACCAACACAAGATGGCGCTTCTTTGCGGAGGCATCGCAGAAAGTCCTGCCGCCCTTGCAAGTGGTAGTCGAGAATGACACGGGCGACACTCCGACTCGCGGCGTTTCGCGGGATGATCTTCTCCGTGCGGGGGTTCGAGGCTTGCCTTTGCAAGGCCTACACGTCTTTGAAGATGTCGAGATTCTTGCTGCTCAGCGGCCCCGTTATTCCCCAAAGTCGAATCACGTCCTTGAGTCCCACAGTCCAAGATGGCTGAGACGGCGATACCGGTCATTGTTAAATCGCCTACCAATCCTCACCTACACCACAACGGAAAACAAACCTCCGCGTTATTCAGTCTCTCTATCCAACGAACTGGAAGGCGAAACTATCGTAGACGCGGATGACTCGAACCTCGAATGGATAGAAGAAAACACCCCACCTAAATCTGATCCAGAATTCAACGAGGCGGACATGTGGGATTTTGAATCGGTGGAACCCAGTCTGGACGCCGAGCTCTCAGACTTGGAATGGCTGGAAGAAGATACACCGCCTGCAGTCGAACCTACTCCAAAAACAGGAAGTGTGGAATAAATAAAGTTACAACTATGACCCCGATTCCATCTCTAGTCCGTGCAGATCTATCACGTACATACTGAAATTACGGTCGGCGGCTTTGGGCCCGTCCTCACCCGACACAACCTTGCATTGCAGATTCAGCATTAATTGGTATTCATCAAAAGTAAAAATCTGCTTCTTTCGGATGCCATCCAGCATTTCCTGTCATGTTCTTGTTAACTAACGAGAGTTTCGTCATAGAGCGACTGTCTACCTGCGGCGGAACATTGAAAAGGGAATAGTACCGCTTGGCTCTGTCGAATTCAGTGTTTTGCGGGTCGTTAGTGAGGGTCTTGATGCTTTGCTGCAGAGCAAGAATATTCCGCATGATTTTCTTGATACCGAAAGCAGTGGGTAATCGCAGGTGCCGCGCGCCGGAGATCAACAACTGTTCCATGAGGTTGCTCAGCCCCATGAAAACGAATCTGTAACAGTTAGATTGAGGGTTTCCCGCAGTGCTCAGCAAAAACTCACTGCCGCTCTCGCTTGGGAAGACAGGTCGAAGCGAAGTCGTTGCACTCGCTGAGCTCATTGTTCAAGTCCACGACATGAGGATCGGGTTCGCCCGCTTCACGTTCTATGGAATAATTTCCCTACACGTCGGGTCAACAATGGCACACAAACCGGGAAAATGGCGTACAAATCGTAACGCAGACTCTAGGTAATGGATAGTACGACAGCGGATGTCAATCCGGATACTGTCCAGTATGAGCTCCGAAAGTTGCTCGTAGGTCTTCAGCAGAGCCTGGAACCGGCTACACACGGAGTCAGACGGAAAGGAAGACATAAAGAATGCACTCACAGAGCCATTTCGCGAGATAGCGGCAGTTGAAGCTGCTCCGAAGAAGATGTGGGCATGACTGGGAGAAACGGTGTGTATGGCGAAACTGCAGACATCGGCTCCGCAGGGACGGGGGATAGAAGCGAGTCTTCCAACGGGGTGGCCTTCAGAACCTGGAGTTCTGACGCGAGCCATGCCTGAAACTAATTGAGGTTGCATCTGTTGAAACATAAAAATGACCCACAACACTTCGGTACAGGCTGGCCAATGCACCGAGATTTCGCACAGAGACAACAAGATCAGAGTGCTGAATGGCATTTTGTCCAAGGAAATCCATTTCAAGGTTGGTCTCCTGACGACATAGCTGTTGCTGCTTGGAGGAATCAGTTTCCTGGTGAGATTGGTGTAAGTCAAGTCCAAGCGTTTCAATCCACTCAAAAAACACACCGCGTTAGTCAACAGTTCCGCCAGACACGGTGTCAATTCGGAGCGCTGGGCCCATTGTGCTGCTAGAGCGGGTTGAGGCACTGCATCCGCATCTTGAGGGTTTGGAACGGAGACCAGATCTTGGAAGCGGTCACTGCAGCGCTGGTAGAATTGGATCATGACGCCGAGAATCAATCGCGAATAATTTTCTCGGTGAAACGGCGATTTAAGCAACATGGCACACAGAGAATTGATGAGCGCCATCAAATGAGTGCTTGCCTAAATTGGCGATTACGAGACTGTTTGACAGCGAACGTGAGAACCTACCTTTGCCAAGGGTTCTGGCGAGAGACGTGCAGATGAGGGGTCGGGTTGAAACGCCTCCGGACCTATCGACAAATGAGTGAAGAAGAAAACCAGTAGTTGATAAGGCCCTACCCGTGACCGCCTGGTGGAAAAGGAGGGAAACCTTCTCCTCCAATTGCGGAAGGTAGACTTTCAGGACAAAATCATCCAGCACAGCTGTAGACTCGCGCGCGGATTCCACTCCAGAAGGAAGTACGTCGGACACACGGTCTAGCCAGGCTAGAGTCGGTTGAAAAAGTATGCTGACATGAAATGCATCAGGACGAATGATCAGGCGATGATGCTGGCCAGCCCCGAGCAAACGGTCGTCGGATCCTACAGTCGACAGAGCGGCCTGAACGGCGCTTTCTGAGGATTGAACGAGCCCAGGCATCGTATCTTTCAAAACACGAGTAAGTTCATCCTCGTGTGCTCGAAGCGCCTTGTTGGTAAGTTTTGCATCTGTGTCTGCGAATCGAAAGACAGCCTGTGCATAGATGGTTAGCGATGCATAGATGGTTAGCAAGTACGAGCAGGAGGCGCTGCTAACCTTTGTCTTGTCGCGCGAGAACTTGTTCTCCCGGAGAATCTCATTTATGGACGAGATTGGATTTCTGCCAGACACAGAACCCTGGTTTTCATCCACGAGATAATCGTAGATTAAGGTTCGGACCTATCAAGATAGCAGCATGATTAATAACTAAATGAGTCTGTGTTTATGAAGGCCGACCTCTGCCTGCACTGGATTCCAGATTTCAGCCAGAGGAAACAGCGCACCGGGTTTGGCACCGGACGAATCCTTGAAATCGCGGCGCTATGGTAACATAATGAGTCACTGGTTGACTTTGGTGCAGGCATGAAATAAGTACTGACTGAGCCAATCCGATTCGCAACTTCGTATATGACCCGCAAACTTTGGGCGACAGCATCTAGCTTTGAGTAGAGCGTCCAGAAGAAATCCTTCAGTATTTCGTGATCGACTTGCTTGGCAGAAGATTCCAATGCAACGAGACGTAGACCAGAGGCACTCCATAAGGCTGTTTTAGCCAGTGCCGACGCCGAAGAGGAATCGGCAAGGGAAAAGGTATAAACACTGTCCGTTCTACCAGAAACACCGGTAAACGAAAAGGTTGAACCCCGCCGGCCATACTCCGCTCGCTCCTCGACTTCATCGAGTGTCGTTTCAACAAGTGCGAACAGCTCGCTGGGAAGCCGTTGACCTATACTGTCCAACGCGTTGCCGAGTTTTCCTAGGACCGCGAAAGACTCGAGAAGTGTTTCCATGTACGCAAACGAATCAGATTCGGGGTTATTTGCAGTAGAAGCAGAACCGAAGTTCCCTCGTCCAGTGAACATTTCAGAGCCGCTGTTTCGGAAACTGGGATCATTGAGATCGTGAGGAGGATCGTTTGGCCGCAGGGCTAGATCATTTAAGAATCTGGTCAACCGTGTTTGACGGAAAGTCTCCTCCGATGGCGACGATGTCGGCAGAACGGTTGGTTTGAGCTCCATTTCCTCCTCGAACTCGACTTTGGGGACTGGAGATCGAGGTCAGGTCTGCGAGCGAAAGGGGAAGAAGCGCAGAACGCACACGTTTGCTGGTTTGGAGTATAGGCTGCCCAGCGTGACTCGCACCAGAAAGATTTCAGATAGAGATGGCTTTGAAGTTCATCTATCAAAATTTCTCGAAGAGCCTGGAATTGCAACGGGTCAGTGCGGTGAAGCAACTTGGCGAAACATGAACTTGCGGTTTCTTGGGCGTTCAGGTAACTTCGCAAATCAGAGACGGCTCCAATTTCCAGCATTTCCGATTTGTTTATGATTTTGAGACTTCGCACAAGGAGGACTGAAGCCTGTAAAAGCCGTTTCTCCGACATGAGGGTTTCCAAGAGGTCTGGAACGGATTTCAGGTGCTCACTGAACAACGTAAGCTGAGAGTTGATCATTCGAGTATATTCTTACATTTGATCCAAAATTCGCATCATTTCCTCCAAGGTCTGCCCTCTTGCCCAAAGCTGCACGAGATCAGCTCTTTTACTCCCCAAGGCGTCCTTGGATTCCTGCAAAGCCGTCCGTGCATCTGTGATTTGCGCTTGGGTCGCGCTGAGGTGATTTAACAGTGAAGAATGGTGGGGAAGAGCCGCAGCAAACGCTTGATAGTGTTCTGGATGATAAAAAAACGATACTGTCATGCTTCGATCACAATTTTGATAATGAACCACTTGCTGTCGACCGAGCCCTTCAAGGCTTTGGACAGCATATTTTTCGTCCGCCGAAACGAGTCCATATCTTTCCCCACCGAGGAATCATCGAGGAGTTCAAGAGCTAGATCGACGTTGTTGAACTAAGAATTATTATAGATATGACAGGGAGCAGAGAGGCACGCGGCTAACCTCTGGGTCCACCACAAACTCCCAGCCGTCCTTGACTTGGTCCAGAACGGCTAAAACAGGTCAAGTCAACTGGCATCAACACCGAGCGGAGGGCGCACCATCGATATCACCCGCACGCGATTTGCCGTTTAACCGTCGACCAGGTGCTTTGTCTCGTATTCGCTGTTGCCTCAGATTCTCTGCTTCCACCTCCTCTCTCCTCTCCCGTTGGTAATAATCGTCTTCGCTTCCATTTGTGCCGCGCCTCCGTGTGGCAGCAGACTGGAAAGCAGACATAACAGAGTTCAGAGCCACCGGGGTCGTCTGCTCATCGTCGGTGGGAGCACTTCTGAGCCGCGCAGGTTTGGGGCGCGAGCTGGCGGGTGTCGCGGGATTGGAAGCACTAGGTCGTGATCGGTAAGACGTAGAGGTATCAGTAGCAGTGCTGTCCCTGTATGAAGATGTTGACCCGGCGTAGTCAGAGCCGCGACCTCGCAGCTCGGATCGCTGAGGACGAGATGGTCCACTTGGGGCGGTATTTGGAGGGCCCCGAGGCGAACTGGACATCGGTCCACTGTTGCTAGGCGTTGTTGGCCGCGACGGGGGCCGAGCAATCTGCAACGGCCGTGTACCATTGGAGGAGGGGGGCGCGGGACCATTTCCATTGGAGAATGAGGGAGAAACAACACGGCGGTTTTGGGGAAATGGCGGCGCTCTCGACATCAATCGACCTTCGAAACACACAAATCTGTGCGGTCTCGGGTGAGTGCTGGGGGGAGAGCTAGGGAGGAGGAGGAGAAAGGGAGGGAGAGAAGCGTGCGCGACGAGCAGCAACCGCGGCGAGGACTAGGGTCTGGTGCAGGTTCAAGTAACGTCTGAAAGCAGCGTAACAGAGCAGCGGTACGATGCGAGATTTGATCGAATCAAACTGCCCTTTCCGAGTTCATATTTCTCTCAACCTCCTCCTCCTCCTACCGAACACTGGAGGACGAATCTGGTCAAATGGCTTACAAACCCCCGCATCTGCCTTCATTCCTCGTGCCCCTCGGAAACTCAGCAAATGAGGCTGTATTTAACCATCCACATCTTGGTAGTGCCCACTCGTGGTGGAGGAGTACAGACCTATCTCCCGAAGCTATCTTCTTGTTCATCCCGGGTAATCCTGGGCTTTTGAATTTCTATACGGTGGGTTGAACGAGGCCATCACACACCACGTGAGGCCATAGTGAAACCCTGCAGGAATTTCTCGAATTGCTTCACAACAAACACCCTCGGTTGGCAATTTTCGGCCACGCCCATTTGTCCCACACACCCGACGTTACTCCAGGCCAAGACTATAGCCTTGCAGCTCAAGTCGAGGTTTGTTCACTTGTTTCCGAACTCGCAACAGCCTAAAGTTGCTCGGAAAGAGCGCTATCGAAGCAGCTGATGCCATTCGTGCTGAGTTCAGCAAGGCCAAGCTAATTTTGAGCGGTCACAGTGTTCGTAAATGTGGTTATTTTGTAGTTGAGCCTCATTCCTTTGCAGGTCGGTGCTTGGGTTGCTTTGCAGGTTGATCCTCGACGTATTTTTTTGCTCCAAATCTATAATAATGACGCCTATCAGGTCCTCAAAGCCAGACCATCTGATATTTCTCAACTTTTTTTGTTGTGTCCCACGTTAACACACATCGCAGACACACCGAATGGACGAAGACTATCGGTAAGCCGCGTTGAATAAAGACGATTAATACATCTCCCGACAACGCAAAGTGGCTCTTCAGAGCACCGTTACCCAGGATTGTCTCTTGGCTTTCTTATTTGACTCGCCCCCTGCCTCTCTCTATACTCTTTCCATGGTCTCTATTCCGTTCTTTGTGCCTAGATCTCTCACGAAATTCAATTGTTTCACAGGCCCACCTCTCAAATTGCTGTCCTTCGAAGTCTTCTCAATTCCCCCGCGAGTATCTTTGCCTGCCTGTCCATGGCCCATGAGGAGATGTCGACGATTCGTGAGCTAGATGCGGCATTGCTGCAGGATCACCGCCATCGTCTCTTTTTCATGTTTGCTGCCAAGGATGACTGGATTTCCACCCACAAGAAAACAATTATGCACTTGCTCTCATCCGACGACGACGAAGCAGCTATGTTTGCTGACGAGGCTGATGTTCCGCATGCGTTCTGCCTCGGTATGTTTAAATTTGAGAAATGTTCGGAGCTAAATCTGCAGCCTAGCCCACGGTTCGGTCGTTGCTGGACAGTGTTCGTTGTGGCTCAGCACTTTGAATTTTTAAAACTGTACGCGAGATGCCGACGGAATACTGGTTGTCAGAGGAACCGAAACAGGGAACTGAGTGCTACTCTCTGACAAAGCCCAAATGCCTGTAAAGTCTGCCCGGATATTACCACCTCTCGGCTGCGCGGCAGCTTGAGTTGAATAGCTTGCCACCAGAGCACTAGCCGCCTCACTGCGGGCTAGACAACATTGGCATTACGCGCCGTGCTCTCGCGAGTCGCGACGCGACGCGCCTCAATTAAACAATTGGATGCCGGAGCGGCCAAGCTAATATTTGTATATATTTACGCGACTTCTACCTTGCTCTACGATGCCGTTTTGCTGAAGCGTAACCAGACGCCGTATAACTTAAAGGGTAAATTGGACATGTCATCCCCCAGTGTCGACCCTCCTTTACTCTTCACTCCGAGCCCCCAGAAACCCGTGGCGCCTCCTAGAGCCAGCCGGCAAATTCTCGACTGTGTTCAGCCTCCACCCATGGCTCCGGACCAGAGAGTCACTTACAAACAGAGCACCCTTCGAGATATGGAATCTATACAAATAGACGAGATCATTGGTGAATATGCCGAGAACGACCAGTTGTGGTATTACGCGCGTTACAAGGGCGGCATAGCCCACAAGGTAACTTTCCGTATTCAGGACGCGTTCTTTTTCATCCTGACGCGTCCTATTCGCAGTTCAGTGTCCAACTGATCAAAAAGAACAACCCTGACTTACTCGCTGAGTACCGTACGCCACAACTCATACACGACCTTTCCTGCGTTGCTCATATACACTCTCACAGTCCGCAAGAAGACTACTGGGGAGCTTATGGACTTCGATCCTGCCGCCCACTACGTGCATCCCACCTCACGCGTTCGGATGCGCGTAAGCATTGGAAAGAATGGCGCGAAAGTCAGCATCTCATCTAATGGAAGCCTGGCGCCATCGAGCGACGCGGAGGAGGTTCCCGACTCCGAAGCAGATATAGAGGACGAGGACGAAGATGACCAGGAGGAAGAAGACGAGTATGACGAAGAGGATTCACCTGTCAAGGTCCGCCGCAGTACGCGTTCCACCAAGCTCCCCAGGCAGAATTTGCCGTTCAGTCCAAAGAAAACGCGATCCCACAAAATCATTGTGGTGGATTCCGATGATGAAGGGGGCACTGCTGAAGGGAGCAGAACGAGCGCCGCCCCCGCGCGTCGATCCACTCGGGCTCGCAAAGGCTTCAAGATCAATCTCGACCAAGGGGCCTATTACGAATCCGAGCAGGATGACGACGAAAGTGAAGGGTACGACTCTGCTCCGAAGCTCAAGGCCGCTGTCAAGCGCCCGAAAGCCGCAAGGAAAAAGGGCGCCCGGCCTGCGTATGGTCACGTTCGCGGCGTGGAGGACCTCGAGTATGACCCCAACTCCGACGAGGAAACGGCCGCGTTGAGGGTTCACCGAAACGTCTGTGAAAAGTGCCACGATGTACCCGCCCACGAGCAGCTTGAAACATTACGCAAGCGCAAGGGCAGAGGACGCAAGAAGCGTAAAACGACGGACGACGAGTTCGAGGAATCCGGAGACGAGGTCGAACGCATTTCCAAAAGAGGGGGATGGGTCAGATGGTTCGTTCCTCTTGACCCTTATTTTCTTCTCCGTTGATCTGTGTCATCAGCCTTAAATGTCCGGTCGCCAGCCACTGGAATTGTTTGGCAAGTACTCAACGAGAAGAGATCCTGAAAGCAGCCCGAGATATCGATCGTGCCGCTTGGCGCAGCACTCAGCCTGAAAGTGGACTTCAAGATGAGAATGGGCAACCTAAAGCGAACAAGAATGAACCCGCGAAGCGCCCTGGACTCGATTCGCAGCAAACCACTGACTTCGTTTGTGGTACGTACCCAATCCACCCGTGTTGGTCTTCTTTGCGAATCATTACTCCGCAGGCGCATGTACCAAAGGCGGTGTTTGTATGGGGTGCATGGAGACGGCTCTTGAACCCGATGCTGCCACATCAACCAAACCTTCTGGTCCAGGCTCTGCCACGAACAAAGACGTCGAAATGACCGACGCTGCAAGTGTTCTCAAGTACGACTCGGCCACTGCGCTTCTCTTCCGGTGTTTTCTCTGCAAGCGTCTCGCTCACTATGAGCATATGCCTCTTCCCTCCGACTTTCCGCCCGATTCGGACATCGCAGACATCGCTGCTCACTACACCGATTCCTGGCTTTGTTCAGATTGCTCCTCGTTCAGATTCGACCTCGATAAGATACTCGCTTGGCGTCCCTATCCCGCGAACGCAGTTGAGCCTTCGAGACTGTCCGATCAGCCGCCGCATTACAAGACACCACTACCGAGAGAGTATCTCGTAAAATGGGTGGATAGGAGCTACAGGCGCACGCAATGGGTTCCTCATATGTGGCTAGTCTCTACCAACGCCGCAAAGCTGAAAAACTTCCTTGCGGATGGCTCGAAGGTCGAGTTGTTAGACGAGCCTGCAGACGAGCAAACTCCGGGTGAAGATAATGCCGCGTTTCAGGTCGTCGTCGAATCAAGAGAACCCTCGGCCAAGCCGGGGGCTGCGCAGAAGCCAGCGGCGCGCCCGCAGGATCCAACTCCTGATGCAGAGCGAAGAATTCCACCTGCTTGGAAGACTGTCGATCGAGTCTTGGACCTTCTTCTGTGGCGTCCCCGCCGAAAACAGCAAAAGAAGAAAGGCAAAGGCAAGGCGAAGCGGAGAATAGATTCCGACGATGTCAGTAGCGGTTCAGAAGACGAGGATGCGAAAGAACGTGCCGCAGCATTTGATTACGGCGAACAGCCGAGTCCTTTGTTTACAGAGTCGCTCGAGGAGTGGGAGAAGCGAACACACTCAAAATTTACTGTCGATGATGCGGACGCCGTTGCTTGGATTTTCGTCAAGTGGGATGACCTTACGTACGATGAAGGTGGGTAGCGAGTATTTTTCATGCGCTGTTTTTCATGGTTTCTCCAGCAACGTGGGACTCCCCACCTCGTACGACCGAGTCTGGATATCCCGCGTTCACAACGGCTCTGAAGAGGTTTATCGCATCCCGGGAGGTTTACATTCCAGACGGGAAAAGCAACCCTGCTAAACACGATCGAACTAACGACGGATACGCCAAACATAGAATCCAGAACGCGTCAGAGTTGGACCTTGGACAAGACCCAGCGTTCAAACTCATGGATTTCCAGGTTTGTTTTCATCTGCAGGTATCGATCAATCGCTATTGATCAGCCGCTCACACTTTCGCAGGTTGACGGCTTTAACTGGCTCACCGACAATTGGTGGAATTACCAGCCTTCTATTCTGGCAGACGAGATGGGATTGGTATGCGAGCACCATCCAGTGTTCTTGGGCTGACCGCTTTTTCAGGGCAAGACGGTCCAGATCGCCACCTTCATCGGCAAAGTTATACAAGACTTCAAAGCTAAGCCTGCTTTGGTCGTTGTACCCAACTCCACAATCACCAACTGGGTCCGAGAATTCGAACGATGGGCCCCGCAACTTAGAGTTGTTCCCTTCTACGGCGAAGCGAAGTCCCGGGATGTGATCAAGCAGTATGAGTTGAGCCACTCTAAGAAACGGTCGGGATACACGAGCGCCAAATTCCACGTCCTCGTCACCACATACGAGACCTTGACTGGCAAAGACTTCACTTCTGTGTTCAAAAACCAACCCCGATGGGAGGTAAGTTTCCGGTCTGTGTGAGACTGATTGTGTTCCATTGATGCGTTTCCTTCAAGATACTTGTTATTGACGAAGGCCAACGCCGTAAGAACAAAAGCAAAAACATTCATCTTAGCTGATCTCCTGTTTCAGTCAAAAGCGACTCCAGCCTTTTATTCAAGAAGCTAAACGAACTGAACACTCTCCATCGGATCATCATGACGGGGGTAAGTGAATACTTGAGGAGCAATCTGTCGATGACTCAAGAATCGGCGCAGACTCCGTTGAATAACAACATCAGAGAGCTATTCAATCTCATGAATTTTCTCGATCCCAATGAGTGGAATGATCTGGAGAAGCTTGAGCAGCAATACGAAACCCTCACTGAAGATCTTGTCAAGGAGCTTCACGGCAAACTACGACCCTACTTCCTGCGTCGCATCAAGAGTCAAGTTCTCAAGTTGCCTCCAAAGGTCGTTCACTTTTTTTTTCTTCTCTTCGGCACAACTGAGTTTTCTTTCCTAGAACGAGGTAATTGTACCGGTCTCAATGGCACCGTTGCAAAAGGAAATATACCGGTCCATCCTCAGTGCGCGATCACTTAGCCCAGCCTGGAGGCGTGAATTGACAGATTGTTTTATTTTAGGTCACAATCTAGACCTCTTGAATGGCTTGACAGGGCCGACCAAAGCGAATGGAGCTCCGAAAGGCAAACTAAACAACATCTTGATGCACTTGCGCAAGTGTTTGCAACACCCCTATCTCTACGAGGAAACCATCGAACCCCGAGGCTTACCTCAGCAAGAAACTCACGAAAAGTTAATTGACGCCAGCGCGAAATTACGATTCTTGAAGGCTTTGTTACCAAAGCTTAAAGCACGCGGGCACAGAGTTTTGCTCTTCAGTCAGGTACATCCCACGCCGTTCTTTCCTATTCACTGTAACTCTCTCCCCAGTTCGTTATCGCCTTGAACGTTATCGAGGACTTTCTTGCTGGGGAAGGTTATCGTTTCCTCCGACTCGTACGTTATACAATTCCAAGCGTTGCGCCTTTATGTACCTGTTATAGGATGGCAACACGAAAGGCAAGGATCGCCAAAAGGGAATGGATGAATTCAACCGTGAAGGTTCAGACGTCTTCATATATCTTCTCACGACCCGGGCTGGTGTATGCATTCTGCGAACACCATTTTCCATTATTTCTGAAAGCATCTGCAGGGTGTTGGAATAAACCTTTTCACAGCGGACACAGTAATCATATTTGACCCCGATTTTAATCCACATCAGGTTTGCTTTACAACAATTTCCTTCCAAATCAAGACTCACTTCTTCAATGAAACAAATCAGGATTTGCAAGTGAGCTTGGAGAATGGGTTAAACGGATAAATGAGACTAACTCATTGAAAGGCCATCGCACGTGCATATCGCTATGGCCAAAAGAATACCTGTCTAGTGTTCAAGTTGATGGTAAGGCTTCTTCTCAAGGAGAAGACATCCCTCACACCTCTTCATAGGTCAAGGATTCCGCCGAAGGTGATACGCAACAAATCGTTCGTCATCAAATCTGACGTTTCCCTCAGAGCGCATCGTCCAAGTTGGCAAAAAGAAGCTTGTATTGGACCATCTTATCGTCCAGAAAATGGACGATGACGATGACGCTGGCGACAACGTCGAATCCATCTTAACCTATGGTGCACAAGCTCTGTTTGAAGCTGATGCCGACGCCCGGGATATCATTTGTACTTCATCTTTCCTCGTGCCTGCAACAAGTTCTCACTGCTCGGTTAGATACTGACACGGATATCGATAAACTGATCGACAAGACCGAGCAGGAGGCGGAGCCCGAACAAACAAATGAAGAGGGCGTTTTATCTTTCTCCTTCGCCAAGATCTGGGCCGCCGAAAAAGATAGCTTGGAGGAGGTGATGGAAGAGGAAGATCAGGGCGACTCTTGGGCGCAAACTTTGCAGAAAATCAACGAGGATCGGGAGAAGGTCAGGGCTCACGAGATTGCTACGTCGGGTCGTGGCGCTCGCCGTCGAGCTGCAGCCCCTAAGGTACCAAATAGCTAACATGCCCCCTCCCCATCAGCTAACGGTCTTGCAGCAAAACGCTTACTTGGTAGACGAAAGCCCAGTTAAAGATTCAAGCTCTCGGTTACAATCGCATCTGGAGGATGATTCTGCGTATGGGAATTCATCCGATTCGGAGGACGTCCCCGATGGTTCGGCGATGGTTGCCGACGCTTTGAACGAAGTCGGGAAAAAGTCACGCAAATCAAAGAAGAAAGCAACGGACGGTCCTTTGACATCGATCCAAAACCTTGCCAATCTGGAGCCTTGCACGCTTTGTGGGCTCCAACATGGTGATCGGTTAGGTGAATGTATGATGACTGAAAAGTCAGAGCATCTCGCGGAATTTAGAGAGATGTTACTCCTGCATCCTGAAGACGAGCCCCGTGAAAAACGAGTACGTGCAGCTGCTCGGTTTCGATCCTGATTTGACTTGTTCTCGCCAGCTCGCCGCTATTCAAGCCATCGACGAGTTACTGCATCAACGCGGGCACATGCATTTGGTGCTTGGCCAGCCCCTTGAAATTGTGGAGCGTTCGGTGGCCGACCTGCCTCCCAGAAAGAAGTCAAAGCCAACCGCAGCTCCCGACCAGACTGCACGGGCATCCGGCCCTTCTTCCACTCCAGCCGGAAATCCAACAGCCTCATCCTCGACTGCCCGCCCACCCGCACAATCAAACGCTGTCGCTAGTTCATCGAAACGTACTCTGTCCCCGACCCCCGCCGCCAACCCCCCGCACAAAAAGCCCAGACCGTCTTCATCTCTTTCCTGCATTATCTGCGGGTCCTCTCCTCATCATCTAGCAAAAGACTGTCCTGTTGTGTCCGAGGGCCCGAAGAGGTATGCGATGCCTTGACGGCGCTTATCTGTTCTAACTATGTTCCAGGTTAGCTCGCGAAATCAAGCGCCTTGAGTTGATGCCTGGAACCGGTTCCACGGTCGAAATATTGCGCAAGATTCTTGTAAAACAGAAGAAGAAAGAGCTTTCACAGGCAGTTGAAGTGATCGAAGTCAGCGATTAGACGCTTCTTCTGTGGCTCGAGTTGGGTTAATGTAATAATTCTTGGTAGTTCGTAGATGTATGTCCGAAGCTGTTAATGTCGCGAGTCTATGCTGTAATGAGGCACGAGTGTATGGCAACAGAAAACGACCAGCTTCGTGATCCGGCTGATGACCGCTGATACCAGCTGATGTATGCTGATCCCCGACCGGCAGGCCTCCGGGACCCCAGGGACAGCCTCGTATGCATTTATTACTGCTCATTCTCGCTCGCCCCCACTTGTCGCTGTCGTGCACGGACCGTCCATGACCGTCCGCCCCCCGCTTTTAGATTACTATTTTGGGTTGAGTATGAAACACCTAATTGGCCTAAAATAGCATCGTGCAGCTCAACCACCTTCAACGTGGTGACTACTTATTGACCAAAGTCGTTTATTGCCAACTCTGAACAATAAAGCAACTCAGCATTTCGACATCGCAACATCGGACATCGGCCCGCTTTGCGCTAGTGACGTAAACGTTCGCGTTCAATTTTGGTTCACGAACATTCGCAGGCATCGGGCGGGGCTGGGTGAAAATGCCGCGACTGCCGTGCGACGGCCGCGCACTGACGCGCGTGGCTGTGTTTTGCCGCGGCAGTGACGCGCGAGCCCCATAACTTTTGTTGAAGGGCCCTGTGAACGCTGAGCACTTATTGTTAGCTTCACCTAAACTCAATTCATGGTTCTAGGTCAAAAAAACAAATCCCAAGTTCTGACATATCGAACCCCAGTTGACGCCCGAATAGGGACTTTCCGGAGAATTGTTGGGCCGATCCCCAAGATGCAAGGCGTGTCTCCACGAGCAAGTAAGGCTTAACTAGGTCTGCCACTCGGACTGGCATGATCTGCTCTTGGAATGTTCACTCCGTCAGTTGAACCCAAGTTGAACCAAATAGATAGAAGAAGATGCTCGTCCCGTTCTTGTTGTTGGGAGAGCCTGTAAATCTTGTGCAACCATGCTGATTTGAGGTTTGATGGACTTTATCATGGTGCTGGGCATGCAAATTGATATAGGAAAGTGTTACATTGACCGCCGCATTGACGAAGCGGTGGCTGTGTTTTGCCGCGGCAGAATGCCGCGCCGCCTATAACTTTCGAGGGAATGCTCTGGGAGCTCTGGGTGACTATTGTTAGCTTTGCCTAAGCCTAATACATTGTTTGCAGTCAAGAAATGGAAACCCAAAATTTTGTACATCACCCAAGTTGCATTTGGTCGAGATGACCGAATAGGGTATTCCGCTGGAACCACTGCACCGATTCCCCAGAGTTAAATTGAATCTTGAGCGTCTCAACAGTACTCACTAGGCGTGGTACTCACACTCAACGTGGCATAATCCTTTGCTCGGAAGATTCATGGTTGAAACAACCAGATAGGGAATTTCCCGCTAAGCGCGTGGGCAATCCCCCACTGGACTCAAAGCGCGGCTCAACGCCACCAATCGTGTGCGCTAAGATTTCCGCTCCCTGCAGATTTAGAAATACTCAAGATTTCTCGCCATCCACGTTTTGCTACACCACATACGTTCAACACACCGAATGATTCCTTTGACTCATGGCTTGAATGGTTCCGGAGACGACACTGTAACAATTGGTGCGAGCTTCTTGGGTCTCGTTTGAAAGCCTGTTGCTGCGGCAGTGCCGCGCGACCCATGTATAACCGTGAAGAAACAGGTGAGATTAATTTGAACAAAGCTCTCATCTTGTATTTGTGTCCCTCCACACGCAAACTTGACACCTCAAGGCCACTCGTTGACCGCCACATTGGCTGGTTGGTCGCTGTGTTTTGCCGTGCAACCCGTAATTTTCGACAGTTAACCCTCTTGGCCCTCAGGCTCCTATCAGCGCCGGTCCGCCCAGCTGTTTGGCACCTCTTGGCGTGCGAGAATAGGACTAATACACACAATACACAACCCGAGACACACAACACTGCGTTCAATTCTTCCTCTGATTCATTGGCGTGAGAATTTACCGCGGCAACGACAGCGGAGCGGCACACACACATAGGCCTTTCTTCGAAATTATGACATGACTGAAGTGAGTTGCTGGGCTTGCTCCTGCGTCGTGCAGTTGTGGCAGATTTTATTTCATGGTCCGCCATTCAATGCTGAGTATTTTTTCGCAGAACGACACACGGTGTCCGAGCGACTTCGAACCTGGGACAGATGTGCTACACAACGTGAAATCCAACCGTGGTTTTGCGACATGGGTTGACCGCCAGGTCAACCGCCGCGGGCTGCCGCGTCCACTTTATAGAATGCATCAGCCAAATTGTCCCGACCGCTATCAGCGGTGATTCACTAGCCATCCCATGCTCCTATATCGCAAGACATACCTTAACTGCGTCGACAATCCTTCAACGTATATCGGCCGCCGCGCAGCTGAACGCCAATCTGCAGGAGCTACCCGCACAGCATCTCGATCCACGACCCCGATCTCACGCGCCCCCAGTCCTCGGCGTTCTCCCAGCCATTCCCCCACCCCCGGCTCGTCGCAACCCCGAGTACGTCCCCGTCCCCGTCCCCTTGCTCGCTCCCCATCGCTTTCGTCCGATTCTGGCTCTGGCGACGACCTCGTGAACATCCGTGACACGAACAACGTCGACGATGGTGCGGAGAAGGATGCAGACAGCGGGAAAGGGAAGAAGCGCGCCGCTCCAAGTGGTGGATCGTCGCCCAAGCGGCGCAGGCGTAGTTAAATATGTATTTTCACAACCAATCATAATGATTTACAATCTCCTTTGGCTTCGAATTCAAGTAGCGTGAACCTGAAATCGATTCCACCCAACACTAGTGTCAGTACAATCTGCGCTGAGAGTCAGGCCGAAACATCCTGAACTGACCCCCTGGAATCTTTCCTTTTTGCCCTGAAAATTGGCTACCTGAATTTCAAGATTTCACCCTGGAGTTCAAGGTATTTCTACTGATAATACAAGCCGAATCGTACTGACTGAACTCCTTGAAATTCAGGTCGTTTGAAACCCCCAGTGCAGACGCGCTGCTCAGTCGAGCGCACACCTCGATTCTACAGCAACTTGGAAGACTTGTCTGCCGCCTTGAGTCTCCTCCCGTATTCAGTCACGCGCGCAGGATTTGGGATGCGCCGAAGGGTATGGAACGTGCCTGAGAATAATTGCACAGACGCCGCGATGTGTTTCCCGCACGCTATCGCTCGCAGCCGGTACAAAGACGGCGGGTGTTTCCAGCGCTTTGCCAAGATTGCGACTGGCCCCCGCGCTTGCTGTCGGTATTGAAGGTATGTCGGGAAACCGGAGAGTGTTGCTCAGAAATTACAGATCTAATCAACACGCCAAGTCACCCATCCTCGCCGTCGACCTTGAAGTTGGGACTGTGGTGTGTGGTCAATGCATGCATATGGCTGCATGCGAGGTTTGTGAAGTCTCCCTGGGATAGGATGCACACCGATAGAGGTTTATCTCCCGCAGTGCACCAAGTGCTAGAAAGACAGTATAACCTTGGATAAAGGAAGAGCAGTCCATCCACAAATCTTGTAGCAGACAATCAATACACTTGAAATACTGGTATTCAACCACCAGGATTGCACTTTGATTCCGGATTCGAGGCGACGGATAATTCTTTTCCCCACATTCCATGAACGGTTGAAACCAAAAGACCTCATGCATTACCGCTTCTAATCAATCCTCAGCACTACGATACCTGGGAACTGCCTCTCAGCGGATGCGGACAAGAGGACAGTCGAGCTGATATCCAACCGTGAGAAATTAGTTACTTGCATGCCAATTCAACTGTTGTGGTGGGTGCCAAACATGAGCAGGACACCGGACTGAGGCCTTAGATCACTTTGATGTGAAACGAGAATGTCTCGATGTACCTTTACTTAAGAAGAGTCATTGGTAAGGCCAGTTAAGTTGAACTCCAGAACTGGCGATTGCCTATCTCTGTCGAGACTCGACTGGATCCTAAACACAACTTTGCAGTTTCGGCAGCAGCCAATGACCGGCTGAATAATTGAGTGGGATTTGTATTCTGGACTCAAATTGTGCTCTTGGATCAATAAAGGTAGAGAAAACGGTAATTTTCGCCGGCGAGTCACCGTGGATTGGATGCTGCAGTCAATATCTCTTAGTTTAGTCACTTGGATGCAGGGTTCAGATCTGTTCGTCCCGAGGGCCGAAACAATACTTACCATATATGTACACTTTGAATCCGACATCCGACATCCAAAATTCAACATGCCACGCTATCGAAGTAAGTTTCCCGTATGTAGCCAGGCCTAGGACTAGTAGAATCATGCTCGATGGTCGATTGTAAATGATGCGGCTGAAGGAACAATCCAATCATGCTGGGGTAATCACACCGCAAACCATGAACTATCTACAGCAAAACGGCAAGGAAAAATGAATGAAGCGACAACAGTAAGTAGCACGCACCAAAAATCAACTTAGATACAATCGTTGAAAAGTTTAAAGGCTCAACAAACCTCTTAAAGAGCTGTACAAGATTGTCAGTGATAGAGGCGAATCGGAGAACTTGGAGCTGGATAGAAACACCTGTTTGGTATGCAGACATACCCGTACAGTATGGAAGCAAAGAGAAGGAAGCAAAGGACTGGGCTGCCAAGAGGACACAGCATAGAACGCCCGCAACGATAATGAGTCACTAGGATGACCGTCCAAGGCAGACCTCGTCCAGTGCCCGAGTGATAAGATTCCATGAGTCGCAGTATAGCAGAATAGCAGAGAATGTGAAATGAAGATGTTCAAAGGACAGGGGTCTGAATGTGATGAAGGAGACGTGCCCTTCGCCAGGAACACGGTGTGTGGATGCAAGCAACAAACGTGACACCTGATTTCAACCCGAATATCGAGAAAACATTCCCGGAGGCTCAAGAGGCAGTTTAATTGACTGCAAGAGACGAAATGAAAAGGGAGAGTGTGAAGAAAGGAAAATGCGTGACTTTGTCAAGCCTAGCAATAGGTAGCAATGTGCCGGGATGCAACGAAGAAAAGACAGAGTCATGGAGTGGAGAGATCGTTGCGCCAATGGCTGCCCACGTATTGCGCGGCGGACAGAAACAGCGTCGCATGAGGCGGATGTCCTTGCATGAGGCGCAAAAGAAAGCAGTCACCAGGCAGAGAGGCTCACGCGCCAGAAGCCCGAAGCGCGGTAAGATGGAAAATTCAAAAACGAGATTGAGCAGAGACTTGACGGAAGCGGGCAGCCAGAATCTTGCGTGTTGTCAAACAGAGACGCCGGGAAACTGAGCCAGCCAACCGTGCAAGGTCAAGGTGCGCAAAAGAACACGTGGGCGCGGAAGCGAAACCACGCCATGATGCAGACACCCAGGAGGAAAGAAAAATCAGGCAGAGATTGGAGTGTGAAAAAAACGGGCCAGGATGATCGGAAAGATGGCCAGAGAGGATCTGTAGAACACCAGGAAGAAATAGAACCAAGCACTGGGGGTGATGTCGCAATACGGGAGCGTGGGCTCAGGGCTGCCGCTTCACGGTACTAGAGTAACAGCCAATCAGTCCGGAGACATGAGACATGGGAAGAGTTGGTTTGAGATAATTCAAGGCGACAAGGCTCAGAGTCCGAGGACGCGCGAATGATATGTACGACTTGAGCGTGAGGTAGATGTATGGACGTGTCTCAAGCATGAGAGACTGCGAGAAAGCAAAAGGCGACCCTGTCTGTAGTGTATACGCTAGCGAGAGGAAAAAAGACGCGAGAAAAGGCATGAATGAGCGATAGGAGGCCGAGGGAATGGCTTCGCGCTGGCAGAGAGGTAAAGGACCAGATTCGTGGGAATCTGACAATGCTCGGAGCTGGCATGGCCGGCAGGGGTGGCAGGAGCTGAGCGTCCCGTTGTAAGTACCTTGCTTGTACCTTGCCTTCCGCTCAGCCCGAGCTCCCGGTTCCCTCCCTGCAGCCAACGCGCCGTGGCGCGGCACTACGCACCAGTACGCGTCGACACACGTCAGGACGCGTCAATATGACCTTGACGCGTCTTGACGCGCTTAACATTACTGAACGCGTCATTGTACACGGAACATGCGCGATTTGTTCCACCTGGCGGAGGGCGTGTACTGGACGGGATCAACAGGTTACTTGGGGTACGAAGGTGGTAAGAGGTGTCCCAGGGGTCTCGCATGTGTGCCGCGTACGGGCATCAGTGATGGACAAACACCAATCACATCGATAAGCTGGTCGTTTTCTGTTGCCATACGAGTGGAAACAAAGAGTTTAGTCCTTGCGCGAGAGGAAGTCACGGGACATCTCCGCTTCCGTCTCGCCAAATCGTCGCCGCCGACGCGTCTCAAGAGCTCGCCAGGAGCACGCGCTGAGTCGTCGGCCCTTTTTCTTTTCCCACCCGCCCTCACCTTGGTCTTCTCAGAAACTTCAAGTGTCCTGTCCGGGATTTTCTGCGCCCTGGGTACTCAGATGGTGTTAGATAAATTATCTACAGTATCTAGTTAGTGCAGCTCGGATTCCTCGAGAGCTGGGTATCCCAGCTCTCCTTGGTTTTCGTCTCGGTCCGGAGGTTTTGGATGGAGACGGAAAGCCCGCCCCTCAACGGGCTTTCGCCCAAACCATGCCTACTTACAAGCGTACATCCGCTGAGATTCCCTTCGGGGCTTTCAATTCATATCTTGGTCACCTCACTCAATCCATAGGGGCTGAATCGACTTGCAAAGATACTTAGATAGTTTGTAGATAGTGGAAATCTTCTTGGTGAAAGTTGGGCCGGCATATCCCGGTGACAGTGATGCAAGAGCTGATGCATCTGCGAACTTGCTTCAACCTTTTTCACAATAAACACGTAGAAATTTTTATAATTGCTCGCTGCGCTCGCCACCATGGCTATCAAACGCACCCATTCATTTCTCGTCGTTCCCGATCTTCCAAATCTCACTGGCGACACCCTTCTCCAAGTTTTCACCCACAAATCTCTCCGAAGGGCCGACCAGGACCAGGAGCCGTTTGACAATGAAAGACTTTCGCTGGTGCGTCGCCAGATTACCCAGTCGTCGTTTCTACTACGTAGTGTCGATACTGATCTCGATGTTCGACAGCTGGGGGAAAAGTTTCTTCACATCTTGTTGACGGATGAGCTGCTGGGCCAGCGTCCCATGCTTACAGCTTTGGAAGTAATGGTAAACGATAATCATCTCTGTTGACTGGGCGCCCCCGGTTTACTGCTCCGCAAAGAATCAAAGGGACCGATTCTTGTGGAAAACCAATCTGGTGCTCTTGGTTCGTCACTATGGTTTGTTGAATCGTCTCAGAGTAAGTATCTCTCTCAGTTCGTGTGTTCAACTTGCGCTGCTAACTGTCAGATTGAACGCAGTGTCACCCGGATACATTGAGCACTTTGTATCAGGAAGCGTCCTCAATCCTTTTTGCCTATATCGGAGGAGCATACGTTGATCAAGATGACGACGGGGCTCTGCGGGAAACAGTCCGGAGGTGGATGCATGTGTTCCTTTCTTCGTCCAGGGATACGCCGACGGAGCCGCCACTTATGAAGCCAAAACTGGAACCCGATGCCGACACGGATCACTTGCTCGTCTCGCCTAGGACAGTCGTTTATATTGCGACCTTCAACCAAAAACAGTGGGTAGTGCAATGTGTCGTGGACGGGAAGGTTAGAGGTAGGAAGATGCTTTGAGGCTGTCACATAGACTAAAATTCCGCACCCCACAAGGGACGGGATCAGATTCGAGCAAGAAAATTGCAAAAGATATAGCAGCAACGCAAGCAGGTTTCTCAGAGGAGTAACTTCCTTAACCTGTCAAAGTAAACATTCTCCTGTTGTAAAATTTATTAACGTACATATTCTAAAGCGTGTATATGCTACTGCGCGGTTTTACATTTGTTTATTACTGTCACAATTTGCTAGTGGAGGCGCTGTTGGTCGGGGCCGCAAAGGAAGGTGGTAACCTCTGAATGGGTTGCAGCTTGCGCTTGATGTCGCGGAGGATGGTCGTCTTGGGTTGCCAGTGTCGGAATGCCGCGGCGAGCTGAGTTATCTCTTTCGAAAGGAAGTGAGCAACCCGTTCGTCGGCGATGAGGTCTCGGAGCGACCATGGGATCTGGATGCGTGAAAGCTGAATGTCGGAAAAGTGTTTGTTTGGCAAAAAAAATGGCCGTACCTCGTAATCGTTCTGCTCGGTGTTAGCGTTGAACGGTTCGACGGTGAGTTTTGGATGGGTATCGAAGCCGCTGTTAGTGAGGAAGAGATATTTGACAGCCTGAGTTAGTGTGTTATTAACGATTCTGGCGGTAAGCGGAGATATGACGGTACCAAGCTAGGGGAAAAACATGAGAAGGAATTGGAGAACGGTAGCAGGTGATCTTACGAGTAATTGGAAAGCTCTTCATAAGCTGTAGAGTGCCCCACCCCGTTCAAAGATCCCGCTGTTGCTTCCGATAAATGAGCGATCAGCCCGCTATCCGGTAGTCCAGAATTTAGAACCCGGATTAGGAGGACAAGGAGATTTGATAGAAAGTCGGAAGAGCTGGAGAGGTGTGAGTTTTCGACAGACCGACAACGAGTGGACGCACTGATAGGCATCGCCGTCAATATACAATGCCCGAAGTATTAAGGGATGCGTTGCGGCCGCAAACAGGCCCGAATATATGGGAACTACTTGATCATTGAGTGACGCGACGTAGACCATTTTAGTCTGAACGAGACATTAGCGCACTGTGGCAATGAATGAATGCCGAACATACCCCATTGTCAACGACATTCCCTAGAGCTTTGACATAAGCCTTCGATACTTCGCTTTCTGTGTTCTGTACACGATGTTAGCATTGAACGACCTAGAGAAGGCTTGCCCTACCTGGAATTCAAACAATTCTGTTGCAGCCGCAGACTCAAAGTACTAGACTGTCCTTCAGTGGGTGTTTCGATCGCACAGATGGTCGCTCACCTGGATATATGGCAACAACAAAGAGCTCGAATTCAAGTATCTCAAGGGGCCCAGATGGATCCCACAAAGCGCCAAGCAACAGACTCTCTGGGGAGGGGGAGCCGGAAGGGAAGCAGATCCCCCGGGCGCAGTAGAAGCTAGAGCAGCACTGGTGGGATCCTTGGAAACATCCGATCCACCCGTCCGTATATGACCGTCCCTTATCAAGCGATCCAGAAGGTGCGTCGAGACCACGCTGCCTGTGCATCTCTATGTTAATAGACGGATTACTCTTCGCAACTCGTCCCATTACCTTGAGAATGTGTCGCCACAAATATTACGTCAGCCGTATGGAGAGCGTCCATCCATACAGGATTCGTGGTCAGAGCAGTGTACAACCTGAAGGGAGACAATCAACTTGCAGGCCTTTGCACAAAAAATGTGGCGCACTTGTCAACCCTGCGCTCGATAGTACCCTCACCCTCGAGAGGAATGCGAGTGATCTTTTCGAGGCTGACGTTGTATGCAGACTGGAACTCCTCCAGTGCGGAAACCATCATGTTCACGAACTTGGTACTCGTCCCCGTTGGCTGCAAAATATAAGAAAAGTCGTCGCAAAATCGACGCAGCATACCTCGCCCAAGACACTTTGTATGATGGCGCCTGCGGTGGAAGAGGTTAGAAACGTAGTTGGAGTCCAAGTCGCCGACTCTCGTACCGGGGAACCAGCCATGTATACCAATGACCACGACATGTTTAGCACCTCGTAATACATCTTGCACATTGCCTTCCTTGGCCTCGGTGGTGTCACCGCTCCCGGCCGCAGGCTTCAAAACGTCCCAAGCTCGCGGCAGCCCGAGTCCCCATTCCTCAAATCTCTTCTCTCGCTCTCTTTCTTCTCTATCTTTCCCCTTCCCGCCGCTTGTCGATGAACTTCGCCGTTTGGTTGTCGAGCTGTCCGCCGCAAACAAAACACCGCTCACAAATTTCATCGTCTTCTCCACCACAGCTCTCCCAACAGTCTTCCCCTGGCCATCACGTAGTCGCGGCGGAACAACCGATCGCGGCGGAGCATGGAATGTGTCCCCCCAGGTCGGGAGCACGAGATTGGGGGTGGGCGTCCGGGGTGGTGCGATGGAAGACGCTTTCGCCGGCGTTTTGGTCCCTGCTGATGAGACCGACCGTTTGGACGCGACGGAAGGAGAGGGCGAAGACGCGCGCTTGCTGCTAATCGACGACGTGGGATTGTTCGCTACCTGCCGCTTTACGGAGTCTGATATTGTCAAGGGGGGAGCGCTCGGCTTGCCTGGACTGGGCTTTACTGGCCGGTGGGGTTCGTCGTCTTTGGTAACTTTCCCATTTGCTTCCTTTTTCACATTCAACTCTTGCTTGGCACCGGCCTCCTTCTTGGTGTCGGCCGACGCGCTCTGTGGTGTAGAAGCTGAGGGAATTGCAGTTTCGCTGGTCCCTTCTTCACCCCCGTCATCCAGATCTATTTCCATAATCTCGGGCTCTCCAGAAGTGACGGTCTTTCTCGATGCGTATCCCAACGTCCCGGAATTGGAAAAGAACGAAACCCAACCGCTCCGGTTCGAGTTTATACTGTCTCCGATGGGATTGGAATTCAGCGGAGGTGAGGAGGTGGTTTCGGGTGGTGGAGGAACTGCGTCGGAGGGGCCATCGGCAGGTAATGCTTCAGAGGTCTGAGCAGGACTGCTTGGTCCGCTCGCATGTAATCGCGAGCCGGCCGAAGGCGCGGAATAAGACGTTGTGAAGAATGAGGTCCAGTATCGCTGTTGCGCAGCCGTAGCAGCTGTTTCTTCGGGCGTTGGAGGGATCGGCGCTGAAGGTACAGTCTCCGGCTCAGCCTCAGTCTGATGCGTGTCCTCTGGCTTTTCCCCGCTGGTATCTGCCGGCGGGGCCGTCGAGGCCATATTCGTGTCCGACGCAGTTGTACCATACCAGGCCCATGGGGAATACCATGACGCCTGCTGCTCCTGTGAAACAATGATAGCAGGCGTCGCCCCAGGGGTGAGCGTCATGGTACTGTCATCACTCGGGGATGGAGAGATTATGGACTCAGGTAGCGCATTGGGAACCTCCGGGAAAGACTGCAGAGGCGGTTTCGGAGTGGCATCCCCTTCGTCCTCCGCCTGATCCTGAGTGGTAGACTCGGGCGGTGGTGGTGCAGCACTCCAACCAACATAGTCCCACCACGACGATCCGTGCTGCTCCATGCTTATGTCTGTTGTTGGTGCCTTGGAATCGACGGCATCGGAATCCGACGCGGGCAGCGAGTTGGTCGTGGTGGACACGGTTGTTGTTTGCAACGTGTCTAAATTTGATACGATCAAATCAGGTTAGGGTTTGACTCACGCGGTTTACTAAGACAAACCTGTTTTGACCGTTGTCGTCGACGCTGGGAAAGGCATTGTGAGACGATGTGCGGAGACTGTACGATCGCATCTCACCTGGAGCCACTATCTCAGAAGTTTCCGACGTGTCTGCATCGAAGAAAAAAGATCAGTCCATTATTCCGTTTGCATTGGTTTCGACTGACAGGTAGCGGTCGCGGCTACCGTCTTGCTCGCGTCTGGATAGAGCCAATGATAAATTCGCGAGTAACCAAGATGCCATGCACTACCTTCTGTGGCCCCGTTGTTAGCTGCTGCCGCTCTACTGCCTCCGAGTAGCGGCAGATTGATACCGAATCGGCCCATGCTGGGGTTCAGGGAAGCAAGTCTCTGTCGTCCTCTTACCGTACCATTCCCAAGCGACTCTTCGGACAGAGGGAAGCTGACGGTCATTTCGGCGGCGGGCGTAGCGACTGGTTCCGGGACGGTCGAGTCGATGGACGACGGAACGCTCGACTGATCCAGTGGTTCAGAAGGGATAAAGATTGGATGTGGGATGGGCTGCGGCGGCGAGGCCGCCCGGAGAGGCGAGGGTTGAGAAGGGGAGGATGAGAACCACGAGCGTTTGACGTTGGTGGCCCTCTGCGCCGCGAGAGATTGCGGCTCGACCGCAGAGAATGGATCTGGTCGTTCAGGCGCCAGTGGGCTCGATGACGTGACGGGCTCTGACGGGGATGGTGATGCGTCCGGGACCGGGATTGGGATGCTCGAAGCAGGAGCAAGAAGGTTAGGCGCGGATGCCGTAGCTGCTTGGAGTTGAACTTCGACAAGCTTCTCTTTGCCTTTGGCCCGCGAAAGAGATCCAAACCACGTCAAACCTCGACTGGTTGGTGGGGAAACGGAAACCGGGAATGCAATCAAGTTCGTACTGTCCGGTGGGTTGCCTGCAACTTCTGGGGTAGGAACTTCTGGGGCAGGAACTTCTGGGGCAGGGATATCTGAGGTGGTGAGGGACGCAGGGTCCGGCTCGGCTTCGGGAATTAAAGGAATCTCATGCGGTGGAAGCTCGCTTGTCACGGAGGGCGCGGGGCTCGAGGGACCGGCGACTGGAGGGGAAACATTGAATGCTTCCATCCTCTCCCGAACGCTCCCTGAAGTAGCTGAAATTTCCGCCCCAGCAACCACGCAAGATATCCTCGCGCCCGTTGCGGAGCTTAGACTATCGTTCCTGACCCTCAGGGAATTAGGAGGTCGCCAGACACTTGGGCGGGGTGACCTGGTTGACGCGGTACTGCGGATAGACGCAGTGGAGGGGTGGCGAGAGCGGCGAGGGGGTTTATGCTGGGGGCTGCTTTCAGTGGTGGTTGTATCAAGAGCGCTCATGAGGGAATGTGGATGGGCTCCAGCAGCAGCTCATGCAGCGCAGCGGATGACAATGCGGAAAACGCGCGCCGGGTCGAAAGCCTTCCGTATATGGCTAAGTGATTGGCGCCGGGTACATACGTCAGTGGCTGTGTTTGGCAAGGGCGTGTCTTCGAAATATAGTAGCAGACTGCAGAGAAAAAAGAAACCACTTCATTCAAATGATCGACTGAGCTAGGTAAACTAGTTGTCAAGCCAGTACCCAGACCTCTTCCCCGCAACGCGAGAAGAAATGTAGCGCTTTGCTGGCTCGTTCACATCCTTCTTGCCGAGCTGTCCGCCACCAAGACCGGCCAACAAGCCCGCAAGCCCGCCCTTCTTGGCCCCGGTAGCCGCGGTAGCACCAGTGGCTCCCGTGGCGGCAGTTGCGGCGGTCGCACCCGTGGCAGCAGTGCCGGCGGCCGCGCCTGTGGTAGCAGCGGCAGCGGTGGCATTCCCGGCAGCAGCTCCGTTACCTGCGACGGCAACGCAGGATCCAAAGGGACCCGCCAGTGCTTGGTTGCGGCATCTCATGATGCAGGCGTCGCCGTTGGGGCCGGCTGTGCAGGCCATTCCGCTGTGGGAATGATTAGGGAAAGAATTGTGTAGACGAATAAAAAAGACATACGCAGGCATCTGAGCCGTCAAAGGGAAATCTTGCGCCGTGGCGAGCGACAGCCCGAATTTACCTGGCACCTGAGTTGTGACGGTCGCGGCCTGGAAAGTAACGCCGTCGCCGGAAACGTCGCACGTGAAAGGCCTATATGGAAGATGAGAAACAAAAGATGTCTGGAAGAGTAAGAACGAACCCTGCGCCGTCCTGGTTCACTTGGTGGAGGGTCATGGTGACCGAACCGTCGGTGGCCGCGGTGGGAAGGCCTGCCGAGGATGCCGCTACAAAAGAGAGACCGTCATCAGCGGCAAGCAAAAAGCGAAGAGCGAGGGACTAACCCGCGAGTTGTGCGGCAACGTCGTTGTTCCCACCGGCAGCGGTGCGTCCACAGACCCCGGTCTTGCCTGAGGCGATCTCTTTATCGCGGATAACACTGGTGTCCTGCTCAAACGGTTTGGGGCTGGCTCCATTGCGGGGCGTTGATGCGATAATCCCTGGAGATTGGGTAAGAAGGAGGCGGGGAGTTGGGGGAGAACAGTCATACCAAAACCAGCAGCCTGAACGCCGTTGGCACCAGTCACTGCGGTGATAGTCCCTATAAAGTGATTGAGAAGTGAGAAGGTTGCGAAAACGCCAAGACGGACCGTGCGCTTGTACATTCAACAAGGCGGATGAGGAAACGGCGGAAAGTACGAGAAGAGTGTTGAAAAACATGATTGTGGCTTGCACGAGAGGAAGAGTGAAGCAGCAGAAGCAGTGAAGGAGGATGAGCTTTGAACGGGGGTGACTGGCACTCGGAAAAAGTGTAGAGAGGGTCTGTGCCCAGTGTGCGAAAAGGAGAAGAGAGGTGGTTGAAGAAACAGGCGATTTGCATGGCCTTTTATACTGTGAAGGTTGACAAGGAGAAGGCGGTTGGGATCGAGGAAATATTGGCAGATGTCGCGGTTGAGGAGGTTTCCAGGACTCTTGTATTGCGATCAGCAGCCGAGTCGAGTTGAGAATATTCGTGCACTGCCTGTTGCAGCGTTGCTCGACAAGGTGAACGGATTTGAATATTGAGGTCTGAACAGCAGGTCTCAAATAGCAGCCGGTGCGATTTAATTTTGCGAAGGAGACGGCCGGTTTGTTTTTGACAGGACGACGGAACAAGTGTGAGGCTGAGGAATCAGGCGGACTGAGGCGGGAATGTGCGCGAATAATCGGGAAGTACGCCGAGAATGCTGACTTGCCGCTGACCGAGATGAGGACTAAGGCGGCTTATGCTTTCCGCACTTCGCAAAGACGGTCCATCATGCACGTGACTTCCTCCGACGAGTGCAAGACCGCTCATACTGGCGCTGACTGGCCCTGGCACTCTCCACGACGCCCACAGTGGCGACAATAACCCTCCATGGCCACTCACACCGTCAAGCCCGCCCAGACTGCCCCGCTGTCCTACCAGCACAACCATATCGACCGTCCGTCTTTCAAACGTCAGAATACAAATATGTCTTTTGCTGACTCTTTTGCAGTCACCAGCGACGACGACGAGGACGACGCAGACGCCAATGACTACTCTAGATTCGCAAAGCGGCCCCGCGTCGACCCCCCCAAGATGGCACCCACCAACCACTACCCGATGGCCATCCCGTCCTCATCCCTTCGAACTCCCTCCACTTTCCAGCCGTACGCGCCTTCAAACCTCAATCCGACTACCACCTATCGTCCTGCATTTGCCTCTCCCTCTTTTAACAACCCTCCCCGTCCGTTTCAGCCCGTGCAGCCGCCGCCGCCCTCTCGGATGCCCGCAGGCCCCTCGGTAAACCGTGTAATAGATCTCACCGGCTCGCCGTCCCCTCCCCCAAATCTCATGCATGCGCCCCCCTTGCTGTCCGCAGATCTGCCCCCAAAGACCCCCGTGTGCATTGGCCAACTCGCGGTCACAGCCCTTGTCCTCTATCCCGTTCCATATCTGATTCCAACGACGTCCATGGGTGACGAATGGGCTCCCGTCCGTCTGCAGTACGAGCATAACCCGTCCAAGCCTGGTGGCGCCGAGACCATTCACATCAAGGCGCCTCAGGGCCGCGCGCCTAATGGAGAGCCATTTCTTGGCGAAGCTTTCGGTGTCGTCGAGCAGAAAGTGGCGACTGCTCTCGGTCCCATGCTGGGCAAGGGCCTTATCCGGCTAGATGCCAAGGTTCGCAAGGGTCCACCCAATGTGCGTATCACTCTCGGTCTACTTTTTTTTTTTTGGACGCTGACTCAAACCAGCTCCCCATCCTTCCCTTGCAAATGCTTGTTTATACACCCAAGGGGAATATCCCTGTCGTCGGCAACTATCTGCATCAATGCGGGTTATTACTTGACCACCCATCCCCGCCTTATGAGATGCGTTACCTCGTTAATCAGAATCAGCACTATTATAATCCTCACAACCCGCCGCCCGGTGGACACCGCGCCGCCCGACAGTATCCCCAGGCAAATAATACCAATCGCTGGACAACCCCTCAAGTGTCGGGAAAGAGTGTGGAGGTCCAGAGAAGTCAGGTGGACGAGTTGTTCAAGAGTCTTCAGAGCGGTGATGAACTGGCAGAGACCGAACCCAGTACGTGACCGCATTCCAGATAACACTGTCAAGCTTACAGGGGCCGCCTTGAACAGGTCCCGACGTTGCAACCAAGCTATATCCCCATCAAAAGAAGGCACTTACTTTCTTGTTGGAGCGCGAGCGAGAGAAAACGGGACCAGACGGTAAATACTCCTCATTGTGGCAGCTGCGTACAAACAACATGTCCCACCGACCGTGTTGGTTCCATACCATAACAACAAAGGAGGTTTTTCAAGAACCGAAGGAGACCAAGGGTTCCATTCTTGCCGATGATGTACGCGTTGTCCGTATCTCAATCCTCAAAAGGTCTAACCGATCGATAGATGGGCCTGGGAAAAACGATCACTTGTGTTTCTTTGATCGCCGCGACCCTTACCGCGGCCAGGGACTTTGCAGCCGTTCCTTCCGAGGCCCCGTCACCTCCACGCAGCGGATCAGAGCCACTCAATGCCTCCCATTTTTCAGGGAGTGTGTGGGGCATGCCCGACGACTCTGCCAAAGGCAAAGCCAAGGCGGCAAGGACGCAGGACAAGCTCGACGCAGAGCATGCCCGCGCGTCCCGTATCAAGACCAGGAGTCGCGCCAGCCTGATCATCTGCCCGCTTTCCACTGTCTCCAATTGGGAAGACCAGTTCCGAGAGCACTGGCGAGGCGAGGTCATGGTCGTTGGTGGCGCCGGCGGTTGCGTTCCTGCCACCCCATCTCAGGCGATGGCCCAAGCTCTCTCGCAGCCTTCGATGTTCACTGAGGATACCAAGCAATCTCGTGTGCGCGACGGATCTCCGCTGCGTGTGTACATCTACCACGGAAATGCTCGCAAACCCGACCCTGCATACTTGGCTGACTTTGACGCCGTCATCACCACCTATGCGACCTTGGCTTCCGAATTCTCTAAACAAAACAAGAGTATGGCAAGCGCCGAGGTCGACGATGATGATGACGACGACGGAAGTAGCGACGGTGGCGGAGTCGAGGTCGACGAACGAGGAAACCAAGTGTTGAAACTCCCAAAGCCAAAGAAGGGCGGCATGAAGCGCAAGAAAAGCGGATTCTTCAATGGCACCGTGGAAGCTGTCAGCGCCTTGCAGAGCATCCACTGGTTCCGGGTCGTCCTTGATGAAGCCCAGTAGGTCTTATTCCATTCGTTTACAACAATCTCTGATATTCCCTCCTAGTTCCATCAAGGAGACTAGCACCGTTGGCAGTCGCGCGTGCTGCGATCTAATGGCCGATCGTCGTCTATGCTTGACGGGAACACCTGTGCAAAACAAACTGGACGACGTCTTCGCACTGATCAAATTCCTGCGGTTGGATCCTCTCGACGACAAGAACATCTGGACCGAGTATATCGGCAGCCCGGTCAAGTTTGGTCAATCCCTGGGTGTCGCACGGCTCCAGATGATCATGAAATGCATCACACTCCGACGCACCAAGGAGTCGAAAACGGAGGACGGGGCCAGGATCCTGGACCTTCCTCCGCGCCGAGACGAGCTCAGGTATCTCAAATTCGACGAGCAGGAGCAGGGCATCTACGACCAGTTCTTCAACGAGTCCAAAGCCGAATTCGATGAGATGACGGACAACAACGAGGTGATGAAGAACTACGTTGGCATCTTGCAGAAGATCCTGCGCCTCAGACAAATATGCGACCATTTCGAGCTCGTAGAAGGCAAAGGTCTTCATCAGCAGGATTCGGCCGCGTCCTATGAGGATCTCATCGCTGATATATCTCGGGACGGTATCAACGTCAGCCGCGCGGCTGCGGTATTTGCCATCCTGCGCGAATCCGCCACCACTCAGTGCGTGGAGTGCGGGGTTGAACTTTGTACCGCCAATGAATTATCACCCGATGCAATGGATGTCGACGGCCCTTCTGCCCCCAAGCGCGCCCGGAAGACCAAGGGCTCTTCGTCACGCGGCCCGACGCGCGCGAACAGTCCATTTACCCCGCGGCCAGTTCTCACCCGATGCCAGCACTTGTTTTGCGTCGAGTGCTACCGCAGTTGTATCTGTCCCGGATGGCCGAACGTATCATCGGATACTCGACGATCCTGCTCCGCTTGCCAAACCGGTCTCTGTCCCTCTGATGCTGTCGAGATTAAGCCTGACGCCGTCAGCGATCCAACTACAAAGAAGAAACCCGCGAAACGAGAGAAGCGACAAAAAGGCCTTTCTCTCGAGAACTTCCACCCGTCAACCAAGGTCAAAGCCCTTCTGGGCGACTTGGTGCAGTTCTCCAGGGCGAATCCTTACTCTGGAAACTACGATTCCGACTCTATCGAGGTCCAGATGGTCGACAATCAAGGGAACCAGCTCGACGACGGGGTTGTGAAGACCGTTGTGTTGTAAGTGGTCCCGTTCTGTGGTGTTGGCATGAGACTAAACATGACCCAAATGGCCAGTTCGCAATGGACGAGTATGCTCGACAAGTATGTATCTTCTTTGATTTCGATGGCCCTCCGTTTGACTCGGTTTAGGATTGAGGATGCGCTGGAGGCTGCTGGCATACGGTATGACAGGTTAGATGGGACCATGAAACGAGACGACCGTACTCGGGCCATGGATGCGCTCAAGCACGATCCTGCATGCGAAGTCCTCCTTGTTAGTTTGAAAGCCGGTGGTGTCGGCTTGAACTTAACAGCGGCGCAACGGGTGTATCTAATGGACCCTTACTGGCACGTTCATTTCCACCGCACTCAAGTTTCTGGTTGATTGATCACCCTGCAGGAACCCCGCCGTCGAGAATCAAGCTGTGGATCGAATCGTAAGTTTTGATGATTGTGCATGCTTTCCGAACTCATCGAAAACAAACAACAGCATCGGCTTGGTCAAAAACGACCGGTCGTCACTGTCAAGCTGATCATTGAGAATTCCATCGAGGCTCGTCTGCTGGAGGTTCAGCGAAAGAAGACTGAGCTGGCGAACATGACTCTGGGTCACAGTTTCAGTAAAGCTGAGATGATGTCTCGTCGCATGGAAGAACTGACAGAGCTCTTTGGTTGATACTCAGTAAGTACTGTAGAAATTATATTATCTTGTCCATTACATTTCCTCGGTGTTGTGACATCGCTGTACTGTTCCTTTACCATACGCTCTTTATTGTCTAGTTCCCGAGTGCGTGATAATAGTCAAAGTATTTTGAGAAATCAGAAGGCGAAATGGGCAGCATTTTTGCGAGTTCCGAACAAGTAAACTGGAAGGACGTGTGAGTTGCGCATTGATAGTCGTCAGATTATTGCTTACCGAGGACTTGACTGACGAATAGTCCGATCGTTACCCCGCAGGCCACCGAGATCATTCGCAAAGCCAGAGAAAATCCACTCGAGTACTGATCAGCAGAATTTTTGTACGTCTGCGTCAGCCCGCCACCCTGTGCGATACCAGACTGAAAGAAAGGTAAGCCAAGGAAGCTGCTTTGTTTCCTAAATCGCACTCACCGGCACCAAAAATAATACACCCGTTACCATCGAAGTGAAGGCAGTACCACGCAAAAGACGAGAATATCCGTTGCCGAGACATCCGATCACGAACGCGCCGGAGGCAGATACTATGTCTGGTCTGGTAGGGAGCACGTAACTGATCGCTCTGTTGGCTGTGTACGAGCAGCAAGAGAAAAAAACCATGATTGCCAGCTGTTTGCGCGAGTTCCAGCTGCTGACACTTTGGAGATTAGACAAAGAAGAGCAGGTCGTATACAGAGGGACGAGAAAGAACATCGTCCACCAGGGAAATGGTTGTCTGGTCCAATTCCAGCTGGGGTCACGGAAACAACCTGCTACTGTTCAGCGAGGGATGGACAGGTTGTATGATGCCCACCTTTTATGACATGCTCGGTTTCATAGCTTTGGCCAGTTAACCCGAGGACCCCCGTGATGAGCATCCCAGGATCGGAGCCATTCATCGGTTGAAACCGGCCATGGGTGAATGTTGGCGCCGTCGTAGCAGGTCCAGAATAGTACGCATTACGAGCACGATGGTCGACAACCAGATAGAGATCGGAACCAATGGTCAATCCAAAACCCTATAAAGGATTTTCAGTTCGCTATCTCAAGTAAAAGTCGACTAGCACTGACCAAGAACAAAGTATATATGATAGCATATACGATCCTAACAGAGCCGCAGAACACGTTCTTGGACATCAATTCCAGGGCAGATATAAGGACCGTGAACCCGGGGAGGATCACAACCACTCCTGTAAACGACGTTAGGCTAAACTGCCACTGCAATATATAGCACTACCTGCGGAAGAAATCGCACTGTAGCAGAAGAAATCTCCCTAGGTAAGCAGTTAGCATGTGGGAAATACGCAAGATCGTTTGGACTCGCAGGAATATTGCTCAAACCCCGCGCTACGAATGCTACCATCGTCGTTGCCGAAATTCTGATTCACTTCACCGTGAATATGATTTGTGGACGAGGATTCCGACACTCACTCGTAGACGTTGGCATACATGGCGCTTTTGTTGGCTGATAGTAAAAAAATGTCAAGGAGCTGGAAGGACGAACGGATGAACGGGCTGACCGGCGTTTAAACCGAGATACTGCAAAACAGCGGCGCAACACCCACTTACCCACATGTCCAAGAAAGATCCCCCAAAAGAAAGTACACAAAGGATCGAGGCACAGGTAAAGGCAAAGAGACAACGGGTCCAGAGTTTGTACACGGGTGGGGAGGTCAACAGGTCCCGCAGCTGGTCTGTTCCTTCCTCTGCACTCAGTTTATCGTGCAAGACTTTGCGGTAGACGTGGTGAACTGCATTCAGACGGGACAGTGCAATCCGGCCCCTTGCACGGATGAAATAGGTTCGCGTAGAGGCAGTACCCCCATTTCTGATCGTTACGATTATGATATTTGGGAGTTGAACAAATTCTGGAAAAAACGTTTCAGTTGGGATTACCACAAGAGAAGCGTTACTGGCAGCGGACCTGCTTGAGCGTCCAATATCTTGGAGGCCGCGACCAATTGAGACTCGATTCTATGGGATGGCGCTCCAAACGTCATGAGAGCTTTTGCGAGTTTGAGGATGAACTTGCGGCGACTATCGATTTCTGGGAACCGAAAAATTAGCCAAAGGTCTGGACGATCCAGCTGTGGTGAACAAGTAACCTGTGATATTTCGGATGATGGCAGATGGCCTTCGTGCCCTCTTGCTAAGAATTGGTATTGTGGGCAGAGGTATGGCGAAGTCTGAGGCGTCCCCTTTCACGGATGAGACTGAGCCACGCTTCCCAACAGTGTAGTTCCCGACTTCGTCAGATCGGTCGGGAGTCGTGTTCAAGCCAAAGTTGAGGAAAGTGGAGAGGAGACCACGCTTTGGGGCGGAGGGTCTCGCGCTCTTGAATGTCTTCTCGTCTGGGCCTTGTGAATGGGATGGAGTGCTGTCCCTTTGCGCGTCTTGCTGGATCTCAGATGCTGCCGCCGACTCCAGTGGCGAGATGTAACGAGGACTCGGACTGTTTTGAAAGAACGGGTTGTTTCTATGAGAATTTGAAGCGGGGCGGGATTCAGCGGAGTCTCGAAAGTTCTTGTTCTCCATGGCGGGATGAGGTAGAGAGAGGTATCGCCCGGCGAGGAAGCGGAAGTATCGAACAAGTCCTGATTCCTAATCGGGAAGCGACCCCTATATATCTGGTTCGCACAAAGACATTGACAAGTCCCGGTTGAATCCATCGGGCATACATACTCGTTATTTTAAAGAAGTACGGGTACAAACAGGTATATTACAGAGAGCTCGGTACAGACACAACACATATATCCAAGATAAAAAGCGAACAAGGAAGCAGTAGACGCGATATGATTTGAGTACACGGTTGAGGCTTCACCAAATTTGGGGTGTCGGTGGCAAATAATCTTGTGGCAGCAGGAAAGCATTCATCCCATTCTGGGAGAAGGAGTTTCCGCCCAAAGTTTGGTCCGATATCCACACCGGAAGCTGCTCGCTGGCAGTCATCTCAAAGCCTCGCCAGATGTGTTCAGCATCGGTGGCGTGCAGATGAGGTTGATGAGAGCTCCCTGGAGCATGGACACCACCAGGGCTGGCGAACGACTCATAAGCCGGGGAGAAGGGCTCCGGATGATGTTGCTGCACGTTTCCTGGATGGTTCGGGTCGACCGACGTCACCATAGGGCGATGGGGCTCTCGCGTGGTCTTGGGAGAGCGCGAGGTGGATGATCCCGACTTGCGTTTTCGCGATCGCTTCAACATGACTTGGAGCGTCAATGCATATCGTTTACCAGGAACTGGCATATGATTAGGATTGTCCATGTCAACTCAAGAGGTGCCTTACTTTCCGCCATAAGAGTTGCTAGGCGCTCGACTTGGGTACGTATTTCTGGCATCTCGCTGTCGCTTGGACTGCCGGTTTCGACTCAGTCAGGTTTCAAGCCAAACAAAAATTCGACGTACAAGAGTCGGGACAATCGCAACAAAAAGGATGCTGCAAACGTAGCAGTTGCATGAGTGTAGTGTACAGCTGGAAAGCATGAGCTGAAGAATCAAGGCCCCGTAGAGGACAGACAAACCGTATTTCATGCCCTCTCTGTACGCCGGGGAGTTGACCGTAATGTCTAATCCTTGGCGTGCGATTTGAATGGAACGAAGAGCTAAATCTTTCTGCTGAGGAGGCATATTTTGGACATCCTCAGGGCCATTGATGCCTCGAAGAGCTGTAGCATTATGGAACAGTTCCGCATGCAAATGTTGAATTTGCAACGATTGACGGTAAAATGCTGTAATACTATGAATATCGACGCGCCGTTGTTTGTTGGAGGCGTACCAGCATCTTCGTACTTTTGGGAGAAAGCTTGGTCCCAAGTTGCGTACCAGCTGCGGAAATTCAAATCTGCGCGTCGAAGTTCCTCGAAGTGCTCGTCCTTCACAGGGCCCTCGAAGGGCGAGAGTGCATTATGGACACGTTCACGGAGAGCCATCAATTCAACAGTAGAAACCAGGCGCATATCATCCTCGATAGCCAGAGGGTGCTGCAGGAGGAGGCGACAATGCTTGATGCTCTCGTCATCCTTCAGAACAGCTGGACGCCCAGTCCCATACGACAATCTTCCAAAAGTCAGTTCAAGTTTGGAAAACTAGGACAGAACCGCGTACTGATGCTCGAAAAGATAGAGACAGAACCAAATACGAGACGCAATGACTAGTTCGCGATCGGCGGCTAGGTCAATCTGGCTAGCATTCATGCGCTTCAGAAGCGAGGGCCACGCTTTGTGCATGGCTGTTGAGGATGTGATATAAGTAAGAGGAAACGGTATGGTTGAGAGTACGTACAAAGTTCCATGGCCATCCGGACGGCATGCCCGCCACTGAGCCATCCGTTGTCGGACCAACCAGCAACCAGGACTGCAACGAAATTGACACCAAAACCATTCAACATATTTGGCTTCACTTACTCATCGCCTGAACCGCCTCATGCCGAGTCACAGGAGAAAAGAGCGTTGCCCGTGAAATGGTTTGGACCTCCTCAAGAGTCTGGAGATATGTATCGCTGGGCTTGCCTGAAAAATGGTCAGTGAACACATAGCTTATTGGATAGTGGGTCCGCACCTCCGCCATCGCGAACGCGGGCAGCAACCATGCATATACAATCGACAGCGAATGGCGAGCGGTCATGCAATGCATCAAAGGTATCGGAGTGGGAATCAAAGACAGGACTAGAAAGGCTAATTCAGCTGGGCGGGATAGTTGATAACAGGTAGCACACAGGAACGTGGAGCATCCGTGATAGAATCTGGTAAAACTGTTGAGCAGAGTAATTGAGGAATGACGGGTACAAACATTCTAAACAGTTCCCGTGCCTCGGCTTCAGATACAATATTTTTAGTCACAACTGCAAGCAAGCATTCAGGACTGGACGTGTTTTCCAAGACAGAATAAATACCGTCAGGGAAAATCAAAGTCGGTCTGCTTCGGTGTCGAATCTTTCTTCGCTTCGCTGCTCGGCTCTGCCGATCAGGAGAAGGCGTTCGACCCCGACTTTGAGGTCCACTGCTGTCCCCGTTTTCCTGCGCGTAGTTAGTGCGGGGAGCATATAAATATAAACAGGCGCCATTAGGGTACCTTCGCTGCTCGCTCACTGGCTACATCAGCCAGACCTCTGAGGACTTCCAATGGAGCAACAAGTCCAGAGTCCGGTAACTCTCCAGTATCCTCCTCGTCGATATCCGACGAATCGGCGCTGGCATTTACCGACCCTGTCGCATGTCTCTTGGCGCCGGGTTGACCATGCTGCCTAGGCATTGCTTGCGGATGTCCATTATCATAACGTATAGACGATACGTTGGCCTGTTGCGACGTTGGCGGCCCCATAGTCTGAATGCTTGAAAATGGGGGAAGAACAGGGCCTTGGCTTGATTGGGACGAGCCGGCGTAGCCCTGCCCTTGGGCTGAATAATGGGAGTAGGATCCAGGACTTGACTGTGATGGAGGGCCCTGGTAGCCCGGTGCAGGAAGCTGTCCACGCCCTTGTCGCGGTGGTGCACTCATGGCGACACCATGGGAAAATGTCCCTGTCGGAGTCGGGGGCTGTACGTCCCCGACATGCTGATGGCCAGTAGGTGGTGTAGATATCGATGGCGAATGCAAGCTGGGGGATTGATGGTATGATGACTGGGGATACGACGGGGACCGGGCATGGACTGTTCCTCCTCCACGAAGATGCGCCAAAATTTCAGCCACAGAACTTTGGATCGAAGTTTGTGTGTGCCGAATCTCCGCGACGTGCGCCTCCAGGCTTCGAATACGCCTTGATGGAGATGTTAAAAATTGCGGCGAATTTACCGGCAAGTGCTTACTCTAGCCCGGCCTCTCCAGTGAGGGTCGCTTCCCTCGACGGTTTCTCGAAAAGGCATTCGAGGCCGGTATTGCGGCAACGCCGACAAGGTGGATTGTCGGCTCCTTCGCATCGCATCTTCTGCTTTCTGCAGGCATTCTATCGGATGAAATAAGATATATGCCGTGGACAAGACAGAGGACTCACACAAGCTCCTGGGGAACGCGAAACGGTAAGTAATGCGGCGAGCGGAGCGATGTGTCATAACGAACGAGGGACTCTGTTCAGTGCCTTGACCACTGGCTTGATGTCGCGCTTGTCGTCTTTTTGGTCATCGTGGCTGTGAATCCCGGAAATGCTCAACGACGGGTCCATGGACGCAGGCCGGCGGCCACCTAAGTGGGAGGAGACAAGGTTGGTTGTTCAGTGAGAACCAAACTGTCACACGGTGACATGGGCGCTTCGAATTCGCTTCGAATTCTCTTTCCACCCAGCTTTTGTCGATTCCTCGTCAATCTACCGTCCCAAATATCCGTCCGTGCTACAAAACACTCATTCCGTTCCGCCCATTTTTTTTATTGAAATAATGTTATGCGGTCCGATGTTTCCGGACGCCGGCCATCAAATGGTCAGCGCTCGCCGCTCACAGCTGGACAGCCTCGGCCCTCTGACAGCAAATACACTTCATTCTCTAACCACCACCTTCGCTGTCCGCTCCCTTAGTCGTCTGCCATGTTGTTGTCGTTTTTGAGCCACTGCCTGGCGGCCTGGTTCGCGTTTCTTCTTCCGGTATTCGGCACCTTCAAAGCATTGTCTCATCGCCCCGTCTCAGAGCCAGGTATGTTCCAAGTGTTCGTTCCATGCAAACCCTCATGGCTATTTGCAGAACTTGAGAGGTATTCCTTTCGTTTCACCTACTTGCTTGCGCGTTCCTAATGATCTATCGACGTACTGATGGACCCAATACTGGTCTGTTGTCCCCGCACGTCAGTGACGTGTACATACTCACGAGAAAATCGTATTTCCACTGCTCAGGGCTGTTATCGGAGTTTTGGTGGCGTACGAATACCTCTTGGAGTTTTTGATCAGTTGGTTCCCATTCTACTGGGAGCTCAAGACTGTTTTCCTCCTGTTTTTGGCTCTTCCCCAAACGCAGGTATGTTGCTGGTGGTCTCACCTCCCTGTGCTTGCCGATGAATGCTCTCAAGGGTTCCACATTCATCTACGGAACGTACTTGCAGCCGTTTTTTACCAAGAATGAAGTCGATTTGGATGCAGGTATTATCATTCCCTGGCTCACGATGTACCATCTGAGTTTATTGTCAGGTATCGTCTCTATCCAGCGCAATACCTTCGCCTTTGCGCAGGCTCGGTTGGCTGTGGTCTGGGAATTCGTCTGGGGTGCCTTGAATAAGAATGCTGCCGCTAGACAACAGGCAACGGGAACGCCTGGCCAAGCTCCTCCCCCGTCCGGTGCAGGCCTATCCTTAGAATCCGCCATGGGTCTATTTCGCACCTTCGGTCCATCGCTTATGAACGCTTTTCAACCAGCGGCGGCTTCTTCCCAACCAGCGGCAGCTTCCGCACCGCCGCCTGCCAGTCAGAGGCCGAGTTTCGCTCCCACCGCCTCTACATCATCTTTCGAAGCGCCAACTGCCGAACATCGCGCACCTCCGTTCCCTGAACCTCAGCTCTCTTGAGAGAAATAAATATCCTTGGGTTTGGCCGACGATGGAATTACTTGTACAAGTGTCACAAATACATACAGACTGTATGGTACAGATTAGAATCCGACTCGTTGACGGCGGAATGCCCCTTCCACGTCTGCGGCAGTATAGTCCAGTGTAACCCCGCTATCCCCGTAGCACTGAGTAATCCTCTTGGTCATCAACTCCGTGACCCTCAGCAACTCCTCCTCGCATGCTTTCCACACCCCTACCATTACAGTCCCCGGGGCAATACCTCCGCTCTCTTCAGTGGTCGTTTTCTCGGAGGCTTCCGTGAAATGCTTCTCCACTCGTTTGAAAAGAGCGTCGACATGTTTGCGGATGTCCTTTGCGTTGTACTCCTTGACGACTTTTTTTAGGGCCGACTTGTTGTAACTCGCGTTCGTCGAGACTTCGGACGGTGCGGTCGTCTTCAAGAGACGCTCTATACCCTCGAAATAATCCTGATACTGGTATGAATCACGTCCGAATTGAAAAACACGGACAACTTACAATTAGTTTGCCGAAGGGCCGCCGGAGGACAATCTTGACATATGCGCCGAGATTTTCGTCGTATATAGCTTCTGCCTTGCGCAAAAACACAGTGACAGAGCCGATTTCCACCTGGGATGTCTCGGCGACAAAGTGGTGCATGTTTTCTAGCCCTCGTGAGACGGTGACCAAAGGGACGCGCGAAGGAGGTACACACCGATGAGGATAACATGGAAGTTCAGCTGGCCCTTGTCCTCGCCCTCTCCATCCAGCTTGGCCATTTGTTTGAGAGATTCAAACATGGACTGGACGATCCTATCATACGCAGCATCCACCGTAGCGCGGATCTCGAGTGCATCGGCGCCGATAAGTTGGCTTTCCACAAGACCGATGTAAACCGGAAAGTGTTTTACGAAATGGACCACGCCTTTCCGTTTCTTGCTATTCAATTTGGTCTGCTCGACACCCTTGATTTGCTCGTTCTAACAAAGATTAGTGTGTCCAGCCATGCAAATTGGACAAGACCTACGATGTGTCGATCGAAAAGACCCTTTAGCCGTACATGCTGCTTGCCCAACGCGTTGAGCAAGAACATGTTGCCTCTCTCATCTGCTTCCGCGGTGAAACGTTCGATGCACGCCAGGAGACCAACGACCTGCCTAGAAGGGAGTTAGCAACAAAAGATGCGCATCGCACGCAACGTACATGCTGTCTTTCGCCAAAGCGTTGTCCAACCACGTCTTTAGCTCCTCGGGCAGAAAGCCAAAGATCAAATCCATAGCCCCGCGAACGAGCTTCATGGTCGATTGGCTAAGTCCAACACTACGAGAAGCTTGCCTCCTGAAATAATTATCGAGATTCATATAATCGGCGAAAGTCAGTTGAGCATCATTGATTTGCAAGAAGTCGGCGAGAAATTCGTCCTCTCGGTATATCAAGGGTGAAATTTGCTCAAGAACGAGTATGAAGACCTGCGTACAGGTCAGACAAGTGGGGAAACACGGAGACCATTTCAAACCTCAGAAGCCCTTAGGGTTCCGTCGGTGTTTCTGTCTCTATCCTTGTTTCGAGCCTCCAAGGGTGATCTCATCAGCGTGCCGGCACGGCGCATCCCGGTCGCTCCCTTGCTATATGTTCCCGCTGTCGGCGTAGTGCCGAAACCTAAACAAGGTGTGAGGATATGTCAAGTGGATGCAGAATCCCGTACCCGTGTCGTGGTCTTCGTCAGCTGCCTTTCGAACATAGTTGATGTATGCAGATAAAAGGCCCTTGATTTGAGCGTTGTGCAGCTCGCTGGCGGCAGAAAAATATGACTGACGTGGACGTCAACTTCCTCAAGGTCCAAGTTGAAGCGTGAAACAAGCGTACCGCGCAAAGCTTGGCATACACTTTCTCGTCCATCTCCTTCAGATACAGCATCAAGCCTGCGTAGCGGCCAAGATACTGCTCAATATCCTGGTGCATGATTACAGTCGGTTTGCCGCCGCGACCCTCGCCTTTCGTTAGGCCATCAGTGTTACCAAGAAGTATTTGAGACTGGAGAAATCGCTTGAAGGTTGCGCATACGGGAACGCTAAATTTTCACGCACCTGGGCTGTAAACATGATGGAGAGAAAGTCGAATATCCGCTGGCAGAACTGAGAGTTATGGGTCCGATACTCCTGTAATCGCTCCATTGTGGCAGCCATGTCTAGAATGCTTTTTTAGTGGCGAGGAGATACCAAAGCTGGCTGACCTACCGGTGTCCTGGCCTGCTTGCAGAGCCTTGTACAGCTCTGTCGCAGCCTCCTCGAGCATTTGTATGCCGGTGGACTTTTCGAGGGACGCCTGCGTGAGCGTGGCCAACGTCTCTTTATCGACTTGGACAGTTTGCTGAGTTCTTATATGAGAGAAATCCGCAGTTTGGTAAAGGAACATGCATACCAGGAGATTTTCCAATTCTCCCAAAAGTGCCCGCTGATTCTGAGTCTGAACCTGCAAGCCTCTGTTCTGAGATTGGATGTATGAGATATCGTCCCCAACCGCCTATAATGATATTATTGGATGCAGAGACATTTTGTTGACAATGCTCACGTTGAGATGGATCTTGTATGATGAAACAAGGCTATCCATGTTGTCCAATTCTAATACTGCTTCGTCCATGTACTTCAACACAACATCGATGAGGTCATCGGACTCCAGGAACGAGTGAATGTTAGCCTGCAGATATCGTTACACCACCGATTGATAGGCCCACAAATGAAGAAAAACCTTGTCAAGGGCAAGTAATTCGTCTAGTAGTCTGGCCTCGATGAGATCGGCAGCTCCTCTTGCAGATTTCCGCCCAATCACATCATCAATAGCCCATTCATACCCTTCTATCATCTCTTCCACGTTTGACATCATTGCCTGGGCCGTCTCTTCTTCCCCCTCAGCTTCATTGGGCGCACTTGTAATCAAACGGTCCAGCGCTGCTTGGTTTCCGGGATCAAAGAAAGAGACGCGAGCGTTCTGGTCCCGACGGGAAGCAATGACATCAGACGATGCGGCGGTGGTCCCAGAGCGCTTTGCCGTCCGCGGTAGAGGAGAAGGAGCCTTCACAGGGGAATACACAGACACTGGGCTAGGTGAATCTTTCGGTAGCCTGTTCACTGAGAGACTATCTGACGATGCATTCCGGCCCTCCGGAAGAGCCGGGCGGGCTGTTGGAGCTGGGAGGTTGATGGAGGGTATCTGAGGAGATGTGGAAGCGGCATTTGAAGGCCGTCGGGCCGTTCGCATACGAGACGGTTGAGGAGAGGATGGTGCGGATGGTCCTGGGCGTTGGGGAACCCGACTGGAGGAGGAATAGCCTCGGCTCGAATTCGCGGGAGAAGCTGGGCGCGAGGGCAATCCATTGCGGGATGGAGCCCGAGGCGGAGGAGAAGCGATTCGTTGTTCGGAATCATTCTCGCTCTGCGATGGTGTGGCCGCCCGCTGGTTAGTTGGCCGCCTCGCGCTCGGCGGATTTCCATTCTGCAGAGGTTGTCTCCCAGGTAACGAATTCCCGAATCCGTCTAACTGTAGAGGAGCATCGGGCGCGACCGTATGGAATAATCGAACAAGGGCATCCAAAAATTGTGATTGGTCTGCAGGCTCCTCCGTGTTCCACCGATACATTCTCGAGAGGGTTATGTTGAAAGAAAGGGGCTATGGTGGATTAGTCAGTAATCGGCAGTGATGGGGACTTGCCGCACATTGACGACTTGCAATGCACGAAGCTCAGGTAGTCTCCAAGTCTTTCCGACCGAAAATGAGCCGTTGGTGTTAAGCTTGGATTTGTGTAGGAATCCGTTTCCGTTGCTAGCCTCTGAAACGGGTTCATGATCAACAATTTGGCCCGCAGTCTGGAAACATACGCGACAAAAGTATGTACCGAGGTTTCCTACCGCCGCCCTCGGGGCCTGCATCTTCCCATATCTTCACATGAGAGACGTAGGTTTCTTCCAGTACGCCGGAAGCATTTCGTCGCGAAAACACCGAAGCGATGATCTTGTCGGCCGCCGCGGCGCTCATCTTGGACGTCAAGCCCGTGAGTTGGCAGAGTCAGCGTCGGAGTTGCTGGATGCCAGAAGAAAGGTACGGTGCTGTGCAGTCGTCTACGCGCGATCGGGAGATTGTTTGGTCGTGCATCTGTCTCGGCCTTCTTGCTCTTGTTCTTCATTCTGCTTGTGCTCTTTTTTCATACGGGATCAAGTGATGGTTGTCTCGAGGCCTCCAGGCACGGCTCAATCTTTTGTCCTTACACTCCACACCTGCAAAAAAAAAAAACACAAGACGTTGTCCAGAATGGGATTTACACAATAAAGAACTTTTTGTCCCTTTCTCTGCTGACTTCTGCATATAAGTAATGAGGCTTTCGGGAACGTTTCGTCTGTAATCTTTCAGATTTGCGCCGGTCGCATTCCTTCATTCGCCCCGCATCCTCATCCTCTAACACCCTAATGTCCGATATGAAAACACCCCTCGATCTGCTCGCTGACGCGGCATACTACGACTCTTATGACCTTTCCCACTCCTCCTCTCCTTCTCCGCCCTCCTCTCCTCAGAATTCCGCGCCCAGCACCGCTGCCTGTGGCGCTCATCAACTGCGACCGAGGAAGAAGGTTCATAAAGCCGCCAAAACCAGCTCGCGACGGCATGCAAAGCCAAAGCCTGAATTCAAACTACGAAGGAAGGAGCTAATGGATCGCGCTTGTTGCATCAACTCGCTGAGCAACTCTCCCGCCAATGAATGCCAATTGTTCGTTTTGCGCACGGTGTTCGATGAGGTATGATGCTCTTCGCCATCAACAATTACCCCAGGCTAAACGACAACACAGATAACAATGTATCCCAGTGAGCCATGGCTGGTACTGATAGCTGTTGTCCTGCATCGGCAAGTAACTTTCTCCTACATATTTGAATCATGGTCTGAAGTCTCGAGCAGATCCCTCCGGCAAGTCAAAAATTGGTTCTCCAACGAACGGTACGTGGAGATGCTGGTTGTTGTATCTATGTTACTCACGCCGACGCCACCTAGACAAAAGAATCGGTGGGGCGATGTGGTTTGCACGCGAACAGATCTTGGAGAGCGTTTGCGTCTGAGACCTTCCGCTCTCGAGCTCTGCGACCAATGGTCTGATGCCTTCTTTGAGGAAGTCTTGATGATCATCAATTACCGAACTACCCGACGACTTCAGTGGGAGCGCAGTCGGGCTATGCGCACGAAAGATTCATGAATATTCACGACCCCGAATATCTTACATAATTCTAATTTCTACCTTATGTGTAAGAAGTAATTACTCAGCATACACCTTGTCTGGAACCTCCATGCCAGTTCACCTTCGTCTGGTCTTAGCTTCCGCGGGCTTGCTGTGGTATGCAGGCTTATGGGCCGTTGGCATCCTGGGCTGTTCAGCGGCGTAAGTCACGTCACCTACGGTTTATGGGTTATTTATTCGAGTCTTAGTCGAAAACGGTATCGGCTTCGTCCCCGTTCACCGTTAGCAGTCGCCCCCGCTTCATCTGTGCCCGGTGTATCTATACTTCGACCTCTGAAGGGGCTTGACACGAATCTTTACGAAAACCTGGAATCTACCTTTACCCAAGAATATCCAAACTATGAACTTTTGTTGTCAGTTGCAGATAACAATGACCAGGCGCTGCCGATTGCTCGAGACCTCATGTCCAAGTATCCCAATGTCAACTGTAGAATAATTATCGGTTGGCCCTTTTTATCTTGAGGAACGCTAACGATGTAGCTTATACCGTTCATGTAGGCGAGGAAGTGGTTGGAGTGAACCCGAAAGTCAACAATCTCATCCGGTCTTATCGGGAAGCTGCAAACGACATTCTATGGGTCATTGACTCGAATGTTACCGTCCATCCAGGTACCTTGGCACGATCTGTAGATGCTTTAGTGGGGCCGCCGCCCCCCAATGTCCCCCGCAAGCGCATAGCGCTTGTTCATCACGTCCCCTTCGCCGTCGTCACAGAATCAAGAATTGGCTCCAGAATAGAGGAGGCTTTCCTGAACACGAACCATGCCAAAATGTATATTGCCATTAACACCGTGGCGGTGGAGTCCTGCGTTGTCGGGAAATCCAACATGTATCGTCGCTCTGACCTCGAACGCGTCAATGGGTCATTAAAACCACTTCAATCATCCGATCGAGCGACTACACAGCCAGGTCCATGTGGGTTGCCTGCGTTTGGCCGGTTCCTAGCCGAAGACAACATGATTGCGAGCGCGTTGTGGCACGAACTAGGAGAGAGGCATGACCTTTCCTGCGATACGGCCCGAAATGTCGTAGGAAACATGTCTCTTTCGGATTACGTGTGGCGTCGTGTTCGCTGGATCCGTGTCCGCAAACGCATGGTCTTGGTTGCGACTCTACTGGAACCGCTCACCGAATCAGTCGTTCTTTCCATCATCTGCGCTGCCAGTCTGAACTACCTGTTTGGAGTCGCTTACTGGATTTCGATCTGCATACACTTTGCTCTATGGGTGTATGTGGACCTCGACGTTTACGCCTCTCTCGCCGGTCATCCACTTCCCTCCGCCATCCGCTGGCAGTTCGGGGCCGCATGGGCCGCTCGAGAGTTATTGGCGTTGCCGATATACCTTTTCGCCATATTCGGGAGCGAGGTTGCGTGGAGGGGTCGTACATATCGAGTCTTGCGCAATGGGGAAGTTGCGAGAACGGAGCCATCTCGTTCTTGGTATCAGCGCATTCGGCAACCCAAAAATTACGATCCAATCAATACAGGGATTTAACAAAACCCTTGCAGTATCACGGTTACTCCTTGTATTCTACTCTCGGGGAAAGTCCCACGTCCTCTAATGATTCACCCTCATCTGGCTGTAAAGCAAACAGGTCTACTGTGTTTTTGAACGCCGCTTCCGTGAGTGTTTCTAGAGAGACATCCTGTAACTTATGGATCACCCAAGCAACTCCTCCGATGCCGCAAGGTTCGTTTCTGCCCTTCACCGTTTTGCCGAGCGTGAAGTTTTCCGGCTTGGTGGAAGGGGGAAAGTATAATTCTCGCAGCGATGGCGAAAGGGAAGTAAGATGGTTCTTTGAGGCGTGACCGCCGGTCATTGAACACCACGGTGCGTCTACGTACAACGTCAGAACGATGAAGAAACGAATGAGAAGGTAAACCTGTTTCTAGCAATATTTTTTCGGGACGAATAGCTCTAGCAGTTGCTAGATTATCTTCCGTTTTGAGAGAACACCCGTTTACGCTGTATTTTCAGGATCGATCACCCCGCAAGGGCAGCAATCTGCGACCCAAGACTCACCTCAGGTAAAACCCCATGTCCATCTACAATGCACTAAGCAAAGATAATCTACGATGGTATAAATCGCTTACTAGTTCCGTTGCCTCCTGCGCGGAACCTGTGAAACTGTGAACAACGCCACCTTTTCCGCCAACGCATTTGCCGCCATCTTCCCCGAAACCTTCTTCCTTGAGGATTTTTACAAAATCTTCATGGGCAGCTCGTGAGTGAAGAAAAAGCGGCAGGTGATATTTCTTGGCCAGCGTCAACTGCGAGCGAAAATGTCTGCGTTGAACTTCCTGGGATGCAAAATGGAGTCTGTCGTAATCTGAAAATCGTCGATACGTATCGCCGTTGGATGAGTGATGCATCCATCGTTACCTAGTCCACATTCGCCGATCGCCACAGCTCGACCTTTTCCGTGAAGATTGTTGCCGACTAGTTTGTCTAATGACGATAAATACGCATCGGGACCGCCTTGGAATTTATCAAACTCGGCGCTCCGAGTTGGGTGACATCCAACAGTACAATAGAAGCCTGAAACCGTGGCGGGAAGTTTCAATTGAGATAGCGGGGTGACCGACCTAGCTCTCGAGCGAGACTCATCGCCTCACGAGATTCTTTCAAGCTTGTACCGGTTATGATCATGGATTTCAGACCAGCCTTCCGTGCACGCTCCAACACTGCATTCAGGTCATCTGGAGGCAGATGAGAGAATATAACAAGGTTCGAACGCGGTCAACCATCATGTTTCTTCTTCCCGTAGTAAGTTCCTCGGAAAACGGGGTCGGTCAAATTCACTAGAAGTAATCAGGCAAAGGCCAGTGCGTTTCAGGGCGGCACACACACCACCGATGTCGATGTATCTAAAGCTTGAAATTTGCTCATTGACCGGACTTGTTGCAGACATGGCGGGAGATGCTCCGAGAAGCGAAGGATGATCTTGGCTGTGATGAGCGACGAATGGACGAGTTATTCGCCGGCTGTGGCTCCGCTGGGCGAGTCGGCTATGGTACGAAACGCAACTGACCGCTGAATAGTTGAACGAAAGGCGCATCAGTCACTTCAGTGCACAGGACCGTGATACTCGTTTACGTGATCGGGTATGGAGTGGATCGACTCTAGATCTCGGAGGCTCGGTCACTTCGCCGAACTCAGATTATTCAACTCTTGTCCTTCCCCCCATGGAACGCGTCAAACAACTCGCTGCTCATTTCACAAACCCGTCCACAGGTCTCGCCGCTCTTGAGCGGAAAAGCCCTGATGATGTCGTGTAAGGTTCAACGCCTTGAGACTGACTTCGAGCCCTCAATATATCGTTAAAGAATCACCTTTGCAAAGCGCTCCCCCCTTACCAAAGCCAAGCGTGGCGGTTTCAAAGATGCCAGGTCTCCAATGGTGTTCCCTCGCTCGATCCATTTCTCATGTTCATTTTCAGAGTGGATGAACTGATGCTAGAAATGTTCAAGGTAAGGCATTCTCAAAGGCGACGGCGGGTTATAACCAACTGATCCCTCCAGCACACTATCACTTATTCCAACGTCGACCCCGCCCTCGTTGGGGACATTTGCGTTGGAACGGTCCTCACTCCCGATGCAAATTATCACGCTAGAGCCGCAGCTTTGGCGGCAGGCTTTCCCGACTCGGTACCTATCCAGACCATAAACCGGTTCTGCTCCAGCGGTATTCACATCCACCTACGTACTTTACGTGTTGATTCTATATGTTTGTTCTTTAACAGGGCTGATGGCGGTAACGACGATTGCCAACCAAATCCGTAGAACATTTCCTCCATCTTTTGCAATTGCGCCTGATTATATTGGAAATTTGTAGGAAGCGGCCAAATCGAGGTGGGGTTGGCGATAGGTGTTGAGAGCATGTCTGAAAAGTATATCTCCTGACTGGAAAACAGACCGCGATCCTCATCTTCTTCTGCAGTCCTGACAACGGAGGCCCTTCTCACAGCGAACTTATTGCGTCTAACGAGGCATCCCGGGATTGTTCGCAACGGATGGGGTGGACGAGTGAGAACGTTGCGTCGGAATTCGACGTTTCACGGAAAGATCAGGACGAATTCGCCGCAATTTCATTCCAGCGTGCGGAGGCTGCCGAAAAGGCGGGACACTTCGCTCGCGAAATCATTCCTTTCACTGTGTTCAGCAAGGACCTCAAGTCTGGGGAGCGTACCAGAGTCACGATAAGCAAAGACGACGGAATACGATACGGCACAACAGCGGAGGGGCTTTCCAAGATTCGGGCGGCATTTCCGCAGTGGGGCAACAGTACGACCACTGGAGGAAATGCCAGCCAGATTACGGACGGGGCGGCGTCGGTACTGCTAATGACGCGAAGGAAAGCCGAGAGTCTTGGTCTCAAAATTCTGGCGAAACACGTCACTACTTCGGTAGCAGGTACCGTATGAAGGGTTGCACTGAGGCGATGCTCACATCTATTTCACCAGGTGTACCTCCGCGAATCATGGGGGTAGGGCCTGCCTATGCGATACCCATGGCTCTTCAGCAATGCGGTATCTCTCAAAATGACGTTGATTTGTTTGAGGTATGTATCGAACTCGCAAGTCCCAACGGAAGTAATGAGCCCCTGGGTTAGATCAATGAAGCATTCGCTTCCCAATGTCTGTATACTATCAGGCAACTGGGTCTATCGATGTAAGTCTTGATTCAAGTCGCTAAAGAGAGACTAAATCATCTCTTTTTTTTCCAGCGATAAAGTCAGTCAGTCGCACTTCCCGTTTTTTCCACTACTGATATGTTTCTAGGTCAACGTCAATGGCGGGGCTATAGCCTTTGGACATCCTTTAGATGAGTTTGCATCACCCTCCGGAACGCAAAAGCGGCTAACATCCTTTGGCCAGTTACGCTGCACCGGTGCACGTCAAATTGCGACCGGGCTGAACGAGTTGGAGCGCAGGAAGGGCAAGGTGCGCCGTCGTCTAAATCTGAGTTCCATATACTGATACTTGATAAGGTCTTGGTAACGGCTATGTGTATTGGGACTGGGATGGGTGCTGCTGCCGTGTTTGTGAGAGAGGAATAACGCGACTCTTTCTCCTGGCTCCTTGGCTCTACCAGGACCTATCCCGAGCTAGTACGCAGCTACTGAGCAATAATACTCACTCTTTCGCTACATGCCTAATGGGATTAAGTAAATGATGGTATCCTTGATCAGCACCGCCCCCAGCAACGCGCCTGTCAATTCCACACTCACTCTCTTTGAACACCTACTTACTCTTCGGGGACTATGTCCTACGATAATTTGAACAACCAGCATCAGGTATACGGCTCTGGTGGCGCGTATTACAATGAATCCTCTGCTGGCTTCATCACTCCTCAACGGAAGAAGAAGGGCATCAGCAACTGGATAAAAGTACTTGTCCAATTCTTGTCTCGGTGCAGGCTGCTAATTCGACCCCGACCAGATTGGGGTCCCGGTCTTGATCCTTCTTATTGCTGGTGGTGTGGTAGGGGCTATTCTTGCGACTCGCAAGAAATCGAGCTCCTCCTCCAGTTCCGCTGCTGGCGGCTCCTCATCTGCCTCGAAGATCGGGGCTGGCCGTTTCGCCACTGCGACCAACAGCGAGTTCATGATGCCCATATACCCGTCAACCACAGACACCGCCGACTTCACGACCCCCACATTCACTTCCAACAACGCCCTCGCTTGGCCTAGCGACTCCTTTGCTCCCTCTAGCCCCGACGTGCTGACCACTCGGTGTGTTCTGTCAAGACATTCTCTCCCTATATATTTACCTTGATGGTGCAGGCCCGACCGCCCTCGGCTCATCGCCCCCGCCTACAAGTGGGCAGCTCTCCCCAATCTCATTGCGACGGACCCTTATCTCAACGGCAAGTGCAGACACCTGGTTTCCAGCTGACGGCTGACATTTATTGCAGGCTGGAATGCCACTATTTTCTTGAATGCTTCCCAATATTACGACCTCCCACCCGTCGTCTATCACATGGAGTAACTTCGCTCCCTGCCATTCATTCGAACATGGCTGATGGTCGATAATCAACAGTGGTGACAGCGGTATTTTGGACAATGCCCGCGAAGTCAAGATGCGGATTAAGGCATTTTCGTCAGTTGCTCGCATAACCAATCATGGCGTGTTCTAATTCGCTCCTGCAGCTATGTTTACCGAATGACCAACGACACCAAGTGGGCAGACCGTGTCTGGGCGGAAGTCAAGGTGAGTGGGCCAAGGGCAGAATTTTTCACGGACTTCATTTTTCATAGAACGCCGCCGGGAACGGTTCTACTCCCTTCGGCCCCGACGTCGACAAATGGAATTCCGCCCACTTTTTGGATGTTGGCGAGTTCAGCGCAGCTTTCGGTATCGCATACGACTGGTTATACGACACCTGGACTGCTGACCAGAAGAGTGAAATCATTAGCACTCTCATCACATATGGATTGGAGCCTGGTGTTCAAGCCTACACCAACAGTTCCATTTTCACTGGGTGGTGGAGAACCAACACCACCGGTAACTGGAACTGTGTCTGCAACAGCGGCCTGACCATGGCATCGCTTGCCATCCTTGGCGATGACACGAGCGGTATAGCAAAACAACTGCTGGGCCTAACGGTAGACAATGCCAAGCAAAACTGCGCCATGGCCGTCTCGGATGACGGCACATGGGCAGAGACGGCCAACTACTGGTACTTTGGCACGACAGGTAACCTCTTTCTTTAGCATGAGATTTCCTCCGACTTATAGCTCGAACAGGACATGCCGAAATGGCCTCTTCCCTTCTGACGGCCACGGGCTCCCACTATGGGCTCGTGGATGTCAATACCAACTTTAACAAGACGGGCGACTTCCATATGTATATCACCGGCCCCACATCCCTTTTCAATTATGGCGATCATGGTAACGAGACGTTTCTGAATTGCTTCAACGATCCTAATCCGTACCTTAGGTCCCAACAAGTTCTCAACCACCGCCAACAGCATGATCTTCTATGCCGATCAATACCAGCAGCCAGATTACGCCTTGTTCCAGCGCGACCAGCGCGACGCCGCCGAACCTTGGAGCATGTTCTGGTATGACCCAGAGGTCGCCGGGGCGTTCTGGAACGGGAAAGCACTTGATCACTTCTTTGACAACGGTCTCGATCAGTGGGCGTCCATGAGGAGCAGCTGGACGGACGGTAATGCGCTGTATGTCGCCATGAAGGCCGGCATGAACGTTGGTCATCAGACGCATAACGACCTTGACGTCGGGGACTTTGTTCTCGACGCCCTTGGCACGCGTTGGGCGGGCGAGCTTGGCTCCGCCGACTATCTTTCCCCGAACTACTTCCTCTCTGATGGTGCGTCGCCTCCCTCGAGTGCCGTGGAACAATAGCAGCTGATGGATTCCTAGTTCAAACCGCCGACCGCTGGAAGTACTACCGAAAAATGACGGAGGGTATGTCCGTCGATTATCACCGTTCAAGTTTTAAAATTTTCATCAGGCCAGAATACTATACTCATTGACCAGAGCAACCAGAATGTGGCATCTCTGCCGACAGTCAAGCATGATTCTTCCGGTACAGTCCAAGGCTCGAGCACCGTCATGGATGTGCCCTCGGACTCGACGGCGTTCTGGACAACTGATATGACTTCTGCCTATTTCAACGCGTGTGTTCATATTGGTTCCATATTTTGCAGAGTTATTTACTTGCACCTAGCTCCTCGGTTAAACGTGGTGTGCGGCTACTGAACGGTAGAAAGCAGGTCCTCATTCAGGATGAGCTTACCGCGACTGCACCGGTTATGTGGCGGATGCATACAAATGCTACCGTCACGACCAATGGGGCATCGGCTACGCTGGCTCTCGACGGCCAAACGATGCAGGTCTCGATTTTGAACCCGCCTACTGGCGCTGTATTCACGACGTCGGACGCCAAGCGGTTTGACACGGACGTGACGCCTCCTGCGCCCGATCAGGAGAACCCGGGGGTGACGGTGCTGATTATCAGTCTCCCTGCAGGTAAGAGAGATGGCCGCCCTTGTGCGCACGTCGTCGTTGCTGATGGTTGATCAGGGGAGTACAATCTGCAAGTGCTTTTCAACCCGCAGTGGAACGACGGGACGACGTTTGTGACGCCGCCGTCGGTCGCGCTGGATAGCTGGACCTTGACGAGTCACGATAGTTGAGTAGAGTACATTTAGTAGACCCCTTGTTTCATCTTGTTTCATGTAAATGGATACCCCGGTTGCGATCTGTTTGGTTAACGTTCTCATCAAAATCGCATTTCACTCCTTTTTCCAGACCTCTCTCTCTCTACCTAGTCGTTTCCCCCCCCGCCCGGACTGCGCCCTCCACTGTCCCGCACTCCCGCAAGGCCTTATTGACACCGCCTTGTGAGTTTGACGGTCGTTGTCATGGGTCTGTTTTCTGATATTTTGACTGGTCCTTGTTCGTAACGCCCATCTTCTCATCTGGCTGCGCCTGCTCTTTGCTCTTGCTCTTACTGTCCTCCCCACCGTCGTCTGCGACAGCCCCGCCATCATGTTGATTAGCTCCCAAAACCTCTCCCTCACGCTCTTTGTTTCTCTCGTCCTTACCCTCGCCGTTGCCCCTGTGGACGCGCACGACGGCTTCCCCCCGCACCGTCGTGACCATGATAACCTCAAGCGCTTGATCAGGAAGCGTCAGCTCGGCTCCATCATAAACGTTGTCCCCGATCCCAACGATCCCGCCAACAACAGCGCGAGTTCGGCGTCGGCATCCGCTCTGCCCGTGTCCCCATCCGCATCCTCTGCGTCGGTCTCTGTGTCGGCCTCGGCACTGTCCGTGTCGGCGTCTGATTCGGCTTCAGCTTCTTCCGTGGTATGTCACCCCCCTTTCCACCCTGGCTGTTTATTCATCGTGTCTCTCAGAGTGCATCCGACAGCGCTTCTGCCAGCTCTTCAGCCTCCGCCTCGGCCTCGGTAGCCTCCGTCAGCTCGACCACGACATCTTCTTCGTCTACCACGACCGCTGCGGTCCAGACGCCGGCTCCTGTCGAGCCTACAGATGCTGCCGTCACCACTTCCTCCCATGAAAAATCCACTGTCACCAAGACGAACTCTGTCCTCGCTGCTGCCGCAGCGACCGGCGCTGTCACTCCCCAGGCAGCAGCCGCTCAGTCGAAGAGGAGCACGATTACGACCGTACTCATCGCAGTTGCCGCTTCAGTCGGAGGTATTGCCATCCTTTGGACCGTCTTCCGCAAGTGGAAGCTCGGCCACTCGTCCAAATTCGACGAGCGTATGGCCCCGATTGACTGGCAACCTACCAATGACGACGGTATTGTTCCGGCTCACCGTCGCACCAACTCGAGAGCATCTTCATTTAACTCCTCCGCGGCTCACGGCGCTGGATATGGTGACCGCCTCGAGCACGACTTTACCGCCGCCCCCACGAACCTTGCCCCTGTTGGCGGCTATGCTGATCTCGCTCGCGGGCCCAGCCCTCAGCCCCAAATGCAGGATCTCGGTCGTGGGCCGAGCATGCGCGGATACAACGCGGGCCCGAACGCCGGAGTACCCCTCCATCACCAAGCTGGGTACGGCCAGGCAGAGGCGTATGATTACAATGGTGATGCGGTTAGATTCTAGAGCGTGGTGACGGTTTCTTGGCTTGTTCTGACATATCAGCGGCTTGGTACAATCCGACTTGAGTGTCGGTACGGTTTAGTTTCACCCATTTAGTTACCCTACGCTGGACGATTCACCCTTCATTTTTCCTGTCTTACCCTATTTTCGCCTATGGGCCTTGCCTTCATACCCTTCTTCCATACTTACGAGTCACGCAAAGTATGATTTGGAAATTGATTTAAATAATTTTTGAAAAGTCCGACTACATTTGCGAACCTTTCAACGCGCTGGAGTCTTGATCAAGCCAGTCAGGCTATCTCTGAGTGAAGCAAGACCGAAAAGACAGAATGATATTGACCCTTGTTTGTTCGAATGGCATGTGATCGTGTTTAGGTCAGACGCGTCTCTTTCACTTCGCAGGCATGGCTCTTGTTTTCTCTCAGCACTCCTCCAATCCCCTCGAGGCGCGCGGCTCTTCCGACGCAACTAGTAAACAGTATCTGAAGCGCTACGAGGACTCTCGCCGACGCCACGGTGATCCCTCTTCGGACGATCCCCTCGACGACTATCAAATGCCCGAGTATCATACTCACCTATCCGCAATCATTCCACACTATTCAATTCCCAACGCGCGTCAAGCTCAGGCTGACGAGGGCACGATAGATAGCGACGACGAGCTACTTGAACCCATGGATGAAGACGAACAGGGCCATTCGGAGGAGGAAGAGGAGGACCTGGATATTCAGGAAGAAAGCGACGAGGAGCTGAGCATAACGAAGAAAAGTCCGCAGGAACGGCAGGAGATTGAAGAAGAAATGGCAGAGCTGGAGGCGGCAGTACCCCTCCTTGTTGGCGACTACAAACTCGTGGACCGTCTAGGTACCGGCACCTTCTCTTCTGTCTACAAGGCTCTCGATTTGGGCTACCATGACAAGTGGGACAACACACCGTGGCTCGGATGTCATCCATCCTCCTCTTCAGCGCATTACCAGTCGGTGCCACGTCCACCAAACACGAAGGTCTTTGTGGCAATCAAGCGCATATACGTGACCAGCAATCCAGAACGGATACGAAACGAAATTGCGATCCTTGCCGATTGTCGAAGCTGCCGCCATGTTTCGCAATTGATCACCGCGTTCAGGCACGAGGACCAGGTCGTAGCTATCATGCCCTACAATCGAAATGAGGACTTTCGGGTGCGTCGCATTTTATTTACTCTCTCCCAAAGGTTCAATGTGCTTTAGGAATTTTATCGTACCTTGTCCATGCCCGGCATCAAAGCCTACTTCCGCTGCATGTTTCGCGCGTTATGCGACATCCATGCGCGGAAAATTATCCATCGGGACGTCAAACCGGCGAATTTCCTCTTTGATCCAAGAACGGGTCAAGGCACACTCTGCGATTTTGGTCTCGCATGCGTAAGATAAAATGCTGGAGCCTGCTGGAACAGTCCCTGACTATATAATGCTGTTTAGCGGATGGATTCCTCACCGGCACCGCCATATGGAGTGTGCTTTCACACTCGTGCAACAGCTGAGCACCCACACGGCCGTGTAGTTTCGCGGAATGACTACAAGCTCGATGACATCAAGACAAGTCAGAAAGACGCCAGGTCGAAATCCTCCATGCCTTCGGAAAAAGTTGGTTATCCCGCTGATGATAAACGGTGCGCGCTGTGATTTTTTGGACTCAGTGATATTGATGTCTACGCGTCAGTCCGATCTCCAAGGCGAATCGAGCAGGCACGCGGGGCTTCAGAGCTCCCGAAGTCCTCCTCAAATGCTCGGAGCAAACGGGTGGTGGGCCGTTTTCTCAATCGGTTACATTCCGAGTTAATTCGGACTGCAGCAATCGATGTGTGGGCGGCTGGAACAATCCTATTGTTTTTCCTCACCGGAAAATTTCCTTTGTTCCAATGTTCGGACGACAACGAGGCGCTGATGGAGATTGCTGTTATCCTGGGTAAAAGGAAGATGGAGAAAACCGCGATGCTTCATAGTACGTGAAATCATCCAAGCGGTATCGTATCTATACCCACTGGCATTGTACAGGCAGGACGTTTGCGACGAACGTTCCAACTGTGACTGAAACAGGCATCTCCTGGACCGCTTTTGTCACCAAGCAAAACCCCGAGCTCTACACACCCCCAAAGCCCGATCCGAACTATTGGCCACATAACACGACGCACTACTCCGAGGCCGACGCGACTACGAACGCCGATTCCCTCCCGCCGGCGTCGTCGTCTTCTCCCTCCCGCGGCTCGTCTCCCTTTTCCGCGGGATCAAGTACGGTCTCTGCTGCGGCACTGAAGGAGAACGCGGCGCGCGATGCACGCAAACGCGATGTCGATCTCGCATTCAGCCTTCTCCAAGGCTTGCTCGAACCCGAAGCGTGCAAGCGCACGACGCCAAAGGACGCGCTAGCGCACCCTTTCTTGCTGGAGGTCGACGAGCCGGCGGACGATGAGGTGTTCCCACACCCATTTGGACAGGGCGCCTGCAAAAAGCATCATCTGGTTGACGGAGTGACCGACGAGCAGAGTGTGGTGTTGTTCGAGCCTCTACAGAACGGCCAGTTGAAACGCACATTCAGGAAGGTGGCCCCCGGTCAAGGCATAGCGATCGGTAGACAGCCGTGCGAGTTCCACCAGGACATCTCGCTGTATGGTTGAGGCACAGCATGCATAACTTGTACTCCCCTTACTAACAAAATCCATACTGTAACTATTGTACATACATTGACTCCAGCGCAATACAGATGCGTTAAAATATCTGCATAACATTATGCGTGGCATGAGGTCAAGTGTTAAAAAATTATGGGACCACAGAAAAGGCCGTGTCTAGTGGTCCTGTGAAAAAGGTGCCCGGAGAAGTGGAATAGTCGGGTTCGGAGGCGCTGCGACTGTTTCTCCAGACTGCGAGGCCGACTAGAAGGACGAGCGACGAGGCGTAAAGCCACCACCAGTTCCACGGATTGTGTGGAGACGCCCGAGATGTTCGGGAGCCTGTTGCGTCGCCCATCGTGACGTCGTCGATAATCTTTGTGCGCTCGAAGAGGCCTTCGAGGCCGGTGGGCGCCTCCGGCGCGAAAAAGCGCTGCGGCCGCAACCACGAATTGTCCCCTGATCCATTGGGTTTTGCCTTTGGATCGGTTGGAGGCGAATCTACGTCCATCTCGTCCGCGTCCGGGTGGTGCTCGCCCGTGGACGTCAGGGACGAGAGCATGGAGGGAAGCCCGAATATAGGCCCGGCTTTCGGCGTGATGACCGGCCCTGAGGAGAAGGATAGCCCCGCGAGAAGATCATGTTCCGGTGCAGAGCTTGGAATCGAAGCTGGTATAGGAGTTTGGGAGCGGGAGCGAGACAAGTCGGACTTGTGGGTTGCGGTATCGATGAGGCGGATCGCAGGTGGCTGCTGCAGTCTCAGGATGAAGAAAGGGAGGAGTGCAACGCAGACTTCCAGAATGAAGGAGCCGAAAAAATATATCCGGCTCCGGGTGGATGGGAACTGAGAGAGGTGGAGGAGGTCGGATTTTCGTAACCAATAGGTTGCAAGGATCAAGGAAGTGGTTAGTCGGGAGACCCACGAGAACATTTGTAGAGTCTGTAACGATATTTAGCGAACATGGTGGTAGAAGACACCGGGACGCCCACAATATGTTTGCTTTTCCCTCGCAAGCGTACATCACGACCTTGTATTCGGGCGGAGCGAGAGGACGAGTACGTCGGGTCCCATGCAACCCAGAACAGCGAGACAAGAGCGACGGCTGGCAGCACAGGGAGGATGAAGGATAACGACGCAAAGGGCCGGTAGCCCAAGGCAGCTATGAGAGGATGAGAAGAAATCCACAAGACGGCGAGAAACGAACCTGAGGCGCTGGCGACCATGGAGGTCATTACTGTTCCAGCCCATAAACAGCCACGGATGCGCCAGGCCAGCATCTCCATGCCCAACTTGTCCGTGTCGTCCTTCGTCAGGGACGCCTGCCGTTGCCTCACCTTTCCCTTGGTCTGGTTAAGCCACCCACCAAGAGCCTGGGTACGGGCCATCGCATCCTTTCGGCGGATCTCCTCTTCAACAGCGGGTTGACAAGACTCGCACACGGGCGGATAGCGCAAATGTAATGATTCGCGGTATTCGTCAAGGGTCTGCATCCGTTGGTCGCTCTCAGGACCCTGGCGCTGGTTCAGTATCCTGGGCCCCTCCAGGAGGGTCTATAACGACGTACCGCGTTTTCCGGAAGGTAGTTGGCCAATAAGTTTACCAACAGCATTTGGTTTGTCTGACAGGTGTGGCAGAAGACATTTGGGCCGTACATTGTGGGCAGGCGGTCTGTGCGGGGTACGGCCCGCTTCGAGAAGGCGCGCGAGTTGAGATTCTCGTCGTGCATAGCGGGTTCGTCGGAGACGATGTGGCCGTCGACCCAGCGGTTCAGACAGTTGCAGTACGGGCATCGGAAGTTAGCCGGGTCTTTGGGCAGCGAGTGGATAGGGGATTGGCAGAAGTAGCAGCTGGCGCGGGTGGCTGAACGTCGCAGCATGGCGCGAGGAACTTTACGCGTTGTTTGGCTACACCGGTGTTTGCTTCTTCTGTCCCGCGTTTCTTCAAGCAACTACCACCATAATGGCCGTCGTGAACCGAGGCAACGTCGTTCTACAGCCTACTTATTTCACCTCCTCCGTCTACGTTAAAGCCCTCCGCGACGATATCACCACACTCGTGCACAACTTCCACGAACAGTACAAGGAAGACAACTCCAAGCCATTTGCACTCTTCAAGACTCTCTGGAACGCGCAAGGATGGAAGTGGATGCATTTCAAAGTCTTTGACAGCAGAACACGCGAAACCTTCTTGAATGTGACCGTCAGACTGTTCCTCGGTGCGGGCTTGCAGGTATGTTTGAACCAGCGCTGATGCGCGATGCAGAGCGGATGGTGAAAACGGAGGCGCCATTCACGCGAACCGTCGCATTGTTTGCCCTCTACACATTCTTCAACACGCAGCCCACAGGCTCGGCACCACCACTGCACGGTCTTTCCCATATTCCTATCCCAATAGGCGCGTCATTTTTCAAAGTGCGGTCCGCGATTCTACTAATGTCCATGCAGATCAATATGCTTCACTGATTGCACTGCCGAGCACCCTTTCAACGCCGTACTTGGCGCCGTTGCAGCCGTTCGCGGCGTACGTGATGACGACGCTAGTGAACGCCCAGGCGTTCCATCTGCTGCCCAACTCGGAGCTTGGCGCGCTGAATCCACGGGACGTACCGCGCGAGATATTCGTGGAAGAGGGACTGATTGACAGCAACCAGCCACAACGTAAGGGTCACAACTCGAAGCGGGACAAGGTCATCAAGGCGAGAACGGCGCTCGACGAGGTTGGCCGGTGGCTCGAGCAGACGCCACCGGAGTCGGGTGCCGAGTTTACCTTGGCACAGTACGAAGCGCACAAGGCATGGCTGCTGAATGAAATTGGGGTAGACTCGGCGGGTCTGCGAGAGGCGAGCCTGGGCGTGGTGGAGCGACTGCAGGAGGCGCAGGTGACGATGGAGGGGGACGTTGAGGTGTGGACTGGTTTAGGGCGGGTCCAAACAGCGTCTGAAACACCTGGCGGCATTCTGCGTCTCTTGCAATAACCTTGACGACGACGACGGTGGCCATTTTTTGGCTTGCTTTGAGCATTGAATATTGAATGTAGCAGAGTTTGAGCTTGTTCTGTCAGTGTCGTATGAAACCACTTGGATGATAAGAATTTCGAGTGATCTGCGTAACATTGCAACAATGGCAATCACTTTCGTTCTTACTCCACCCGGACGCCGTCACTCTTTCCTTCCCCTCCCTCCATGTCCCGAAACCAATACCCGTTCGCTGCCAGTCCTTACTCGTCCTCTGGCTCTGCGGGCGCCGCTCCCCCGGCACTGGGGCCAAACGCTCAGCGCCGCTACTTCCAGCCCTCCCCCGCGCCGTCTACAACCAATCTCCTCCCTCCATCCCAGCGAACATCTGCAGGCAGCTTCGAATCGCTTCAAAGCAACAACAGCGGCGCTGTTCACGCAAACTTTGCCCGCGCGCCCTCTGTACGGAGTAGCGGAGGTCACTCATCTGTCGGTGCAACCACACCCAAGCTTCTTCCTCTGCCCTGACCACTTTCCTCCGTCCAGAACGACCCATTCACTGCCAGGACCGACTCGCCGTACAATGTGAGCGCCGCTCAAGGCCGGCGCGTTCCGTCCATCGTTCCATCCGTATCGGAAAAGGTGTGCATTGTTCCTTTTATCGTGCGTTCAGTTCCTTCACACGCCTCTAGTTCTCACTCTCTCCCGATCCCGCGGCCTGGGGCGCTGACCTCTCGCCAAACCATCCCGAAGCGGACGACTTTCTCCACAATCCCGACCCGCGGCGCGACAGAAAGAACGATACGCGCGGGAACATCTTCACCGCCCGTGGGCTCGCCAATCTCGGCTGCCTTTTCATACTGGGCATGGGGCTCATGACCCTCTTGTGCGTTGTCCGACTTTTATTGCCAATCTGTCCCCCTGATCCCCGCCACATCTCAGTGCTGGATACCCGATCATTAGCCACTTTACCACCCAGTCTGGCTCTTTCTTTGGCGGGTTCAATGTCGGCGGGACAAACGCGACCGGCCAGGTGCGTTCTGTTGCTCGTTTATAGCAACACCGTTTCTTAATCCTACCCAGGTCCCCGAGATGGCTGGGAACTTCGGTTTGATTGATCTTGCTACTCCGAAAGACGCATATACAATCGACTCGTATCACTCTCCTGGCACCAAGCTCCAGCTCGTGTTTTCGGACGAGTTTGAGACCGCTGGCCGCACTTTCTATCCTGGTGATGACCCTTACTGGTGAGTACATAGGCGTGCTCGCCGCGCCACACGATCCTTGACCCGTCGTACAGGGAAGCCGTCGATCTCCATTACTGGCAGGTCAGTTGCATCTGTGGCAATGTTTCCTTCCTTTTCTGACCACTATCCGCAGACTAACAATTTGGAGTGGTATGACCCTGCGGCCGCGACGACGAAGAATGGAGCCCTTCAGATCACTTTGTCCCAGGTTGAGAACCACGGTCTGAACTATCAGGGTGGCTTGATATCTACTTGGTGAGAACTCTTGTCTCCCCACACTTGCTCCCCACTCATGTCTCCATGAAACCAGGAACAAGTTCTGCTTCACTGGCAAGTTTTGTTTTATGCGTCCTGTCAAATACTATAATCGGAATTTCGCAGGTGGTTTAATCGTGTCAGCAGTAACGCTGCCGGGAACTAACAATGTGCGTTGCGAGATGTGGCGTTGTAACACCAAAGTAATTCATATGTTTCGCAGGTGCATGGACTATGGCCTGCGGTGTGGACCATGTACGGCCAATGCGGTGTTGTAATACCCAAATACTCATAGTTTTCGCAGGGGTAACTTGGGTCGCGCTGGCTTCGGCGCGAGTCTCGAGGGGATGTGGGTACGTACTCGATAGATGTGGAAATCATTCCTGCTTTAATCGTTCTGAAACTAGCCGTACACATATGACGCCTGCGACGTCGGCACGGCGCCCAATCAGACTATCAACGGCCTCCCGCAGGCTGCGACCATAAACGGAGATGAAGGTGTTGGCGGAGCGTTATCTTTCCTCCCCGGCCAGCGTCTCTCGAGATGCACGTGTGAAGGGGAATCGCACCCTGGTTCGAGTCAACTTCTCTTCCGTCTTGCCTTGATTTTGACGTCATACGTCCTTAGGACCCATCCACTCCGACGGCACATACGTTGGACGTAGTGCGCCGGAAATCGGTTAGACCTGTCACGACTTGTTCACCGGTTGCTGACCACCTGTCTAGATATCTTCGAGGCGCAAATTTCCGATGACGCCGGCCAGGTCTCCCAATCCGCGCAATGGGCTGTAAGTTTCAATTCCACTCGGCCTCAGTCATCAGAGGCTTATTGAGCTACGAAGCCTTTCAACAATGAATACATCTGGTTTAACACAAGCGACAACCTGATCATTCCCAATGCCGTCAATTCCACCCTCAACTCGTACATTGGCGGAGCCTTCCAGCAGGCGACCTCGGTTGTAACACAGACCAGTTGGTTTCCACCCTTTCAAGCCGAGGCGTTGAATTGACTTTTTGACAGATCAAATCTGTTATCAACTTCTCCAGCCTTGCTACTCCATATATGGGTTCGAGTACAAGCCAGGTACTTATATATCAAGTCTCTGTGATTAAACGCCGCATTTAAACGTTACGTTCTAGGCTTCGGAGACGCGGTTAGTCTGAAGTTTCTGCTCTATTCTCGACCCTGATCAAAGTTGTTGCAGTACATTTCCTGGGTTTCGGACGGTAAATTGAGCTGGACGATCAACCAGCCGGGTATGAACGCCGACAACGTCGTCGAAATCGACGCCAGGCCCATTCCGCAGGAGCCCATGGTGAGTGCTGTGTTGTCATATAAAAACCTTCGACCGAATCCCCATAGTACATCATCGCGAACTTGGGCATGTCGCTCAACTTTGGGGCTGTCGATTTTGAGCATTTGGTCTTCCCGGCCGTTATGTCTGTGGATTACATTAGGGTTTACCAAAATCCCGATGCAATCAACATTGGATGCGATCCCAAGGGCTTCCCTACCTCAGCTTACATCAACGAATACCTCGAGGTGCGCTACACCTGTCTGGTTTTCGGACCGAGCACTGACACAAGCTCCTCAGGCATACACGAACCCGAACTTGACGACGTGGAGAGACGACTTTGGACAACCGTTCCCTAAGTCCAAGTTACTTGGACAGTGCTGATGGACATTTTTTATTCGTGGTAACTTTATATCCCCCCGGATTACTCCTTCATCCGCGCACATACCTATTCTACGTAGCGTACGTTTCCCTTTTTACCTGCGGCAGCTCCAGTGTGAGCTTCCGGCCGAGGAATATAATGCCTGGTCCCGACTTCGGCTCCAGGTCCCAAAGCAAATTTTCTCCATCCAGAAGTGGAACCCGTCGATACCAGGAACCACCCCATACTGCGTTCCAGATGAACATTCCGTCACTTGAGTGAGACTTAACATTTACTTTGAATCCCCAATGAATCCCCGATGAATATTTGTATGTTAGAACTACAAAATTGTGTATATCGATACATGAATTATGGCGGAAGGTAGGTAATCAAGGGCGCCGAAGGGCGATCAACTTGCCCAATGTCCGATCGAGAGTGATGATGCCGCCTGCGCTCAGTCGGGGCACGGCCAGCTCGTGGTCTTCCGCCGGATCGACCGGTTCGCCAGCGGTGCCCTTACTCTTCTCGATGAGCTTTTGGGCGTCGTTGACGACCTTATCTAGACGCCCGCTGCGGTGGTAGAGCCAGTCAATCTCGGCTTCGAGGCCGCCTGGCGGGAGCTCGAGGGCACGACGGACGAAGCCTCGAGCGAGCACATAGGCTTTCTCGTTATACAGGCGACTGTGGTGCCAGCGTCAGTCGTGCAGCAACAAGATTCGAAACGTATATACCTGTTAACGATGCCTTCTTCGGTGCCTCGTAGCTTCTCATATGCGGGTTCGCAGAACCAGCTGTATGCAAGAGGTGAGCTCGCAGAAGTAGGATACAAGAGTGGACTAACGGCTCTTTCACAAGAACCAGTCCCTGGATGCTGACGAATGCCTGAAGTAAGGACGATCGTGCGGAATTCCAAATTTCATTCTTATCCCCCGCCCAGGTTCCCAAGATGGATAGGCACACCTTCCCCTCTTCGTAAAGGTTTCTGGGTGGATATAAGAATTGTACATGAGTGCATGTTAAATCGGAACTCACGGATTGACTACGAGAAAACAAATGAGTTAGGCGGGTCGAAGACGTTAAATGCTGCTTACCGCGTCCATTGCCGTTCGTCCAGCTGAGAAAATGCGCTATGGGAGGACTATGTGGGAAGTTTGAGTCCAGCATCCAATCAATTACGAATGGGGCATCTTCATAGGGCGTGTTTTCGGGACCGATGATTAGTGACCGTAAAAGATCTGTCCGGTCTTCATATGCGCGAACAAGGATATTATCTGAGGAATAGTCAGTGCCACTCAACAGTACGAAAGGGTGGACTAACCGGGTAGGCTGTTAGCGAGAACACGGTATTCCCGCGTTAGACGACCAAGAAACTGTTTCGAGGGCTGAGCAGGAGCCGAGTTGTAATAGGCGTGATCCTCTGGAGCTGAGGGAAGAACCTCAAAGCGCTTCCAAGGTGATTCGTCGTCCTCGCTATCAAGGTCTTCGGGCGGTGGGTCGTCGGCTGCGTCCTTTGGAACGTCCGGGGAAGGAAGCCGGTCAACTTGACGAGGTACCGGGGTCGCTGGGCCGGGCCCGACCTCTGGCGGTGACATCACAGACTTTGGGTATAGCGATAGCAGCCCTGGAATGAGTTCCAGGGGACCCAAAGGCACATCCGGCCACGCGCGATCACCGCCGTTCACAAGCGGTACTTGACTCCCGGGTTCGTCTTCCTCGTCCGCCTCCTCGTAGTCATCATGATCGGGCCAATCGTCTCCCGACTCACTATCGGCGGGTTCCCACGCACCACCTTCCTCGTTGATGGTCCAAAGCGAATTCTCCTCCAGGGCACCATGGTTCTCTGACATCTCATCCCACATGTCATCCTCAAGCTGGTCAATACCGTCATATAGTTTGGTCAAGCGCTGCAGAGGATACGACCGCACGGCTCCGTTGGGATGTGTCAGTTCGACAGTCCCGTCGAGATTTATCTGGACATGGGTCAGAGAAATGGGAGGCAGAGTAAAGTAAATGGTTACATCGGTTACCTCCCCCAGCCACATGAGATTCTCGTTGTCCGCAGAAGGTCTGAGGATCAGTCCCTCCTCGATGTTCTCCTCAGTACGTCGGTTAGCTATGCTTGCTCCTAAATCCGACATTTCCTTCCGGAAGCCAGCCAGTTGGCCATCTACAAATGGCACATCGCGCACCCATGCCTCAACTTCACCGATTCGAGGTACTCTGGCGACTACGGGGGAGCCGTTAGTCTTGCCTTCCGGGTGGACAAACACAAAGTCGCCTCGGCGAACACCAAGTCCGTCCGAGGGGGCTTCAAGCATGGCGAAATTATCCGAGGTACCGTGAGGGTCAAGCTCTAGGACAGATGCTAGCTCTATTTTGCCGGTCTCGGGAATAAGAACCGAAGCAGTGCGGTGGACGGCGTTAACAGACTGTATTATAACAGCTCGCTTTTCTTCTTCGCGATTCCAAACAACGTGGTCGCCCGGCCTAAATGAAAAGGGTAAACAGAGATGAGACAGGAATAGCAGTGAACTGACCAGCAATCATACTCGTCTGGATTGAGATACGGAATCAGTTCAGTGGATCGCACAGTCTCTTTCGTGCCATCTTGCCACAGAACATCAACAAATGTTTGTGATTCGGTTACGGTGAAGGTTTTCACGATAACTCTCTTTCCGCCCTCGAGGCCATGGATGGTGCCGGGGACATTGTCCTCGTCTTTGAAAGTAACCCGATCGCCAGCACGCATTTCGAGATCCGCCAAGCTTCGAATCAAGATGAGTTTTGACATATCGGGACCCGTCCAGAATTGCTGAGGTCGCCGCCGCGTCTCTGCTTCCGCCGGATCGAGCTGTAACGACAACGTTGAGAATTGAAGATTGATCGAACTGGCTGACTCACTGCTTGGCTGAGGGCTAGCCACGTTATAGCGTACACGCTATGCGTAACCTCGACACAAGTGTCATTCGCACTGGGTCGGCTATTCCCTAGGAGAAATCCAAATAGATTGTGGACAGTCGAAGCTGGTGGCGGAAGAATATCCTGCAAAGGATATTAGGATGGGAAACGCGGAACAGAGGAATGGAACTCACAGGACCCTTCTCGCCAACCGACAGTCGAGAGCCTAGCTCGGGCAGCCGAATAACTTCTCCGCTAGAAGTTTCCACCAAGACTTCATCATACAGCTGTAGAACTCTTGTTATTGGCGATTTGAGAGTATCGGCTCGTTCGTACCTCGATTACCTGGAAACGGGATAAATAAAGGCTCAAATTCTGCTAGCTCAATACACGTACCTGACCTATCCAGTCATCGTACGTCACATAGTCGCCCACCTCCGCATACGGGCGATCGGAAAGGTCCTCGAGCGTTGTCCAGCCTTCCAGGCGCTCCCCACTAATGACGTGCTCGCAGCGGCCATTTACGCGTGCCTTCGTCACAACGCCCGAGCGCACATCGTCGATACTTCGTTTGCAGAGATCACCGGGATGGAAAGTGCGGTCCACGAGGTCCAGTTCAGACTCGGGAAGGATCTGGCGCCCAAATTCACGGCGATCCGCGGCGGTCAAGTCGGGATCCTCGCGGTAAAAGGAGACCCCGACTTCACCCTGTTGAAGCGGCCGCATGAGAGGATCGGTGAACAACGTTTGTGGGGCGACATCTTCGGCGTCGTGCCAACATCTCTGCACAGTTACTCAGACACTACACTTACTGGCGGGTGGCGCGAATTGACCGTACCATAACGACTCCATGGATAGATTCAGCACGCGAGGAGGAATCCTGGGCAAGGGGAGATTGTACACGGCGAACGATATCTTGTTGGTAAAACTGCGGGGGATTAGCGCAGAAATGGGAAGACCAGAGGACCAACCTTGGTGGCCCTGCGGGGGACAGCCATGAGGAATAATTAGCAAGCTCAAGTGGGTGCCGCAGAGATAAGTGTTTGCCGGCCGAAGACTTGGGAATTCAACATGAACAAGCTGGGTTTTGATGGCCAATTGTCTCAGTTTTATTGTTCCCCAACAACACCGAACGCGGTGGCGAGACTGTACCGCATAAATACGTGCTGAAAGCTGAATACGGGTAACTCACGCGTACTATGTGCGACTGGCCCTGCAATACCGAAGTGATAGGATCTCCCCCAAGAACCGCCGAGCCAATGGAATTCGGACCTTATGTTGCGTTTATACTTTGAGGTCGATGGGCTATAGGGTGGTGTGGAAATGAAATCCCAAGGCTATGTGCATTCTGTCCGTGGGTTCACGCCTTCCTGATGTCTACAGCTAACAGCCAGTCGCATTTTCGGTTCAACTGCCTCTTTGGGACCGCATAAAACTCATCCTTCTCTCTTATGACTCTTACTCGCGCCTCACTCTTACTGCCTCCTCTCTCAGTCTCCTAGCTATGCTGCCCCGCATACCGGCGTCCTGCGCCCGTGTCTCCTCCCCACTCGCATCGACTCGCAGCCATACGTTCAAGGCCTTTTATGCCGTTTGTTTCCTTCAACTTTTTTGCTCGTGCACTCCGTCGATAACCTACTTGCCTAGACCATACGTAGTCTGCGCCACGCTGCGCCCGAGCCCGACGATGCCCCACCATCAGATAATGTGAGAGTTACGCGTCCAAACCTTTGCAAAATTGCTCAATGCTGTTTTTGCTGTTTTGCAGGACTTTATTGTTTCAATCCTCCGTGCGAATCCCTCGTTGCGCGACACGCGATCCTATCTCGCATCGTTCGGACCGCGGCCCAAGCCTGCTTCGGCCCCGTCGGCCGATCGCGTCCTCGAGGCTTCGAAGGACCTTTCCCTTACTGAATCCATACCCGTCGCCCTCGAGCATCCGAAACCCAGTCCGGTCCTATCCTCCATACTCGATCCCGTTTTAAAACGCACCGCACTCGTCAAGTTCCAGGGCCCATTCACAGATGTTCAACTCGATAGCATCGCCCGTGGGATGGTCTATCTCGAAAAATTGGGCCTTGTCAGTGTCATCGTAGTGGACAATGACACTCTGCCGAAGGGCGAGCAGGATGAACGGTCCGCCCTCATCGAGGAAACCATGCGGATTGTCACCAGTCTGGAAAAACAAGGTGCACGGGCCCGTCCCGTCCTCGGAGCTGTCGTCAGGCTTGGGCCCAAACCTGGCGACGAAGACACTGCAGAAAATACAGACTTTACGAACCCGGAAGCGCACACGTTTCCGTCCGACCTTGTCCCCATCCGCTCTGCCCTTCGCGCTGGGGAAATCCCAGTTATCCCTCCTTTTGCGCTAGATTCTTTCTGCCGGTCCGTTCGCATCGATGCCAACGATGTTCTCGGCGCTCTAGCGCGTGGAATGGTTGAAGCGGCTGGGACCAATAGCTCACAGCCCGTTGCATCCCCCGACGCTCGTCCTGAAGACGTTGATCTGACGCCAATGCGGCTAATGATAATAAACCGCGAAGGTGGTGTTCCTTCCTACGCACGTTCGGGCTATCCCCATCTTCTCATCAATCTAACATCCGAATACTCGCATATTCACGACACTTTCCACGACCCTTGGCACAGTTCCAACCCTACAGCACTGTCGAATCTCGCGCTGGCCCGGACATGTCTGGCCTACATGCCCCCTACGTCATCCGCCATCATGGTATCCCACCGGTCCCCCAGCTCTCTGATTGCAAATCTGATCACGAACAAACCCGCGTTGAGCTCCAGTCTCCCACACGCTCTCTTGCAGGGAAACCGCCGACTTACGGCTCACACGCCCACGCTTTTGAGACGCGGTTTACCCATACGCGTTCTCCGTACGGTCCCGGATATTGACCGGCCAAAGATGAACGCACTATTGGAGCAGTCATTCGGAAGAACCCTTGACCAACAGGCGTTCTACGAGCGGTTGGAGCGAACACTCGACTTTGTCATCGTCGCCGGTGATTATGTCGGTGCTGCCATCGTCACCAACGAACCCGGTGAGGGTTCCGCGGTTCCGATCTCATACCTCGACAAATTTGCTGTTCTGCCCAGCCATCAAGGTGACGGAACCGTCGACTTCTTATGGGTTGCCTTGCACGACGAGTCTTACGGCCTTGGTCATCCATTTGCCGCCAACCCAAATGGCGGGAAAGGTGGCGTGGGAGAGGGCCGCGATCTCGTTTGGCGCAGCCGCGCCAACAACCCGGTTAACAAATGGTACTTTGAGCGGAGCTCGGGTCATATCCGGATGGGTTCTTGGGTCTTGTTCTGGTGTGATGCGGAGAAGCGTTTGAAGCTTGAACAAGCTCGTCGAGCCAACGCTGGCATGTCATACGTCGAGAAGTGGGAGGACGGACGACTTGCGCAGTGGGGCAGCGTTGTCGAGAAGATTCCCTCGGCCTGGAAGTAAAATTCCTTGTGACTTTGTTTTAATACGTGAAAATGCAGTAGACTAAAGCATCATGTATTTGTATATTGAAATATCTAAGCCTTTGAGTACTTGTGGCGACGACTGCGTACTTTCTGCTGCGGGGGTGTTGATTGTGCGGACGTCGTTGTGCTGGCGGAGATCACTGTGTTGTTTTCTTTGGCCGGAGCCGAGGATGATGCAAGGTCGCCAACCCTCCTCCAAGGGATGTAGGCCTCACCTTTATTCACAACACTCTCCACCAAATCTTCCACGCCGCTGATCGCCCTCTGGCGAAAACCAGAGTTTGTCCAGTCGTCAATATTCTCGATCACGAAACTGACCTGAATGTGGCTCAGCTAGGAACTTGTTTCGAATTCATGTGAGCATACCTCGGCTATATCAGCAGCACGGTCCAGCTGCCACTCGTGGAAGATATCAGCTCCGTCACTCCCATCTTCTCCTCCTTCTTTGCGATACGGTGCAGAAAAGACAACCTCCGCCGGATGTGTCAACAGGAAGATGTGAATGGACAACTGAACAAACTCACTGGGGGTTTTTTCTTCTCTGGCGCCCTGCACCAATCGACATGGGCTCTGACGGTGCCGCTCGCCCAGACTAGGCCAAAGACGGGAGCGTTGACATGGAGAGAATGCAGGTGACGAGCAGCCGCGGTGGTCGCCATTCTGTTCTGGCGATACGCGTCTTCCAACATTGCATGCATGGGCTTCTTATCCTCCCAGATGCTGCTGACGAATTGGAAAGCCGCCGTTTCTGGAGGAACCGCGCAGGGGGTGCTCTGATAGCGGAACGAAGAACACTTTGTCGCACTGCCGCTCTTGACAACGTTCTTGTGCCGTTTAAGAACTTGAAATGGCGACTTTAGGGAAAGAGACATGGCCCGCAGCGATGCAGCCGGACAAAGGACCACACAGTCCGGAGATGCCGCCTTGGTTCCTAACAATTAATAATCTCGTGAGTCTTGAGCGGTATTCTTCCATTCTCTCGACCTACCCAGAATTCGTAAGCTTTCCGGACCCAAGTTCGTGGTCACAAGAGGTTGTGGCAGAGATATGGTGCAGTGGACTCTGCGGCGGTGAATAAATATATCAGTTTTCAACGGACTGTTGGAAAATACAAACCTGTGTGTGCTCTCTCGAATCGCAGGGCTCCGGAACACATTGTACCTGTCGTGTTCACTTTAATCAAGAAAGAATAACTAGGCTGGGCGCTGAACGAACACATTGGCAGCAAAATCGGCTTCGGAATATTTTTCCTTGGATTCTCTCATCATTTTCAACCGCCTCCAAGCGGAATGAACGGCGACCATCTTGGGAAACAGTCCTGGAATCTTTGACTCCGCGATCTCGCCAAACAAGTTCGGGTTCTGCCTGTGGTGTCGATGAATACATGTTGGCTAGTTTTGAAAGGCACTGGCCTGTGGATTTCCATGAAGAAATCCATCATGTCTTTGGTCGCGAGTTTTGACAGAGACTTGAACTCTGGAGAATTCTGCTCGACGGTCAGGTGTGTTCATGAACCGCAAGTTACACCAACAGGGTCGACCCAGGAGGCAGGTAGCCTGGGTATAATAGCAAACACTTGTGTCACGTCGTCTTTGATATCCGCAGGGATATCCAAATAAGATACCTGTTCCAGGTTCTGATGAGTGGCCCATATATCAAAGGTTTTGAGACTCCGGGCAATTCTGTGGATTCGAGGGTTAGTTTGAGAGTCAAACGTGAATATCAGACCCACTCGGATGTAGAAAGACAACGCGAAGTCTGTGGCCTTGCTGCGCCTTTCTTCCTTCTCGATTTTGCCGGTGGGCTGCCAGTGGTTGAACTCATTGGCACACGCTGGAATGTCGCGTCGACAGTGACAGATACAGTAGAGAGTCAGTCGTTAAGTGCGTAAGATCGTAAGTGGGCGGAAAGAGGAAGCGCGAAGTGCTATTCGAAGTCTTTCAACTGCTGTTTGCTTCCATTTGGTTCCGCATCATGGCAAGTGTGAGAGAATGGCGGTGCACTTTTGACAGCTTTTGATGGCTTTTGCCCCTTTTGACGTGCCTGGATCGATCATCTTTATCTTATCTCATGTTGCTTGGCGCTAACCACATGTTCTCACCTTCTGATTCTACAGGCTACCGAATTTGACATGGCAACGTCCTCGGAGGGTATATAATATGAGTACCGCACGTCTCTTCGACCAACCTTCATTCCTTCCCTCTTTTCGGACTGGTTCCCTCAGCTTCTTCGATCCACTCGCTGTTCACTGTCCTTGACTCTCGTCTCATTGTCAAGATGCTTGCTGGCTCTCTTTTACTGGTTTCATTTGTTGCAACAGCCTTTGCTGGTCAGCGAATAGTTGGCCTTCATTCAAGCACCGCTCATTCTCCCTTGCAGTTCCTTTGCCATTTTCGAAGCGCGCGAATCCATGTTTCGTCACCGGGAGGTAGGCAGAGTTGCTCTCCCCACCACGGCCCTTTGGGAAGTAACTTGGATAGTGTTGCGCTCCCTGCCGAGGTCGCCTCGGGACTCCCGGCCCTTGAACAGGCCGTTACTTGCAACGCCAAGGTATGCTCATTGCCAAGCATGTCTTCGTACTCTTCAAACTGATTATCCCGGCCAGATTCAAGTAGCCACCGGTGTCCCCGACATTATCTCTGGAGGTATTGCCTACAGCAGCATCGACTTCCAGAAGTCGTCTGCTTCGCCCCTTGGATTTGCACTGTCAGGGTTCATTTCGATACAAGCAGTTTGCCCGTCTGACACGCTATTGCAGGGCGACTTTCCAGACCCCCACGGACCCGGCCACGGCTGATCTTGCGACCCTGCAGAATCAGCTCAATGATTATCTTGCCTTGGAAGCGGGTGTCCGGTCGCAACCGGGATCGTCGGCTCTGCTCGCCAAACTCAAGGGGCCCAAGTTCTTCCTTCAGTTCCAGGTTCGGTCATTGCACACCGTGGCTGCATTCACTGAACTTCGGTATAGATTGCCCGCGTACAGACCGCGCAAGGCGTCGCCCTGGGAGTAGCGGATACCGTGGACCATCAATTAGGGAAGGTCACGAAGGTGAAATCTCGCATCATTTTGATTCTACCGAGACTTACTTGGCATCCAGAACGCTGTGGGAGCGTCGGCAAGTGAGATCGCTCAGGTTACTGCGTTGTCCAAGCAGGTTTAACTGTATTCATCTTTTTCACTGGGTTCAATGCGTTCAATACAATCACACTTGCTGCCGCTGGCGTTTTCATCTGTTCGGGCTTTCAACGTGAACTCTCTATCCAAAATTCGGAAGAGAAATCGGAGTCCCTCTACGTGCGTATATGCAAGAAATTACAACAAATTAGTATACGTCAGAAAAATTTGTCCATGAGATTTCTAGATGCCTCTACCCCAAGCTGCAGACGATTAGTTTGAAGACTGTCTCGTGAACAGAACTCACGAAAGTTGCCGCGTTCGCGGGGAAAGCCTACAGTTCCATGTTCAGTTAAATTAGTTCGCGAGACATGAGAGGCACGTACCCGACCCATGGCAGGTCCGAATCCTTTCCATAAAGCTTTTACGCCGTCTTGCGCGATAGTCTTTCGTGCACAGTCCATAAGCCCAGAGTACGTGCCTGTAGGTGCTGACTGCAGCCTCGATTTCAAGACCTGCGGAAAAAAGGTCCAGAGTACTGATTTCGATTTTACTCAAACGACTTGCATCGGGAGGGATGGCCACCGCCCACATGGCAACACCAGCGGTTCCACCAGCCATAATAATAGCCCCGAGGTTCAATTCCGACGGCGATGAACCAACTGGCGTCAAAGCCTTCTTCGTAACTTCGTATGCAGCAAAATACCTGTGCGGAGTGAGGATTTAAGACATAAAATAATCAAAGGAAAAGCTCACGCAGCGCTACCGGGTCCATCTCGAGCCAGAGTGGCCCCGGAGCCTCTAAATATGCTCTTCATGCCTCCCTCCTTGTATAGATGCTTCATCACATCGAAAACACCCTTATATTTGTGTTCCGAGCCCCCTTGACCTTGTACCTATGATACACCGTCAAGGCCAACTCTTGAGAATCGGCGGGGCAGCGCACCTGGAGAAGAACTTTTGCTCTTTCAACTGGGGCGGTCACTAGCGTCGACGGAATAGCGGACATGAACCCGGCAGCCGCAAGTTCGGGGATGGACAACACGTCCGATGGCCTGTTCGGCGTCGCGGCAAGAATGAGTTGCTTGGAGGCACCATATGCCTGAGGAGGGCGGAGTAAACAAGGCGCGTCCAGAAACGCGAAATTCACGACGGACCCAAAATGATATAGCAAATATCGGTGTAACTCCGAGTAATGGCGGAATCATTCCGCGATACAGCCTGCAAGCCTTGAGCAGAAAGACATGGTTGAGGCAGACGCCCGTACCCGGTTACACCATCCTTCGCGATGGTTTTCTTGACCACATCTATCGCCCCGGTGTACACCCCGGCCGGCGCAGTCTGAAGACGCGTCTTGGTCAAGTCGAACGGATGGCCTTACGGAAGCTCAGCATGGATCGCGGAGGCAGGAGGAAAACGAACCGACGAGGACCGCGGCAACCCCTCCAAAACCGCCAGCGATGAAGGACTTGATTTGCTCGGTTGCAGAAACCTTGGGCTGTTCCGCTGGCGTCGCGTCACTCTGCATTTAGAAATTAGAAGAAATGCGGCGTGGTTTGCTACAATGAGGTGTACCATGACTGTCCGTTAGAGTGGGGGGTGAAAGGAAAGAGCTGAAAAGAGTAAGGACGGCTAATGAGGGGCGTCGCATGTGATTACGTTTTTCCTCCGTACGGCATTCTCCGTATAGCGATGGCGGCTTTAGGGCGGGCCTGTTTCTGCCTGTTTCTATAACAGAAATCTTCTCGTGTTTCTGGCGTACTTATATACTTACAGGAAAAATTACATTCTAAATTATAGTTAGGTTAGTCGTCATCCGTCCCGAACCCGCCAACCGGCTCATACGTCGGTTGCGTGAAATCCCGACGCCAGAACGCCCGCACTCCATAGAAGAACAAGCAGATCAACACCATTCCGCCAACACCTACAGCAGCAGGGCCGCCGTACTTGACCCACCATGGCGGATAATACGGCACCAGTAGGCGGTCTATCTTGATCACTCCTCCCGTGCCGCCGCTAGTCGTCGACCGGCCCCAAGAAACGACATGCGCCCAGTCAGCGTCTCCATCTGTGCCTCGCGCACCCTTGATGCCGACGATGTAGTCGTTGTTGTCGGTTCTACGGAAGATGATGTCGCCATAGGCTGAGGAGGGGGAACGAAGAGTGCTGTATGACGCAGAATCTTCTAGCGGTAGGGGTCGATTGTTGTTTATGACGTCCACGTCGGACGCGCTCATGGGCGTCGGAACGAGGTGCTGGCTGACGATATCCCGCACGCCCTCGAGATCGGCATACAATCGGGTCAGATTGTACGGGTCGAACGCGTCGTCAGAAGGACAGAGTAACGTCCAACCGACACCGTTGGCACCCTGCTCAGCCCATATCGAGTCAGGTGGCGGCGCGGTGCCGTTGAGGACCCAGTCCATCCCTGCTTTCGTCACGAGCGTGGCCATTGTAGTCGCATCCGCGGCTTTGATGAGTTTTCCAACCGTCAGCTCGACGGTGCGGGGGATGAGAATGTCTGAAACCTCGTGCAAAACACCGGTCTGGGTGAGGATATTGGTGGGGAATAATTCTGCCCTCATACCAGCCCAGCCGCCTGACGCACTGATGAACACGCTCCCGTTCTTGAAATGTTCCAATTGTACATCGGACCCTTCAAGAGTAGCAAAAGTACGCGAGCCGTTCTGAATCGAACGTGCATACTCTACAGTATCGAGGGTGTGATGATATAGGACACTCGCCAAGTCCTTCTTCGAAGCCGGCGCGAGAAGGTGGGTGCTGACAAGGTCCCCTAGCCGTTTGAAGGCCGAGTTGTGGGGAACAAGTAAGGAAGTCTTTGGGGTGGACTTGAGCGTGTCCGCAATGCCTGCGGAGTAGACAGAGGCTAGGAATAAAGAGAGGTCCTGCTTGGGCAAGACAGCTTCCAGGGCATCAGATGGGGGCACAAGCGGCCGCGAGATAAAGTAGATCAAGGTATTGTTGATCGTGACTGAAGTGGCGGGTGAGTGAGGTGAGACTTCGGTATTAAAACTTGGCTCACTGGGATCTTCACTCACTCCAACGCCTCCAAATTTAATCGACTTGTCCTCCTTCTTCTTGTCCGAGGTGACCCCAATGTTCAAAACCTGCCGTCCGCCATCAAGGCCGTCTTCTGTCAGGGCGGTCTCCAGTAACATGCCATCCTCCAGCTTCTTTGGGGTCCAGATTCCGGGGATGAAGTGATATTGCAGGAGCTTCTTAAGGTCCTCTGATCCCTTCTCTGGTATGTCACTGTCCCCAAATAATGTCAAAACATCATCCCGCGGCGCTAAAATCGTGTATTTGGCGTCGGTGTCGTTAACCAGACCGGCAAGGTCGACGGAATGGAGGAGGGACACAAAGGACGTGCAATTGAGGGCCAGAAGATATTTTTCGGGAGTGATTTCGAGATCAACGAGAAGGGATGAAACCAAGTGAAGAACCCCGTTTGACGCGTAGATATCGGGTTTCAAGAGTTCTGCAGGATGAAACCGTGGTTCTCACTGGCGTCACCACAACCTCGAGGATGCTGCCGTCGATGGTCTTTACTGTAAACCGAAACTATCAGACGCGTGCACGTAAAGCAAACGGCGGTCCTTACACTTTGCACTGGGTTCAAACGAGTCGGACCACTTGACCTTCTTCTGAACAACAGCGTGGGCATTCACGATGCGGGTAAGGTCAGCAGCGGCAAATTCGCTCTCCAAGTACAGACGCTCGAGTTCATGGAGAGACTCGAAGGCGTCGTTGACTGGGAGGAACATTGTTAATTCGGAGGTGTTGAGGAAGGCGGTGATCTCGGGGGTCAAGATCTTGTTGAAGTACGAGACCGACGAGTGCTGGGACACGAGGTGGGCTAGGTCGGGAGGGGGCTCGAGGACACCGTCAATGCCAAGTAAGACGCCATTGCCAGCGTCTATCCTTGCCCTTGACGATTTCCACGCCGCCCTTGCCGAAAGCGTCTACGCCAACCCACGCACCCTGATCGCGGGCTGCGACGCGCAGCCGCTGCGGAGCACCACCGAGGGAGCCACCCGGTATTGGCATCCAAGGCGGAGATGGAGGCGGCGCTGGAGACGGGGGCTCGAGTGGGGAGCGGGGAAAGTGGAGTGTCTGAAGGACCTGGGGATGGGGTGCGTCGGGCATGGCGGGCAGTGAGTAATTTATTAGATGGTAGAAGAGCTGCTGCCGCAGCTGCTCCTTGATATTATCAGAGAATGTAAATGTATCGTCGGTCGCGGCGGCATTCCAGAGGGCATGGCGGGCTATGGCGTCGTTGGTGGGGGCAAAGAAGGTGCTGCCGTTGAGTCTATTGAGTGTGGGGATGAGACGGGCGCGCTGAAGGAGGGTGATGAGGGACGTGTAGTCGGGGTCGTCGCTGAGGGCGTCGACGAGGGTGCGGGAGGAGATGGAGATCTGTGTAGCGAGGACAGGGAGGGCGAGGGCGACGAGGAACAGTGGCCGCATTGGTGGTATAAAGCAGCAGGCAAAGGGCGTGTGGTAATGACGTAATCCAAGGCTGGACGGAACGAGTTGGGTCTGATCCAGTGGGCCAAATGCTTGCTCTAGTCTCCCAGGTTCCCTCCCCGCAAGCAGATCTCCACCACCTCTCCCTCCCCGCCTCCACCCTCCTGGTCCGTGCTGCTGCTCTCGTCTCCCCCCGCTCATCCTCTGCTAGCTGCACGCGTCCGCCGACGCCGTCATCATCCGCGATGCCGCGTCTACTCGCCCTTGTACGCGTCCTCGCCTTCTGGGAGGCATTCCCCGGAGCAATGGGCTCCATATCCTGCATATCCGTCGACTCCGGCATGAAGCTCGTGCGTGCTAATCCGTCTCCAGCTATCGTAGTGCGCACCATCCTTGTTCCTAGATAGTCGCGTCAATGCAAACTCGGATAGCTGCCTGGTCTCTCTCTGGTGTCCAGCGAGATGCCTGGCGTCTGCACTCTTCTCTTGTTCTGCCCCCGAATCACACCGTAACGGCGCTAGACAGCAAATCGGGTAAAATACGTTCCCTGCGGTCTGCTATGCCTTCTCATAAGTACCCGCCAGGACTCCTCGCGGTGGGCAGTGAAAACAGCCTCTCCGTCTACACCTTGATTCTGGAGAATGACCTGCCCACATGGTCCCAGAAATGGATGGTTTCGTATGCCGTCTCGCTCAGCCCATGGCATATCAACTCATATCAAGGTTCCAGCATCGAAACGCCGTCCTTGACGCGCTTTGCGCCGTCCCTGATGTATATCGCGGCCACCGTCAAAGTGTGTGTCCGCTCCGACTGCCCCAACTCTCCCTGATCCTGGGAATAGAATAGCAAGTCCCTACGTACATATTCTACGACATCCGGTCGTCTAACACAAGACATCCCTCATCCTCTCCCGATTACAAACATCTCCTGGCGGAATTCTCAGGCCTCCAGCCGGTGAGCTCGCATTTTCCCTCCTCCTCTTTTCCTGATCCTGGTTCCAAAAGGGACGATTTAATTCTGTATACGATTACGTCCGACTCTACACTCAGGATATTTCTGCCCGTGCTGGATTCACCGCAATATCTACAGTTGCATGCATCCCTGGACCTCTCCTCATCGATACCCTTCACCATCGCCTCAAAATTATCTACAAACTCTAATGTCTTTTGGTTAGACCGCGAAATAGTCAGTGACTACATCTACCGCCATTGAAGAACGAGACAGACTCGGACCATGCTCGTTCCCGAAGATTACAAGAAATCAAAGACGAGGGGTGGGATTTATTTCTCCGTGTACTCGAAGATGGTTCCGCGGTTGTTACTGCAGTCGCTGTATGTGTCTTTGACGCTTTCAAACAAGTTTCTCACCTTTGGCAGAACATCGATCGCAGACCCCCAACACTTCTCCGACAATTTACTCTCCAACAATCTCCACCCGGGACGTTCCCCACGCCTCCGCGGTACCTACGCTTGCTCCCAAAGGCGGACCGCGGTCTAGTGACCCTTGTAACATCCTCACCATTACGGACGTTTGACTTTTCTCCCATGCTTTTCCTCGATGCACACGCAGACGGTCTGCGGTTACGTGCACAGACTATAGAAGCTGTTCCCGCAGAAGAGTCGCATATCGTGCGTTTCGTAAGGACGCAGGAGGGCTCCGGTGTCGGCGTACTCCGTGAGACCGGGGGCGAGGCATGGAGAGTCGTAGCCAATGGCTCCAGATTGATTCGGTCTGGAAAGTGGTCTGCAGCAGACTATATTGTAGTACTTGACGGAGGTATTTTTCCTCGAACTCCTTCCCTCCTTTGACCAACTTAAATCCCAGGGCGAAGTTATGCAACATACTCGGCTGCGGATGGGATGTTAACCCACAGTTCCGCGTCTGAGAATTCATTGCACCTTCCACCACTCAGCTCCCTCTTTTGTTTGCCCTCGAAAGAGAGGCAGGAAACAATCGTCGGGATCACAGTCGACTTTTCCATCGTTCAAGTACATGTCAATTCCGGCCTCAGGCTCCACTCGCACGACAGTCTCCCTATCCCGACGCCCAAGATGATCTTGCCCGTCGATCCCATGGCCTGGGGTTGGCGCCGCGAATGGATAACCCATGATGTGCTGTTGAGTGTGTCAGGCATCGGGGAGCTGGCGTTCTGGGTTCCCGATGAGAGCCTCTCCCCAGCGTGGAGATGTACTGGTTCTGTTAAAACGCACCGGGCGGGCATCACCAAGGCCAGATGTAGCTCTGCGAAAAAGACGGCATTGAGTGGGCTATTATTTGTTTCTGGCTTCCGTGGGGCTGATGCGTGTGCCCTCTAGTTGTCGCTACACCCGAGGGCGACGAACTGACCATATGGGACTCGAAAGAGTCGGAATTCGCGTCAGGCCTCGAGTTTCGTGGAATTTACGGGTGCTTTTCCTTCATATTCTGTACATTCAACTCTTCTCACACAAACAATTAGTGACCCGATCAATGACCTCGATTGGAGTGCGACACCAGACTCTCAGTCGATTCTTGCTGTGGGTTTCCTGCACCACGTGGAGCTGCTTTGCCAACAGCGATCGACCTACTTTGACGAGGGCCCAGGCTGGACCAAGTGCTGGACGGTCGAGATTGGATCGTTCGTCCCTTGCATGAACCTCTCCTTTCATATTTTCCAACGCATTCCCCAGGTTCATCCCGTATCCGATAAGCGACTCGATTTGGTTGGCGAATGGGTCGCTCTTGGTTGGCGCCGGCCATCAAATGTTCCTCTTTGGGCAGCAGAGGCCTTCAGCCGCGGACGACTCGCCGCGAGAAAGCCTATTTGAGCATGTGGCGAGGCAAAATGGGCCGCTTGAAGACTACCATCCGCAAATGTTGCTACAATGCCTTTTGTGGGGTAAGTGGCCGCCTCCCTTGGTTGAAATTCGCATAATAATCGCGAGGGGATGTAGAAAAGGTGGAACTGGTCAAAGAAATTATCGTGAACCTTGCGCACGACATCGGCGATTCCAAGGCCCGCGTGCACTGGAAGTCGATGCCTATAGAGAGCTTTCTGCGAAAGGACACCTAATCTCAGATCAGTGAGATCATTCCCATTACAACAAATATACGAGCTCACCCGTGTCTAGAAATCTGCTCACAAAAAGCGTTATACCTTGCTCTTCAATGGCCCGGAGCAGAAGGATGAGTGAGTACTGCGCCTCCATTGTTGCCGCAATTAATGACCGACGCAGTGACGAAGAGGAGGGGTTCAGTCGGGCGCTAGTGAACCGTCTAATCCAGACCCTCGAAAGCGATCCTCTTCCTCATCTCACTCCGAACGAACAGGCGCATCTGTTGGTGCTCATCCAGACAACGTTGGAGGTATTCGTTCTTTCTTCAATCGGGATCACTGTCAGTAAACCTGTGCACTCTAGATCGACGAACAACGGCGTGCGTTGGATTCCAATGGATTACGGTATCTCATCTCGATGCGATCGTTCTATATTCTGAACCGCCGCGCATCCGCCCCAGCAAGCCCTCGCTCGGACAACACGATACCTAGGCAGACAGGGCGCCGAGAGCGTCTACGGTACCGAGACATAATCTGGGCATTTCATAGCGAAAGCCAAGATCTGCTGCTATCGGCATCCACTGCTGCATGCAACGGTAAAATGTGCTGGGCAGATGCCCGAGCGCTTGGAGTCTCGATCTGGCTCAATTCCCTGGACGCAATGGTCAGTGCCGCCGACCATACCGTCTAACAATTCGTAGAATTAATCGGGTTTCAGAAATCACACATGGAGGTCATTGCGCGGAACGAGTTCATGGCCGGCGATAACCGAGATCCTACAGCGTGCTCGTTGTATTATTTTGCTCTCGGCAAAGTCAAGCTTGTGCACGGGCTTTGGAGGCAGTCAGCATGGCACAAGGAGCAACCGCTCATGCTCAAGTTTCTGGCCAATGACTTCTCAGAGCCTCGTTGGCGAACAGCTGCTCTCAAAAATGCGTACGCGCTCCTGAGCAAACGGCGCTTCGGTGAGTCCTCCGATCTTATCATAAGCAGATTGATGGCAGCTGACTAAGCAATCAGAGTATGCCGCGGCCTTCTTTTTGCTGGGAGGGGCACTCCAGGACGCTGTGAACGTTTGCCTCAAGCAGTTGAACGATTTTCAGCTCGGCGGTAGCACTGGCCCGGGTAGTTGAACAAAGCGACGATGGTCCTGTCTTGCTCGGCATACTGAACAACACCGTTATTCCCACCGCGTTTCGCGACGGCAATAGGTGGCTTGCTTCATGGGCTTTCTGGCTACTCCATCGCAGAGACCTTGCGGTCCGGATCCTTATTGTATGTGGGGATTGCGGAAGCAGCTGATCGTTCAATTCTAATGATTTCCAGACGCCTTTGCAAGATGTTGCCGATTCATTGAATATCAAAGATATCGGCGAACCTCACTATGACGACCCCAGCTTAGCCCTTCTGTTTTCTCAGCTGCGTTCCAAAACACTGCAGGCGGCTAAAGGGTCCAGTGAGATTTCCGGTCGTGTCGAATTCAACTTTGTGCTCCAGATAGCGCGCGTGTTTTGCAGAATGGGTACAGTCCTCAGTTCCCGTGTCCGATAATTGATTAACATTTCGGACGATATAGGTTGTCAGGTTCTGGCCCTCGATCTTGTTCGCTCTTGGACGTTCGATCAACCCTCCATGCAGCGTGTATCGATCCCATCCACTGATGAGACGAGCCCTCCACCCACCATTTCCCGCCGCCCAAAATTCGCTCTGGGACCTGGTCTGCGCCGCCGTTCATCGATCGTCATTGACATGGATATCCCATCTCTTCCTCCTACCCGCTCCAGTTCGCCCGTTAGAGTCGCGGAGAAGCCGCCGATGATCCCGGAAGAGCCAGGTAACGAGGAGGGGGACCTCATCGCGAGGAAGGCTGGCCTTGGGAACCTGATGAAGACAGCCAAACAAGACGTGTCGGTGCCCGAGTTTAACATGGATAATTTCTTCTAGGAGTCTGTATTCGTTGGCAGTGTACGCGTAGAGACGCTGTAGATTCGGAGGATCATCCTTTTCAAAGTACATGTATAATTGCTAAGTATATTCCACGCAAAGTATGCGAACAAGGTTATGTGTATGCTCTCTACTCCTGAACTTCAACTTCCCGCTTCTTGAGAACCAGGTCGGAGCCCATAACACGCTTCCAAACGTCCTGGACATCCTCCACCACGGTCTCGAAATGCGAGGTAGCATCGTAGGAGCGAGTGATGAAGATGTTGTCATCAGCACCCGATGATGTGGGCGCATAGATAGGTGAGACGGTGAGGAATCTGGTACGAGGGTCAATGTTTCGACCCTTGAACACGACTGAATAGACTGACTGCTCGTGGATGGGGCCGAGGAGGTTCAGCCCAGGGACGATCTCCTGATGCGGGTTGTCTGTCTCGACGATGGTGCTGACGATGGCGACGTAGACGTCTTTGGCGCAGACGTTGTGGGTCGGCCGAAACCATAGCAATGTAGATATCTGCGGATGAATGAGGTAAAGTATGCAAGATGAATTTTCGGCCTCACCGTTTCTCCTGTTGACCTGGTTCTGGGGAATGATGATCTGCAGACTGTCGCTGTCATCGGTGTTCGGGATAGGGTGCTTGAGGATGCAGATAGCCCGGACAACTTTGCCGTCCTCAATGACCCTGACCTTACCGCCTTCGCCGGCGGCTCCAGCACCGAAATAGCTCGGGTCACCGATGACTTGCTTAGCCTTTACGGTTTCGCCCGCACTGGTCACACCCACAAATTTACCGTCCGCGCCAGTAACGATTTGCTCGATTTGCTTATCGAGCATGTAGGTGCCACCGTAGATGGCGCTGAGGCGGGCGAAAGATTGGGGGAGTTCCCCGAGGCCGTACAGAGGGTAGATGTACGGCGACTTGCCGTATCTGGCCATCGATGATGTGTAGAGGACAATGCGGTCGTAGGTAGGTCGTGCGGGTTTCGTGATGTAGCTATTGGCAAGGTTAGACAACGCTTAAGGGCGGCGGATGAACTTACTCGTCGTCGAGGTACAAGGCCATGGCGTGCCCAATGAAGTCCTGGGTGCCGGGCTCCAAACCGAACTTTTCGTAGACAGTTTTCATGTTATCTCTGTCGAGGTCGATACCTGAGGCCTATAGTTAGTCGCCGTTGCATGTCGGGAACAGCATATCTGACCCTGATGGGTTGCAGGGTCCTCGTCCTTCCACCCCTGCAAGAACTCGAAGAACTTCTTGGCGCGCCTCTTCTCGAAGAGGCCCATGAGAGGGCTCTTGACAGCCTCCATTTCAGTGCTGGGGACCTTTGAGATCCTGCCATCGCGATAAACGAAGCTGCCGGCGATCTGCTTGAATTCGAGGTATCGGGTGACGTCGGTGTGCACGAGAATCTTGGTGAGCTCGCCAGACGCAATGATGAACTTGGGGACGAGATCGACGGCGTAGTCGCGGTCGCGGCCGAGCTCGCTGGGCGGTTCTTGACCAGGACGGAATTTGCGGTACAACTGGGCGCAATGGGTGAGATTGAAAGCCCAGTCTACAACGAGTGTAGCTGCGCACCTGGGTCAAGTTGAGACTCGCACTGTCACCACCGTAATAGTCATTTCTGTCCATGTGGAGGACCTTCTTGCCCTCTACGGAGAGCAGCCCCGACAGGATACACTCTGTGAGGCCAGTGCCCAAGACGATGACCTACGAGACGTCGATACAAGGCATGGAGGACGGGGAATGCCTTACATCGTATTCCTCATCCATGGTGGTGATCGTTCAGTAGGGTGTTTGATTGTCGGTTCACTCGGCAACGCCGCCCGCACGTGAAGCATGGATTACAAAATAGGGGCTAGTACTGTAGACGAATCCCCTCTGGCCGAAGCCGCTTCGCCTCGCCGTTCTCCAGTTCACCGTCCCCGAATTTCCGCTTGGCCCGAGGGGGCCCATTGTGTTCTGGGGCCGCCCAAGTTGGCCTAGGTAGCGGTGCAGGCCGCGGCGGCGGCGGTGTCACTGGCCTCTCACGCTCCGACGCCTTGAGTTTCCGGATTTTTTTGGCTAGTTTATCAATTGCTGGGGTTCGCAGGTAGATAAATCTTCTGCTAATGCATGGACATAGATCACTCACTCTTTTGGTTCCTCCTGTAATACTCACTAGTACCTGCATGTCAGTGTCTGGAAATGTGATTTGCACACGCCGCTACGTACTTCCATGATTTCAAAGCTCGTTGGGGATACTGGCGGGGGTGGATGAGGATCGTGTCTCGCGTATAAACCTGCACTCACCCGTCGCGTAAAATCCGCCCACTTTTCTTGCATAGAAGTGTCACTGAAGTCAGGAAATGATGCGACATGTCTGGCAACAACGCCCAGGTCACCTGAACCTCGGTGAGTCCAGTTCGGACGTCAAGAAAGTGCCTACTTTTGGTAAACGGCCCGCCCTTGAGCCCCATCCCACTCTCGTCGAACGGGGGGATCTCGAGGTCGTCGTCGTTTACGTCCGTTTCTTCCTCTTCCTTTTCTTCTTCGGCGGCCTCGTCCTCTTCCGAGTCCTCCGTAAGCTCAGACTCTGAGCTAGTCTCCTTATAGTTGGGTTTGCGTCTGACGACAGGGAGCTTTTTCGGTTTAGGCGGCTTCTTCTCCTCGTCTCCGCTGCTCTCGTTATCCTCGGCTTCCTCTCGCATTGATGCAAGTATTTTGTCGGGCAAGTCATGGTGACTTTGCCAATATGACGCCCAGGACTGGGCACTGTGATGAGGCGCCTACGACTGAATGATGAGGCCACGAAGTTACTCAGAAAGGGTCCAATCTTGCTTGCCTTCTCCGCCAACAAGTCACATAGCTCACTTCGAACCAAGGTTGGGTCACCCTTGAGTCGCCACTGGATGAATTTGATAAAATACGCCCTGTCGCCCGGAGTAAACTTGTGTCCCCCACGGTTGTGTGGCTAGAAAGGAAACCCTGAGCTTGGCATTTGCAATGAACCTAAGAAGAACAGTAGAGCCTACTATAATTTCCGTTGGAGGACTTGGAGATCGGGAAGGCGGGTCAGGAATTCTCAGTTCAGTATTGGGTGGTGGGATACGCTCGTTGTATACAAGCGTGTGACTGGTCATACTGTTGATAGTTCGTCGCCGACTTCCTTCCGGCAGCTCAGCGCGACTCGGTTGGGGCGGTTGCTGGCTTGGACGTCTTGACCGAGAAGAGGGGGCCGGTGAAGATGTCATAGCCGCAGACGAAGAATACGGAGAGGATTCCACTTTAAACGTGCCAACAGATGGCTTCTTTGCGGTCTTCACTGAAGGACCCAAGGGTGCGGCATAATTTTGCAAGGCAGGAGTCCAGTCTATCCTTGTTGTCCAGATAATAGTCCTTCCACAGGCTAGCGGAATGCCCAGAAATCTGGTATGGGTCAGGATGGATATGCGCTTGCTCTAGACAGTAGGCAACTCACGCCATGGAGTCGGTTCAGAGCGTCCTTGTATGTCTCCCCTTTGGACCGGCTTTCGACCAACGCCTTGAGAAGAACTGGCTCGTCCGCCGGCTCCACAGGGTGAGACAGTACGTATGCATCATGCAGAACTTGCTGGGGAAAGAAAGGCAACCCCGCCATGCCGTTGTGGAAGCCTTGCGGTGGTGGCATTTGGTTCGCCCATGCAGGGTACTGAGGATGAGAAGGGACCTGGGAGGGATGCTGGTAGTGGCTTTGCTGCATCCAGTTTTGCTGCGGACCCAGGCCTGGATGCATGGGGGGTTGGGATGAGGGGCGCAATCCCGGAGCAGCAAATCCCGCAGAGTTTGGAGGTGGAAAATGCTCGCCAGTGTGGGCAGAACTGGACGAGGCGAAACCATTCAACGCATTGAGCGCGTCTGCGCTGTTCGTCGGATAATGGTTTGGGTATGAGGGGTTCATGGCAGAGCGCGTTCAAAACTTTACACGAGCGCGGCGGAAGATCGTGACTGTCACGTATCTGTCACTCGCGTCGAGGCGGTCGAGCCGAGATCCGAGGGTAACCCACCTGGGAAACCTGTAACCGACCATGGTGCTCATCCGTCGATTCTCGACCTCCGCATCCCGCAGCTCCCTCAGCGCCCTTGCCAAAGCTTCCGCTGAGCGTCTGTCCGAGTGGCGGGGCACCTCTGTTACTGGTGGAAACACAAAGAATTTCATCGGCGGCGAATTCGTTGAGAGCAAGACAAGCGACTGGATCGATGTTCTTGACCCGGTATGTAGCGCTGCGTATTAGCGCTGTCCGCCGCCCTATATCCGTGTGTAGTCGACGCAAACACTGCTCTCCCGTGTTCCGCAAACGACCGCGTCCGAGTTTGAGCAAGCTGTGGATGCAGCTTCCCATGCGTACAAGTCCTGGAGCCGCACCAGCGTCCTTGGAAGGCAGCGCTTTGCCCTGGAGTACGCAATGTTAGCTTGCTGGTCTCATCCGAGATTCCTTACATGCCCCACAGGCTCCAGCACCTGCTCCGCCAGAATGCCGACGCTATTGCTAACAGTATCGTTCTGGAGCAAGGGAAAACTATAGCAGGTCACTTCTACTCCATGTCGGGTTATCCTTTGGTATTTATAGCTACTATTAGACGCCCACGGAGATCTGCTTCGGGGATTGCAGGTTGTTGAAACAGCAGTCGGCATCACTTCAACTCTGCTCGGCGACAAAATCGAGGGTACTCAACCCCCGGCTCTTGCTTTTTATACTCATTATGGTTCGTTCCTGCAGTCAGTAAAGACATGGACACGGTAACTTTTTTTTTTCCGCATCATATTGAGGTTTCCAGACGCTGAATGTTTAAATTCAGGATGTTCGGAAATTACCTCTTGGTGTTTGCGCCAGCATTGCCCCGTTTAACTTTCCGGCGTATGCGTTTCACGTCCCGGGAACTCCCAGCGGCTGAATAAACGCAACACAGCATGATTCCGCTATGGTCAATTCCTATGGCCGCTGTCACAGGAAATACTCTCATTTTAAAGCCCTCCGAGCGCGACCCTGGTGCAGCGATGATTATTGCAGAGTTGTGCCAACAAGCAGGTGAGCTAAACAATATGCATGCTTTGTCTACCTACTCTTTGCAGGCTTGCCTGCGGGCGTACTGAATATTGTGCACGGCGGAGTTCCCACGGTGAATGCCATCTGTGATCACCCTGCTATCAAGGCAGTTAGTTTCGTGGGAGGGGACCGCGCAGGACGGCACATTTACGAACGGCATACACATTCGATAATATTTCGAACTGCATACTGAACATTGCTCAGAGCGACCAAGAACGGCAAGCGGGCACAGGTGAGAGAACACCTGGCTCATATTTGCACCTGCCCTGATGTGCAGAAAAGGCCAACCTCGGGGCTAAAAATCATGCCATCATTATGCCTGATGGTTCGTCGAGAATTTCCATCGACTCGCTATCAACTGAATCCATTTCCAGCAAACCGGAATCTTGCACTGAACTCGATCATCGGCGCGGCTTTTGGTGGTGGGCACATCAAGATGTGTATATATTTTCCAGGAGACTGAATTCATACAGCTGCGGGGCAGCGTTGCATGGCACTTTCGGTCGCATTGCTTGTAGGAGAGGCCCAGTCCTGGCTCCCCGAGCTCATTGAACGCGCCAAAAAACTCAAAGTCAATGGCGGTTTCGAACCAGGAACGGATTTGTCAGTGTATTCTTTATCCTGTGCTGATATATTCTGACACGCTTCAAGGGGTCCCGTCATCTCTCCTGCTGCAAAGGAACGCGTGACCGGGTTAATCGCGTCAGCGGACGAGCAAGGGGGCAAAATTTGGCTTGACGGTCGCGGAATCGAGGTCCCGGGTTACCCAGATGGCAATTTCATAGGTGTGCAAGGATCCAAGGCGGGATAAGATTTTCCACGACCGATGAACTCGTAACACAGGACCGACAATAATCCAAGCCGACACAAGTATGAGATGCTACCAGTGAGTTGAGCTACCGCATCTGGGGCGTTAACCGACTCTTCCTCTCCAGAGAAGAAATATTTGGCCCGGTCTTGATCGTTCTATCTGTTGACAATCTGGACGATGCAGTGGAAATTATCAACAACAACAGGTATGGTAACGGTGCTGCCTGTTTCACGCAGTCAGGGGCTACGGCGCGAAAATTCGAGGTGGGATAACCTCTGGCGCGCATGCATGCCCTTGCTTACGCTGTGGCAGACCGAGGTTAACGTCGGTCAACTCGGAATCAACGTGCCAATTCCGGTTCCTTTGCCAATGTTCTCATGGAGTGGTAACAAAGTGGGTCTTTGCCCGAGCTTTCGGCTGCGCTGATTTTGTTGTAGAACAGCTTCCTGGGAGATATTCATTTTTACGGAAAGAGGTATCTTGTTCCCACTCGCCTCGTCACCAAGAAAGCTGACCATTTATAGTGGGATCAATTTTTACACCCAGAACAAGGTAAACATAGTTTCTAACCAGATCGCTTCGTTGCTCAAGCGTGTCGTCAGACAATCACTTCGCTTTGGAAGGCGGAAGATGCTTTGGGAAATCGTGCCTCCGTAGATATGCCCACTCATCATTGAAACTCTTGTCACTGGTCCGAAAACCTGTAATTGTAGCACAAACACATCCACATAACTCTATTTGCCTTCTTGCGTGCGCTCTAAGTCATCCAAAAATGCTTTTGAAAGCTTCTCGCATTCTTTAAACGTGTGTTCAAAGCCGTCCTATCTTCATAGTCAGTAGTGACGTGACGGAGACTCTAATATACATACCGCTCCCCCGTAGTAAGGATCTGGGATAATTTGGTTGTCGCCGTACGAACCCCAGAGTCGAATGACGGCGGTGGAGTTGGTGGCCTTGGCACGCGCTCTGTTGATATCCCTCAAGTTGCTTTCGTCAGACGCCAAAATGTGCGTAAATTCCGTGAAATCGGAGCTGTACATAGATTAAGTTTCATCTGTAGGTCGGGCGCGCAGTGAGATATGGGGGCACCTGGCTAGTTGGCGCCCTCGATGTGAGATCGGAATCTGGTACTGTCATAGATGTCAGTGCTGCAGTTACATAGAGGGTGTGCTGCGGAAGATTCGCGTACCTTTTTGCACGTATTTACCGTACTAGGGAACGTTGTAACCGGTTGAACGTGCGGGTCAAGCATGAGCTTGTGAGTTACTTACCGCTGAAGGATGCAGATGGGCAAATATGGATCTCTCCACTAGGGAAGCACGCACAGGATCTGGAGAGTCTCCGATATGATAACCAGCAGTTCCGCAACTATCGACAGCAATTTCTATACCGCGTTTTTTCGCGGCTGCTGCGAGCACGGCTTCACCCATCGGCGAACGACATATGTTCCCTGGAAGCTAGTCCTTCAGCCAACGAGGGGAAAGTTCTTGGAGAACCCCTCCCACCGAGACAGACGATGAGAACTTTGGCGATTGGGGACTCTGTGCTCATTGATTGTTCTGTGGAAACGCTGGTCAAAGCTCGATCTATCATGATCATTGTTGGCATCACAGACCTGATCAATTATGCCCCAAATAGGAGTTGTCCGTTGCACATCTCAACGAGACTCAACGAATGCCTTCTCCCCCAATCGAGGTCTATCTACCCTTGGATTTCGCGTCTGAAGTCTAACCCTCATGTCTTAGCTCTACCTCACAACAATCGCCTCTCAGCCTGCGCTGCGGCAGCGTCAAGGTCTACGATCTGCTTACTGCTCAGTTAGTGCCACATCTCACGAGCTTCTGCTATCCAGAGTATATATTACGGACTCTGCAGGTCAAGAAGATCCCATTCACCTCTTATGACCTTGCCTCCGATGAAAAGGTAGCCCTCAGGTCCCCTCTTTGCGCAATACTGAAACGAAACGGACAGGCCAAGAGTATGTGGAAGAGGAAGGTGCCGTTAGGTACTCGCGTTCGTGCGTCCGCAACCAGTGCAGTTACTGAAGCGGATGTGTCCCAGAGCACCGGCAGCTTCCTAGCATTCTAGTCGGTGGACGGTTCGCTGGTGTGAGTCTCTCGCTCACTTTGCACTTTACGCTTCAATATAATATTCCCTAGCCGTTCCAAGAATTGTAGGTCGCACCGTCCTATTGGCGCTGCTCACTGCTCACTCCAATAAGTGAAGACGCTGTCGAGTGTGGTGAGCTCGACGTCTTCCTGCGACTGAAAGAGTCGTGGGACGTCGACATCGACCAGGACAATCCACCCCTCCCGGCTGCGCCCGTCGGTATTCCGGGGGCCTACATGCCGCTAGATATGACCCCCGAGGCACTACGAACGAAAATCGTGCAATCCTCGCCGCTCAAAGGCAAGGGCGGAACACCTGTCAACAAGCGCGACGATATGTTCGATGTCAGCACTGAGCTCTCCGGCTACGGCTTACAAGGGGTGCAAGTCACGGAGGACGAGCTGCGCGACCTCGTCGCTGAGCTGGGGCTCGATGGCGACGAAGCCGGAGACCTTGTCAAGGGACTGAGCAGCGCTGCTCCGGAGCAGAAAAGGGACTCGGAACCCGTTCCTCCTCCCAAAATGACTGCTTTGAAGGTAAAACCTAAAGAACCAAAACCTTCGAAAGAGGTTGTTCCAGAGGTGAAACCCACAGAAGTGCCGGCTCCAACAGAATCAAAAACGGAGAGTGAGCCCACTGTCGCTGTCAAAACATCGGAGAAGGAAGAGCCCACGCCGGAGCCGGCTGCTCAGGTAGGGGCATCGGATACCGAGCTCAAAACTGAGCCCGCTGCTCCGGTCGAAACATCGGACAAGCCCGAACCAGCTGCTCAGGTGGCGGTATCGGAAGGCGAGCTCAAAACTGAGCCCGCTGCTCCGGTCGAAACATCGGACAAGCCCGAACCAGCTGCTCAGGTGGTGGCATCGGAGAGCGAGCTCAAAACTGAGCCCGCTGCTCCGGTCGAAACATCGGACAAGCCTGAACCAGCTGCTCAAGTGGTGGCATCGGAGAGCGAGCCCAAAACTGAGCCCGCTGCCCCGGTCGAAACATCGGACAAGTCTGAACCAGCTGCTCAGGTGGCGGCATCGGAGAGCAAGCCGGAACCTGAACCTGCTGTTCCGGACGAAACACCGGTATCGGCAAGCGCTCAATCGGCGGAAAGCAAGGACTGAAAAGTGTATACAATAATCCATGTGGAATATGTATTTATTCGTTCGGCAGAGGAATGGAACAATTTGCGCGGCATTTGCAACTCATGTTCTTGGTATCTCAATTGCGATGGTATTCGGGGCAAGCTAATTCTACAGTGGGACGGATTCCAATACAGGGCACAGACGGCCATGGCCATGGAGCGCGAACGGGTGTCACAAAATGCCCAGAGGCGACGAAGGTTGCCCGAGAATTTCTTCGTCCGGCTCCCCACAAGATCTGAAAGCCTTCGTCACGATTCGGATGAGTCCGAAGAAACAGGATCGACAATTTTCGACCGACGGCGACGCAAAGGAGTAGACTGGTCCTCGAACGGTGGAAGTATCATTGTTGGCGTTTCGTCCTCACCCTTGATTTCCTACATGCCATCCGTTAGAAAGCGCGAAATGATGCAATGGCACACTCACTGTCCTGCTGCTAGGCCGGGACCTGCGTCGCTGGACCAGAGGCTTCTCCTCAACGCTTTCTGAATCATCTGAACTCGAACTAGAAATAGCGCGCAATGGTTTTATCTCCACTGTCGGGAACTCGGGTTGGGGCTCGGGCTCAAGCGAGTACACGATCCCGTGGCGGAACATCAGAGGCAGGACACAAATGCCGACGATGAGGGACGAGACAATTAGGAAGACGATAGCGGAAATGATAGCGGAAAGAAGGGGCAGCCTTGTTACCAGACCGCTGGCATTGAAGATCAGAACTGTCGCAGTCGAAACAGTGGAAATAAATGCTCACCGGATGCCATGGTGGACCACGACCCCGTGCAAAGATGCGGCGACTACGCTCAGCTCGCGCCCTTGTTCAGTGCCCAGACTTTTCCAGTTATCTCGCCGTCCAACCTCGACGGTAGCGATAAGACGCGACGCGCCGGGTGCGTGCGCGGTCAGAAGCGGAATGTGGACATCGACCACCGCGGGGCGGCTGGAAATGAAGGAGACGCGTGGGGGGACGACAATGGCCTGTATCGTGGTTGTAAAATAAACTCCGCGTGTGCAAGGATGCACTGACTGGTCGGCGAATCGAGACTAGGGTCTTGTTGGATGGCGTGGAGAGCGTGAGGGTGGTCATGAAATTTCCGAGCGCAAAGTTGGCATCGAGATTCGGGACTTGCAGGTGGAGAGAAATATCGTAGCGTTGCTGCGCCACGAGGGAGGGCAGAGTCGCTTGAGCGTATGGGGGCACACCGTCACTGATACATGCGAGCTCAGAATAGGAACCAGATGACAGTCCGGGGCGTACCCGTATTGAAGATACAATGGAGCCTCCCATCCAACCGCGACGCTTCGCCAGACAATCCAGCCAGAAGACGCGGACAAGAAGAGGATTACGGGGACAAGCGAGAGGCAGACAAGCAGAGGGAGAATGTGGGGAACATAAGGGCGCACGAAAGCAAAGAAAGCGGAAAGGACAGAGAAAAATAGACGGAAAGGAAGCTGGAGGACCGGCGCGATTTTCGAGTCGGTCATGCAAGTGGACAATTATCGACGCGTTATTGTGGGTGCTCCGATAGGAACTGGTCCTCTGCGAGTTGCCAGGCCAAAGCGACGAATATGACGCGAAAGGACGTCCCGGGAGGCTGCTGCCAAACACGACCAGAAGCGCAAGTTGACCTAAACCACGCACTGAAATGACGGATTCGCAGTTCAACGCGCACACTCTGCTTGGCGTCCATCCATCGTCAGACGTCCTGGCTCAGTATATTGCTTCGCTTGCCTCTCTCAAACCATCGGAGCCAGAAATCAAATCATACTCGGACGCCGTGTATTTCAACTACTATGCGCTTGGGCTCAGTCTGCTCTTCTCGCCCAAGAACGGATACAAGCCCACGACGGGGCTGACGCGCTCTGCGCTACGAGACGCAGATCTGGTGCTGGAGGGGCTCGATTTCTACAACGTTCCCAAACCCGCGGCATCTGATCCCAAAACGCAGGGCACTTCAGGGCGTAAAGCGGAGCTGGCTTTTTCCACTTTCCCCGGCATTCCTCTAGTGTTGGCACTCGCTGAAGATGCCACGGATAAGGACGGCAAGGTGCTGTCGCGACCAGCACACTTTACTGTACTGGCGGATACGACAGGCAAGGAATTTGTCGCGTGTTTCGGTGAGCCGGCGCGCAAAGGGGGCGGGGCGGGTCCATCGTCGGGGTCGATCGGGATTTGGTGCGAGTGGACGGGGGATGGGGTGATGGTAGAATTTGGCGGCGACTTGGCCAATGGACCGCAGGCTTGGGAACGAGGCAAGGACGCGATGTGGAAGGTGATATCTGTATCTCCACGCAAGCACGGTTAGAAGCTCGGCCATATTATTGTGGACATGAGCGAAGTCTTCCTTGCACTGTAACTGGTCCTCGACCAACCGCTATTGGCCTGCTTACAGTAGCACACAGTATCAAACATTCGATACAAAACGGTTTTTGAAAGAGAAAAAGATGACTTTTTCACTCTTCATCTGACCGAGTCCGCTTGTTGCACCTTGCAAGCCTTGTTGCGGGAAGGGTGGATAGCGGCCTGGGCTCAGTACTCGTCATAAAACGACCGGCTACCTATCCCAATTACCTTGCTTGTCAAGGTCTCTCCACCCTCATAATGGCACCACTTTTCGTGTAACCCGATGATCCTAATTGTTCCGAGCCATCACTTCATCAATCACTTCATCAATCAATATACACAATTCGGCAAAGCACTAAACGCTAAGCACTCATGTCCTTTCGGAAATATATATATTTAAGGTCCCTAAGGATCCAAATTTCAACGCAGCGCAAGCAACCAAAGCACTGAGCATCATTCCCAAAGCTTCCTAATGATTCAAATTTCAACGCAGCACAAGCAGGAGCTAACCAAAGCACTGAGCAGCACTTTTTCTAAAGCTTCCTAATGATTCAAATTTCAATGCAGCGCAAGCAGGAGCTAACCAAAGCACTGAGCAGCACTTTTCCTACCAACACTTCTAGAGTAGATAGCAAGCAAGGTCTCCGCCGATGCAGTCGGCGCTTCCTAGTTTGGGTCTTTTCTATAATTGAAGATCGCCACTTACGTTTTGCTGCCGCGGACTACAAGCTCTCCCCAAACACACCTCGAAAAATACCCCAAAAAGGAGCAAGGCGTCTACATCTTCTGTATCCACACCGAGATCCATTGAGTTTTGGTCAAGCCGAAGTTGGTACCAAAACCTGTCCAGGGATTTTCCCATTGGGTCGGCATCTTCCGGACCACTAGGAAATTCCCCGGATAGGTTTTGGCATGAACTATGGCTACACCAAAACTCATTAGATCTCGGTGTGATCGTAGATCAGGTTAATTTTGTGATAATCGGGTTGGCCGCACGGCGCAGAGTTCCGCAGACGGAATTCAATCAGATGCCAGCGTCTGGTGACATGTGATAATGGAATCCTGATCTACCCCGCCAACTCAGTAATCTTTCCTTCTTCTCTACTTCCACAACCATGGCCGTCCCTGCAGATTTCTCCATCCTCGACCTCTCTGGAAAGTTTACCATGGTCAGTTTACCGTCGCCAGTCTTTCGTCTAGCTAACACGTCTCCTAGAACAAGACCCTGAGCGGCGATACCGATACAATCCTCATGCATCAGGGCATCGGCTGGCTCAAGCGCAAGGCAATCGCAGTGGCCACCGTTACCCTCTCAATAAAGCACTACAAGGATGACGAGGGCGTAGAGCACGTCGATATCGACCAGGTAAAACAATTCTCACTCTTCCAACCGACCACTGGTGAGCTCATTTCGGAAAAGACTCTGACAGGCGGCATTCCCGGGACCAGGGAAGAAAGGACATTGTGGTGGAAGGAGCGTAGTACCGAAGACAGCCTCTTCGGCTTCATCATTGGCAAGTCCAGGTACCCGCAACTGCCCCCATTGCATTATTGCGTGTCTCACTCTCCTCTAGGCGTTGCCAGGTCTCGGAACTCGACGAAGAGTTCTTGAAGAAAGACTGGACCGCCGACACGATAGAGCACGGCGTCATCCAGTCGTACGTCGTTAGCGACACGCCCAAGAGCAAGACAACTTGGGTCGCAAACCAGGTTTGCAACACATAGCTCTATGTTCTCTCATCCCACTCACAATCTTTCGCAGGCCTGGGGTATCCAGGAAATCAACGGCGAAAGACGTTACGCCCGCAACGTCAAGTTCACCGGGCCCAAGGGAGAGGATATTGAAGCTCTCCTCGTGTATGATTATGTGGGCACCCTCTAGTACTATTAGCAACGCAGTTTGTGTATTGTAAATGTACTCCAGAACCAAGCACTTTGTACTGTTAATCCGAATCCGACATCAAATCAATGACCTCGTTAACAATCGGCTTATTAGTATTCTCTGTCCGTCGTTTCTTGGGTGGAGGATCCTTCTTGGGCGGAGGATCTCGCATTGAGTAGGTCCAATCGTCGGGAAATTCACCCACGTCAGAGTCGTCCAGGTATTCGGGAAGCGGGCGCTTAGCACGTTGCTGCTGCCGTATCTCGTCGTCTTCGATGATGAAATCGTCCACGTCTTCCTCTTCCTCCTCCTCCTCCTCCTCCTCGTCTGAACTGTTCGATTGCCGTTTTCGCTTCCCCGTCTTCTTGTCTCCCTTGCTCGTACTCGCTTTCGCATTTTTAGCCTTGGTTTTCCAGGCAGCAGCTTTGCGGAAGGAGCACTCAATCTTCGGGGCGTGGATGTCCGTCTTGACGCGATCGCGAGGTATGCGGGTGAGCCGCATAGCAAGCGGCCCGGTCATCAAGTACACCACCGTCGTGTACGTCGTGGAATGGTACTTCTCGATCAGATATCTCTGCACGAGCAGCTCGACCAACAGACTCTCAAGTTCCTATTTCCTGACGTGAGCATCAGTCCAACAAAGAGGCAGGCGCACCGACATCCTTCTTGAGGTTGACTTTCCCGCCGCAGAGGAGGTCGAGGTCCATGTCGACCTTCTCCTTCTCCCGGCCCTTGCCCTTGCCCTTCCGCCCGCCGCCCCCAACACCATAAGTGCCTCCGCCGTTGCCGCGCGCGAGGTCCGCCAGCATGGTGAGCGTCAGCTGGCCACCCGAGTGCTGCACGGCGTCCGCGACCTTGAGCACCTGCCACGCCTCCATCGTAACGTCTTTGCGCTCAAAGCTGTCCGCCGGCCGAGTGCAGTTGTCGCAGTGCCCGCACGCTGCGAGCGCGTCCGAGTCCTCCGTCGCCCACGAGGACATGGAAAGCTGGGACGAGTGCGAGAAGTACCTGCAGATGTATCAGCCATCGCAGCGTAGGAATACTCATAATTAATTAACACGTACTTGGCGAACCCTACTTTCCGGCATTCCACGAGCTCTTGGGCAAAACTCAGCATTGAGTGGACTGAGCAACAAATAAACAGGGGAGCATCGGGGGATTCGGCAAACGCACGTTTGGCGGCCCCTTCTCTCTCGCCCGACATCATGGCACTGATGTGTGAAAAATCGGCCGGACGATAGTACAAGACGCAATCCGAGTCCTTGCCGTCGCGCCCCGCTCGGCCGGACTCTTGATAATATCCATCCATCGACTTCTGTGACAAAGCTTGAGTACGCCGTCAACATGCTCGCTTAACTACATACGGAGAGCTTGACAAATGCAAATAGTTAGCAGGGGTGCAGGACGGAGCATGGAAAAACCTACCGAATGATGGATCACAAAGCGGACGTCGCCTTTGTCGATCCCGAGCCCAAAGGCTGTTTTATAAATTAGTATGCGGTAGGGGCCCGAGAGAGAAATATGACCAATGGTGGCGCAAACAACTTGAATCGCTCCCTTCCTCCACTGCCGATGCAACAGCTCCTTGTCGTTATCCTTTCTCTCGGCATGATATACGCCTGAAATGGCGTTAAATACATAGCCTGGAGGGACAAAGAGCATAGACCTGTCTTGATCTTGCCTCCACTCTGCTCGAGGAGGCCGTCCGCAACGCGTTCGGCGTCCTATGAAGCCGTCAAACAGGGCAGACACGCCAAACACGCGTCCTATACCTTCCTTGTGAAGCAATACACGATTCCAGTTTGGTTGGGGTGGTTTTCCAAGATGTAGTCCTTCATGGCGGTGATTGCAGCCGCTGCGGACGAGGGTTTGGGCAAGATCTGGTAGTGGAGGTTCTTGCGATACAGTGGGGCAGAAAAGTACACGGTTGCATTCGGTTTTGCGTCTGAATAATTGTAATAAAAAGAGGAAGGGCATGGGGTAGGGAAAATGTACTTGTGCCATCGACGACTGCTTTCATTCCCAGAGTCCGGAGGAGGTCCTCAAGAACTTTGGGCGGGCAAGTGGCGGAGAGCGCCATGATTGGAACGCGGGGAAAGTTTTGGCGCAGGATGTGCAGCTTCTGGTAATCGGGTCTTGCGAGTTGAAAATTAGTACAACACATACAACGAATATACGATGTGCCCACCGGAAATCGTGCCCAAGCTGAGACACGCAGTGCGCCTCGTCAATAATTATCCGAGCTAAATGGCGTAGTTGAAGAGGTCTGTAGACTCAGATCACGACGATAAAATACCTAGCTGCCTGCCGTCCACCAGCTTCTGTAGCATGGCAAGAAACGATTTGCTCTTTGCTATCTTCTCGGGCTATTCGCGAGAGATTAGGAAAGGGAATGACTGAAAACGAGACACTGACAGTCACGTAGCATAACTTGATCTCCTTCTCCTGAGAATCCCGTCTAGTGGCCATGGCCAAGAGACGGTTGTGTATTTCGCGAGACTCTGCCTTTGGGGTCCCACCGGTCAACTTTACAGCTTCGACTGTAGTGATTTCAAAACGAGGTTGGCTGGACCTATGCTATGGAAAGCTCACCGCCTGCTTCCCGTAGGTGGAGGATCTGGTCTGTTATAAGAGCAATCAAGGGAGACACGACCAGTGTACAGCCTGGGCTCAACAGCGCCGGAAGTTGGTACGTCAGACTCTTTCCGCCACCTGCGGGGGATGTTCAGATGGAGGAAGCGTATTATACAGGGTGCAAAATCACCAGTCGGCATGACACAGACGATGTCGCGGTCATCCATATTCGCATTGCAAACCCTATGGACCGATAGTCAGTACCCAATATTCAGGCCACGATGCGAGACGCACCCTTGCTGGCACAGTCGAAAGTTGTCAATGTTGAAAACCCTTTTCATCTGCAGCTTGAGCTCGCCGGACCACGCGAAATCGTCCGTGCTGTAGTCGGTGCCCCCGGTGGCCTTTCCTTTGCCTTTCGCATTGGCAGGCGCACCGGCGCGCTCGAGTTCGTCGAGGAGTTTCTGTCGCTCCTGGAAACGCAATGCGCGAAGCTCTCTGAGTTTGGATACTTCATAGTCAATATTCTGTAGCTCTGCATCCAGTTTCGCAATCTCTTGGTTGAGCGTTTGCTTGCGCTGATATGCAGCACCATCGCGGTAGCCGTTGGTGGATCGGGAAGGACCGGCCTGAGGTCCAGATGGCAGCTTGTTTGACGCGGACATTTCCAAAATCATGGGCATCTGTGGGGGTCTGAGGACAGGCAGTTGTCACGTAGTATAGTGCGCGTACATCGTCGGATCCAACGTGGTCTCCGAACGACATGGGCGACGACGGTTAACGCGTTGAAGACGCGCTAATTGTAATGGCTCACGCCGAGTACAAGGACTCGGGCTGAGCTTACACTTGAACTGGATGATAACGCGTCAAAAGACGCGCTAATTGTGATGGCCACGCCGAGCACAAGGACTCAGTCACTTGGTCTGGACGGAAAAAGACACCGTGTGAAAGACGCGCCGCATTAGGCCCGGGAATCAGTGGACCTAGTTGCCTCGTCCTCTCTCACCTTACCACGATGCAGTCGAGCGACTCCGAGGCGAGCTCGAGCCATGCTGTTCATCCGCTCGATAATGAGGGCATTCCAAATGAATCGTCCCACTCGAAAGCCACTCTGCAAAACTTTGACATCGAATATGCAGGCGTACAAAGCCCTCTTCCGAGTTCACGGGCGTCCTCACGACGGAACTGGCTGTCCACCCGTCTCCGCCAGCAATCGGCGCGGTATCCTCGTGTATCCAACGTTCTCAAGTGGCTCAGAGGACCGCGGCCAAAGATTGACCTTCCAGGTACGCAGCTTCTCGTTCAGACAGAGTATCTGTTCTTTACCCGTTTCTCAAGACCCCAAACCACTTCTCGACATTGACTTCAATGTGCGGGGGCACCGTATCGTCGCCCCCATAGAATCGACCTGGCTGAGGCTGACACGCTTCGTGCCGAACCACTGGGTCCTGCTCATTCTCGGGGCAGCTTACATCGTTTCCTTCGCCTTTTTTGCACGGGCACAATTTTTCCAGACCCCCGCCGACGCCTTCATTAGCTGCACCTCGACGTATTGGCTGGCAGAAAATGGTTGCGGCCTAGACGGTCAAAGCTGTGCTCCGTTCGATGATTCCTCCCTCGAGTGAGCAGCTCACTTGTAGCCAGCCCCCCTGAGCTCACGAATGGTGGACAGCTTCCGGTGTCCCGCCCAATGCGACGGGGTCATTCTAGCCAATCCCCGTGCTGTCGGCGACGAGAAGACCGCGTTTGTGCCGCTGATCGTTGGAGGCGGCGACGCTAACCGGACTTATCGGGGGGACTCTTTTATCTGCGCAGCAGCCATCCAATCGTCGGTAATTCATAATACCCGTATTTCCTCTGGCTCAATTTCTCTCTTATAATTAGTGGACTCGTCAGTAACTCCAAAGGCGGCTGCGGAACGTTGGATCTCATTGGAAATTTCACCGACTTCATCCCAACAACTGAGAATGGTTTATCATCGATAGGGTTTCCAACCGTCTTCCCGCTGGCGTTTCGATTCCGCGACTCGACATCTCTACGACACTGTGAAGACATCCGAGATCCTGCTTTGGCTTTCAACGCCATCATCACCGCATTGCTGTTCCTGCTGCTTCGGCCCAAACCTATTGTGCTTTTTTGGTGCTTGGTCTGCATCGGCTATTGGCATATCATTCTGTTTTCCCAGCCCCGCGGTCCCCCGCCTCCGCTGGATACTGCTTTCGGGACTTTCCTCCCGACACTATTTATTGCCTATGCCATCTGGCGATTGGCGTTCCGTTTCTGTCTCCCGGCATTCAGAAAGGCTCCGATCGAGGCAATGGTGTTGTACCTGGCACCATTCTGGGTTGGAGTCTTGGCTGGACAAACGACGGACAGGCTCCCTCTCGAGCGGCTCACTGCATCTGACCTCACGAAAAGATCAGGCGCCATAACTACCTTGGTGGTTATTGTCCTCATCATCGCGGCAATTGCCATCAACCAGCTTCGTGTGTTTCGAAAAACTGGCTGGCTTCCTTATTATCTTGGATGGTATGCCCTAGGTGGCCTGGTCGTCATTGTGTTGTCTCAGCTCCCGGGATTGACTCTGCGGATACATCACTACTTCCTCGCGTTGGTGCTCATGCCGGGGACCGGCCTCCCAACAAGAGTGTCCGCCATGGCCCAGGGCTATCTTCTTGGGCTCTTCTTGAATGGGGCGGCCGCCTATGGCTTTGATTCTATCCTGCAGACCGCGGCGGATGTAAGCATTCTTATCTTCGTACACACATCGGTCTCTCATCTAGTCGCCTGCAGCTGCAACAAGACGCTACGCTGGGAACAGACCTGCCCACATTCATTACAAATTCCTCGACCTACAACGCTTCCATTGCGTTCGCAAACCAATTAATTCTCTGGGACGCTCCGCCGTCTGGGTGGGATGGCTTTTCCCTCCTCGTCGACGACGTCGAGCGATACGTGGGCGCCGCTCTCAATTTTTCACTCGCGGCGTTCCAGGCCGACGTCCCCCATTTCTTCCGGCTCGCGGTGAGTATTTTCCGCTTCTTCGCACGACCAACATTGATCTAGTTGATCGACTGCGCAGCTCACCTCCGGCGGGAGCACGGGTGATTTCACAAATGCAGCGACGCTGTTTCCGAACGGAACATGGGTGGACCCTTTGCCTGGGCCCAGTTGATTTTCTTCTTTGGTTAGGGACAATCACGGACCTTGTACATGTATTTTGACGGAACATTTCACCGCTGTCTTGCAATAATTCATAAATAGCATACCATAGAGCCGAATGCCAATTACATCTAACCGTGCGCTAGGCGTACGTCTAAGATATGTATTTTCTACGCAGCTACAAACCAAGGAAGGAGTGTTTTTGTACACAGTACAGTGGGATCCAACAAACCGAATGAGGGGGTATCGAAAGAATGAGGGGGAATTAATGGTACAAGTATACAACACATAAAGAAGTTAGGAATAATTAAAAGCGTCGACGCGTAGTCGGGGGGGCTTGAGATACAACATACAAGCAGCCCCAGCAAAAGAATGGACAATGGATGGAGAGGGATCCATAGGAAGAGAAGGAATGGACGAGCGCATTTCTTAGACGGCACTACCAAAGCGGGCCGACGTTCCGGTGCGCGCGCGAGGACGGTTAACGACGCCGCCAGTGAACGCCTTGTGGTCGCGCGGCGCCGTAGGGGGCCGCCCGCGCCCACACGCGTCGCAATACGTGTCCCCGTTCGCGCGCAGGCCGTCCACCTCCGCCTTGAGGTCACGCACCTGCCCCTCGAGCTCCCAGATATGCCGCTGCCAGGCCTTCTTCGCGGTCGCGAGCTGCTCCTGCAGTGCCTGCACAAGCGTAGACTGATCCTCGGAGATGGTGGCCATCGGTGCCTTGTCACTACTGCCGCGCGAGAGCGATAGCCCAGGGGTCAACGGCGAGACCATCGTGCTCGGACTCGTCGAGCTCAGCGTATCCGCGTCCGGGTCGAACCCTGGCTGCGGGTCCGAATCCCGCGACACGATGTGGTCGCCGAAGTGCGCGCTGAAGAGCGTCGACACCGGGCGTAGTTTGAGCGCTGGGAACTCCGTGATGTTCGGCGGCGCACTCTGTGGCAGTTCCGCCTGGTGCCAGTCCCGATCGGACATGTGCGACGGCACCGTGCGCGTCTGAAAGTCGTCGGCTGCCGAAGACGCCCGCAGACGCGATCCGGGCCCTGTATTGATGGATAGCGAGGGCGGTGTCGGTCGTGAGCCCGGGGAGGGTCCAGGTTCGTCCCAGTTGTTCGGGGCCTGCATCATGGAGGGTGATATCTGGGGCGGGGGGACCCGGTGAATCGACCTGGCCGAATTCTGTTGGGCATTGTACGCAGCATAACCCTCGGACAACGATGGCACGGGCGGAGGAGAGGTCTTTTCTTCCTTTTCGGCTCCGGCGCCCCGACCGCCGTTGAAAAGCCTCATGAAGCCACTCTTCTTGTGCTTCAGCGTTTTACCTGATGCACCACTCGGTCCTTGTTGCGAGCTCGGGGTGGGTTCCGAGTCGTGCCTCTCAGGCGGAGGAGGCCTCGTTGGCACACCGCCGACGATATTCTGGAGAGCTGTTTTCGCCCTCGCCCCCGTGCTTATCGAGCGCACGCGTGCTCGCGAGGCGATGCTACTGGGTGGACTGGGGTCTTCGCCGCCCGATTGTGGCACTTCGGGGAAGGGGGTCGAGGACGTTGACGATATGGAGAGATTTTGGGCCGTTGCGCTGCGCGACCGCTGAGCACGAGCCTGCTCAAGAGATATCAAAGCGAATGTAGGGGATGCACTGCGTTCCGCCCAGCCGGGAGGCATAGCAGGAGCCATAAGCGCCGCCGAAATGTGGTTGGTGGGTAGAGGCGGACTCATGGGGAGTGGAGCGGATATTTCTTTGCCACGGAACATGGAGGCTCGACTTCGAGGGCTCTGGGATGTGGCCATTGAGGAGGTAGATGTATTCGGAGTCATGGTTGATCCGGTGGTTGATCTCGACAGAGACGTCGTGGTTGTGAGGGATTCAGTGACGGTGGCGATCGAATCACTGCGTGCGACGCTAAAATCGGAGCGTCCCGGAGTCGGGAGCTGGTCGTCTGCATATGAAAAGACGAGATCTGGATTTGCGTAGGGATGCATTTCTTCGGAATAGTGGCTTGCGGCGCTGTCGTTGGTTGCGCGACGGATCAAGGAGGGCTTATTGCTGGATGGGAAGTGTGCGTATTCGTGGTTGTTGCGGGGGACGGGAGAGGGAGCGTTGGAGTGGTGCGAGGTCGTGGAGCGGGGACTGGGCGGTCCGCGGGGCGGGGTAGCAGAGCGAGAGAGCGGAAAATTGAGCCGTAGCCCCGTCTGCCTCGGAGGAGCAGGTTGCATGACCAGCGAGCTGGAAGAGACGCTTGCTTGCGCCAATGCACTATTCCATGGGGTTAGACACTGTCCAGCCACTGATAAGAAAATCATGCATACTGCATTGCGCCGCCGCGGCCATACGGCGAGTTGGGCGAGGACAAGGTTGTATCGAAAGAGCGTTTTGGCTTTGCCTGGTTGGAGCGGCTGGACTCGCCACTGGGCCGACTACTGGCTGTAGTTCCCCGACTAGAAGAACGAAAGCTGCGGCCCAAGGAGCGGATGCCGTCTCTGCCCCGGGTGTCCAACTCGGGCTCATCCTCCTCCTCGAGGGCGGCCGAGTCCATCTCCCAGGGCGCCTTTCCGTGGAAACGCATCTTTGGGCCCAGGAGACTCATGCGGGTGTCGTCTGGGTCATCGTGGTCTGCGTCGATGGTGGGTTGGGCGTCGTCGTCGTCGTCCGAGTCTGAATCCGAGTTTGGGTCGTCTTCGAGATCGAGCATGCTGTGGGCGAGCTCATTGAGGCGGCTGCGAGCCTCGGGGGCGGGGGACGACATCGGGGAGTGGTAGGAGTTGAGGGAACGAGTGTCTGAGAGGATATCATTTGGGCGGGGAGAGAAGAAGGGAGAGCTATAGATGGAGGGGGAGTCGTAGCCCTGGTCGACGGCAGCAGCGCGTGCACGGGCAGCGCGTTGGTCCAGCAGGTGGGCGACGTGAGCATCGTCGGCGCGCAACATGCTCTCTACCGCACACTTGGCATGAGCGCTTGACAGAACCAGTCTCCCGTCAATTTCCTTGATTTGCTCTTTTCACTCCACAACCATCCAACAAATCCCAAACCACCCATACATACGCCTGGCCTTGATATTCTTCCAGGAGACGTTACAGACAGTTGCAAAAGGCTCCAGCGCTAGGCCATCTGCGTTGAGTCCATTGCAGAAATTAAATCCACTATCGCAACTCCGAGTCGCACGCTTGTCAACAGCGACCACCATCATGGATTCTGAATCTGCCGCGCTCGAGCTCGCCCCCTCAAAGAACGGACGCGTCTCTGGCAAGTCCTGGAAGCTCGCCAAAACGCCCACAGTGTTAGTATCCTCGCCCTCTTCCGCGCTAGCTCACCCCCAAACAGCCGCTCCCATCTCCAGGATGGCGTGAAAACAAAATCATGGGAAGACCGCGTAAACCAAACGAAAAAGGCACAGGCAATCAAGAAGCTCGAGCTCGAACTCAAGGACGAAAAGCAGGCAGACGTTGCGCGGCACGTTTTCTCTTACCCTCCCCGAACCCTCGTCTCATGCTTCCTATAGTCGGAGAGAAATCACCCAAGCTCGCAAAAAGGCAGCAGAAGAGCGCCGCCGCCTCGAGGAGGACAAGGCAAAGGCGAGACCCGGCCCTTTGCTACCATCCATCTTCTTACAATGTATCAGATGGGTGCCCGCAAAGCCGCACGTCTGCGACGCAAAGCAGGCCGCTCAAAAAAGATCAAGGGTTGACCCTGGTCCCGCCCGGCTTCCGTCTCGTATTGTATGTATTATTATTAGAAAATTTCTATAATGCCCAGCTGGTGTCCAACTCGCCCTCCTTCACAAACGGCTTGTCCAGCCCCGCTACCACGCTCTCGCACAGCGGGCAATTGCTCGCAAGCACGTCCTCCAGCTCCGCACGCAGCCGCTCCGTCTTGGCTGCCTTCTTGCCCCCGTCCTGCACGATCCCATTCCGACGTCCGCCCCCAATCCCAGGGCATCCACCCCGGCGCGGAAACCACCGCTGCCAAGGCGTCCGGAACGATCAGGTCCCGCAGCTTGTCCCCAGCGGACAGAAGGTTCCGCCCGATCGCGCGGGTGCCTGTCTGCAGCGGATTCACTACAAAGTTGGCGGATAGGAGCGTCCGTTGTGAGACAGGCTGTCGCGACCCAGCGGTCGCCCCGGGCTGGACCCCGGCGCCATTCAGTTGCGGAGCAGGCGCCCCTTTGACAAGCTCGGTCTGGAGCGCGAGGATTCGTCGCAGTGCGTGCTGTGGCAGAAACTCCTTTGCCTGTCAGAGAGCTAATTAGCGTGGCCCCAACGCAAAGTATAAAAAACAGCACTGACCAGTCCAATCAGACAGTCGGCATGGAACGTGTGTCTGCACGGGAAGACGTAGAATTGCCTCGTGAGCAGCAGGTGCGAGCACACCGAGCACTGTTCGCCCGCGTCCACAGTCACGAAGCGATTTCTCAACGCGGTGATATCCTTCTTGATCGAATCGGCCGTCTGTGTCGCCTCGTCCATCTTGCTTTTCAACCCGTTAATTTGGGTCGAGTATCCCTCCAACGCGTTAGTGATCTCCTCTTTAAAGTCATCAATGACCACAAAGTCGGGGAAGAACGGCAGCACGTCCTCAATCTTGAGCAGGTCAGTATTCTCCAAGAACCGCATGGCCCTGTAGTGATAAATTCAATACAAGCGAAAATAAAGTAAATGAAAACACCACGTCTTGATATCCTTCTTGTCCTGTACCACGTACCGCGCAATCTTGAGCCACAGCTTTTTTCGGAGCGGCTGGTCGTCCTCGGGCTTGTCCGCGTTGAGCTTCGCGAGTTCCAAATCGCCCTTCTCGAGCGCCAGGTCCACACTGTTCTCCCATAGCCCCATCTTCGAGTAGATATGTACACACGGCTGCGTCCGCCCCGACTGCTTACACAACCGCAGCGCATAGTCGAGGTCGTAGTACGGCTTCTCCGTCAGCGGGTCCGCCGGCGCCGTCGAGAGGAACCGCAGCAGCGGCCCGTCGTCCTCGGGCACAGACGTGCCGCTGCGCGCCGACGGCGAGACGTAGAACGTGATCAGCAGGTTGTGGATGGTCGGCAGCGTGTTCTGTTGCTCAAACACGACATGGTTAAGGATACCGGATGGCTTGGTTCGGCGACAGCGGGTCTCGAGGCGCATGCTGCAACTGCAAGAGCGACGGGACAAGGCGTAAAGGATCCAGTGCGGGCTGCTTCAGCCACGAATCTACCGTTTCCTTGGGCACTTTGTCGCATGAGTACTGGCCCAAATCGATAATACAGTTCTAAATCCGTCTACTCGCGGTTAGATCTCCTTCAAATTATAACAGTAAGGCGGAATACCTGTCGATTTATAACATCTATCGCCTTTGTCCACTCTTCCTCCAAAATCCAATGCTCGATGACACGTTGAAAGTCTCCAATCACGGTAGCGAAATGGAGGTACATGTCTGTGCGCCCGTGCCCTTGGATGAGTTCGTACACCGTCTGAGGCTCTAAATTGCTCTAGGGTCTGTCAGACGCTGCCAGTTTGACACTCACTCGACTCTTACCTTGTATGTCTCGAAGAATTGTCTCAGATCGTCCTCCAGTATAACGCGCTCCGCTTGCAGATTTTCGACATCGTGCGAGACCGACTCTGATGCGACGACATCATCCAGCTCGTTGCATTTGCTGAGATAGAACTCGACCAGCCAGGTCGCGAGCATCATGCGCTGCGTGACGTCCTGGCGCAGTATCAGTGAAGTCGTTCCTGACCCTGCGAAGCAATTTACTCACAGCTTTCCGTGTTCGCTCGAGGCGCGAGATGAGGTATGACCGCAGCGAGTCCCGTTCGCCGACATCGAGAAACTTGAGCGCCACCTCCTCAAAGGTAACCGAGCACTGGGCGTAGCATTGCGCTGCTTGGAAGTAACGCCCTTCTGCAAAGAAGGCATTCGCCTGTGCTGAGAGCACGTGGTCCCGCTGGCTTGCGGTCTGCGCGATATTGAGAAAAATCCAAAACGTAATTGATACCCAAATACCTTTGCGTATCGCAACGCCACGTCGAACTGCCCTTTTTGTAGGTAAATCTTCCACACATCGCGGTCCTCGTTGTCCACTACTAGCTCAAACAGCGACTGGTCCGTGTATACCCAATACGTCTTCCGCACTGGGTCAGCGGCGAGACCCTTCACCTGCTCATTTTGTTTCTGGTGTCGCAGGTTAATATGGTCCAGAAAAAACAAATCAAAGTCTTACGAGCGGCAATGACTCTTCGTAGGCTTGCTTCTTGTCCAGGTTGCAGACGCCTACGACGCGGTCACCGTAGAGAAGAACAAAGTGGAATTCAGTCAACGCCATCGACGAAGGAGTTCCTACAGGCCCGGAACCTTCGAAAGAAGAGGGGTAAGGTAGAAGGTCTCCAGCGTCGATGAAATTGTCTGAAGTGGAGTCAAAGTTGAGGGTTCCGTGATAAATTCCATGAGCTAAGCGAACGTCAGTATGCACGCGGTAGCAGGAAAAAATACAGAGCGCTCACAAGTCAACCATGCCATGCTTTTGGGTAACGACAAAGCCTGGTCTGAATTTTGCGTAAAGTAGTGCAGTTCAGACTGCTTGTCCCCAGGTAGTTCAAAGACTTGCGGCTGGCCAGCAAAGAGGCTGGAGAAGACCCTGCTGCCGTCTTCCGAGCGTCGGTCTGGAGCACCAGCGTACTGATAGATGCGCGTATCCGTTGTTAGAATAACGAGGGCCCTCCGAGGATCCGACGGGGGGAAGAAGTCGAACTTAATCCCTGTTATAGGGTGTCGTTCACGCAAAGTGAGGACTGTCTGCAAGGAACGGTCCGGGGACTTGAAAAAGTCCTCCTCGGCGTCAATGAGAGCTTCGTAGACAACCCCGTTCTGCCCTCCAATCAGCATTTCGCGCGTCGACTTGGTATAGGATGCGGACAGCAGTGCAGCCTTGTTCCAAGCCACGCTTTCAATGACCATGCGGAAGGACTTGAGCTGGCGGGGCTTTTTCCACGCGCGGTACAGGTACCAGTTTTCTCCCTGCGTGGAGGTGACAATTATGTGCCGTCCCGACGGGTCCATGAAGATTTTGTAGATGGTCATGTCCGTAGGCTTGCGTGGTATTGGAATTTTGATGACCTGGTCCGAGCGGGACAGCTCAATGAGGACAATCACGTTTGTAGAGAGGGCCATTGCGAGCATGTCGGAACAGACGACGAACGCGACGAGCGGCGCAGGAAAGACATATTGCACTCGGCAGAGGTCGAAGATGGGAGCTGTAGCTGCTGCAGGGTCGACATCCTAAGCACCGTAAGCATAGAGTGACAAGAAGTCAACGTAACGCACGGGGAGTTCGGGAACAAGGGCATCATCGGGTTCGTTGGGAGATGGCTCAAAGCCTTGGTATTGGAGTTCTGGCAGAGGGACCGCAGCGGGTGCTGCAGCGTGTTCTACGTCTATGTGTCGGTCAGAACGGGAAGAGCCAGCAGGGATACGACTTGCACTCGTCGAACATGGCGGCAGCAGGTATCAGACTGCCCCAACTATTACGCGCTCACTGCGCGGCGTTCGTCGGCAGTTGCGGGAACGAACAAGATGCGGGGAGAGCCGGCCGGTGTTCCGATTTCTGCTTTAAGACTGAGTTTTGCTCCTCGTCTACTTGCAGACCTTGTACACTAGTCTCGTACTAGTCTTCTGCTCTGTGATCTGCCATGTCCAGACCTATGCCCCGTCTCTTCGTGATTCGACACGGTGAAACGGAATGGTCTCTAAACGGAAGGCATGTGCGTGAACCCCGCACTGCAGGCCCCGGCGTCGCAAAGTAGTCAACCCACTCTAGACAGGCCGCTCCGACTATTCCCTTGACGGCACGCGGCGAGAAGCAAATCAAAGAGAAGGCTGAAATTCTCGTTGGGGACGGAAAGTACGGAACTAGATCGCTCATAATCGTGAATCAATCCAATAATCAACCACAGAGTTCTTGACCCCAAGAATCTTTGTACCGTCCTTGTTTCGCCCCGTAAACGCGCCCACCGGACTTTCCACCTGCTTTTTGGTACAAGCACAGCACCTATCGTCGAACCACTGATCATATTGTGTGCGCAGAGCACGTCGAGACGCCTCACCATCTCATCACCGAGGAATGTCGCGAGTGGGACTATGGTAGGTGCTCAAGTGTCCTTGTCGTCCTCTCGTCATGGCTGCGTTAGGGGACTACGAGGGTCTTTTATCGTCTGAGATCAAGGCTCTAAATCCGACTTGGAAGATCTGGGACGACGTATGCAACATGTCCACGTCTCTATGCCATACTGAGTGGCTATACAAAAGGGCTGCCCCGGTGGCGAAAGCGTGGAACAGATGCAAGCTCGTGTGGATGGCATTATTGCCAAGGTAGGTCCTCGTTTCACTTTCTATCCATCATTCATGGCTTTATAGGTTCGCGAATATCACCGGCAATATAAAGAGGAAGGATTGAATACCAGAGACGTCGTGATTGTTGCGCACGGGTAGGTCTATACTGGTCGATGCATGGATACAGCTGAATTCATCTGTCCAGGCATTTCAGCCGCGTGCTCATCTCTCGCTGGATCAATTTCCCGCTTTGCTTGGGTATCTCGCTCTCTCATCTTTCTACCCTCTATCTCTGAATACCACCTTAGGAACCCACTTCAACGTCGAGCCCGGAGGTGTGGCGTATCTCGGATATAACCACAACTCTCTCAAGGAACCTGCTCTCAATGCTCTCAACTTGTACGCCGACATCCAGTAGGTGGAACGGAGAAGTTTTAGGAAACCTGTACCAAACCTGTACCTCAATATTTGTTTTTGGCGGCAGACGGGCAAGAAGGCAATAGATCCTGGACTCGAACATTATACACGAAATTTTCCTTTTTGAGGCCGTAGCGGATCAATCGTGATCGGAGCAATAGCCCGACTCTCACCTTCAAGTTCAAGGTGACCTTGCACTGCGGGGATCGAAATATTTTCTCACAAGGAAAAAGGCCTTAGAAAATGTTCTCAAGGTCCGGAGGAAAATTTTCCCTGTGCGTAAAATTTACGCGACTTTTCACATTCCTTTTCCTCCCTGTAAAAGGAGTCCTTTTCCTCGATGGAAAAAGTGGGGACAAAGGAAATCCCTTTGTTTCCTTTGTTCTCGTCTTTTCCTTCCGTGAAAAAGGAACCTTTTCCGAATGGGAAAACCTGAATGAAAACGGTGCCAGATTTTCTGTTTTGCGGAAAATCTCCTTCGGAGCTTGAGAACATTTTTCAAGGCCCTTTTCCGGCTTTGAAAAGTTGTCTATCCCCGCAGTGCTTGCCTCTATGAACCAACTTTCAACCGCAAGATGTTCAAGGTCAATGCACGGCGAATTGCTTGTGATTTGGATCCCGTTCGATGGACTGTCGCGATATCGCAGTGCAATATTTCAGACCTTTTACCACCTTGGTAGCCTTTTGCATCGAAGCTACGTACGAGGGGAGCCGGCTATGCGACTTACCATGCCCTACCTTGCCTATTCGATTCTATATGAACACGAACGAGATGACCTTCGAGTTGGAAAGAGTCAGACAAAAATTCCCTTTGCAGCGCCGACCTGCAGAGTCCCTTGACCGCGTTTGCAGTACGCTGCATAGATGTCCATCTCGCTTCGTGCTTGGACGGAGGAAAGAAGCTCCAGACGAGCTAGCCGGCCATAGTGACGGTTCCCTTGGTTGAAATATAATAATTTCGCGAGACACTGGCTCAAGCTCTAACTTCCTACATCAACCGGTCTAATGCGTCCTGATTTTTTTGCCGTTTGTCTGCCAGTCCCTGCAGCTGGGACTTGAAAAGTGCAGCTCTATTATGTTTGTCCGTTTTGGGATGGCGCACGGTGTTTGGATCAAGAACTTTTCTTGATTTCGGTCTTGACGCGTTCCTCCCCGCTCTATATTCCTCCTATGGCCGACACCACCGTCGTCGAGCCCGTCCCTGGTCCCGACAGACGAGCTCAACCCACTCCTCATCCAGCGACCCGGCGCCTCATGTTGAACATGAGGCTCCCGCAGCTGATGATCTCACATTAGCTGATCTCAGAGTGACCCACCGGTCGGATAGTGCAGTGGTCGACGACGCAAGCGCTCCTGCAGACGCAGAATCGAACCCTGAGCCGCAGGAAGCTGCTCCCGAGGCCGAGTCACTCGGGAAAAGTGCCGGTGTTAAAGCCAAGCTTGCATCCACTGTCAAGTCGGGCGCCACCAAGACGAACGGTGCTGCAGCTGGTGTGAAGAAGGTTGGGCTCATATCGCGCTTCATTCCTTTCGCACCTAACTCATCCTTCTTGTAGATACTCAGCTCCGGCACGTTCGGTGCTGGCAAGTCTGTTTCGTCCAAACCAACGACTACTGCTGCTTCTGCATCAGCGCTTCCAAGCCCGCTGCGGTGCCTCTGAAGAAGTCTACCTAGCGCACCGACGACCAAGCCGATGGCGTCTGCTAAACCCGCTGCTGCTTCGGCTGCAGCTCCCGCTCGTAGAGCGTCCGTTGTTCCCGCGAAATCTTCTGCGCCCCCCTTGTCGAAACCATCCCTTTCATCCTCCAGCTCTAAACCGATGACGGCCTCCACGACCGCGAACGCGCGCGGCTCCGTTACATCCCCAGTTGGTACCAACGGCAAACCCGCGGCGGCGGCCCCAGCCCGTCCCCGTGCATCGGTTTCAGACGGAGTTAAACGAGCACCTTTGACCGCAAGACAAAGTTTGTCCGCCGCAGGCAAGCCTTCTACGGCCGGCGCTTCGAAGCCGTCCACGTCCGGCGCGACTTCAAAGGCTCCACCGACGAAGACTCCCGCTGTCGCGCCGAAGAACCGAGCCTCGGCTTCGATCACGTCTATCAAAGAAGTCCAGGAGGATACGAAGGCTCTCGAGGATCTGCAGACTAAGGTAAATAGACTTTTCCATCCCAATCTGGCATATTCGCTAACGGGAAACCAGCTCCAAGAAGCCACTGAATCCCTTGTAGCGAAAACCGAGGCGGCAACAGGGCTTGAGGCGCAGGTCGAGGATCTCAAGGCTTCTCTCGCCACCTGCTTTAGCCGAAGCCGAAGGCAAGGGATCGACGACGACGGAGCTGTCGGAGGCAAAAGCTGCCTCAGAGTTACAGCTCAAGGAGGACAACTGATGCCCTCGCCAAATTGCACTTGGAACACCAAGAAGGGACCTCCGCTCTGCAATCCATCCAGGAAGATGTACGTCGATGCAAACTGCGCGTCACTTTGCTGCTAACCTGTCCATTTTAGCTTGCAGCCGCTAAAACAGCGACTGTTGCTCAGAAGGATTTAATCGAAAGCCTTCAAGCTCAGATTCAGACGCTTGAGACTGAAATCTCCGCGTCGAAGGAGAACATCGAGTCTTTACAATCATCTCATTCCGGTGCGATCTCTGACGCGACCGCCGTCGCTGCCGTAGAGCATGAAGCATTGCTCAAGGCCCAGGCGGACTTTGGTGCAATCGAAGTAGAGATACAAGCGTTGAAAGCTGCGCATACTCAAACTCTTGAAGAAGCTCAGGCCAAGCTCGAGGCGGCGGAGAGCAAAGCGGCGCTCTCCCAGAGTTTAGAGGCGCAGTTGGCCGAACTGAGGACGGAAAAAGAGGGACGCCGTTACCAAACTTTCGGAGATCGAGATTGAAGTGCTCGAGCTCAGGGAGAGCCACGAGGCTGTTGAGGATGAGCGTGCCAAGACGGCAGCTAGGATAGCCTCTCTGGAACAAGAGTTATCTCAAGCGGTAACTGCGACACAGCAGGCGATCGACAATGCGTTGGCGAAGGAGGCGGAGTACGCGTCCCAAGCCGACGGAGCGAAGCTTTCGCACGAGAGCGAACTCAAGTCGATCTCCGAAGCGCACGCAGAAACTACCTCAACGCTGGAGGCGATCAAGGCTGAACTGGAAGCCGCCCTATCCACTCACCAAGCTGCTACAGAGGAGCACACCCGCCGACTTGGCGAAGCCGAGGAAGGATACGTGAAGAAACAAACTGAACTTTCAGATGAGATTCGGAGAATCACCACGGAACTTGAGGTATGGGTTCCCAAGTGACGGTGTCGCAAGATAACCTTGTTTACGTTCGGGTTCCAGGGTCAAGAAGCTCAGTATAACGCCAAAGTAGATGCTGTCAAAGCAGAGCATGACAAGCTTCTTCAAGAGGCATTTGAGCGAGCCAAGGCAAGTCACAATCAGCAACGATGTCGGGCATGTCTGATATCGAATTTTCCTAGGCGGAGGCAAGTGACCTGCACCAGCAGGATCTCCAGGCTCTTCGTGCAGATTCCGGCAGCACGGTGGAGCAAGTTCGTGCGGCCCATGAATCTGCTTTGAAAGACCTCAAAGACGAGCATGCCTCAGCTATCGAGTCCACCGTCGGTGGTCTTGAGAAGCAGATTAGCAAATTGAATCTCGAGCTAAAGGCCACGCAAGATGATCTTTCGAAAGCCAAAGCCAACCTGGAAGCTGCACGGTCCGAAGTTGAAAGCCTTACGGCTCAGCGTGACGAAGCTCGGACGGCGCTTGCGGCGGGTCCTGGAGTTTCGCCCCAGCACGTCGAGGAGGTCGCTCGGTTGACGAACGAACTCGGTGTCGCCAAGGATGATCTCCAGGCCGTCTCTGAGATGCTCGATCTCACAAAGGCTTCACTCCAAGAGATATCCAATAATCACGCCAGCGAGCTCGAGGAAGCGGCCAAGGGGCGTGCTGAGGAAGTCACGAAACTTCGTGGCGCCCACGATGAAGAGGTCACGACGCTGGCAACGCAGAAGTCAGAGCTTCTCACCAGATTGTCGGACCTCGAAGGGGAGCTCGCGACACTCCGAGCGTCTCACGAGGCGGAAGCGGCGGCACCGAAAAGCAACGGTGCCGTGGCTCCTCCTCAGTCTCCCGGCATCACGAAGGAGGAGTTGCAGCAAATGCACGAGGCACACAACCTCAAAGTGCACGACCTGCAGGCCGCGCACGAGAAGGCTCTCAAAGTCCTCGAGGATGAACTCGAGGCTTCGAAGACCAAGGTGGACGAACTGAATGCCGAAGTGGGCCGGAAAGCTATGGAGATCCAGTACCTGGAATCGGACCAAGATGAGCAATCGGAGCGGATTACAAGGTGTGTAATGTTTTATTCCTGGCAACAATTACTGAAAAAGGCTCCTCCAGGTTGCAGGAAGATTTGGAGGCGGCGACCGAGAGAATCAAGACACTGGAGGCACCCGCCGAATAAATCGCGATGATTTTCGCATTGCGTGAATCAACTACTATGCCTTTCTGTTCTTCCCTTAAATTAGCTGCTTGTATACTGCCTGCTTTCGCTCACACCTCGGCCTCATATCCGGATCCGCTATATTCTCTTTCCTTTACCCGCACATCCACATACCCCGATTTATAAATTCATATGCAATCACCAGAATTACTGTTGCTTGTGATAGTCCGTTTTTGTTCCGTGGAAAGCAAGTCGTTGAAAGCGATGAACGACGAATGAACGGCGGCCGCTATGTTATGGCTGGGGGAGTTGCGGACGTTGCGGACGTAGTATCGGGTAACGCGGTGGATATAATTGGACATGGCAAACATTTTGAACAGCTTTCCCCAAAAGAAAAATCGTTTGACCTGAATTTGATCGTTCCACTTCCACCCGCTTATCTTTTACTTCCACCTCCATTCTTCCCTCTTCCCTCTTTCCTCCTCACATACCCCATGGCAATCCAAAAAGAGCCTGGCCAAAAGGGCGTCAGCTGGTCCAATATTGCCGTTGGTACGTTCTCCCCGTTATTCTGCTCCCGGCAGCGCTAACGCATCTCAGGTGGGATTATGAACATGGTGCATGCTGGTTCAGGCGTGCTTTGACGCGTGTAATCCATACTAATGTCCTCTTCCTTGCGCTGCTCTGATATTTAGTTCGTGAGTGCTGTAATTTTCATACCTCATGGACTTATTCTGACGCGCGGCGCAGGAGGTCGGTTCATTTTCAACGCTTCTTGTTACAGGAAAATTAATGGCGGACAGGTTACGACCCTCGGTCAACCTTTAGAAGTGCTCAAGACGCAAATGGCCGCCAATCGGGCGCAGCCTATGATGCAGGCATGGAAAACTGTTTGGTCCCGCGGAGGCGTCGCGGGCTTTTATCAGGGCCTGATACCCTGGGTACGTGCCCAGTTTTTCCTTTAGCTCTCGTCACCGACTGCATTTTTCTGCAGGCATGGATTGAGGCCTCGACCAAAGGTGCTGTCCTGGTGTTCACCGCCTCGGAAATCGAGACTGCGACACTGGGTATGGGCGTCAGCCCTGCTGTCGCGGGACTTTTGGGCGGCATGTCTGGTGGTGTTGCGCAGGCATATGCGACGATGGGTACGCGCTGTGTCATACAGCTCGTGCACAGACTTTATAGCTCTCGACAGGCTTTACTACTTGCATGAAGACGGCTGAAATAACGCGCCAGAAGACTGCCGCTACCGGAGTCAAGCCGCCATCAACATGGGCCCTGTTCGCGGATATGTATCGTCGGGAAGGACTCGCCGGGGTGAACAAGGGTGTCAACGCCGTTGCGGTCCGCCAGTGCACAAACTGGGGTTCCCGGTGAGAATTTATCCTCCAACTGGCACTCCCCGTGTTCTTAATGATTCTTGATTACTAGGATGGGTTTCGCGCGTCTAGCAGAGACCGGAATTCGGAGAGTTCGGGGTGTATCTGATACTGGCTATCTGAGCCCGATGGACAAAATCCTTGCGTCTTCTATTGGTGGCGCATTGGCGACCTGGAACCAACCTATCGAAGTGGTCCGAATTGAGGCAAGTCAACGAAAACGCTTCAAGCGCTCCCATGCTAATACTCTTCCAGATGCAATCGATGGCCAAAGACGCTGCGAAAAACCCCAATCGTCCTGCGAAACTGACTGTTTTCAACACGCTTGGTTTTGTCTACAAGGAAAGCGGTCTGAAGGGTTTATACCGTGGCGTCACGCCCCGTATTGGTCTTGGAGTCTGGCAAACGATTTGCATGGTCTCTTTGACGGACTATGTTAAAATATGGTTTGCTTTTACTTTGTCCTTGTTGACGGTTTGCTCACTCAGTTCACAGGGTCAAGGGGAAGTAGTTGGGTCGAGTCGTTTTCTTGTTAAGATTTGCTTAGAATAAGATATTGCTACTTTACTGCTTGACCTATTTATCGCCATGTCGGGCCGTCGGCCGATGGATACTTTGCATCACTGATGGCGGACTTCTCTGATCACCGACTGTATCACATCTCCGGGATTTCTTGGTAAACGGCGACCATGAGTTCAATTAAACCCCACCCCCTGCTCGCCAGTTATCTGCAGCAATTAGCTATTCACCCTCTCAGGACAAAAGTAGCCCTTTACACCGACTTTCCGCTCATTCTGATGAACAACCACTACAGGCTGTCACCACTGCAACATTATGCTTTATGCAAGAAGTACGTATCATGGTCGAGCACATCTCTGGTTTTGACTGGTGGGTATTAGGTCCTGGGCAGCCATATTGCACATATGCCGGTCAAGAAACCAGCCCCTGATGCACCCGTTCTTCTGCACCTACTGGCGCGCTCTCACATCGACTTGCGGGCGGTCAAGATGGCGATTTACGGTTTCCTGGTGTCTGCCCCCATCAGTCACTTCCTCGTCGGGTTGCTGCAGAAAGCATTCGCCGGAAAGACTGGAACTGGGGCAAAGGTTGCCCAGATCCTCGCAAGCAATTTGCTCATTGCCCCAATTCAAACCACTGCATATCTGGTGAGCACGTCGTTTATTTTCGCTCTCGACAGGACTGTTAAACAACGAAAAAGGGCTCCGTGGCAGTCATATCTGGTGCCAAGTCCGTTGAACAGGTGGTAGCCACAATAAAAGCCGGGTTCTTCAGCGTCATACGCGTTACCTGGATTACGAGCCCCATTGCGCTCACTATCGCCCAGAGGTTTATACCTGTGGAGGTAAGAGGGAGTCCTTCATGTTGAAATTCTAACTGAACACGGCGTCTCAGTTGTGGGTGCCATTCTTCAATGCTGTTCAATTTGTCCTTGGGGTAACAAGTCCTGTACTTTGCATCGTCGCTGTCATTAATCTACCAACAGACCTATTTCAATGCGAGGGTCAAACAAATCGAGCTCGCCAAAAGGGCTCGGAAGGCCGAGAAGGAGAAGGAGGAGGCCAAGGACTGAGGGTCATGCCGGGGTTTTAACTATGTATTATAGCGGTTGTAATGGAGGTGGATTAACGTATATCAGACACTGTTATGATACCAAGAGACGGCTCTTCCTCGTAACGCTGCCTAATCTGCACATCGTCTCCCTTGACAGGCTCCAAAACTTCTGTTTCCATCCGCCAACCGCTCAGAGCATATGTGCCTGGACATACCACCCATATCTTGGGCGTTATCCGACTGGACTCTAACGGCTGCAACATGCCTCGGTATGTTAGTCGGCCGGTGTAGACAGGCGGTTGAACGTCTCTGCATTGACATGAGTGGAAGTAGTAAGGGGTAATGCACGATACTCACGGCGGACATGAAATAGATTCCGACACCAGTCGCAGCACAAAGCGAGAAGCATGTGTTGGCGAGTAATTCCGGATTGTCAAGGTAATTGGAACATGGCAAGGACTGCAGGAGAAGTCAGCGACCGCGCCAGATGTTAGATGATCAAGCACGAACCCCGTCGAAAAGTCATGGGACACGGGCACTTCCTCCTGCGCCACAACAGTCGGGTTCATCTCTGTGTTCCATTCACTGTTCCGAATGGCGTCGAGAACTTCCATCTTTTGGCGCTGTGTCTCGGCGTACATACTCCGCTTTACTTTCGCATTTTCGGCTTCGTCGATAATGTCTTTCAGCGCCGCATGTCCAGCTCCGAGTGTGATTCCGGAGGACAAGATATGCCCATAGCGGCGCTGGTCCGGGATTTCCCAGAATATTATGAAGTCAACGGAATTTGGATTGTAGAGCGGAAATATAGACGGGTAGGAATGGGCCGGAATGTATGGATGTGCGCGTGCTAGATGGCGCAACACTAGGCTTCGACGACCAGCGTGGATGAAGTGGCGAGTGGCTGCTTGAGCGGATCGATGGGATCTCGACTGGGGATGCGGTGAGTTCAATACAGCGATATATAGATGGAGCCTCACTTTTGTCGTGTGAGTGCAGAGGACGTCTATTGGAGGAGGGTCTGAGCGATCGACGGTTCTGCCATGCAAGACGTCATCGAGTTTCCGCGAGACAAAATCCAAGGTTTCAGTTGAGCCCGCGCCGTCAGTCCAGCGGCTTGCTCCGAAAAACAAACGAGAAGACTGAAACGGTGCTAGTGAATCACTTCGGAAAGGTCAGTCGAGCACCACACGTTGTAACGGTCGAACTTACGGATCAGGTTTTGCTATTGGATCGCATTTCCAAGTAGGACTAAGGCTGGTGATCTGTTCCAAATGAATGGAATGTGATCCAGACACGTTCTCCAGTTCCAGGTTCACCATGAAGAGGTTTTCCGTGCCATGGCAAGGCGAAGCACTGGCGGTGATATCTAGAATGGGCCGGACATCATAGTATCTCGTTACCCTGGTGGAATGAAACGAATCACTGTCGCCCTAAGAATCAGAGTGAGTTGCGGGATCATGGCAATGAATGATGGGGCAATTACCTCCCGATATATAAATAACAAGGATAATTGTTGCTCTCCCACTTGACTGGCATGGATTACCACAGAGATTTCTGTGTTGTTGCCAGGTTGTAGCGAACTCTGTCCCCCGATTGTGGCCAGGCGAGATGGTTCTTGGAGCTCAAGAGAGTTGGGAGAACGTGAAACTTCTGTTTCAAGCAATCCATCTGTATCCAGCACCCTCAGCTATCTGATAGCTTGAAGCACCGGGGTTGGCTTACCGTCATCTCCGATCCATATCTCGTCCTCTGCACCGGCGACCATCCAGACCTCGCCAACGGCTTTGGTTCCCCGGTTCGCAAACCACAGCCGCATCGACTTATGCTCGCCTTCACCCAAGATCAGCTGTTGGTCATCTACAAAATTGACCAGGAGCTTGTGAGTGGCTTCTACTACATCTATGGCAAGCGACACATCAGGGGCATAGGTCGGGTGTTGCCTCTGAGCCGGGGTGCTCTGAAGCCGCCGCCCACGGGAAGCAAGAGACTCGGTGTTGTGAAGGAGCGAAAGGAAGTCGTAAGCGGCGTGCTTGATAGTCAGCGATGTTGGACGCGACGACTTGACACCAATTGGGACCTTGACGGCGGGTTCGGAAAAGGGCGAGAACTTGGTTATAAAGACTTACAGTACGCGATTCCCTCGGCCCAAGAGTAATATCCTCCACAACCTCCACGTCAAGAAACGATTTTGATGTGGAAGCATTTTCGGAGGGCGTCTCTTCCACGATAACGGTGACCTTGGAAAGGTTCACTTCTACGTCGAGTGGGTTTCGCAAAACCAAGTCGACGAAAAAGGTTTCTGGAAGATGGAAGAGAATGTAATTTATGCTTGATCATGATGGAAACAACGCTTACCGTCGACGACAACCTTGCCCGTTTGTGTGAGGCTCCCAGTACCACCACGTCCTTTCCAAAACTTTGTCCAAGCCTCCTCACGACTCTGCCATTCTACCTCTCCGTCTTCTTGACCAACCCGAGGCAGTCGCAAATGAGTCTGCCCTTGCAAGCAAAATGTAAAAGGAAGTGTGAGATCTAGCAGATCAACCTGTTCGCCTGCAGTTGATTTGAAGTGCTGCCATAAGATTAGGGCAAATAAATTTTTCCCAAGAAAAGGACCGTACGGCGAATGCGACTCGGAAATCATCCAAGCAAACTTTGTGTGTTCCAGAAAGATTGGATTCGTCCACGACTGCGTTGCCGTTTGCCGGGGGAAGAGGGAGTGTCGAGCCGCGAAGGAGGCCCAAGAAAAGCCTTACTGCACCAGCCACGTCGCCCGTAGTGTAAAGCAGGCGCCCTGAATACAATGAAATGATAACCCATCACGGAAAAAAGAGTAATACCAAGGGGGTGTTCAATTCCAGATATTATGGCATCAAATCCATCTTCATCCGAAGGAGAACGACCTTCCGAGTCCCAAAAAGAGGGCGACAGTTCTTTCTGGGGACGGATTTTGTATAGCCCATGCGCCTTGCGAAGGAAGTACATGGTCAACGGTTTCTGGTTGCATATGAACTTGTGGTGCAGCGGTATGGTTGCGGGACTTACAATGCCGCATTTTTCCAATTTATTCGCGGCAGACAGATACCAAAGGGCAGCTCGTCGTCTGGCTGACTTTCGAGCGCTCAGCAGAGCCGCATGTGCAAGCAAGAGAGCTGAAGGAGGTTCTTCTGACTGAACCTTTGTTTCAACAACGCGGCCAAAGCGAAAAAAGAGAAAGAACTTACGTTCCCTGCCGCCCAGACAAGCCATCGGTCTCCTTCCAAAGTACTGCTGAGAAAATCCGAACTCCCTATCCCGATTTCCCAACGAACTGCGTACGAAAGAGCTCGAAGCTGAGCCTGCGCAGTGAGTTCTGACGATGAAGGGCTGATGCTGGACAGTGCGTTGGCGACATGTAAAGGAACGGCGGGCGAAGGGGAGAGTAACAGAGGAAGCATCTCCTAAAACACGATAAGAGTATATACACAGTAGTGGCATGGAGACGTACAGAGCCTCCCTTGCTCTCCTTACGCATCGTTTCCCAAACGGTCACCGCCAGCTTGAAGTCACCCAGGATCGTGGCAAACTCCGCTAAACGACGCTGCTGAGGCGGGGGAGACGCAGGGAATGCACCAGATAATGGCGAAGTGGCGCCACTATACGTGCTCGAGCGGGAAAGGGATGAGGAACCGACATGTGTCGGAGCGGGAGACGGTGATGGGGACCCAAATAATCGACGCGTGGACGAGAATAATCGCGAAGGAAGACGGCGGTTTGAAGAAAACTGCGTTTTTTTTTGAGTAAATGGAATCAGCGAGAGACAAGGAAAACCGAGTTACGTTTTCATTCCATTCCACAACGCATTTCTCCATCCAAGGGATCAGGCTCATGACCAAAAATTCTCGCGTGAATCGGGCGGTTTGCTGGATATCAGCCTCACTCATTCTCAGAGTGTTCAAAGCGGCCCCGGTGGGAAGGGAGGGCGTAGGTGGTGGGGCGGGTACCGGACTCAGGTCCGGAGAATCGGACGACGGGGGTGGGGGCAGCCGCGGAATAAGGGCAGGGACAGGAACCGGCGGTGGTGGTGGGTTGGGGAGACCGAGCGGAAGGAGGTAGCTATGGAGGCCGAATTGCTTCTTGACAGCGTTGTATAGAGCGCCTGCTCTAGCAGAGTGTAAGGGATATCAGACTAGTTCAAACAGATAGGGCGTACTCTTCATCAGTAAATGGTGAGTCTTGCGGATGAACTATGAGGGTGTATCGGAGGAATGTAGGGTCAACCCATGCCGGAAGTTCAATGGCACGGGAATGAAGCGCAGTTATGGCTTGCAAAGGATTGGGTGCCGTAGTTGACACCGCAAGAATGACTGGAGAAATTCGTTGGAATTAATGTGACAGCGTTCGCGTATAACATACTCGCGACGGGATGATTCCACCCTTCAGATTTCGAAGGAACGTGGTCGCCTTCCGCGCAGCGCTTCAGCTCGTCCCACCAGGGGGTCCGCATGGGCTCCTTGTCTCCCAGCTTCTCTATGTCTTGCAGCCATTTCGCACAGCGGTGACTGATGCGCGCCCCAATCCAGTCAATCGTGCGTTCGGCACGCTGTTCTTCATCCTCTCGACAAGCCGATTCTATCTCATTTAGACTGGAGAACCGCAGACCAAATGACGAGTGAGGAACAGAGGTCAGGGACGTTGTCCGCGTAGTAACTGTGAATGGTAAGTCGGCCGAAGAAATTGCAAGAATAATACAACCTTGGGGTAGTGGAGAAAAGGACTGAAGGATGTGGGGCAGGGGAGGTAGAAGCGAGGATTTGAGAAGCTGGGCGAGGTCTGGCGAGGACAGGATACATATGTGAGGGCTGAGAGACGTTGGAAGGGCGGGAGCCATGGCGCTCTCTCACGTGTCCGATACGCGTCCGAACTTGGGTAAAGGGCCGATGCTGTGCACGGCAGAACTCCTATTTAATATTTATATGTACATTTATTCCGTTTTGCTCGTACTGCTCATATGAAGGCTACAAAAATCGGTACACTACAGGTGATTGGTGATTGTCCTTTCATACACGCGAGAATGTAAAAATGGTGTGCTGCTGCGTTGACAAGAGAAGTACAGGGTCAGTATTAAATTTGTAGAGCGTAGTCGCGGATGTCAGAGGTGTGATGTAGCTTGAGAGCGCCGAGGTGCAACGACAACATCTGAGCGATCCTTGGGTAAGCTAGCTCCGGGTGAAAGACACGCTTCTGCTGTGGGTGTATGGAAGATGGGAAGCGAAGAGTAGCAAGAGAGTGCTTCCAAGAGTTATTGCGCAAAGATGGTCAGCGTCGATGCTGGAGGGGCTTTTCGTAGCAACCGAGTTGCAATGAGGCGGGGTTCGAGAGATGGTCAAAACTTATAGAAGAGCGCCGTTGGCGCGAACGATGTCCGAAGATTGAATAGCAACGGTTGAGGAGTTCCAGGTTGTCAACGCTGGAGGAATTTATGACAAGCGAGCGGCGTGGGGATGCATGAATCCCGAGGTGGTTTGGTGAGAACGAGGAGTTGGAGACCTTCCGCAAGGAGAGCGTCCCAATTCCAGTGTTTGAGTTGTGATAGTGATAGGAAAAGTAGTCCAAGAGTTCGGTGCGACTGTAGTAAGTACGCTGCGAGAAGCAAGCAGTGACGAGCCAGAGGATAAGGCTGGCATGATCAAAATTCAAAAGCGCATGAGGGTCCCGGTAAGCCGAGCACAAGAGCTCTCGGCACAGATCGGCACCCACTCAAAAAACGGTGTTTGCACTTACCAAACAGCAGCAGTGCCACTATGAGCGTTTCAAAAAGCGTAATGAAGTTAGAGCACAGCCGCTAAATTCATTAGAGCACAGCCACTAAAATCGTTACAAGGTTATGGATAACTAGTCTTTGAAAATGTGCTCTCAGCTTTGGTTGTGTTGTTTTTGAAAAGAACGACTCTTATGTAAACATAAATAGTCGTAATGAAATCAAATGCGGTGACAAAACTGAAGCTACTCGACTTTCTGCTACCACTACATCTTGTACGAGGAAGAAATAGTACACATAGGTTACACGATTAGAAATCTCCTCCTCCACCATCGTCGCCTCCAAACCCTCCTCCATCGCCTCCGAAACCATCGCCACCCAACACTTCGCCGAGCAAAAGACCACCTGGGTCAGAGTCAGTACATTTCAACAGGCTCAGGAACGAGTAGACGTACCCGCCAACCCGCCGATCAAGGGCATTGCCATTCCGCCACCTCCGAACCCAGACCTCCTTGTGGCGCTCAGTCATGACAGCCATCCCGGAAAGACAAGTGCTTACTGCTGTTGCTGAGGGGGGCCGTATCCATACTGCGGCGCACCATATTGTTGCTGGTATTGGGGTTGATACTGCTGTGCGCGCATCTGCTGTTCTTGCTGCTGTTGATACATTGCCGCCTGGTGTGCCAACATCTCTTGATGACGACGTTCTCGCAGCTGAGCAAGCTCATTAAGTGCCAAGCCTAGATGGAAACTACACAGCACTTGCCTCTAGCATTTGGCGCTTCTGTTCAGCCTTGTGGCGCTTCTCCTGCTCGCGCTCCTCCTTGGTGCCCACAACCTTGTCCTTCAGCTTGCCGAGGAAGCCATGTTTCTCTGGCTTCGGTCCACTAGGGACTCGCATATCCTCGATCCGAAGAGGACGCCACGGGCGGAGTCGGGGGAGCGCTGTATTGCGACGGCTTGTGGTCCGCAGCAGGTCGCTCTTTCTCCTTCTCGGGATGCTCGTCTAGAGGGTGTACCCAAATGGAACGAGGGGGGTTGGCTTTCGTATCGACGTAGAACCGCTGGCCACTGTTGGGGTCGACCTGAGATATCCAGCCTTCGGGTAGTGGGCGTTCCATGAAGAAGAGTACAATGAAGGAGTACAAGCTGTGCGTGGAAAGTCGATCTTATAGGACGACTTGGCGCGATCATGTGTTCCAAGGCTGTGCAATTGGCTAATCGACTGACTACAATTGCTGTAAATGTCGGCTGCTACGGTAAGTGGCGACGGAAACTAGTATGGACAACGACGAGGCTGAAATGTACATGAGGTGCATGCTGATGGGTGGATCCATGGAAGTGCGAGGTGTGTTGAATACAAGATGGGCAAGGAATCAGATAACAATCATACAATTGCTGTGGAAGGATGGCACTTGAGCGGACAGTCTTGGCTGACAAGAGAGAACGCACGGCCGGGCAGTCCAGTAGTTAATTCAGGTGGAGGTCTGTAGATACCGCACGATTTCGTTTATTTTGTTCACTTTTTCATGTGTGGGCATCTGTCCGCGGTTTGAGGCTCATAAAAAAGTCTGATTGAATTAAACTCACCTCGAAGAACGTGTGCATCCTACGTTTACGGTCCGCGTCTGTCACTGATTCCTGGTGGGCGATACTCTCGACAAAGGCGTATCCGGTTGCCGGAGGACTACTCGCTGTTGTGCGCGATCCGGTCTGTGACTTTGAACCTTGCGCCGAAGAAGACATGGACTTGGCGTCAGGGTGAACTCCCCAACGATTGGGATGCCCTCCTCGATCATCCCAGGCTCCGGAGCCCCACGGATTAGCGGGGTTCATCCACGAATCCGACACGTCGTGGAGAGTATTCAAAAACGGTTCCATTCGCAGTTCTTCCCCGTTTGCGGCGGCATTTACGCATTTGAGCCTACCAGAATTTAAGTTTGGTACAACAGAGAATGGGGCATTTCAGCGATAGAAAGAGCAACGCACCAGTATGGCACTATGTCAGCGACGCGCTCCACATGATACTGGTGCTCCCTCATTTGCAGCTCTTCTTTTGTTAGCGGTAGATCTTCCTGAATTTTCATAGCCGAATTAGAGGCAGACACGACACCCAGTTGTAATAACTTACCTCTAGAGGAGCATTCCACGCCGCTGCGTCTTGGCTTGAGGGGAACCAAGACACGGGGGCATCTTCGCTCGACGGATTCCACCACATGTTGGATTCCTGGACGTTTCTGGCATGCTGGGCCGAGTTCTTTTCGTGACGAATGGCGGCATGGATATTCATATGGGCGTGGTCCCCGCTTGAAGGGCTACATATGTTGCACACCCATCCGTCCGCTTCTTGTGTGAAATCTGAGACATAGTGAGTTGCGGTGTTTCTCGGTGAGATTGCCCAACTTGCGATTTGGGTTTTGGAAAGATTTGCGAGAAACCATGACTCGGTGCGGTGGAAAGGGCAGTTCGGTGCAAGCGGCAAGTCAGCGGCGAAGCGAAGTCGCAGTTAATAAATATGCACAGCCACTGATGCCCCTAGTCTGAGTCTCGTCTCCCCGTTTTTGCGTTCCGAACTCCATAAACGGCCAACAGGCTCACAAGATTACAGCCTACTATAATTTACTCGTCGTCTGCTCCAATCAACCAGCCAATTCCCTTCGAGAAAAACGCGAGTCGCTTGGGACGAAATTTCTTCTCCTTCTCTTCTCCTGCTTCCACTATTAGACCTCTCTTGCTCCTGATGTGACGCCTGCGACCGGCCACGACTCCCAACGGAGAACGGGAAATTGGCGGCGACACTGCGGAACTGTCCGACTTGCAAGGGCGGCTGCGTCTGGTGTGTTGAGCAGGGGCGGAGATGGCATATGGAAGTCCTGGAGGCGCGAGCGCAAGGACTGCGGCGGTACTTGGAGCAGGCTTCACCGCGCCAGCCATTGCGCCTATGGCTAAGTCTTTCCTCCCTTTCTTCGATGTCTTCGTTCTCCAGACGGCGCCAAGCTATCAGGACATCGTGCAACTTGTCAGGTGGACAGAGCTCGAGTGCACGGCCCAACAACGACAGCTTTTTATTGATATCGTCAAACTCGGGTTGGCGACCGAGTTGATAACAGGCGACCCAGCATACTTCGCTTGCTTCCTGGACCTCTGGGGTGTCGATATGCGAATAGGTCTCGCGCAGTGTAAGAACGGTTTCAACCATCCGTTCGCTCGTCTCGTAGGCACGTAAGAAGTCTTCCGCCTGGAGGGCAGTAGTCAGCGAGCATGGCCAACGTCTTGACTTCCGCCACGACGTTGTTTCGCAAGCCCAGTTTGTGGACCAGGTCGAGAATAACTTCGGTGTGCTTGTACGCGTCGTTGTTGCTGGAGAGAACTCGCGACACGAGGGAGAGCCGGTCTTTGGTCAGTCGTATCTCCAAAGGAGAGATGGAGATGCCGGGACCAGACATGACATTGAAAGAGGACAGACGTGAAGTTGCCTCGATGAATTCCTTTTCTCTTTGGATACGGTCAGAGAGAGGAGGAACGTCCAAACTAGAGCGTAACGGTTAGTGCTCGAAATTTCCCGAAAGAACAAGGCACGTACCATTCATACGCGAGTTTCATGTCGCCGAAATTATAGTTACCGGAACTGGCATTGTCGTATAATTCTCGCGAACACGATAAACATATGTCTTCGATGGCTTCTGGACTCAATGAGAGCTTGTTTTTGGAAGACCTTATAAGCGTTTTGGTAATGTCGAAGTCTGGAAAAGGATGTTAGTCCAGACGAATGCTGACTGCATATGTACTGACTGCCAGTGCTAAGAAGCCCGCCCAGGAAGATCCGCAAGACCTCGTCCTGTGATAACAAACCAAACGCGCCGCGGAGGCCGCTATCTCCCTTCCCAGTCAGTTTCAGCATATCCTCGAGCAGCCACTCCCAATCGTCCAAAGATTTCAGTTTATCCTCCGAGCCACCCGCACGTCTGGCCATGCGGTTTGCCCACGAACGTTGTTCAGGAACGTCGGAATTGCTTTGCAGAAACCATCGCAACGGAGCAGGGACGCTCCAGCGAGACAAAATCTCCCCTGACTCCAAATGAACGTCGAGTATGTCAAGTGCACGAGATAAGGAGGTTAGCGGCAATGGCTGGAAAAATATCAGGAGGTCGGACGCTGTGCAGCGAGGTCGTGTCGTGGACGGCGTCACATAGGCACCAAGGGAGATAATGGTTGTATCGGCGGCATCCTCTTCACCGTCGTCCCTGGTGATGTCCCAGGCCGGCAAACACTCGAAGATTTGGTTCATAGTGGTCCACTCGTTGAGACTGTTGCTCCCGTACAGGCATGCGAGGGCCAGGCGAGCCATATCTTCATCGTTCTGAATTATCCTTTGGGCTTTCGGAAGAATTGGCTTCGATGCTTCGAATATGGCTGCAGCCGTCTCCAATGGCACATTGAGGATATACTCATAAAGGATGCGTGTTCGTATGGCGGGATCGGGGTTACCTGCCCTCTCTGCTCGGGATTCAAGGACAAAGAGGTAGGGCATCACAAGGCGCCACATATCTCTCGCAAGAGTCTCCGGAGTGGAATGGGCCAGATACGCTCTGACTACGGCAAGTGGGTCCATAGCGTACCAGCGGTCAAGTGTCCAGTCGTCATCCGTTCCATCGTCAGCTTGCGGCGCATCATATACAAGACGTGCCAGCAGACTGAGCTCTTCTCCCATCTCGTCCAGACCTGGGATACTCTGCGGAGCTGCATGCTGGACCACGGCCAATGCTACGTCTATCATTCCAGTCGCAGAGATGATACCGTGGATACGGTTTCTGTACCACTCGGAAAGTTGATCGGAGGAGAGCGGCTCGTCGTGGCGATCAAGTGGGGGATCCTCAACGAGGGGGGAAAGGTCGAGACTGGAACCAGATCCCACGAGGGCTGCTTTAACGTCTGGCGTTTCAGACCAGTCAGGACTGGCCCGCCACGGGATTTGACGTGGTTCGCTTTTCCAAATTGGTGGATGTGTCTAGAGAAGGAAGAAGGTCGCGATACGACAAAGGATGTGCATGCTCTGGAACGCTATCCAGGATGGAAATACGGTATGGCCACAGATGCGCTGAATGCCGTTCAAATAGAATTCCGAGGGCGTTGAACCACTGTCGCGACGCCAATAAACATGCCGATCGGAGGAGAGAGTCTGTGAGGAACACAGAGAGAGCTACCGGTGGCTCGACGGTTTGCTGCGCGTCGACTTGAGGCAGTTTCTGCCCATGGATCGTCCTCCCATGAGTCGGGGGGATTTTCGTCGTCGTCTGAGACCGCTGGAGCCGCCTTGCATATTTCTACGAAGGTGTTCAAGCGGTCCAGGCGGTCAAGGACCAGTGGACGAATGGCACTGAGCCGGGCGTCGGCGGGAAGGTGGGTGAAATGTGATGTGAGGGCATCGTCTGGGGACGCGCTGGGATCGTCTTCGTCATTGACTGCGGCCTGAGAGCGACGAACAGCGGTGGTTGTACGTTCGAGTGCAATGTCGAGCAAGACGCGTTGGACTGTCGTGTCATCGAGTATTCGGTCGACACAGGCCGCGGCAACCCAAAGGTCATCTTTTATGGAGTCCAAGGACTGGTGGACATTCTCAACAGTCAGTTCATCGTCCGACAGTGAGGACCAGTCACTCGCAGAAGGCATGTCTGCAATTGATGCCATCAATTCAGCAATTCAACATCTCTTCAAAAGTTGAACTTTCTCCCAGTTCTCCTCATGTTCTCGGATTCGCGCAGGACCTAAATTCGTTTCTGTTGTTCCGCACCCGATTTCCTACGACCGTGCGATGCAGACCCTGCAAAGGCTCACCGCTCTGCTCCGTTGGCTTCCTCACCGAATCGCTGGATCCGGATGGCGGTAGGATTTCACCCAAGCGACTTCTAAAGGCTACTTGTTGTCAAAATGAGGACCACCCTAGTGGTAGCTTAGCTAGCCGGCGACCCACCATTTCTTCTCTTTATCCCGTGCTCGCCGTGCACATCCACCACGCGGACGGCTTTACCATTCCTGCCGATTCCGTCTCTCTCCCCAGAACCTCACCGTGTGAGACCGACCGCTAATTATTCCGCGAGTCTAAGTGCACACCTGGGAGGTAAGAGAAGGCTTCTACGTACCTGCCCGCCCCGGTTCCATCCACTCGTTTGTGTTTAAATACCGCGGCAAATGAAGCACATCTTCACTACTTCTCGCTCATGCCTGTCACCCTCACTCCCTCCAATTCCGACACAACGGTCTTCAAAGTTGCCGCCGTTCAGGCCGAGCCGTAGGTGTTAATGATATCGACGGCATATAAATTCTCATTTGTATGCCTCTAGTGTATGGCTCGACCTGCAAGGTGGTGTTGAAAAGACCATCAAGATAATTCAAGAGGCAGCTGGAGCCGGAGCCAAAATTATCGGATTCCCGGAAGTCTTTATTCCTGGTTGGTCGTCCATTGCTCGAACATATTCACGTTCTTGCTCACAAGTCTGCAGGATATCCCTGGACTCCTTGGGTAGGCCTGTGGACTTCTTGCAACATTAGCAGCGACTTAAGTCCCCAGGCAAACAATTTTGTGGTGACCGCGACTGTCTTGAAAGAATACCAGGCCAACGCTCTTGCCCTCCACTCGCCTGAGATGATCGCATCTGCGAAGCAGTCAAAGAAGCCGACGTGACTGCTGTGATTCGGCTTTGCTGAGCGCGATGGCAGTTCTCTCTATATTGCTCAAGCGACGATTTTGCCCAACGGGAAAATTGCGAATCACCGCAGGAAAATCAAGGCAGGTTGTCGGTGCCAAAAGGCAAAGGAACATCAATCTAACGCACTAAAGAGCAGCCCACGCACTATGAAAAGACGGTGTTTGGTGACGGTAGTGGTGAGTGAAGAGCTTTGCCGCGCTCTGAAAAGTCGAGAGTATCGATGTCCGGATCGATCGGCCCGAGATGGGCCGGCGTTCCGCTACCATATTCGGATCGTTTTCCGTATATTTCCTAGTTCCACAGTGTGTACAGACCAACTCCAGATACTAACCAAGCAAATAGCTCAGTCTATCTACAATGTGGTCCAGACGCCGCTTGGCAGGTGAGTACGATCGTCAGACCACACGGCTATCTCAGGCTAAACTTGCGACCAGACTTGGGAGTATGAATTGTTGGGAACATATCCAGGTGCTTTGACTGTTGCGTAATGTTTGAACGCTACTAAATTTTATATAGCCCTGGTTCAAGACCCACTTTTACTCCCAGCATCCACAAATCTTTGTTGGATCCTGGTGGCCGGCCTTTCCGCCTGGGACGGGAGGGTCACCGTACATCGTCAGTGGCGAAGCCTCCAGCAGAATGACCCAAATGGTTGCAATGGAAGGCGGCTGCTTTGGACTTGCGTGCTGCCACGTTGTTAGTGTGGCGGGAGCGGAAAAGATGAAGCTTACCGGATTCCCGTGGTAAAGGGCTCACCGACTCCCTGGTTCCTGGTTGACTTACTGCCCTGGTTCCCAGGTTCACCTTCCCCGGCGGAGGATTTTCTACCGTGAGCTTACTCCCGTCCATCTAGCTTTGCCGCTCAAGGTCGAGAATAGATTTACGGTCCTGACGGTTCCACGCTTGCGCGCGCCGACGACCCTGGAGTCGAGCAAATTGTCTACGCGGATATCTCGCTTTCCAAAATCGACGAGGTGAAGACCGTCGCTGACATCACAGGCAATTATAGTCGCATGGATCTTCTGCATACCGTCGCTCACGGCAAGAATTGGGAACCCGTCGCATATCCTGACGACGAGGTCGCAGCCGCCCGCGAAAAGGCCAAGGAGATCGACAATTTCGCGTCGAGCGCTTATCCTTCTGCTTGATTTTGATTTTGCTACCGGGAATCCAATTCGTTCCAGAGTAGTAAATTAAAAACAGTCTACATAGCAGCTTGTATCCCAACGCTCAGAATCGAAACGAAAGAGAGCAAAGACTCTTGATGTGCTCAATGTGTGGGCACATACCCAGTAAATGACTAGCCCACGGGACGAGCACTTCAGATCCGGAGCAGAATATATATGTTAGGCATGAAAAATCGATCGTAACAACGGCACAACCAGTGGCCGTTAGAACAGCGTCTCCTGCACGAGAGTCAGCGCTACATCAGGTAAACGATACGGGCAGCCTCACCTCATCTCGTAGGTATTCTCCGACGTCACTGCAGTCTTGTTCAGACATGTACTTTGAACTGGAGAGGGAACGTTACGCACGCCTGATGGAATATAATGATGGAAGTTGGGTCCAGTTTTCGTGTGTCGACAGTGGCCCGCGCTGTCACACCAAAGCCCTACAAAAATATAAACACATGGCGGAAAAGAAAGAAAGAATGGAACACACCAGTGGCATATCACTCATGCTGAAAACGACCACTCCTTGATGCTCCGGCGTGTCCTCTGTGATACGCCCGAGATGTGCTTTGAGAACATGGTTCCCATACAGGAAAGGCATTTCGCCGTTGGGTTTTATCCACACCTAGAGCACAAACAGTCAGCAACGCGGAGGGAACAGGCACCTGGAATCCATACTTTGTACTTCGCATACTTCGCGATGTAATCTAGAGCCGTTATGTGCAGCTTGAATTTGCCAGACTTGCTGAATTTGCCGAAACAAGTGCCCAGCGAAACGAGATTGGGCCGTGCGACCGAGATGCTGAGGCGCATGGAGTCCTCGGAAACATAGTAGACTCTGTCCTTTTGAAGCCTGAAGCAATATGCACCGTCAGGGCGGTCGATTAGGTGAATGAGGTTTTTTCCCTGTAAAACTTTGAGACTCGGAGGGAGGACCACGACAGAAAGGGAACGAACGATATAGTTGGCGAGTTTCTCAAAGACGGCGCGCGACTCGTCTTCGGTAAGAGGCCGCATTTCGAAGTCTAGGAAAGATGTGGTGGCAAAGCAAAGGAGAATAAAGTTTCGAAAATAAATTGATCCCTGTCACCGGCGGCGATGCCCGGGCCGGCCATCCTCTGCTGAAGCCATAATGGCTTTCGTCCCCTCATTCGCGTCGTTTCCTGAGCTGCCTTCAGATCCGCCTCCCCCTTCCCCAAAGCAGAAGGAACGGCGGCGGAAACGCGACAAGGATATTCCAAAAGCTGCCAAGTCAAAAGACCGCCCTGTCGACGAGCCCTCTCGCAGCGACTCGACGTCGCGCTTCTTCTACTCGGATCGCAAAGGAGATTCTCTGAATATTCAGTATGGTGGCTTGAACGCACGCGAGGTACCCAAATATCGCAGTACGTTGTCGTGCCACAAGCTGTATGAGCGACTAAACAATTTCTAGCCGGCAGAGTGGTACTGGGACTCTCTCCATCCTTTTCGACCTTCAGGACGGCTTATGGGATAGAGGTTGGAGTGCCGGCCAAAAGAAAGGTGCGCACTGCGTTGGTCCTATCATCGCTTGTCCTTGCATGTACTCACTGTACAAACGAACATTCAACAGACGCCCAGTTTGACCGATGCATCCTCTCGTGCTCTCCTATCTCGCGCTCCAACTCGCAGCCTCGTCAATGCGACCGCGTCGTCTTCCAAATACGAAGAACGCGATGGCTTCCTGCGTCTTCCTTCCCGTACCGTCCACGAGCAGTCTTACCGCTCTATTGAAGACACAAAGGATAACTCTGATTCCGAGTCTGAGTCTGACGGCGGTGAATCGGATATGGGCGACTCCAGCGAGGAAGACACCCCGAACTCTCATCAGGCTACGATGAGATCCATTAACGAGCGACTCGCCGCGGATCCCTCAGTCTCCAATTGGTTATCACTACTATCGCATACGCTGTTGACAGTTCCTACGACCTCCAAGAATTCAACGAGCGCGCGTTCGGAGATTTCGCTGTCTATCCTTTCGCGTGCCGTAGCGGCGAATGGTAATTCGTATGTCCTTGCGGATCAAATATCTACAAGCTGGGGAAGAGGTCTGGCACGAGAGCAAGCTACGAGCCGAGTGGGAAGACGCATTGAGAAAGGTAGACGGCGTCGACATATGGATGGAATGGTTGGAGTGGCGGATAAGAAAGGGCAACAACGGTATATCCGCTGTCGTGGAGGACGCAAAGCGAGCACTTGCTGCTGTGCAAGCCGATGAGGTTGGCAAAGTGAGGTTATTCTGGCGACTCGCTGTCGCCTTCCAGAACACGGGTTAGCCTATCCTTCTGCCGGGAAACTTTCATTGATTCTATTTCCAGGATTTGGGGAGAGGGCTACGGCACTTTTCCAAGCACAGGCCGAACTGTAAGAGTTATTTTGCCAACTTGACAAGGCTCTTCGATTGACCCGATACAGCACTTTTCAAATACCACAGGCGCTTTACGGCCTCCCCCTTCCATCTCGCCTTGATTCGCTGGAAGAGTTTTGGGAGTCTGAGCATCCACGGTTAGGAGAAGTTGGTGCAAAAGGGTGGGACTCTTGGTACTCCTCCGGCCGTCCCTCAGCTCCGCCATCTCCTCCTCCATCCCAGCCCAATCCAGCTCCGATAGAAGACTTTGATCCATACCGGAAGTTTGGCTTCTCAGAGTCCCTCGCAGATCGAGCGCAGATTCTTCCGCGGCGTTCGACGGATAGCGAAGTGGACTCTGATCCGTACAGCTCTATTCTGTTTTCGGATATCCGGGATCTTTTGCTGGATTTGTCTTCACCCAACGCGAAGGACATATTCCGCTATGCATGGCTAACGGTCCTGGGACTCCACCTACCTGGCTTCAGAGCTGTGTCGCAGCTCAGACTGAAGTCCGCACCTGATGCTTCTGTATACTCGGACGACAGATGGTGCCACACGTACTTGACTCGCCCAGCGTATCTGGATGCAATATTTCCCAAAGGGATCACAGAGCAGAATCGTGAACTGACGCAGTTGCTGGTGTGATTATCGGAAGAGAGCGGGAGTACACGAGCGGGCTTCAAAATCTCATCTCGTCTTGGGGCTGGGGGACCGTCAACGCCCTAGGCGTTCCATCCTCCGACGGGAAATTCAGGACACTGTGGAATAAGCAGGATCTAGACGGCGTTGACGGGACGTTTGTCAAGAATGTGTTCGATCAACTTCGGTTGGGGAATGACGATGTACACTGGGATGTATTCTCATTAGCCTTCGCAGCTGCTAGTAGTATTAAAAGGTGAGTTCATTTCTCGAGTACGCATTGATCTAAGCCTACTTTCCAGCGCTCTTAAACTCTCACGCACATTTCTTTCAATGACTCCCGACTCTTTGTTTCACTGGGCAGCGCATGCACGGCTGGAACAGCTACGTAACCGGTTGGACGATGCACGCAAAGTTTATGAAAACGTTCTATCAACTCCTTCCCCTGCAGCTCGCCCAGGGATCGGCCAGCTATGGTGGGATTGGGTGGAATTAGAATGGCTTGCGGGTAACGCTGATGCCGCGCTGAAGCTCGTTCTGCGCTCCGCTGGCGTCGAAGGTTCCGGAGGGGTGGTACTGCTGCGCGCTAAACGGAACTTGGACGACAATGTAGACGCCGCCACGGACGGTCAAGCGCGCGAGCCCTGGGTGAAACTTAGAGCATTGATGGAGCTCCTAACGAGCACTGGGCCTGAACATGCACTCCGGATATTCGATAACCAGCTGCTGAGGGAGAAAGCGGGGAGCACGTCGCATGAGAGGCTCATACTGGGCAGTTACTCATGCTCTATCGACACGGGGCAGTCCTGCGGAACCCAACGCCGCCGGCCATACTGCGAGAGCGGGTGGAGAAGGCTGTTGCAGTGTACCCGAGTAACTCGGTGCTCTTAGGGTTGTTTTTGGATGGTGAGAAAGGACAGGGCGTACGGGGGAAGGTTCGGGCGTTGCTTGGGGAAGGGGGCGGAGTGGAAAAGGGTGTTTTGCGACGGATAGAAGAGGTGTGGATGGCTGGATGGGACAAAAGCCGGTGGGAAGCAGAGGTTGAGCGAACAAGGAGTGGGTTGACTGCGGCGGTGGACAGCGAACGGTGCGTTTCTTCTTCTTTCAATGAAATCTCACAACTGACGGGGATCTCACAGGACGAGGCAGAGCGCAATACTATGGCGCATCTTCATTGAATTCGAGATTCGAGCGGGACAACTGAACCGTGCGAAGAAGATGCTATTCCGGGCGATCGGTGATTGCCCCTTGGTGAAAGGTGAGCTCCGAGCTCCGACGAAGACAAGGAAAAGAACTGATCGCCGCGCAGAACTGTACCTGGTCGCTTTTGGACCGCTGCGGAGTGTGTTCAGCGCTCAAGAGCTGAATGGGATTGCAGATACAATGGCGGAGAGGGAGCTGCGGTTACGACGGGGGCTGGACGAGTTTTTGGAGGGCTGGGCGGAGAAAAGCGGGAGTGAGATGGATGAGGATGAGGACAATGGGCCGGGGGATGAGATTGAGGATTTGGCGAAGGAATACCGGCAGAGACTGCCTTACTGACTCGATGAATGTTTATTGTTCTGGCCGGAAAAAACGAGGCGCATTGTTTGGCTAAGCCCCTTGTCCTTGTTTGCACTATACTCCCACCTCGCCATTACACTTTCAGCGTCGATGAATCGCTGCTCATAGTTGCTCCAGCTTATAGCTCCGGGCTAGCCTAGCCTCCTTCACATCGCCCTCCCCCTTCGTCCTTTCGTTTTCCCCGCATCGTTCGGCCCTTTAACGCCGGCACATCGCCTTTCTCGCCCTTTACCTCCAAATACGTCCCGTTACTCAACAATCCACCCTAATACTCCCTGCAATGACTGCTGTCCCCGCCCCTTCCCTCCAGCAGGCCCGGGAAGAGTGGTCCGATGCAGATTTCGACCTTCCAGATGGACAGCCAATCCATGCTGTCACCGACAGAGACGACGATGACAACGAGGACTGGGACGTCGAGATGGACTTGGACAAGCCCGCCCGCTACGGGTCCATTACCAACGTCGCCTCCGCCCCTGCCTCCTCCCAGATGTTCATCATCCGCCCATCACAAACCCTCTCCGAAATCGACGACGACGAGGACGAGGAGGGAGTCTCCACAATAAAGGTCGCCGTTCTGCCCAAACCTGTTGCACTGAAAGCCCCGCAGAGCCCCATCGACGAGGACTTTGAGGATGCCTTTTCCCTCCCCTCCGATCTCACACAACTCTCCCTCGCTCCTCTGACCCTCAATCATCGGTTATCGAAAACTTCCATGGAATGGGGCGACAAGGACCAGACCTCGTCGTCCCAGTCCTCCGATGCCTATTCCTCCCTCGGCCTGGCGGATGCATCGCCCTCGTCCAATTCTACTTCTTCCGTCTCACTCCCAGGTACGGAAGATGAAGACGACGATGACGATGAAGACGAGCTGGAGGGGCTTGTCATCCCGCTGGGCATCTTCGAGTCGGGCAAGGGCGCTCGTCACCTCACGAAACTGTTGGATATGAAGAAAAAGGCACCGGTGACCGAGAACCCCCAGCGCATATCTCGGCCAGATGCAGAGGATGATTTCGAAACGGGCCTCATCATCGACGATGACTTTGAGCTCAGTCCCAGCCGCCTCCTCACCAACCAGCAGCTTCAGTCGCAGCGCATCTTTAACATCAGGTCCAACAGCCTGCCCGCACAGCGTCTGACCTCGTCCCTACGGCCAATGTCTCGGCTAAAGCCCGACAGGGCAAAGTCGCCGGTCACATCCCGACCTACTACCCGCACCCAGACTGCCCCTCCTCCTGCGCCATCCTCCTTCCTTTCCCCCAAACCCGGCAACCTGCGTGGACAAAAATCACATTCCGGCTTGAAGCCTCCTACCCCACCCTCCACCACGCGAAAGCTCACTCGCAAAGCCTCCTTGTCGTCCCTGATGGAAACCAGTAGCAACCAAGCGTCAGGCTCTGGTTCGGTTTCCGCTGGTACGTCAAAGGCCGGATACGAAGAGCCGACGGCCGCCTCTCGCGCCAAAACATACAAGAATCGGGAATTCAAAGTACCTCCAACCCGTCCATCCACTCCCTCCTCCAATCCCGCAGCACTCCGCCTCACCATGCCCACCGCTTCGCGGTCCAAATCCCGCCCCGCGCTCTTCCTCCGTTTTCAATGGCCCATCGTCAGCGTCTGGATCTCAGTCCCCTCTCTTCCGCTCCATGTCCCCGCTTCCTCCCCGACCATCATCACACCTCTCATCACGTCCCTCCGCCCAGCCTGTGGCTGCACCATCCCGACCAGCAGCTCCCCGAGTCCTCCGACGACCAAAACGTCAACGGTTATTCGGAGACGGAACAGAGCTGGATGGGTTTGATGATCTCCCGACGGATCGCGATAAGGAGAGCCGGTATCGCGTTCAGCCGAAGGGCTACGGAAACCGTGTCCCAGGTGGTAGCTACCCGTCGAAGACCGAGAAAGGCACCGTAAGACGAAAGCGACGAGATGGTTCAGGCGGCAGTCGAGGTACTATCACTTCCTCATGCTCTACTGGCCCTAGTCCTGACTATTGTTTAGATGCGTATTCGCCATTGGGCCCCTCCAATAGCGCGAAAACTGCACCAAGTCCAAATCTCTTCCCCAAATTCGCCGATCCTCCAAAGAAGAAGAAGCAGAACACTTCTCCTAGTGCGCCAGGGAAGAAGAAACCCACACTTATCCGCAATTTGGGCGGCTCCGGCGCTCCTCGAGGTGGGTTCTATGCTACCAGAGCCTATTTTCATGAAACTAACTTTGCGTTCATAGTTGTCGGAGATATGAGGTGGAATCCTCAGACCCTTCGCTGGGAAGGGAACGAACAAGTTCTGCGCGACTTTGACGCCGCCGTCGGCACCTCGACTCGGCCCGCCCTCATCACACATCTCACAGGGTCATCGATAGGATCCCCTGTGGGCTCGTTCGCGAACGGCGCACGGATAGTAGGCAACATGATCTTCGATCCCGCACGCATGTGCTGGATATCGACATTACCGCCGGACGAAGACGAGCCTGATGTGTTTGCGAACCTGGCGGACGACGAGGATGACGACGAGGGCGGGTGGGAGAGCAAAGGGGGGACCATCCGCGCGAGTCTGCAGCTTGCGTCGTCGAATTCGAGCGCGACCACTGCGACGCCGTCTGCGGCTCCGAGTCCTGCTCGCAGCGAATCGTACGTGCGCGCGGCGTCGGAATCGGACAGCGAGCGCGGGTCCCGGGCGTCGATGGTGTACGACGTGGACGAGTCGTTCTTGGAAGGCTGTAGAGCAGCGGAGGAGCGGCATCGCGCGGAGATGAAGGGATGGAATCTCTCGTCAAGAGCGGACCCTTTTGCAGAACCGGATCGCTCGTATCTCTACGAAATCCGCGAGCTTGCGACACGCAAGTACAGTTGATTTCGCGTTCTCTCACTCGTGCTACACTGGTACAGCCCAGTGCAGTGCACCTTTTGGATTCTTGTACATAGTTATCGCCCTTTATTGTAGGTACCAGGCTTTTGATATATTTTTTTTCGCTACTCTTCGTACGTGTAGGCCTCGATATGTAGCTCCGTTATACAATATGAAATATGCCAAAAAACGCACAACCAGCTTGACTGCTTGACTCTTACCATCACAATGAGTGCAACTGCTGGACGCGGTCGAATATGCATTGAATCGCATGGAACAGAGACAGTATTTTCGGAGCTCTCCTCTGCGTATCCCCTCAAACTCTTATCACCCCGCACTTCCAGTGTCGGGCTTGTGTATCTGATCACGTATGGCGGCGGCCTCGTCAGTGGAGACTCTGTGTCTTTATCGGTCGACGTTGGGTCGCGCGCAAATCTAGTACTGCTCTCACAGGCATGTATTGGACTACATACATTGGAACGCGTAAAGAACTAGTGTCCTAGGGATCGACCAAGGTCTTCAAATTCCGACCAGGGCAGCGAGCGGCGAGCACGGATGCCCTGCAGGTCACCACGCAGCGGATGGACTGTGCGGTCGCATCCGGCGGCGGGCTGTTTCTCCTGCCGGACCCCGTTACGTGCTTCCGGTCGGCGTCGTACAAGCAGATACAGACGTTCCACCTCGCGGCGGACGCGTCGCTGGTGGTGCTGGACTGGGTGACGTCGGGGCGCAAGTCGCGGGGCGAGGAATGGGTGTTTTCGCGGTATTACAGCGTCAACGAGATTGTGGTGGACGGGAAACGCGTCGCCAAGGACGTGATGCTGCTGGAGAACGCGGATGAGACGCCGGGTTCGTTGCCGGTGCGCACGCTGGCGAGCAAACTGGCTCCGTATGGGTGCTACGCGACGCTGCTGCTGTATGGGCCGCAGGTGCAAGGCGCGATTAGTGCGCTCACGGAGGAGTATGGACGGATATCGGTGTTCAAGGCGGGTGGCCCGGCGGGGCTGCTGTGGTCGCTGAGCACATTCGGGAACGGGGGCGCGGTTGTACGGATTGCGGGGAAGGAGACGGAGGAGGTGCGGCGGTGGATTGGGAGGGCTGTTGAGGGGATGGCGATGGTGGTAGGAAGAGAGGCGTTGAAACGCGCTTTTGCGTGACAGTAACAAGAAATTTCTGCAAAACTCTGCGACCACTGTGGTCGATGTTGGCTGCTCTGCGACGCGGCGCCGCACTGCTGGCAGAGGCTCCCAGGGTGCCCCATGTGAGGGGTTATGCAGAGAGCCGTTTTGCGCTGCGGAAGCAGGCCAAAAGGAAGGAGCTCGAGGAGGTCATGGCAAGGTATATATCGACCTTGTTTCTCTCTACCACCACCCAAACTGTTAACTGCTCTCCAGAACCCACTCCCAGTTCAAGACATACAAGCCTGTCTCGCCAGGTATCCGCCATCTCAAACGCCCCCTCAACCCGCACATCTGGGAAGGCAGACCCGTCCTCCAGCTCACAATCCCGAAGCGCAAGACCGGCGGCCGCAACGCTCACGGCCGCATCACCGTCCGCCACCGCGGCGGCGGACACAAGCAGCGCATCCGCACCCTCGACTTTAAGCGCGACCAGCCCGGCATCCACGACGTCGTCCGCATCGAATACGACCCCGGCCGCTCTGCCCACATTGCCCTCCTCAAAAACCGCGACCCCGATGCACAAGGTCTCAAGAAGTGGAGTTATATCGTCGCGCCAGAGGGCATTCGCGCGGGCGACGAGGTCCAGAGCTTCCGACGCGGTATCCCGGACGGCTTCGTGCCCGACCTGGACCTCGATATGATCAACGGGATGGCTTCCTCCGCAGAGAATGTCTCTGAAACCGCCGTCGCGACAAGCGCAGACGAAGCAGCGCAGCAGGAACTCGAGCAGTCCTCGTCGCAGTCGCTCGCGCTCGGTCTCCTGCGGACGCTCACGCTCAAGCCCGGGAATGTGCTGCGTCTGCGCCTCATTCCTGTCGGCACTGTCATCCACAACGTCGCCCTGGTACCAACAGGCCCCGGCATCCTTGTCCGGTCCGCGGGCTCAGCGGCGCAAGTTGTGGGGCTCGACAGCCGCTACACACATGTGCGCCTGCAGAGCGGCGAGGTACGCAAAGTCTTGCACGACTGCTGCGCGACGATCGGCAGGGTGAGCAACCCATTGTGGAAGAATCGGAATTTGGGAAAGGCGGGGAGAGCGCGTTGGCTGGGGTGGCGACCGAGCGTCCGTGGTGTGGCCATGAACGCGTGTGTTTGCTTGTTCTGCTTCCTTTCATCTCTCAACCTACCCGGCTTAGCAATGACCATCCTCACGGTGGTGGACGTGGTAAGTCAAAATCCAACAAGCATCCAGTGTCTATCTGGGGTTGGGGCGCAAAGGGGACGCGGACGAGGAAACCGGGTCCCAAGGGACCCAAGAACAGCAACAAAATGGTTATACGGGAGCGTCCAAGAGGTAAAGCGAAGCGCAGTAATTAGATGTGAATCGATTCTCTTCCCTCACGCGTCGTCCCCGTCCTCTTCATCCTCGTCTTCCTCCTCGTCTGTCTTGGGCTTTTTGGACTCCTTGGTCAACTCGGATTTCCCTACAGCGTCCCGCCATGCGGTCAATTCTTCACCAACTGTGTTCCGCGCTTGTGCGATGCTCTCCCGTAACTCTTTGTAGTATTCCGACTGCTCTGCTTCAGCCGCCGGCCCTCCGACTTTGAACTCGTGTTTTTTGGACGTTGGGAGCTCATATGTTTGCCCCGAGGGTGCAGGAGGATTCACGGTATACTCGATTGTGATGGCTCGCGACATTAGGTGTTTCCTTACAACCCCAATTTTAAGCAGCGTTAAACAGTCCAACACCCCATTACTTATCTTCAGATTTAGGGATTTTCATTAGATACAGTACATAGGTTTTGAGCACGGTAGTGAATGTGTTCATAGTCTCTCATCTATCCGTACCGATGCTGCGACGGGAATTGGCCCGTCGACGGGTCCCTGGTCGTCTACCACGCCTTCGAGGGGCGGGGGTGCGGATTTCTCCGACCCGCGATGTTGGTCCAACCACTTGTCCATGTCGTCCGAGCGGCCAATAAATGGTCGCTTGCCGAGAAGGCGAATCATATCCTCGCTGAAGACAAATCAGAATCTGGATCATCAAATATGTATCTTGCACGAACCGTGTTATGTTCTCCTTCTCCAGCAGCAGCTCGGCGATTTTGATCACGTCCTCACGATGTTCCGTGAGCAGCTCCTTCGTGCGTTGGTAGGCAACGCTAAAGGAAGATTAGCATCCTTGTGTGCGAAGAAGAAAAAATCAGCGTACGTGATCATCTTGCGGACTTCACTGTCCAGCATTTCGGCCGTCTTCTCGCTGAAAGGCTTCGTCCAGCCCTCCTTGGCACCACGGTCGCCACCATAGCTGACCGGCCCAATAACCTCGTTCATCCCAAAGTTGGCACACGCCTCGAATGCCATCCGAGTGATCTTCTGTAAATCGTCTTGCGCGCCCGATGTGATGTTCTCGGAGCCAAAGAAGATTTCCTCAGAGACGCGGCCGCCGAGGGTCATGCATATCCGGTCGGTCATTTGCGGTGTGGACATGAGATACCGGTCAGGGGGGAGGTACTATAAAACAAGGCAGTGAGCACGGAAGAATAGAATTGCTCACAAACGTAACGTGCCTGTGCGTAGCCCAATGCCCCGGTCCCTCGCGGGATGATGCTGACCTTGAGCAACGGATCGGCGTGCTCCAAGAACCAGCCACAGACGGCATGACCCGCCTCATGGTATGCGACGGTCTTCTTCTCCTCCGCACTGAGGACCCGGCTCTTCCGCTCCAGCCCGACGATGACACGCTCGATCGCCGTATCAAAGTCCACCGATTCGACATACTCCGATGCCTTCCGAGCGGCATGTAAGGCCGCCTCGTTGCAGACGTTTGCGATGTCGGCGCCAGAGAACCCCGGTGTGAGGACTGCGAGCTTCTGGGCTAGCGAGTCCACGTCTTTGAGGTCCTCGTGCAGTCGAAGAGGGCGGAGGTGAACCAGATAGATACCCTTCCGTCCAGACACATCGGGTCGGTCAATGGCGATGTGACGGTCAAAACGACCGGGACGCATGAGGGCAGGATCGAGGACATCCGGTCGATTCGTTCCTGCCAACACCACGACGTACTCCTTTGTCCCAAACCCATCCATCTCCACGAGAAGTTGGTTAAGGGTAGATTCCCGTTCGTCGTTACCCCCAAAGTTACCGCCCTTTGCCCGCGACTTCCCGATAGCATCAATTTCGTCGACGAAAATGATGCAAGGAGCGTGCTTCTTTGCGTCGGCGAAAAGATCACGCACTCTGGAAGAGCCGACTCCGACGAACATCTCGACGAACTCGGAACCAGAGACGGAAAGGAAGGGGACAGAAGCCTCTCCAGCGGTGGCCTTTGCGAGCAAAGTCTTTCCGGTCCCCGGAGGACCGGACAAGATGGCTCCTCGCGGGATTTTGGCACCCAGCTTCTCGTACTTTGCCGGCTCCTTGAGGAATTTGACAAACTCCATGATTTCCTCCTTTGCCTCGTCCATCCCGGCGACATCCTTGAATTTAACATCGACCTCGGTGTCCTTGTTATAGAGCTTGGCGCGGCTCTTTCCGATGCTAAAGATACCGCCACCAGAGCTCGAGCTGCCCCTCCGGGATAACCAGACGAGGAAGCCGATGGTCAATACCGTAGGAGCAAAGTCGAGGGCAGTCTGCCATGCAGACATTTCGTCGTGATATGCGACGGGAATGCGCTCATGGCTGGGGATGCCCAACTCCGCCTGCGCGTCATCCAGCTTGCGCTCAAAGGCCTCGATGCTGCCGATGGAGAAGTGGTAGTCGCCGGTACCGAAGGCGGCAGACGAGGGGTACATGGTTCCGGTAGCATTAGAATGCAGTTTGACCCGCACCTTGTGGCCGTTTACTACAATGAGTTTGTCGACCAGACCTTTCTCCAGGAAGGCGGTCCGGAACTCCTGCCATGTTATCTCGCGCGAAGCGGGCGCGGTGGAGCTGGAGTAGAGGAAGTAGGCGAGGGAGGCGGTGGCTAACCAAGCAAGCTGCGTGTTGAGGAAATTGAAGTTGTTGTTCGGGGGAGGGGGCGGCGGGCGAGAGTTGTTCTGGGGTTTGGGCTCGGACGACTCTGACTTGGAGTTGGATGGTCGCTGCTGCTTGAAGAACCCTTCTAGGTCCTTCGGCAGCTCTGGCTCATCCTTCTTCGGAGCAGGGGACTCGTCAGAGGAGCGCTTGTCCTTCGGAGGGGTGGAACGGGGTTTGGTAGCGTAGGATGCACTGGCACGCAGAGGAAGACGAAGGACACTAGCTGCTCTCAACGACCGAGAGAGCATCGAGTTGGGCGGACAAAACAAGACGCGTGTGCCGGCGCCGAACGCATTCCTGACTAAGCAACTCCAGACCATTCTGGCACATACATTACAAAGATCCTACTCGTCCTCCTCCACTTCAAACGCACAACAGAACAATTCCTTGTCCATTAATACAACACCCTTCCCGTCGGGCGTCCATCTCAAATCTCGTGTCTCGAAATTTTCTGCGCAAAATTGTTACCCCCCAAACATATGGACTGGATTCCACACTTACTTGCAGGAACTCCGATGCATTCTGCCATCTCCTCCTCGCCGCTTTCACCCAACCACTCATCACTCCACATATACAGGCTCCGCGTCCCACTGCACAGGGCCATGCTCCCCTTGCGAACAGGATTCCAACGTGCGTGGGTCACCGGTCGACTTTGCAGAAGAACGGTGCGCAATCTGGGTAAAAAATCCTGGTCTGGGCTCGGGAAATCGTATACGTGCACTGTCGTGGGCGAGTTTTCTGCAAGGAGATGAATTATTCGAGTCATATTTCGCGTACCAACATACCAAAACGGACGAGCAGTAGCGACCCGCTCTTGTTCCACTCTAGCTGCACTGCACCGCTCTTCGGGCTCGCTTTCGTATAATCCGCTCGTTGCAGGGCAATGGTATGGGGGCCCTGTAGTCGCTCATCTGATGTTCCTTCAAGAGAGGTTCAATCGAGAACCAAGGAACGTACAAGACAGAAAGCCTCGGCCCTCCGTCGTTTCTTGCCATTGGGAAGGTTCTCGCCAGATAGTCTGGAGTCCTGGTCAGTTACCAGTTCGGATTTGACGATTTAACATGCATACAACGCCAGCGGGAATCCGCGCTGAGAGCTCGAGGGTAGCGGCGACAGACCAAGTAAGATCAAGAATGTGGATCTGAACACAGAGGCCGTCAGTAATTTTAGATGGAAGAAAAACACGGCTTGCTTTATCATCCCATCCGCCTACAGCGAGGAACATCCCGCTCGGATGCCATGCGACTCTCCGAATGCCACATCCAGGATCTGGATCTGGGCAGAACGTTCCCAGGGTATCTCCCACAAGCGATAGAATATGTAGCTTGTACTGGGTAGATGTTCAGCACCACGAATAGTCTCAACACACGTCACTGAACCTCGATGGGCCCTTCCCAAACAGCGAGATAGTTGCCGGTCGGAGAAAGAGCCAGAGCTGCCAGTGAAGAGGTTGGCAAGGGAAAATGCTGGCCTGAGGATGAACAAGTATTCTTAGGACAACATCCGTACTCACCCGAACCAGTTTATAAGAGTCTGTTGTATCGTACACCCCTGCTGTGTCTTTCGACCTGTGGCGCTCAGCCAAAACGAAGTAACGGCCGTCAGAGCGGAATGCATAACCTTGGTTCTGATTAACTAGGCGTAGAAAAGAGATAAGCCTATGTACCTGTGTCTGGGTGCAGAGGAAATTGTATGTAGGTCGCGGTACCTGTAACCAACGACCAGACAGTTACCCGCAGCTGCGCCCGGAAGTTTAACTGTTGGGTAGAGGAGAGCCTAATTCACTTACTCCCCATTGAGAGAAACATAGTATTGTTCTGCCATCGGGGGCCCATTCCGCCTTGATTAAACCTGGAAGCAACGTTGAGCTTCCGCCAAGGGAGAGCAGACGCTAATGCCTACCCTCTGCCCCAGATTCAATGCGAGCAGTCCATTTCTCGTCTTGGACTTTGTATACGTGAACAACGCCTCGTCTGGCGGAGGCAGCCAGGACGTACTCTGAGTCGCAGGACCAGCCAATGGTGATAGTCTCGGGCAGATTTCCCTTTGCCTTCACCGAAGCCAGTGCTTGTGTGGGGGTAGGCGACGCGTCCAAAAGCCATGTTTGCATCATCTGGAAAGTATCCGCACGGCGTAAGACCAGACGGTCTTGAATCGCGGTGAGAATCAAATGCGATCCAGGACTGAATGAGACGCTGTGAGATCCAGAGTGTTTGTATACTTCCGTGAAATCCATAGCCAGTCGCGCTCGACGTTCAGGTCAACCGGTCAGATGCGTGACGTCACGCGACGGTGACCTCCCTTCAACCCAAATCCGCAAGCTAACGAGCGGTGGGACACCTCTGGCGGTCAGCATCGGCGCGAATGCACAACGCCGTCTTAACTTTGACTCGGGCTGCAAGTTATTGCATCTGGAGGTTGTCTCGCTGGCCGAGGTTTGGAGCCACCAAAAGTTGATGGTTAAAAAACAACAAACTCAGGGGGTTGACGCAAGGTTGACGCGTCTCTTCCTTTCTACCCATCTTCGACATGTTCAAGTTCGCGCCTTCAATTGCGCTCGTTTTGTTTTTCGCCGCTGCCCTCGCCGACTCTGTCCCGCCGACGGCGATTATTTCGTGTTTGATCAAGAGCGGCTTGAACATAGAGGATTCCCAGAGTTCCAACTGGAAGAATTCCACCACGCCGTATGTTTCCTTGACATGTTCCTCGACTTCCGCTCATACTTTCCCAGATTCAACACCAGATTTCACTATGAACCCGCGGCCATCGTGTATCCTACCCAAACCATCGATGTCTCCAAGGCTGTTCTGTGCGCCGTTAAACACGGTGTTCGCGTATCTGCTCTCTCCGGTGGCCATTCGTACTCTGCCTCTAGTTTTGCATCCAATGGCACCCTCGTCATCAATTTTCGCGACATGGCGCAGATCATCAAGTACAATTCTAGTGACAAGTCCGTGATGGTGCAACCGGGAATCCACTTGGGGGACTTTGCTTTGGAGCTTCATGACAAATACGGTCGCGCCGTGGCTCATGGTATCTGTCCCTATGTTGGGTGGGTATCCCATCTTGCTCGCCCAGCTCCAGTTCGCTTATCCACCGCCAGTTTCGGCGGGCACGCGGGTTTCGGGGGATTCGGTCTCGCCTCGCGCAGTTGGGGTCTTCTAATCGACCAGGTTCTAAGCGCCGAAGTTGTACTAGCCAATGGCACCGTCGTGCATGTCAGCAAGACAGAAAATCCCGACCTATTTTGGGTTTGTCACTTTCTTGCCCTGATTAAGACCTTGTCTAAAGCGGCTCTACTTCCCAGGGAATTCGTGGAGCGTCGTCTGCTTTCGGTATTGTCACTCAGTACACAGTGCAAACTCACGAAGCCCCCAAGACTGTGATCCGATTCGCCTTCAACTTTCTCGACCCCGACTGCTCCCCGGCGCAATTTTCCAAGATCCTATCTGCGTACCAGCGCTGGGGCTGTACTGCTCCGAAAGAAATCGGAATCTTTGCAAACGTCTGGCAAGGGGGAAAAGACATCGAGATGACCGGATACTACATGGGGAGTCAGGCCGACTTCAATCGCGTCGCTGCGTCCCTTCTGAACGCTACCGGTGAGCCTAACACCACATACGTGCAAGAACGCGCCTGGATTCCGGCCCTGGTTGAGGCCAATGGCGGAACAAACCTATCCACCCGAGGCACTCCTGAAATCGTACGTGCGTTTTTGAGGCGTGGAATGAGATATAACATGAACATGAAATCTAGCATGATACCTTCTATGCCAAATCGCTGGTTGTATCCATGGACTCACCTCTCACGTCCGACTCTCTTGTTGCTCTGGCAAAGTACTTTACGACTACTTCCGTCCCCGACGCTTTCTCCTGGTTCATACAATTCGAACTTTGGGGCGGCGGAGACAGCTACATCTCCTCCGTTTCCGCCACCGAGACCGCATACCCACACCGCAACCACCATTTGACGTGTCAATTCTACGGTCGTACTACGGGTCCTTGGTCTTCGCAAGGCACTGAGTTTGTGGACGGTCTCGCCGATTCTGTTACGGGCAGCATGCAAGGGACGCGATTTGGCGGGTATGCGAACTATCTCGATCCTGAACTGGCTGGGTGGAGGGAGAAGTACTATGCGGGCAACTACGCGCGTCTGGCAAAGATTCGGAATGAGGTCGATCCGTCGCAGGTGTTCATGAAGCCGCAGAACATTGGTGCACCAGATTTGTAGAATTTTCATCCGCTGTACTTTTAGCTGTTGTACAATACAATATGTAATCTGAAGGTCTGTAAAATCTTGCAGCCTGAGCCTGGTTTCGGCCTGTTTCGGCGCAATAGCCGTGTGATGTAACGCGTTTAGCTGTCACACCCAATTGCACTTTTCGACCATGCCGCCGTTGGCCCTGCGAGGCATCGTAACGAAAGTAGGATTGATGCAAAAGACGGCGACCGTGGTGGTGTCCAGATGGGCTACCCACAAGCTGACCGGAAAGGTGATGTCGCCCCAGATCCTGTGCGTCCAACTTCTGAGCCGTTAATTCAGCGCATGGAACGCTCGAAGAAATATCTGACGCATGATGAGGAGAATAGTGTGTTGCCAGTGTCCGCTTCTTACTGTCGTACCTGCTCAAATATCTTGCACAGAACTACGCAAAGACGACATTGTTGTCATCCGCAATTGCCCACCCGTCTCAAAGTTGAAAAGATTCAAGCTGGAAACAGTATTACAAAGTCCGGAGAGGGAGCGCGAGTTACAAAGAGCGCAGGCGCAAATGCATGCGCCCCAGCCGCAGCCAGAACCTGCGCAAGCACAAGAGCTTCGGCAATAAAATCTACTTCCCGCCTTTCGTCCGCACATCAGTTCCTCCTCCAATGGAAGGTAACGCAGCTCCTGACGGAGAGGCTTGCTGTGCCGTTTGTTGTAAGGCGGCTTGGATTTCTACCAGCTGTAGATATGTTGGGTCGATATTGGTATCGACATGGCATGATGGATAGTGAATGGAACGCGCCTCATTTTTCTTGTTTTCCGACTTGGATTGAATGTCCTGCAACTGAGCCTCGACTCTTTTTCTATCCGGAGTTTGCACACGCATCACTGAGATATGTTGTCGACTCACATTTCGCCTTTTATGAATTCGAGTCTCGTTTCAACGTTCGCCTTCGCCTCTGACTGATCTTGCTTAACGAGAACCGGACCAATCTGCTTGTAAACTATGTTGTCCGGGGCGAGCTGAGCGAATTCCTGAAATACTGTTACGATTGCGATTGCTGCTTGCAAAACCATTGCTACCTTCTTCACAAGGTCATTTTCAGACAACTGAGCGTCTAGTCTCTGCCGCGCTTCGACTGCATTGGACAAATCAGCTTGGAGCTTTTGGTATTCAGTGGAAGCTGTCTGCAGCTTGACCTGCAACGACATGTGAGGACGGGGCTCCGACGCGGAGCGGGCAAGAAATACACGGCCCCGTGATCCGGAAAGGCTTATCAAACTCCCTTGTACCTGCGAAATGCAGAGGTATATAGCCCACGATGAGATCAAGACCATCCTCGATTGCAACTCTTTCCCTCTCACTCTCCTCGCTTAACTTGAAACGACCCGCCTCAACCATGTCGAAAATCGGGATTGATTGGGGCAAGATTGCGACTCCTGAGCCGGTCCTGACGCGTTTTCCCAGTCGGCGTTCCGTTGTATACAGCACCAAAGGAATAGTCGCTGCATCCCAGCCGCTTGCAGTCGAAGCTGGCCTGGAAATTCTCCGGAAAGGAGGAAATGCAGGTTCGCGCGTTTCATGACCATTCAGATCTCTGTTACGACCACGATTCTCCGTATGAAGCCGATGCAGCGGTTGCGTATGTCCCCACTTTCGTTTTAGAGCCCGTTTCTCAGCTACGTCTACAGAACATCCGCCGCTCTGAATGTCACCGAACCAAGTTGCTGTGGAATTGGAGGGTATTTATGTTCGTCATTTCTTCGATGATTGTTTTATATCGTCTGGCAGGGACGCGTTCTGTCTCTTTTTTGACGCAAAGACCAAGACTGTCAAGGCATTGAATGGGTATAATTTCTCGTAGACCGCATCATGAACATGGTAACTTATCTCGGGTGTAGCTCTGGGCATTCCCCTCAGAAATTGACTATCGAGTATCTCCGGGAGCGTGGATTAACCGGGTCCTCCATTCCTGTGACAGACCTCAATTCTGTGACTGTACCAGGTCAGCGTCTCCGACCTCCTGTTATGGTGAATTCAAAATCATATGAGCATAGGTGCTGCCGCTGCCTGGGTCGATACCGTGGAGCGATTCGGTAGCGGGAAGCTTAGCGTCGCAGACATCTTGGAGCCAGCGATACGATTGGCAGAAGAAGGGTATGAAGTCTCTGTCGGCACCTACACAACCGCTCAATGACAAATATCTCTAGCGTTCCGGTATCAGAGATCCACAGCTTGTCATGGCAAAGGTCGGAGGTGAGGTTGAACAGGAATGAGCTGAACTTCTCTTGAATTTATCTCAAGAAACTGATCAAATCCGCCTCTCCCAATGGCGATGAAATGCTCCTTAATGGAAAAGCGCCGCTTCAGGGACAAATAATCAAGCTCCCGAATTTGGCACGTACATTCCGGGAACTTGGAACCCATGGAAAGGACGGTTTCTACAAAGGGCGAGTAGCCCAAGCCATTGTTGAACTTATCCAGAGCAAGGGTGGTGTGATGGAATTGTCTGATTTGGCAAAGCATGAAACTTCTTTTGTCGACCCCATCAAATACACATACGGGGCCGATGATGGGGTGACTCTCTACGAGGTGCGCGCCCTTGTCTATTACAGATCCAATTTGCCTAAACATCCACAAGTGTCCTCCTAATGGGCAAGGTGAGGAATCTGATAATGTTTTCTCTTTATCACCGACCATATCCGCAGGCCTGACGGCTCTAATTGCCCTCGGAATACTGGAGAACCTCCAAGAGCAGGGTATCATAAAGCCACTGCTTGAGATGGAACATAATTCCGCCGAATATCTGCATGTCTTGATCGAGGCGCTTCGGTTTGTACTACTCATCCGCCCGTATTCTAATATCTGAAACCGGACTTACTAGGCTTGCCTTCGCTGGTAAACTATATGCTGGTTGTCCAATTTTTCCGTTCACCATCCGTCAGATACTCAGTGGTATGTTACGGATCCTGAGGTTGAACATGTGCCTGTCGAAGAATTGCTCAGCAAGGTTGGATTCATGTTGAATATCCCATCCAAATCTCATCATAATCTAGGAGTATCTGGCTTCTCGGGCGAAACTCATTGATCCCCTCAAGACCAACCCAAACATTGTTCATGTTGGTTTTTTTTTTCATAGCCTAACGGCGTTGGAATTTCATATATTGTCAGGGAAATCCAGCGAATTCCTCGGACACGGTCTACTTCACAGGTCAGGAATTCAATGAACTGCGGCGCGTTCAATCCTGATTTTTCTATATAGTGGCCGATCAATGGGGGAATGCATGCAGCTATATCCAGAGCAATTATGCTGGTAGGATTAGCCATTTGTTCTCGATCTAGGTATCTGAATCTTCCTTGTAGGCTTCGGAACTGGTGGTAGGAGATCTTTAAATCGCAAGCGCATTGACTTTCATTCGCCGCAGCTATTCCCAAAGGATGCGGTTTCACCCTCCAAAACAGAGGTACTGGGTTTGTGCTGTCAGAGAATCATCCCAACGCACTGAAGGGTGGAAAACGTCCTTACCATACGATAATTCCCGCCATGGTCACCCGTGGGGACGAGCTCTTTCTAAGTTATGGTGTCATGGGAGGCTTTATGCAAGTACGTGTGAAGGAGATTCAACTTTACGTTGGCTCATGTTTTCGCCTAGCCGCAAGGCCACATACAGGTTCTGCAGGGCATGCTAAGAGGGTACACCCCGCAGGCTGCACTCGATTCCCCGCGCTTCTGTATATCAGCGGGTAGCCCCGAGACGCAATCAGCGGACACCGGAAACGCTGGTAATTCTGATCTCGCAGTCAGACTTGGCAAGATTTAATAGTCGATAAAGGTGACATCAACAGCGAAGTGTATATCGAAGAAGGTATACCATTGGAGACGATCGAGAAACTTCGAGGCAAGTGCAGCATTCGTTCACTTTTGATCCGCAAGTTAAGCCAGTTCAGAAATGGGGCACGACGCTCGCCAAGCAACTGGATTCCAACGTAGCATGCTTGGTCGAGGGCAGGTTATCCAAAAGCTAACCGATCCTTCTGGGCGGTTCGTTTGGGCAGCCGGCTCTGACTTGCGCGCTGACGGACACGCGTCTCCGCAAATTTGATTATAAGGGTATCTGTATCTATGTATGCCTCGATGCGTTAGAAGCCAAATCCGAAAGTGCGGAGTGTGGGCCTCCAGTGTTGTACAAGCAACCGAGAATGCAGCCAAGAATACAACCGATTTACATTCGCCGCTGACGTTCGCTGCCAACTATGATGTCGCGATAAGATAGAGAAGAATCAGGGGGGATGGACTACAAACCTGCTTGTTGTCGCCTATAATCTCGGAGTTCGCGTGTAGAGTCGGGCCCTTGTATCTAGAGAATTGTCAGAGAATGCGAGATTCAAGTGACTGGATATATACTACCTTCCCCCATCCTGCGAGAGGTACTACGATAACAGTGGCATTGTCCTCCCCTCCGAGCTCCTCCGCAAATGACAGTATACGCTCTGCAGCGGCTTTTGGATCCGGTGCATTCCGGGCCAGATCCACAACTTCACTGTCAGACAGCATCGAGGAGATACCATCGGATATCAGGACAAGATAGGCCCATTCTGATCCTAAAAATGCGGTACGCTACCAGATATACGGATGGACCGATATTTGACGAACCTTTCAATAGTTTGGTACGGACTTCTGGCTCTGGGGTAACCCCAAATTTCTTGTACCGCAAATCACCAAGACTGAAAGTTAAATAAGCCCCAAAACAATCCTAGTTACGCTCAATTTACCATCTTGTGTTGGCGAGCGCACCCATCCAGCTATAGCGGAGTTTTCAAAAGTAGACGTAGAATTATACTAATACTTGCCGAGATTCACCGTACGAGTCAGTGATCAGTGAGCTTCCCATCATTCTACGCAATCGGATGGCTTCGACACGAGCGTCGGCGTGGTGGTTTTCGGTCATCGGGCTTTCTCCTCGCTTCAGCCTCAATCACACGTCCAATGCGCGCAACTCACCAGACTTTCCCGCCATCGGTTGAGCATAGTAACACCCGCGTATCCCTAGACATATTTAGCAGACAGCCTGTCCGGAGGGCAAGCCATTCCTACCCACAATGCGCAACCCTAAAACGGCGTTAAATGAGTAGGGAGAAACGATGGATTACACACGTCAAGGCCAATTTCTGAGAGGCAAAAAATGGAGTCGCAGGAGCATCCAACGAATGAAGGATGGCCACAGAAGCAGTGGCTCCGCAACTCTGAGCCATGCCATCTGCGGACAGGTGTCGGTCAACCTGTTGAGTGTATCACATGAGCATAGAATTTGGGATCCCCAATCATTAGTCTAACTTCGAAAAAAGCTTGGAGGATGTATTAGTGTAGTCCCTATGAGGAACAAGCAAACACTATACCTTGGGTTATCCGAGCATCAAGATCGAGAGGCGCAGTTTCAGTCCCTTCGATCCAAGGTGCCAGGGCACCACCTTTGAATCGCTTGAAATAGCCTCCCAGTTCTTGTATCCAAGCGTACAATTCCGGAATCGCCGACTTGTTGGCCGACTCGACCAGGCCATGGAGTTCTTGGCGCAAATACTGTGCGACAGCGGACCCGCCGTGTCTGTCCATCCAGTAAATAAAAATCGGCTTAACAGCTTGCGGACGAACCCATCGTATATGCCAACGAAGACGGCTTGCCTCGAAAGGGCATCTCCAACGCCTGATGGATCCCAGTCTACTCCATGGGCTTTCTTAACACTCAGCGCAAGCTCTTCTGGGTCCAAAGACAATGTCGCGAAGGCGTAAAAGTCCTCCTGGTGGCTTCGGAATGAACGTCGTTTATATTCCAATCATGGAAACAGTGCTCACCTCCGGTTTCCCCGTGAGTTTACTGTACCGATAACCTGAGGGACGCGCCAAGAGTCGGATGAACGAGCTCCGAGAGGGTAGAGAGATTAGCTACCTTTGGCGAAGCCAGAGGTATGCGCACAACGCCGCTGCCTGGACTAAAGGCTCGAACATAGTCATGATAGCATTTTCTACAAGGCAAGGATGGCCGAGGGGTGCGAGTGAGACGCGCAAGCATTGAAGGACTTAGTTATAACATGAGGTCAAGCCGTTGTATGGCTTGCAAGACGCCTAACCGCACGTCACTGCAGGGACGCGATCAAATCATCAATTGCTGCCTATTTTGGACTTGTGCCGACGACGCTCATGTACGGATGGGCGCAACCCAATCTACACCCAAGATTACCGCGCAAGACCGCGCAATTTTAGAGTTTGTACTGTCCTGCGTGAACTGCGAGGCAGTCTTGACGCTCTTCGATATAGTCTCAAGCTGCAACGGGATAAGCTGAAACAATACCAGAAGAAGGCAAGTCGTTACAAGGGGCAAGGCCTTGCAATAACACCTTGCAGATTCAAGTCGTTTTGAATCGCGAACATGATATCGCGAAGGCTCACCTTGCAACCGGTCAGAAGGACCGGGCGGTCATTGCTCTGCGAAGGACGCAAGTACCAGCAGAGTCTGCTGTTAAAGACGGACGGACAACTGGAAACGCTGGAGGAGCTTGTATGTTCACTCCTGTTCACCCGGCTTTCCCCTCCACTAGACCTACCTAGGTATCTACTATAGAATTCTCACTGGTCGAAGTCTCAGTACTTCACGGACTGAAACAAGGAAATGAAGTCTTGAAAGAGATACACAAGGAGATGAACATCGAAAGCGTCGAGAAACTAATGGACGAAACCCAAGAAGCCAGAGAGTATCAACGGGTACGTCCTTGGTGTGATCTTATCCGCGACCGCACTACACGCTCAGCAGGAAATCGGCGAATTGCTGGCGAACAATCTAACCGCAGACTGAGGAGGACGCCGTCCAGGATGAATTGAGACAGCTGCAAGCCGAGGCGGTACGTTTCTGTCGCTGGCTGCGGGCACTGTTAACTTTGCTGCCCAGATGCTGGGAGAAGCGGCAAAGGACGTAGAACTACCTTCGGTCCCAACACACGAACCAGTCGCAACAGAGCCCGCACCGGTACGGGAAGAACCTCAGGAACGGGTACCTTTGGCAGCGTAGAAATACATATGTGGGCTACCAATTATCAAAGGATCCAAACCCGGTCTTCCGCTTCTTCTGGCTCTCGGCTCCGCCGCGATCGATAACTGTCTCTTGTGGTCGCTTCAAATATTCAAGTACTTGCCGACCCCTCCACCAGTTGTTGCGCTGACCGCAGAGTCTCCTGATCCAACCTTGACTCCAAACCAATTGATGTCGTCTCCTTCCTTTTTCTGTGCCGCTTTCTCCGAAGGGTTGGTCTGGCCGGCTTCCATCCTTCTGGCAAGTTTTTTGGCCAGACGTGTCTTGTATTCTTCGAAGGGGTCTTGATAACTACCAGCGCGTTCAGACTTTCGTTAAAATCTCCAGCGAAAAAACACATACATAATGATTTCTGTTATTCGGACAGGTTTCGCGGGACGCTCAGTTCCGTCCTTGAGTGGTAGTTTTTCCAGGGCATCCAGGACGTCTTCTCCGCCGACCAATTTACCGAACACCGTGTGTTTACGATCCAGATTCGGCGTCGCTTTGAACGTCAGGTACCATTGAGATCTATGCGAGCTCAGAAAACCGAGTCCTCGGAACACAAACTTCGATTCGTACCCATTGGTCCCTGGCCCTTTGTTGGCCATGGCAAGTGTACCGCGACTGTCGTGGCGAGCGGCGCCCTTTAAATCATGTTCGTCCCGGAATGGGGTCTCCCAGTAAGACTCCCCTCCAGCTCCCGTGCCCGTGGGGTCGCCAGTTTGTATCTAAAAGGCGATGAATATGTATGGGTTGTGAAGTCTTTCGTAGCACCGACCATAAATCCAGGGACAAGTCGATGGAAGAGGACAATTATCGTACTTGCCCGTTTTTGCGAGCATCAAAAAGTTGTAACAAGTTTTGGGGGCCTGCCAAGAAGAAATAAGACGTGACTAAAGGAGAATGCGGTTGACCAACCTTTTCGCAGAAGAGTTCTAAATTCAAGCTGTTGCCTCCAAGATTTGTCACAACCCGGACGTACGCCCGGCGTTTGCCAACGTCCTTCTCCTTGCCTTTCCCTTTCAACGGGTTTGAGATATCTTCAAACATCAACTCCTCCTGAACGATACGACACGTCAGTACAGGATCGTCAGAAGTATGCGGGAAGCGAACCTCGTCCCATACTAATTTGGAGGACGATGTTTGGGGATCGATGGATGTTGAGGTCAAGGAAGCTCCCGGAAGACCATTGGAGTACGGAGACACATTCCCTAGATGAGACAAAATTGAGCGAATGCCGCTTGATGAAAACGGTGGTCACTCACAAGGGACAGCAGCCTTGGGCTTTACTGGAACAGTTGATACAGAAGGAGCGGGCTTGGGCTTCGGGGCAGAGACGGGAGCCTCGACGAGCGGTGCGCTGCGGACTGAAGCCGGCGGAAGTCCGTGCGGATTTTGCAGAGTGATGACGTCCTGTCTGCAGAATATGAGCACAAAGAATGTTCAAAAGAATATTCCAACCAACTTTTTAAAAGGTACATCACTAACAAGGTCTTTTCCGCCTTTAATGCTTTCAGCCAGGAATACGTTGCCCGTGGTTGCAATTGCGACGATGTGGGAGTGCTGACTGAAGGGTTTGAAGCTAATGGGATCGTGGAGTTCGCCCGTGGCCTCTTTTCGCGAATAGTGCAGAGTGATGAGGTCGGTGGGGCTTAGTGGCTCCTTGGTGATGGGATGCTCATTATTGTGTTGTCTGCAAAGTAATGAGTAGTTGCTGGGCCACAGAAAGTCGCGCGTACTTGAGCCATGGAATAATGGAGACGAGATCGAAAACATGGCCGGTGCCGTCTGAATTGCGAGCACAGACGGGGTGCGTAAAAGGCTGGAATGAAAGGGCGCAGCAGTCGAAGGGAGTTATCGTGCCAGGATGAGGTGCTTCAGCCTTTCTGTAGCGCGTGGTAAGTCATTTCAACAACTCGGACTGCTGTTGTCGACTGACTGCTTGAAGCCTGTCGAGGCAGAGTGCGACCCGAACTGACCAGCATGCTCGGCGTGGGTGATATACAATTTATCTGGTGTGCTGGTTGGAGAGATAGAGAGGCGGCGACTCGAATAACACACCTGAATTGCCGTGGCCCATCGTGTACGAGCTCAAGTTGCGGGAAGCCGGCCCGGTGGCCAGGAAACACAGCCACACACACACAACCCAAGTTTTATGCTTGTTTCGACTCGGACACGGCTCGTTCGTGTTCCATCCTTTCCCGCACGCATCGTTCGCGACAAAGTTCGCACCGCCTTCCCTCCCTCTCAGCCCAAAAAACCCCCGCCATTCACCGACCTCAATGGCGCAGTCGACCCCGTCCTCTTTATGCAACTCCGGCAGCGTATCATCGAGCGGCACAATCCCTCCAGTGCTGAGCTGGATGAACCCCACATTCAGCTCGTCAATAAAAACATCGTCAGAATTAGACAGGGTCTAAAAGAGCGGCACACCGATCTCATCCGCAAATCCTGGACGGAGCTTCGTCAAGCCAACCACATCCACGTCCTTACTCGCGACGTAGTCGAGCAGATTGCCCAATTGATCACGCAAACGCTTCTTCCCACAAATTCTAACAGTGCAGGATGGGAGTCGACGCGACAGGCGTTTGTGGAAGAGGTCGCATTGGCAGCCGCGGCAGCCGATTCAACTGATGCGTTGTATGCGTGCTTTATTGCCTATCTAAAGCGAGGCCATTCCAAAGCAGTTTTGGAGCTCTATGAAAAGTTCCGGCAACTACCAAAGACACAGGATACCCCCGAAGTCTTGGGTTTGGACCACATCGAAGAAGGCATCGCTCTTGCACCCTCACCTGGGTATCGTGGGCGAATAAGGATCCTGCTCTCAGTTGTGGCTGCATATGCCATGGACAATTCTTTTCAAGACGCTCTCAGGGCATCCCTCGAGATGGACATACCATTTCATCGGTCCACATTTCATCGGTCCATTGCAGAGCAGTTTCTGCAATCCGCCTCCCTCGATCCTGCCCTACAGACCAGAGTGACGCTTTATATTCAGCGTCTCGGCCTTGCGACTGATGTCGCTCGAGCATCCTCCCTTTCCAAACACATCGCCTATCTTTCGAGACGACCATCTATCAATCCTCTCGAGGAGCTTTACGAATCGATGCTGGACGCCGTGACTGGACCAGATGCGTATATTGCCCCAGATGCCAAGTTCGTGACTCCAACCAAATCGGTTGCCATGTCCGAGCTCCTTTGGGGGTCTTTTCTCGCTGCGTTCGTAAAACGTGAGAGAAAGGATCTTGCAGCCAAGCTATGGGCCGACATGACAGAGTTGGGACTCCGGCCTGGAGTTTCAACCTGGAACATGGTGATCATTGCGTATTGCGAGCGGGGGGCGATCACCGAAGCTATGGGCGCGTGGAACAATATGCTGGCGCAGGGTGTCAAACCAGACGGAACCACGTATCGCACATTAATGTCCACCCTCTTCACGAGAAGAAAATTCAGTGAAGCAATGCAGTGGCTCAAGACATTCGAGGCGGAGGTAAAACCAACTGCACCCGTCGAAGACACTCTCCCAGTCTACAACGCCGTATTGCACGGCTTCCTCCAGTTTGGCCAGGAGAACGCCAAACCGGCACTCTCGATATTCAAGAAAATGGAGGACGAGGGGCCGAAGCCTGATCTCGTTTCCTACAACACGGTCTTGAGCTATCACAGTCGTCAGGGTGATTTCAAGGCCATGGCTGCTGTTATCAACCGGATGTCGGCGGCGGGAGTGACAGGAGACGTGTTCACTTTTTCGACGATTCTTTCCGCCTTGCTTCGGGTCGGACGAACCGATGCACCCGCGATGGTTTTGAAGATCATGCGGAGACAAGGGGTGAAGGCTAATGTCGCGACATACAGTGACATTATCCAGTCGCAGATGAAAGAACGGTCCGTTATCCACCTTCAGGCGGCGATGCAATTATTGCACGAGATGGAAATGGATCGGAACGTTGCGCCAAACGAGATCACCTACACATCTATCATTGCGGGGCCTCTACCGCGGCAAATGGCTCCTGCCAGAAGAAATCGAAACGTACAAGCAGGATATCATCGCGCGCATGAAGAGGAGGAACATCACCTTCCAAACACACGGTTACAACATTCTCATAAAAGCGTGCCTAACGTCACCGGAGGAGAAGGGATTGGAGGACGGCCTCGCATTCTATAGGGAGATGGCTCGCAACAGAATACCACGAGTGGACGATACGTGGTACATTATGTTGGCCGGGCTGGTCGACCGAGGAGAATGGCAGACTGCGCGTGAAATCGTCGACGAGATGCTCGGCTCCGGGGCTCAACCAGTACATCATAGTGTATCGCGTCTAATCACCAAAATCAGAAAAGGACCATAGCTTAGAACAATAATCACATTAATTTAGGGTCTCATCCCCAGAGGAAAGATTTACTCAGTCCGACTTTCAAGTATCTGGAATATACTGTGGCAAGACCTGAGATTTAGGAGAGTGAGCTCTGTTATAGTGGGACTGACGCCATTGGCTCCATCGCCTGCCCAGCCATCGGCCAACCACCGGAAGGAGTACGATAGAAACGAGCTGTTGCAATTGGTGTAAACTCTCCTCCCATTCCTGTTGTGCCAAACGAAAGTCCTCGTCCGAGCCGTAGGACGCCTGTGATGAGACGTCGTCCAGAGAGTCCGGATTCGAATGCGGCATGATATAGCCCGAGACAAGAACGGCGCTGATGTGGTCGGCTGGACAGTGCTGGCGTTGAGTAGCCGAGTTTGGTAACAAGATAACTGTCAAACAGCCCTTCCTTCCTCTCCACCACCTTGATGCATCATGCCCAACGCGCCCCCCCGCCGCAGGCTTGTGGGCCAACCCCTACTCTACGCTATCTCGATCTTTGCAAGTCTGGGTGTCTTCCTGGTGCGTTCTGCTCGGTGTTCATAGACACGTTCTCATCGAGTCCAAGTTTGGATATGACCAAGGGTAACGTCGCTTTTCCTTGTGCGCTTCGTGTGTATAATAGCCAACCCTCCGTTCAGTGTAATGAGCGGTATCATAAACGGTCCGCATTTCAAGAAATACTTCAAGGATCCCACCGCAGGCGAGATCGGGATTATGGTCGCAGTTCTAGAAATTGGGGCGTTCTGCACCTCTATTGCCGCAGGAAGAGTGGGCGACATGATTGGACGCAAAGGCACCTTATTCATCGGCGCTACCGTCTTCACCGTCGGAGGAGCGATCCAAACATTCACCATTGGTTTCTGGACGATGGTTGTCGGGCGGATCGTCAGTGGCTGCGGCGTCGGCCTTCTCTCGTACGGTGCTCTTCCCGCTGCTGGCCTATCTCATACGTCTGCGCAGGACAATTGTCCCAATCTACCAGAGCGAAATTTCACCGCCAAATCATGTGTGTACTATTTATATTTTCGAATCATTTTGGCCGACTCGACTGTTCCAGCGGGGCGCTCTTGCGTGCATGGAATTTACTGGAAATATAATAGGATACTCGTCGTCCGTCGTAAGTTTCCTCAAACTACGGTTGAACATGTCTTGACTTGCATTTCAGTGGACAGATTATTTCTGTTCCTTGATTGAATCCAACCTTGCTTGGCGCATCCCCCTTTTCATTCAGTGCATCATCGGAGCTATCCTTGCTGCAGGGTCTTTGCTTATGCCTGAGAGTCCCCGGTACTTCTTGATTCCCATTCCTCTTTCGGTAGACTTAGCCACCGTAGATGGCTCATCGACACAGACAAGGATGAAGAAGGAATGCGCGTCATTGCAGATCTACACGGCGGAGATCTTGATAATCTGGAGGCAATAGCAGAATTCGAGGAAATCAAAGAAAAGGTGCAGGAGGAGGTAAGCTTTAGTCATGAATATTCTTGGCTGGCTTTCGAACGTCGTGCAGCGTGAGTCAGGCGAGGCTAGGACGTATGCGTCGATGTGGAGAAGGTACAAGCGTCGTGTACTCTTGGCCATGTCATCTCAGGCCTTTGCACAACTGGTAAGTTGATCTTGCCACCTCTTCAACACATGACTCACCCGTCCAACAAAGAACGGAATCAATGGTGCGACCATCTTGTTGGATGTAGCGTGAACTAACGCTTTGTCTCTTAGTAATCTCTTACTACGCCCGTGAGCATTTCTTTGGCTTCATAGTGCCGGTTTATTTACATAAAAAACGCTCCTTCTTCAGCTCGGGTTTTCGAAGGTGCAATCGATGCGAATTCTTCCTCATCCCGTATTTCTGACCAGTCCTTCTCAGAGGCGGGCTGGAAGGGACGTGGTGCACTTCTAATGACCGGCATTAATTCTATCATATACATCCTGAGCACTATTCCTCCGTCAGTATCTTCTGTTATCCCCATTTACCGGACTAACCTTTCGAACAGGTGGTACCTTGTTGACCGCTGGGGAAGGCGAGCAATCCTTCTTTCTGGAGCTGTCATCGTTAGTCGATCTCTTTCTGACGCTGTGTGTATCACTGAAAATCTTCGAAAGATGGGGACTGCGCTAGTTGCGACGGGCTACTGGATGTACATCGACGTTCCTCAAACCGCCAAAGCGGTAGTTGTTTGTGTCATAATTTTCAATGCTGCTTTTGGCTACAGGTAAGTCCCGGTCTCCTCCCGCCATTCTTATCTAATTTGCCCACAGTTGGGGTCCTCTACCGTGGCTGTATCCGCCCGAGGTTTGATGCACTGACATCCCTCTGCATTTTTTTACTGAACCCCCTCCAGATCATGCCGCTTACCATTCGTGCCAAGGGCGTCTCGTTATCAACCGGTATTTGACATCTTTACCCCGCTTTTTGAATACTAATGACGTCTGCAGCAACCAATTGGTAAATCATCGTTGGACCACTGAGATTTAAGTGTTAACGTTCAAGCAGGGCGTTCAACTTTTGGGTTGGATTGACAACTCCTGTATTTCAAGAGCTCATCGAGTGGCGACTGTATCCAATGCACGGCTTCTTTTGTGCCTGCAGCTTTGTGCTGGGTAAGTGCATCCTTCTTACTTTGTGCTCAACCGGTTCTAATGCATTTTGTAGTGTACTTCTGTGAGTTTTCCACATGTCGCTGTTGATGGATGCTGATACCTTTCTAGTGTATCCCGAGACTAAAGGTGTGCCGCTCGAAGACATGGACGCAGTGTTCGGAGAAGGTGAGTACCTAGCTCGGTCAACACGTTTCCGGCATAACCCGTTTGCAGACGAACGCGATGCGAGAATGGACAATGAATCTCTTTCGTCCCGTATGTCGAACAACCGTCGTCAACTCTCCTCTTTGCCGTCTGGAAACCGCGGGTGGTTCGATCGTCTTTTCAAGCGTGAGAGTTCGGGCCCTTCGTATCAAGCAGTGGCAAACGACGAGTGAATGCCGAGTCCCCTACGGGACATGTATATAGACTCCACGGCTACATGCATCCTACACTATTTAGCAAACGTAATGGAATGCCTGCTTGTATATATACGTAGCCTCTGGATAAGAGGAGGCTGCATAGAATTTTCTTTGATTACTAAGCATCGCATGGGTTCGCCCGGTCGAACTGGTTGGCTTCTCCGATGTATCACCCAGCAGCGCCTCTGTAGGCACGTTTCGTCGTGCCGGCCTCTGAGGTAGGTATGTCTAATGGTCTTACTGGCAATGCTAACACGTTACCATCCAGCACCCAAGGATTTATTCCTTCACGGAAAAAGTTGAGCGTAAATGATGGACGTTCTACACCTCCCCTGCCGGAGCATCCAGTCGCGCCCAAATCCAAGAGGGCGCGTCCCGTAGCTGAATCTACAGCTGGGTCCTTCGAATCCCTGGGCCTCCATCCTCCCATCGTGTCTGCGCTACGGGCAGCTTTCCCCAACATTGCGCATCCCACACCAAGTCAGCAGGTGCTCATACCTTCTGTGCTAGCCGGTCAGGACATATTCTTGCAAGATCAAACTGGGTCGGGCAAGTGAGTTTCGCGTGTCCCGCAAGGCGCTCAAGGCGTAATGATGTTTTTTTTCTAGGTCTTTCGGCCTCGTATTGGCTTTGTTGAACAAGACCAGAGCTGTAAAAATACACTCCCAGGAGCCCGCGATAACTTCGATTTTTGTCGTCCCTCATCGGGAGCTGGCTTATCAATTCCACCAATGGGTTCAACGTCTATTTGCGCCTACTACGCCTGGCTGGCCGTCGCCTCTTCAATCAATTCAATTGCACAAGTTCTAGGTACGCGACGACCAGCAAACTGACCTTACTGTATTGCGCCAGAATCCGCCTCATCTTCTGTTTGCGACACCTCATGCCCTACTGGACGCGTGCGATTGACGACCCAGACGCATTGCAATTGAAAACGCTGTCCACCGTCGTTCTGGACGAAGCAGATTACTTAGTTCCGACGGTTGATGGTTCACGCAAAAGGAAAGGTCCAATGCGAAAGCGGAATCCTGCAGAAACTCGGGAGTTCTTGAATGCAGTCTACGGGGAGAATACCCGCGTGGATTCAGAAGACGATGAATACGTCCGTCCTGAGCGAGATCGAAGCCCTCAACTAATCGTCTCGAGCGCCACGTTGCCGCGACATCTAGCGGAGTACTTTTCCGAGGAAAGCGCCTGGGTGATCCGCGACAATTGGGTCAACATTTCGGGGGCTTCGTCTGTTTCGCGCCCGCCCAAATCCTCCGAGGTAACGCACTCGGTTTTGGTGGTGTCTGACGACATGGTCCGTAATATCACCGGCGCCCTTCCTCCAAGTCCGTTTTCGGAGGTGTTCCACCCCGTGGATGCGAATCTCGATGAGGAGACCGCCGTCTACGACATTGACCCTGCTCTCGTACAAAGTGAGCCGAACCTTCGTGATATCTGCCCACAGGACCGCAAATATTTATGTTATTTTTTTCCAGAATATGCGGAGACTACCTCGCCGTTCAATCCACTCGCGCTGGAAACCATAGCCACAGTCTTTGCAACGGATGTGCCCCGTATCGCACTGCTTGTGCTGCCCTCGACCGCGCCCGTTCAACGAGCCGTCTATGAGCTTCGAGAGGTAGGCATTACTGCGCACAGCGTGGACTGGTTGAAGGATCAGCCCGTTGGCGCCGGCGTTGTTCGTAGCAATCCAATACTGCTCGTCTCCACCTGGGCCAACACGCGCGGCCTGGATGTCGGCGAGCTTTCGCATGTGTTTGTGCTAGGAATCCCGGACGGCGGGACGACTGGGTATGTGCATATTGCGGGACGTGTTGGGCGGCTGGAGAAGGAGACAAGGCGGCGAAGGGGAAAAGTGGTGATGGTGGTGGCGCCCAGCGAGGAGGAGGCGGCGCGGGGGCTCCTTAAGACGATCAACTGCGAGCCAGTTGAATTAATTGTCAGTGAATGAAATGTTTTGTGGCGATTTTTGTGGATACAGTACGATCGAAGCGGATTACATGTAAACAGCAAAGCAGCAGATATTTTACGTAGGACCACGCTCTCCGCGACTGTCCCCTCGCCTCCTTCTACGCTGCAGCCAGGCTAAGCGAGCCTCTGTTCGTCACCACTCGCTTGTGAGCTTCGGCCTCATTGGCCCTTGTGATCTATATATTGCTCCACTCGGGTCTGTCCGTGTCCAGCCCGCACTTGGATGTGGCCCTCCCGTCTAGCAGTCCTCGCCAGCGCACTCGCGCTGGCCGCCATCGTCTCGGGCCAGTCAAGCAGCCAGCCAAGCGTCTCTCTCTCGCTCTCGACCAGCTCCTTCACCTCCTTCTCGCGCTCTGGCGCTTCCTCTATCCCCAGCGTCCTCCCCACCGTCATAAGTGTAAGCGTCACTGTCTCGCCCACCCCGTCATCTTCCTCGGCGTCTGCATCTGCCTCCGCGTCCGCATCTGCTTCCGCTGTCCCCAACAACGTCCTTGACACCAAGCTCGATCCCGCCTTTGGTGTCCTTGGAGCCGTGCTTATCATTACTGGCGTACCCTCCGCATTCTTTGGCCACAAGAACAGGCATGCCTTCTGTGCTCGTGTGCGACGCGAAATATTGACACCCGTCCCAGATGGACTTCGTTCTTTTTAATCGGGTTCTACACCCTCTCGCTCGTCTGTTTCGTGCTTATTCTCAAGGTGGGTACTGAATGCCATTGCGCGCCGTTGTTCTCAGAGCTTGTATAGTTCGGCATTCTCACTGCGGTGAACCCGCCAAGCAACGTGCTGCGTGGAATGTTCGTGCTCGCCTCGGCAGTCGCGGGTATCGCTGGAGGTGGTATCTCCATATTTTTCTGGAAGGCTTCCCGATACTGCAAGTCAAGACACTGTTCCCCGGGTCCTTCTGCTAACCGCTTGGTTCAACAGTCATAGGCGGGTGGGGTGGATTTGCTCTAGCATTGTGGGTGCAATGCTTCCATAACGGTGGGGTCATCAGCACCATTGGCTTCCGGTGGATTTTCTACATAGGCACGTTTCCCCTTTACCCATCCACGCCCCTCTAACCTTGTTGCCAGGTTGTGGAGTCGTTGGCTTCGTCCTGTGCACGATCCCGAAGGTGAGCCTCGCCATTGTTGTAACTAACCTTCACACTTACGATTCGCCAGATACATTACCACATATTGCTTATTTCGACAGCAATGGTCGGCTCCTCGGCCTTCATGTTGGGCGTGGACTGTTTCACCACCGCGGGTCTCAAGGAGGTGGGTAGCCGATCCGACCGGGTTTGAAGCTTTTTTCATTTTTTTTCTTTCATCCAGTTTTACATTTGGAACCTCGGATTCCGAGCGCTGTTCCCGAAATACGTGAACAATGGCATCCAATTCCCAGTCTCCCAAACGATGCAAATCGAACTGGGGCTTATCGGAGCTATAACGTTGATGGGCATTGCTGTGCAGCTTCGGGTTCTCACGGTTTTGCAACGGAAGTTACAGGAAATCGCCGAGGAACAAAAAAAGCGGGATGAGGAAGCCGAAATTCAAGCAGCCGGCCGCTTCGCGACGGTGTTACGGGAGCGGGATGAATGGGAAAAGGACCACCCGACCATGAACAAGCACGGACGGGCGGAGAGCGGCTACTCGAGCATGCCGTTGATGAAGGACCACGATGGATCCAATCCTCCTTCTCCGGCAGAGCACCATCGCTCCTCAGGATTCACTCTCGTTAACGAAGGTCGACCCCGTCAACAGTCAGCTGGCTCGGAATTTCTGTTCGCTCCCACGCCTGACGAGGAACTCACTCGTGCCACTCGCAATCTACAGACACCCGGTGTTCTGCCGGCTCTTGATCTCGGTCTCGGAATCAAAGAGGACGTGCCCCGCAGTTTCATCGCAAAGGATGAGCCTCGCCAGGCTGTTGGAGTAGATTTGGAAGAACTTGAACGCAAGGAAAAACTGGTCGCTGAAATTCAAACCATCCGCAGATCAATTGACGCACTCAAGTCTGAAACTCCGGCCCCGTCTTCCTCTGCTGAGTCTCGGCGTCCATCTGTGACTTCGAGGCGCACTCTCAGCATTGACGCCGGCACTGCGCTTCTACCCCCGGCCCATACTCGCCCACCTCGAGAACATGATCCACGAGCACGAGTTCACTCTATGGAAATGTCGACACTGGCGCACTCGCGACTCGGCGAGACCATCGGACGTCCCACGAGTGTTCCTCTTCAGGACAATGATTGGGATCTGTATGTGCAGGAGCGTAAGCTTCTCCAGCCACCGGCTGGGGTGACACCCCCTATCACCCCAACTGGCGTCGGGTCCAGAATAGCGATATCGCCGGCTGTGACCGATGCTCTGAACCAACGCAAGCGACGCGAGAGCGCGCTCGGCGCAGGCGAGGCGGGGACGACGGACTCCTCGGAAGATGTGCCTCTCGGGAAGATCCCCGCCTATCGCAAGAGAAGTTTTTCCGGGGGAAACATGGCGGGGCCCGTGAACATCCTACCTCCTCAGCGTAAACCGATTGTTGCACCGACACCGCAGCGTCCGGCCACGACACGTACGCGTACATTCGAGGAGCTGAACGAGAGACACCGCGAAAAGATGCGGGATCTGCAGGCACCTCTTACGACCGCCGCGAAAGAGGACGCTGATCTTGAGGCTGCGAAGCAGCGTTGGGAGAAGGCCAAGGCACTGGAGAAGGAGGCTGTGACGCGACGGCAGGCGGAGAAAGCCGCCCTCATCGAGAAGAGGAAACGAACAGAAGACGAAGGGGAGCGGAGCGGTCGACGATCGCTGGACCCCGCCGCCGTGGTCTCGCGTCATTCACACTCCCGATCGCTGAGCGCCGACAAGCTGGGCGGCCTGGGCGGGTCTACTTCGAAGCGGCTGTCGACGATGAAAGTAGAGGACTGGCAGCGGTACCAGCAGGAGGCGGAGGTAGGGGCAAAGCCGAGCGGGTCTGGAACGAAACGCGAGTCGCGCGCATTCCGGACAGACAACACGGGTGTGCCATTCCCTGGCAGACGCAGGAGTAGGGAGCCGCCGAGCTGAGGGGAGCGAGCAATCACGACACATTTTTGGACAACAGCCATTCTTTTTTCACGCACGGACTACTACATCGTATCATAGGATTGTTACATATCTCGTTTTGTAGCGACAGAACGCATATTGGACATGGCTCGCACAAGGTGATTAATTAGGTAATAAATTGAATATCTTATCGCGGCTCCCACGACCTGTCCCCGTGATTCGCACGGTCTTCTCAGAGGCTGAGTGTTGGTGAGTGTCCTCACTTCGGATATGATGTGAAGAGGCTTGAGACGCACACATATTCAGCTGTCCCTTCACCATGTCCGTCATGCCCCCCGAGGCCCCCTCCCGCCCCGACTCCCCCCGTCCCCTGGTACCCACTATATCTCTTGTCTCGTCTCTCACCAATCAATATCACCAGGTCCAACAGAAGCAGGAGTCGCCCCGGCCAAGCCCCCCATCCATCCCCCAGAATCCCCCACCCGATACCGCCCCATCCGCCCCCAGTGGATCCCTCCAGTCAATATTGGCTTCCCCTCCAACCCAGTCACACCCAGACTGGCCAGGATCGACCTCACACGAGAACGGCGCGCCGTCTTCCCCTCAGGTACTTGCCTTTGTGTCCCAGAACTACTAGTAATACAAACGCGTCTCGTGTAGCAGTCCCAGGGCAAGCGTAAACTCGACAGCGCCGACGCCGACGATCCTCATTCCAAAATCCGCCGTATCGTGCGCGACCATGTCTCCCAGGACCCCAGCCGCGGCAATGCCATGACCACTGTAATTTGCCTCCACGCCGCTGTCGCCCAAAAGTCGTATGGAAGCGAAAAGCGCTTTCTGTGCCCGCCTCCAGTTGTGCACATTGAGGGGCCGGTATGGCAGATGCGCCGTCAGGAACTGTCCATGACCGTCGTGTCGGAGACTGGCGAGCGATCTTTTGAGCAGAAGGCTCCGCTGGACAACAACATGACGTCCAGTTTCAAGTTTCTTCATGTTACAGGGACAGCAAAGGCGAAGAGCTTCCAGCTATCACTGGAAATCGCAGAGCCATCCCCAGCCCCGACTACAGAGGGTGTCGAACCCCCACCTGGCCGTGTCTGGGCCAACTTTGAATCGGCTCCTGTAACTATAATCTCCAAACCGTCGAAAAAGACCGCCAAGACTCGCAACATCTCCTCCTGCATCCTTGCAGGTGGGCCGGTCTCCCTCTTCAATCGCATCAATTCACAGACGGTTCGGACGAAATACATGACGATTGATCATGCGCAACTTTGCGCGAGCAACGTCGCGTGGTCGGCATTCAACGTCAACGTCGTTCCGCGCCCCACAGATCCGCCATCGATCGGTACATTTCCTCCCCCATTTTAGCTCTCCTGCTTATATGCTTTGTAGGTGGACCGCAACCAGTCACATACGGCTGTTCCATTATCCTCTCTGACACCCACTCTGGGATATCGACTTCCCCGCTCATCATTCGCAAGGTGGACAAGGGCAGAGTTTCTCCTGACGACGGAGGGCCCGTTAGCCAAATGCAAAAAATTGCCCTTCAACGCATGAATCCGGATGGAACGCGGCATTATCTGTCTGCAGCGGGTCCGATACCCGGCAACCAAGGCGTCGTTGCACCCCCTGCGCCCGGGTCTTCATCCCAAGCTGGTAGCCACCCTCTCTTATTTCAGTCTCCGCGAGTACGGGACGAAATGAAAGACGGCGTTCGTGTCATTACGGACGATGTCGACGATTATCTCTGCTGGACGATTGTCGGGATATGTACGTATTATCTTGTGTTATTATCAATCCAACTAATCTCTGCCTGCGTCAGCGAAATTTCAGTACACCTTCTTCGATGCGTTTGGCCAGAACAATAACATCCCTGATATGCCTATCACTCCTTTCCCGACGCTCTTCACCCCTCCCGTTTATCGCCAGACCAACAATACTATTGAGTTGACGGTCGCCAATTTTTTCTATACGGATCCATCGACCGGAGCTCACACTCCGTTGGACGTGTATCTCGGAAATTTGGGCCCCCTTCGGCATCGTGTATACCAAGCAACACCGCCTGGTCCGTTGACTAGTATTTCCCCGTTCATTAACAGAACTGGTGTAACCGATACCGCAGAAGCTGCACCCGCCTCTCCTCCGTCGCCACCTGGACCTCTGCATGCAATTGTTATCGTGGAAATGCCTGCACTCGCTGATGTCATAAAAGCGCTTGAAGACGATGCATCGACGACGGTTCCTGCCGACGCCCCCAGCAATGGGCGACGGTCGCCTTCCGCGGACAACGCGCAGCAGAACGGGCTTCCCCCTCCTTCTATCGCGGGACGTAGTCTGCCGTTGCTGTTCATTCGGCCCATCGACGGCGTGGGTTACCACTCTGGCCGAACCATTGCATGCGAGAATGTGTTCCAAAATATCGAGATGGGAAATATGGGAGGAAACCCGCCCAACGCTGGAGGTAACGTGGATACTGGTTGGCTTGCTGCCGCTCAGGCTGCTGCTGCTGCCGACGGTGGCCTGCATGGCTGGACACTGCGGGTGATATAAACGATTTCTTTTGGTATGATGGCTGTGTAGTATTATTCCGTCGCTTTGCTGTGAAATGCCTCGTTGTTCTATTTCCTTGTATCCATTATTCTTATTCGCGTCTTTGGCCGAATAGGCTTGTTGCGATAAATAAATGCTAAATTTTCTCTCGCCGCATTACGTCCGCCGCAGAGACAAAGCCCAGATAAGAACCAGATCATCTTGATTGGGCCGCACCTATAACCGTCGCGTCAAACGTGCGGCCGTAACCGTCTTTCTTACCCTCACCACCACCCCAAAAATGTTTCCTTCGGATGGCATTAGATCTCAGCTGGAGTGGTCGTCGACTTTGAGCACCATAAACGTCCCCAGTGCGACCGAGGACAACAGGTTCTTACGCAAGGTAGATAAATTTTAAAACCCATTTTCGTCCCCAAAAAATTGTCCCCAACCAATCCTTCGCAGACTTCGATCATCGCGACAATCGGTGTGCAGGGCCGTTACCTCGATGACCTAGGTGTTTACTCTGCCGTTTAGGACCCAAAGTCAACACCGTCGAGAAACTCGGTGAACTCCGTCGCGCTGGCGTCAATGTTGGTATGTCTCCATTTATTTTTCGGAAAGACAAAGAAAAGATCTAATCCATAGATCCACAGTCCGCATGAACTTTTCCCATGGCTCATATGAGTACCACCAGAGTGTCATTGACAACACGAGGAAGATGGCTGCAGGTGCGTTTCTCTATGTCTTTGTTCCTCGGCTGCCGAATACCGTCTCCCTTAGCTGACCCGAGCGGGCGGCCTGTGGCCATTGCATTGGACACTGTGAGCTTTTACCGTGTAGCTTCCATTTTTTTCGGACTCATCTGGATCCTCACAGAAAGGCCCAGAGATCCGTACCGGCCTGACCAGAGATAACATCGATGTACGTTTGGCTTGACCGTTGGCGGGATGTTCTAACCTTATACTAACCTTGCACTCAGTACAGCATCTCTGCTGGCCACGAATTTATTATTTCGACCGACACGAAATACAGCGAATGTTGCGATGACAAGGTCATGTGGGTTGACTACGTACGAGAACGCTTCTCTTCGGAGTCTGGGCTGCAATCTAAATTATCCTCACAGCAAAACTTACCGAAGGTTACCGCGCCGGGCAAGCTCATCTACGTCGACGATGGTCCGCAAAGCTTGACGCGTCTTGTCTATCTCGAACTGAGCTCTATTACCTAGGTATCTTGTCTCTGCTCGTCCTTTCCATCGATGGGACCAACGTCCACGTTCGCACCTTGAACAACGGTGCCATCTCCTCGCGCAAGGGTGTCAATCTGCCCAAAACGCCCGTCGACTTGCCTGCTCTTTCCGAGAAGGACAAGAAGGACTTGGCATTCGGTGTTAAGAATGGTGTCGACATGATTTTCGCGTCGTTTATCCGTCGCGCCGAGGACGTCAAGGACATTCGGACAGTCCTTGGCCCTGACGGCGCAAACATCAAAATCATCGTCAAGATCGAAAACGAACAGGGTGTCGCAAACTTTGACGAAATTCTGCGGGAGACGGACGGTGTCATGGTTGCTCGCGGTGATCTCGGAATCGAAATTCCCGCTAGCCAGGTATTCCTCGCCCAAAAAATGATGATTGCGAAGTGCAACATTGTCGGGAAGCCGGTTATCGTCGCCACACAGATGCTCGAGGTGAGCAATGTTGCGATTGGTTCATGTTCAAAACCCTAACTCACACGTTCACAGTCGATGACGGTACATTTATTTGGCCCATTCCGCTTCCTTTTGCCTTATTTCGATCTCTAGTACAACCCCAGGCCCACTCGTGCTGAAGTCAGCGACGTCGCCAACGCCGTCCTTGATGGTGCAGACTGTGTCATGTTGTCCGGAGAGACGGCGAAGGGATCGTACCCCATTCAATCTGGTCAGTGACGACTGTTGAGTATCCAACTTGTTTCTGACCTGCTACCCAGTCCTCATGATGGCGGAGACTTGCTTGCTCGCAGAGTCTGCTATCTGCTACCCCCCTTTGTATGCGGAGCTTATTGCTGCCCAACCCCGTCCCACAGAAACAGCCGAGACTGTGGCCATTGCTGCGGTGGCTGCTGCTTCTGAGCAGAACGCCAGCGCGATCCTCGTTCTTTCTACGAGCGGTAACACTGCGCGCCTTATTTCCAAGTACCGCCCCAAGATCCCCATCCTTACCGGTTCGTGTTTTATTTGCTGTCGCCGCCCGCCTGTTGACCTAGATGAACCGCAGTCACCCGCAACGAGCAGACTGCCCGCCAGATCCACCTGCACCGTGGATGCTATCCATTCTGGTATTCTGAGCCCAGGGGTGTCCAGGACCACCAGTGGCAAACTGATGTGAGTCTTGTGCATGTCTTACAACTGGATCGCGCTAAAATTCATTACAGGTCGATAACCGTATCCGGTATGGATTGCGCAGCGCACTGGCGATGAAACTCATCGTCCCCGGATCGACGATAATCGCTGTCCAGGGATGGAAGGGCGGCCTGGGACACACTAACACAATGCGCATACTGACCGTCCCCGACTCGCAAGCTGACCTGGAGATGCAGCCGCTGGCGTCTTCTTAAAGTCGAGCACCCAAGTGACTTGCATGAATATCTTGTACTTTTCTGTAATCCTTGATAGAATTTGCCTTGATTTTACTTCGCTGCTGGGTCCCGAGATGGAATTGCCACGTTTTAGAAATGTTCGCGTTGATGTGTAACGTAATGAGGCTAACCACCGCGCATCGGACTTCGCCAGTGACTTCGCTGGTCTGAACCAGTTGAGGACGCCGTTGGAGTAACCTGCTTCGTCCATGTCGTTCTCCAAGAGACGCAGCGGCAGCTTCAAGGGCCGCAGTCTCCCCCACTTTTCGCCCGCGATTCGAGAAGAGAAATACCATGGCCGCGTTTACCCCTGGTTCATAACTCTCCCTTTGGCTATTCCAGGGATTCGGACGCGTCGACTGCGAATATGGCTGCCAAACCCCGGCCGTATGCATCAGTTCAGTGTTTCGCGTTTCGGCCGGAAAAGAGGCCTCGCAGTCATGGTGTTCGTTTTCGCAGCTATGGTGTTCATCCGTCTTTCTAGGATATATTACCTGAAACTAATACCCTCTTTCATTGTCAAGGTGTTCGCCACTTTTGCACTCGCAAAACGATTTGGGACAGAGGAGAAGACATGGCCTGCATTTACGGGTGATCCTCCCACTCTGGTTTTTCGACGTGAAGACCTGCAGCGAATATGGACATGGGAGATTGCGAGCGGTCATTATCCAAGTCGTCGACGCCGTGCGTAACTGATGTACATTGGCAATGAACTAGTGCTGAATCGTTTATCAGTCCCCGAACCGCTTGGGCTGAAATCTATCGTGGACAACCCATCCCTTCCTCCAAGACGAGCCTCTCTACCATCCCGATTTCGGGCTCCTGCTGGTCCAAATGTTATCAGCACTCGTGGCACTGGCCCGAAGCGAGTCTATTTAGACATCCAAAGCCAACCTCCAAACGTCGCATATCCTCCAAGACCTGTGGCGGGTAGCATTGCGGACCTTGATATAGGTAACTCTCCCGCCGATGCCGGTGTACAGCTCCATAACTCAACTGCACGCAGTGATGGAGCATTGCGATTTTTCCGAGAAAAAAGTGAACCGGTTTTCTCCCCTTTCACTGCGCTTGTGCTCACATTACCTCTGAAAGTACGTCAGAGACTGCCTGGAAGTTTTACGTTTGGGCGGCGGGCTCGACAATGGGAAACGTCTTCGACGAGGCAAAATGGACGACTGGAAGTACATCTATCTGGAGCAGCTTGACTCTGGGAACGAAACCTTGGCGTCAGACGTCGAGGACGAAATCCCGACGGCGGTAACGGATATTGCTCGCGACACGGCAGACCCCGATTACGGATTGACCAAGAAGAGGGGCGTCGAGTGGGAAGCGCCACCAATAGCACTATCTGAGCCGCGGCAGTACCGTCCCTACCCTTCTCTTTCCAGTCCCTGCGACCCTGAAACGCCTCGGATTTTCCACATGTTTTGGACCGGGCCATTCACGGACAAGCCCTATCTTGCACTCTTGAGCTTTCTCTTTACGCAAAACACGGGACTGCACCTCCACGACTATCCGGAAGATACCGCGGCTTGTCGGCCAAAGTTCTGGCTCTGGATTAACCCTGGCCCTGCTGCTGCAGTACCGAACCCATCGGCGACTCGCGATATGTTCGCGCAACTCAAGTCGACTCCATGGGCTTCTCCGTTCCTCCACCCTCGGTTCAAGGATGTTATTCAATTCAAACTCTGGAATACGACGGAACAACTGGACGGCGTCCCGGAGCTCGCGAACGAATGGAGAACGCGGGAGTCACTCTTCAACTCGGGTGGACATGTTATTAGTGTACCGCCCAAGAAAAAAGAGGAGGACGCCTCTTCTTCATCTGTTGCAAATGGGACAGCGAAGGCGGACGAGGATGACATGTTGAATCGGACGGGATCGAAATCCTCGACGTCGTACGATCGACTCTCCGTCATCTTATCGGACATGGCTCGATTTATTCTCTGCCATAGGTGGGGATTATTCGTCGTTACAGCCGATCAACTAACAATGTACAAGGTTCGGCGGCATCTATCTGGATGCTGACACCCTTTTCCTTCGAGACTGGGAGGAGCTGTGGGGATGGAAGGGCGCGTTCGCGTACCGGTGGTCCAGGCTCGAGAAATACAACACAGCCGTTCTGCATTTGAACAAGGGCTCCGCGTTGGGAACCTTTCTGTTCCGCACGGCTTTGAAAAACGACCTGGGTGAGTTTTTTACAAACACGAAACATGGCTCAAACCTGACCCACTGCAAGATTTTCATCCGATGACTGTTTCGCGGTACCTCAAGGAGGCCCATTTGGAGGGACTGCTGCTTCGCCTCCCGGACGCCTTGTTTGATTCAGCGTGGCTGGCTACTGAGTATTATCAATGGGATCGGCCGCCTCAGCCGTTCTTCACCGAGTACGTGCTCCATCGCTTTGCTGTTATTGTGTTTTGAAACATATCTGGTGAAAAGCTTTGGGGACTTCTTCGACACCCCACTCAGCAACAGTGCAGCGCCTCATGCTCTCGGGTTTGATGGCTTCTTCAAGGGCGCGTACTCGTATCATTTCCACAATTACTGGTATGTCTTTTCCCCCGGCGCATTTTTTATGTTGCTGAGAATGAAATCAGGTGGAAGCCCTTCGATCCAGCACGGAACTGGCCAGACTTGGGCCCGCAATTCATCGCGGGCGAGCGTGCAGCACGCGCCAGTGCCCGAGTCGCCGCCACCACCGCGACACCTGAGAAAAACAATGCAACGACGAGGGAAGAGGAGGATAAGGTCGAAGATGACCAGCGCGATCTTGATTGGTCGACTGTATTAAAACGGACATTTGAATCCTACGTCCGAGGGGAGAGGTGCGTTTCTAAGGTTGTCCGCGTTACATGAAACTGACGGACATGCGAGACCCAACTTGTACGGAGAGTATCTTGAGTGGTGAGGGGGACGACGACGGCCCTAGGACTGTTATATTTTATGCTCAGTTAATAGACCGCACGCACACTGAACTCTGACATTTTACATAGACGCCTCCACACACTCCCTGGATGTAATACATTTCTTAATTCTATAAACTCTAGTTCCCCTACGACGAAAGCTTGGCTTGCGCGGTGGTGACGGTGGCCTTGAACGAGGTAATGACCTCCTCTGGGTTGGGGGCGTTGAAGATGGCGGTCCCGGCGACGATGACGTTGCTGCCTGTGGACGACGGTGTGAGCTCGGGTGGAGGGGAATCATCCCGGTAATGCTTACCCGCGTGAGCACAGGCGTCGATGGTCTTGGGCCCCACGCCGCCGTCGACCTCGATATCCTTGTCAGGGAAACGGGCGCGGAGCTCGGACACCTTGGGCACGCATCGGTCGAGGAACTTTTGTCCACCGCGGCCTGGCCAATTATAAGCTTGAAAGTGACAGAAGGTTGTGGATGGCAGCATACCGGGGTAGACCGTCATGACGAGGAGCATGTCCGCTGCGTTGGCGACCTCGTCCGTGATCGCGGTGGACGGTGTATCGGGGGAGATCGCGACGCCTACCTTCATGTTCCGTGCCCGGATGGCCTTGATGACCGAAAGAGGATCGGCTGGAGGCCAGAAGTCAGGTTTAAGCTTCGCGTTGGGGGCGATAGAGCGGGTACGGACTTGTAGCCTCGAGATGGAAGCAGTAGAGCGCGCCGCCGGCGTCTGCAATGTCATTGACCCACTTGAACTATGGATGAGCGGGATCGATTGAAGACGGGTGGATTCACCGACCTTTGCAGGATCGGCGACCATCATGTGGCAGTCCATGAATATGCCGGGCACGCCCTTCGAGACGCACGCGAGGATGGGGGCGCCTGGGGGACTTGAGACGGTGGCTCGGAGGAGCGAGAATGGGACTCGCCCATAGTGATGTTAGGAACAAAGTGGCCGTCCATGACATCCATGTGCAGCCATTCAGCGCCGCCCTTGATCATGCGCTTGCATTCTGCAGTGAGCTGGCCAAAGTCGGAGGCTAGGACGGAGGGAGATATAATTGCGCGAGGCATGAGTGATGTTGTGCTGTGTTTGGCCGGCCAAAGCGAGAGTTAGCATTCTACATCTGGCCCCGTCGGTGTTTTGAGGCCGCGCCTTGGCAGCGTGATTCGTTGGCACGTGTAGAGTCATTTTGTTCAACTTTTGCAGCTGATTCGCGACTTTGCTTGTTTTCCAACCAGTTTTGAATGGGCCGGGCAAAGTGAGAAACGCATGGGTAATGGCAGTGGCCCGCTGCGGCGCAGTGACACGACCTTTGCCTGGGCTTTTGCAGTGCGGCACTGGTCCCCGCTGCCGCAGCGACGAGGCCCCTATCAGCTGTTACTAAAAACGGTGACGTCAATCCCGCTTGCAGTGCTCCACAAAAATTTGGGCGCTATATAAGCCGCGAACGCAAATCTTTTACTCCCCATCACATATCATGTTTTTCACGACCCCCCTCCTCCTTGTCCTCTCCGTCGTCTCCGTCAATGGTACGCACTCTCCCCTCTCCTCCCCGCCGTACTTAGCTAATATCTTCATCCACAGCGGGCCTCATCGATACCATTACCTCCGACGTCGCCTCAGCCGCTACACAAGTCGGTGGTGGTGCAGGGTCTGTAGTCACTCAGATCACCGGCGGCGCAGGGTCCGTGATCACAGACATCACGAGCGGCGCAGGCTCTGTGGCCACAGATATTACGAGCGGCGCGGGAAGCTGTCGGTACCCAGATAGCCTCTGGGGCCAAGGGCGTCTTCTCAACAGTCACCTGTATGTCCTACCTTAGCAGGCTTTGTGCCCCGCTCATCCCTCTACAGCTGTTGGCGGAACCGCAGTGACAATCGTCACCTCTGCGGGCGGGCAAGCAATAACGCTCGCCGCGTCCGGTGCTTCCGCCGGAGCCGTCAAAGTCACTTCGTTCGCTGGCGCAGAGTACACCGTCGCAGTCTCGGATAACGCCGCATCTCCCATAGCAAAGCCCGTTTTCCTTGGCCTGTTCACCGTTGTTGCGAGCGCCTGCGTTGGAGCCTTATTAGTCGTATAATGCGAGTATCAAATTTCAAAGAACTGTACATGGATATTATGATACCCCATCAATCGCATTGCATACTCACAAGCCGTATCTTTATTGCGAGGAGTACATTACAACGCAATAGTTCGTTTCGACCAAACCGTTCATGGTCTGTCATTCGGCTTGCTCTGCGTGCTTCAAGCTTGAGCGAAATCTGCAGCCCATTGAGAAGTGCTTTTTTCTCCGTCGTAAGAACCCATACGCGACTTGTTGTAGACTGGAGTGCCACGACGGAATGGGTGCGAACTGGGCACACGAAAACGGAGACTATGTTTGCGTCAGCAGTGCCAGAAGGGAACTGTATCACGTAAGCATTGAACGCGTCGCGTCGACGCGAAACGGACACATGAACGGCGGTGCAATCGTCCTGCTCCGGCTGGGCTTTACGTTAACGGCGAGAATACGCCGTGTCTGCGGGTGTGAAAGGGGTATCTCCACCTCGTCGTTTGCCTGCACCTGTCTGCGCACTGTTACCGCGACACTTACCGTGCACCCCACTTCGTTCTCATT